>OW964550.2:46902597-48109740 GCA_943138885.2 Tholera decimalis | reverse complement strand
TTCCTTCTTCCTTCCTCGGATCGTTTTTATCACATTTTTTGCGCTTGCGCAGGTGCGACAACCCTTTGCATTAGAATCGCTTCCGCTTGTCACGTGGGACACAATGAACACGTGATGTGATCGAAGGAATGTAGATTTTGAGGTTTTACTTTTATTCAAAAGGGGTATAAGTCGTAATTATTGGGATTTGAAGAGGTTGTAAATCCGGTAAGCATTGTTGTAGCATAACTCTGTAAGATAAACATAACTATCTAATAATAATAATGTACATACTTTAAACAACCTGCAGGGTATACACCCTGCAGAATGTTTCAAAAACAACTCGCGAACCTATACAGGTTCGCGAGTTGTTTCGAAATTACGGCTAACAAGCAGACAAGCGTGACTTGACAGTAATGTGACAACGCGACTTCCAAAAAGAAAGATAAAACCTTTATCGGATAACAAACAGTAATCGCAACACACCAAAGGACAGTTACGACTAATTTTAGATGTAAATTATAGAACAAAGAACCACTACGTAATTATACATTTTGTTAATCAACAAGTATGCATGCTGATATTTATTTTGATGGTGGATATTTAGTTACAAAACAATTACTTCGGCCCAAAAACTATTCCCACAGCAGAACAATCAAATAATTTTTACAAGTCACCCACAACAATAATCACGATTTAAACAAAGTTTATTTCATTTCAAATCCCCAATCACCGTAACATAAGTTGCGATTAATTCCCTGCTGACAGAGGGTCGTATCTTCATCCCTCTATATTGTTTAGTGGCTAGCAGGCAACAGGGTGAGAGCGACCCCGCTCTGTGTTCCCACGCACCCTCTGTGAATGATTCACTAACTGATTGATTTATCTTTGCTAATCTGTTGGCGTGCGTGTGAATTGGATTTAAATGTTTTTCGAAGATTCTTGTGTTCAAGTATTTTTTTGCAATTATAATTTACACATACAGGGGGTAAACATTTAAAAAGTAAGAATTAAGGTCCCTGTCAGTAATAGCAAAATGAGTTAAAATAGGTGAGAGATAGGAAGAGAGGTTTAATCGTAAACAAGGCAAAGCTTTGTACATTAAAGCCTCGTCCCCACTAGGAACATTTGTCGAGCGACATGTGTCCCCGGTGACATCGGGCGACGTCGGACGACATCGCCGCGACATTGTTGAAACTGTTCCTTGTTTAGATATTGATGGGGATATTTTACACAAGAGTATTTCAAAGCCTGTTGATGACTTTCGATTAAAATTATTAAATGAGCCGTCTAGAATACTGAAATCATTAAATACACTTGTTTTGTTTCGGAAGTACTGTTTAATCCACCATCTTCTCTTCTTTTTTGTTCCTGATGCATTCATCATTATATAAGCCGCACTGTACAACACTACCTCTTCCGGAGACATGATAGGTTCGACTGAACTGAAGTGGACGGAGACAAGACATCGGGCGACGTGGGGCGATGTAGGGCGACATCGCCCGATGTCTCCGGGGACACATGTCGCTCGACAAAAGTTCCTAGTGGGGACGAGGCTTTAGGTTAAATCTTGGTAAACTTTTTTCGCTAAGATATAGCTGCCAAAGTTATAGTATATGTTATGATATAAATAAATATAGTACAAGTTTTTATGTATGTCCCACTACAAATACATCTATTATTGTAGCGAGAAATAAACAAAAGTAGTTTATGAATTATTCAACCAACCAAAGGTCGTTCTATAATTTCCTTTCCCAAAGCCCCCAATCGTACACTCACTTCTTTAAAAACGCATCAAGCCTATAGCCCACAAAGTCCATATGGCTAGTAAGCCATATTTACTGATGACCAAGTCCCAAACACTGCGCGTACGCACCGCTGACGTAACACCTGGCGCCGATAAAAACTCAGGAAGTCGCTAACTGGATTGTGCTGTTCCAGTTTTTGTCTCCCTCGAACGGTGAGCGACAAAAAGGGACGGAGATAGCAAAGGAATATTCAGGGAGTCAATGATGAAATCGATATGATATTAATAACACCTGGTATAATAGAATCATTGACATTTTTATGAACTCTAAGTTTTTTTGATACACTTGAAAGATAATACAAAAATATAGAAAGGTCACGAATAATTGAGAAATAAATTATAAAAGATGTCCAAATATGTTTATATTAACCGCGGAGGATATGGCCAAAATATGCCAAAAATAACTCGAGATACAAGTTCTAGTATTTGTATTATTATTTCCCAAGGTTTTTATGATTAACGTCAGAGATGACGTGGTATAACTTATTAGAATAAAAGAACAGTTACTATAGTTGTACCATACGTCATTTAAAGCAGTTTCCGGATTCCCTCAGTCATGACAATGACCTTTCAACGGCCAATTGGGCCATTGTGGGTGGCAGTGGGCCATCGTGGCCGGAAACTACTACCAACTAAAGAGGATGCGGTTTTTCGTACACTGAGCCATAGAGCGAGGATGGTGAACTACTTTTGTAAAAGTTAAATGGTGACCGCAAATTGTGTTGTAACCACAGATTCGGTTTGAACGGAAGGATGGGCAATTAATTGATTCTGAGATTTTAATTTTTTATTGTTAATGAAGGCGAGCAAATGTTTGAGTTGAAGTCATTAGAATAAATTTTTTTAAACGACTTCAAAAAAAGTCGTTTCCAGCCAGTAAGGCTTGGCAAATGAAATTACAAAATAATAACTGAAAGTAAAATTTCTACTGTTTGAGCGCATTTTAATTTCTTCCTTGCTTATCATGCCGTCTCCTGTCCGGCACCGACTTCAAAAAAGTTGTCGACGACTGTACTGAATTAGGTAGACACACTTTTAATTTTCGTGTTCCTTTAACAGATATAGGTCGGTACTTTGAAAGAAAATATAGTGTTTCATTTTCGGTTCGTAGATATTTATTTTATTTAATTGATACATTTGAGCTTTAACATCGGTCTACAAAAGCTACAATCATTCATAGATAAACAACCAAGACCCACTCACAACCAATTCGAAATCTTCCGTATAACCACCTAATGCAAATACCCCGCCAGTTTTTATACCATCTCCACAAGATCATTTACTAACGTGTGTAACAAAAAATCGTCCCAGTTTGTCCACCTGCCGTCCGGAGCCCGCAGCTCGGGCCTTCGCCCCTGGACCCGGAAGCATGGCGTGGGAACACGAGGAATAGACCATTTGGATATGAGCGAGATAGCGACCAACAGCTAACTTTGTTTATTGTGGTTATGTACCTGTGGCACTAGTCTGGTGGTATAGAAAGATTACGTAACGAAAATGTGGACTGGGAAACTAAATAAATCCGCATCGAAATAGTGTAATCATTTGAGTAAATTTAACGTTGTTTGTTTTGTATTTACAACATGGATCGTTATTAACGCACACCCTCAAACACCCCAATTAGAAAATTATGTTATTATACACATACTATTATATTATATATATTATACACATACTCTGAATTTTTAGTTTTACTTGTTTAAACATTTTTTTTAAGACTTTAACTTCCTTTAAATGAGTTTCATTTTTGTGTAATGTATACTGAATGACGGAATTTATATAAATCTGCATTTAAAAAGTTACTACTTTAATTTACGGTAATAATAATTTTATAATAATAATTTTTATTGTTCCAAAATACATGATACAGTCCACTAGTTTTGCACATACAAACAAAAAGCGACATGGTACCAATTATAAGTGGAAATGATCACCTGTGTCCTGTGCTAGTTAAAAAAAAAGAAACTGTATTACAGGAGACAGGGCCTTCCATTACGAGATAAAATTTTTATATCTGTGCAAACTGTTGAATATTGGAAAAAAAAAATATACAAGAACGTAAAAAAAAAACAAGTTGGTATAAAATATAAGAATTAAAGTTAATTAACTAAAAGTGTGTGTAAAGGTGTATTATGTGGGATGTGATGTGTAGATGTGTTGTGTGAGTGTATTATGTGGAGTGTGTTTGCGTGTGAATGTAGAGTTTCAATGCAGAACTATATTACTGTTACTAAAAGACTTTCAGTATCGCTATATGTCAGTTTTAGCAACAAGTCACGTAGCAACAACTTGCACTTGGAGAACGAGGCTTCGTATATTTTTAGATTTTTGTTCGCCTTATTGTAAAGACGAGAACCAAGAACATAGAAGTGACGGCTAGCTAAGGTAGTCCTATGACGTACGTTGGGACATACGTGGCTTTTTCTTCGCTTCTCATCCATAAGGCCTGGAACATAGGGGAGAGAAGTATGCTGGCGAAGTAAAGCCTGGAGAACAAAGAGCTGTCTCACAGTGAGAAGTTTGTACTCGCCTTACAATAGAGTTGTAGGGTACATTCGTGGTTTTTTTAAGCATAACCTTCAGGACAGCTCTTTGTGCTCTCTCTACTTTAAGCAATGCCGTGGCATAGGCACCTCCCCATACAGATATGCAGTATGAGAGGAGGGACTGAGCCAATGCGTGGTATACTGTCTTAAGCGAGCTACTCTGTAGAATAGATCGGAGTCTTTTGAACGCAAATATAAGTTTACGGATACGTCCTGTTAGTACCTTAAGATGTGTTTGCCAGTTCAGGGTGGAGTCAAGAAAGACACCAAGGTACTTGACGGTGTTTTCCCTGGCTATGCATTGGCAGTTGCAGGTTAACCTGCTGTTTATGTCAGGACTCAGGACAACTGTGAGCTTTAAGCGAGAGCATGTTACCAGATGGTTGAGATTGTGTAGATGCGGAAAAAGCTATTTATAAACAGTTTTAGTGACGTTAAGAGTGAGTAAGTTAGTATTCAGCCAGGCCATAATAATTTTGAGAGCATTATCTGCGTCAGTTTGAACCTCTGCCCAAGATTTTCCACACACGAGTACAGTGGTGTCGTCTGCATAGGCGAGAATTTTACAATTTTTAGCTGCATTTTGCAAAGTTCATTTGCAAAATAAACGGTCCATACTTAGTTAGTTTGTTTTTACTAACAGCGAAAGTGTATTTTGTAATTTACGATTTAGATTTAATTGCTTTGCGTGCAAATTTGCGTGGTTATTTCCTCAAAAGAGCACCACAGACATGAACCTACATGCTTCTCATATACAAATACAAATTGTCTGGACTTTTAAAGAGACGTTGACCTCTGAGTTGGTTTCGGTGTTTCTTCTCAGAATAGTCAGATAGGCAACACCGGCCTCATCTAGCTAAACTAAACTTAACACGCAAAAAAAACATGACGTGTAAAACTGTAATTTATAACCAATTTACAAAATAAATATTTCATTTAATTTCATTTCAATATTTTCGTTAAGTTAACTTAAAAAAACGAAGTCGTTTGCTCAATACGTGTACATTAAGGTCACTAAATAAATAAAATTACTTTGAATTCTCAGAAGATAATGTCGAAGAGATTTGTGTCACTGAATTTCACTTAGCAAAATATTATTTTTCGTCAGAGGGCCAATGACCGGAGCCTTTCATTACCTACTTTTTAAATTACTTGGAAAGTCTTCTTTAATGATATAAATGATGTTCTCCACAAACAGGTTGGTAGCAACAAACTCATGTCAAATCATAAAACGAAACCATTAACCTTGTTAAATTAGGGAAAAATAAATTGTTGTGTTTTCATTTCTCGTTTTCTTTTTGTACTTTCCCTTTGGCCGAACAAGATCTATCAATTAATTACAATAATACCTTATTTAAAGTTGTTCCTGTTTGAATATTAAAGCTGTCACATTAAATATATATTTTTATTTATTGATAGTAAAATTTAAAAAATATGATTAGAAAGACAGTTTGATTTTTTACTTTCGTAAAAGACAAAAAAAAATTCCTCTGAACGCTTTTCCTAAAGTTCTTAACTAGCCATTTAGACCTACTAGACTCAATCGATATTTTCCCCCAAAATAAGGACTATTGACCTGAATAAGGTCTAGATTGTACGAATCACCCAGAGAGATGATCGCTCTCACTCAATACAATATTTGAAACGTTAAATAGATACCATGGACCATAAACAGACAAATTGACTAATGAATTAACTTGTTCCACTCTATTTCAGTAATTCCTAGCCAGAGAAAGTTAAAATTCTGCTAACACGTTTCTATTTCATCAAATGTTTTGAAAAGCAACAGTTGCAAGTTATACAAAACACAGGAAAAGCCAGTCAATCAGTGTTTAGCTTTTGCTTTTAACATTCTTTTATTATACTTTTTAGCGAATCACCGTTACGGTCGCATCTTTTATTAATTTGCAGGAAACGGAAACGAAACGAACAGGTTTTTGACTATTTAATTGCTGCGTATAACGGGACAGACGCGATGTTCCTTTTTGTATTTTACTTTTACTCGTAATTCGAACGTTTTCCGTTATTTTATAAACACGCATTCCGTATTTTTCCTTTCAGTTTTTTTCCAGAACTTTTTTACTTTGCTTAACAACAAACGGCCATTACAAATTCCGCTTGTAAACACGCGGAGATTGTGTTTTCTTCATAAAGTTGTTTACTCGGGTTCGTTTCATACTTTAATTCGTGTTTAATATCTACTTAATTATATTGTGAAGCAGTATTATTCGACTGGTGTGTTTAACTGCTGGACAACATAATACATTTATAAACTATCAAATTACTATCTAATCAAAGAAGAAATGGAGCAGTGATGGCGCAGTGTTTACAGATACGACTTACGAGTTGTAGGTTATGGGTTCGAACCCATTGCTCTCAAAACGGTAGAGGAAAACATCGTGAGGAAATCGGCACGTACTTTTTTTTTCTGGGTGGATAAATCATCTAATGACTTCTCCCGCTCTAGGCAAAACGGAAGGGAGTGTTCTGACACTCCCTTCCGTTTTCTCGTAGTCTGCTTCTACTGACTAAAAACCCACCCTGTTTCTTGAGCTGCCCTTAAGATCCGGGGTCGCGGTATCTCATTAGAACATTACCGCAACCCCGGCAGACAAATCGGCATGTCCTAGGACCGAATATTCGAAAGCATGTGATATCCACCAGCCCGCACTCATATAGAAGCGGCCTGTGTGAACAGGCCACTTAATTAGTAAAGCAGTAGGAACGATCTAGATGGGTTATGTTATATATGTGTTATGTAGATAACTGAAGATAAGAGATTTTTTGGGGATACATGGAAAAATATACTGAAAAGCTCTCGTAACTGCTAAACGTTACAAATGTGTTGTATATTGAAACTTATTTTCATAGGCTGGTTATGTAAATTCTTGGTCAATCTGTAGATCCATTCTGTGACTTTGAAGCAAACTGACATTAACCTCACTTCATTTGCACTTCTCTTAAGTTTTCATGGTGAGATGTTAGCAGAATTTCACTGCAGAATTCAACTGGCCACTGCCAGATTACCTGGATATTTCTGGGTAGTCAAGTATAGTGTACCAACCTTTAGCGTGCAGCATCTTTAAATGGTCCACGGTCAGCTGCAGTATCTCCGCCTTCTCCAGCTTGGCACTGCCCTGCTTCTCACAGGCGGCTGGCACCAGGCGCTTGAGCTCCGTCAGCGAGGTGTTGATGCGGTCGCGACGCTTCTTCTCGATGACGCCGCGACGTCGCTTGCGCGTCATCAGCTGGCAGGAGTCACCTCCGCCTGGGGACCTGGAATTTATTGATGGTAGTGGATTAGTTTGAAGTTCCGAACGGTGGATAACCCAATCAGGAAATTATGCTTTTAAGTATAATATTATTCTGGCATAATTGATATTCGATATATTCTTTTTTATTTGTTCGGTTCGTGGTATCAGGGTTGTTTGAACTTTGTGAGATGAATTTATGTATTCAATATGATTTAAGGAAAATCCTAGTCAGAAAGGGAAAAACAAGAGCGATTTTGTTCCATGCGGAGATTTTTTACGATTGCGCAACCAGTTTCAACAAGTTTTCACCTGTTGCATGCCAACTAGACTTTCATAACGTTATGTAATGGGAGAGCGAGAGCAGTGTTGGCCCAGTGCTTAGTGCAGACACGACATATGAGGTAGTGATGTCGCACCCACGTAGACACATTACTTTGTGTAATTTTCATCACTGCCATTGCTCTCAAAACACGAAAACAAAGCACGATGGTGAAGGAAAACCTTCAACATCGTGAGGAAACTAGCATGTCTAAGGACTGAAAAATTCTAAGACATTTGACATCCACCAACACACACTGTGCCCATGTGGTGGATTACGGCATATTCTCTCATTATAGGGAGATTATGTCCTGTTATGCAATGGGATTTTCACGTTGTGTTCTATAACTAGCTTTTACACAGGTTCTATTAGGGCATTATAACCCTTTAAGTACGGTTTGTGGATATTATACGTGTCTAAACGGCCTAGTTAGTTTCATGAAAGCCTCATGGCTACATTATGAAATGTTTAAACTAAACACGTACCTATCTAGCTCACTATATGAGTGGACATTAAACATGATAAAAATGTCACTTAAAATGAAATGTTTGTGTAAGCCAGATAATTTTCGCGTTTCGGTTACCTACTTAAATAATCAGGAAGCAAGCTTGAAGATGTTTACATTAGCAATATAAAGTAAACGTGATTGTGAAGGTTATTTTTCCCTTGATGTATTTTTACTGGAACGCTCTCCTAGAATGAAAGTGAATTTGTAAATATAACTTTTGATTTTGATATAAACTGAACTAAATACTACTTTAACTCGTCGTGGCAGTACGGGATCTAAACTATAAGCAATAAAGGGCTAGTCTATAAATCTCTCACGGGAGAAATATTTACATTAATATTTTCCTAATACTGCTGTTTTAAAGACTTTCTTGGTATACCCCAGAAATGGCAAATTTTGAGTTAAGCCATTTTCATTCTGAGAGCATTCAAAATGGTACACCCATTTTGAAAGCTCTGAGAATGAAAATCAACAGGTGCTATAACTTTGCTTGCATTCGTGGATTTAGGACGGACAAAATACATTTTATGTTTTGACCTATCTCTACCGATTTCTTGACAAAAATTACATCAAATTTCATCATAAACCGGTGTTGTTACTCGCACCCACAAAATTCCATGGCGATCGGTGAATAGAAAACAAAAGAAAAAATATCAAAGCAAAGAAACTGTATGACATAATTTGCGTAACTGTGAAACCTTTAGAAAACTTGAGAAAAGAAATCGTGCTACGCTTAACATTGAACTACGAGTTATTTATTGCGTAGCGCTACGTGCGTAGCGAGCTACGTCAGACGCTACGAGAAAGATTTTCGGTGCTTATTGGAATCTTATTTGAGACTCGCTTCTGCACTCGGCTCCACTCTTTTTCAGCAAAATTAAGTACCCTTTATTCTACACCAAGGTCTAATCTACCTCTGTACCCATTTTCATTAAAAGTTGTTAAGAGGTTCCGACGTGAAAGTGTAACAAACAGATAGAGTTAATTTCGCCTTTATAATATTAGTAGCGAAGTAGAGATTCTGATATTAGAGATGATTTTCTCAGACTTCTTATCATCATGTAAACGTATCTCATTAATTTGACTCATAAGTCGGTAGTTTCAAAGAAATAATTAAAAAACGTAGTATTTTTTCCAATTTCTGTTGTTTTTTTTTTTGTTATATTTTGTAACTCATAGTTTCAAAGTAAATTAAAAAAACAAAACATTCACTGAGGATATACTACAAAGATATTACTAAAATTCTCAGAAATAATTAAATTCTGGTTTTGTTAATATAATGCCTACCACAGAAACTAATTTATTATATTCGGCAAAAATAGATCTAGGGAATGTTACCGTTATAATTTTTGTTTCTATCTAGAATACACAACTTAGTCTAGCTTTTGTAATCTCAGCTTATACCGACGTACCGCTAACTTATAAATTAGCAGTAGAGAAAAGAAAACTGGACGAAATTACGTTATTTTATAACCATATTTAGTTCAATTTTTTTATCTCATTCCATATTTGTCTAGTCATTACTTCAAGCTTATTAACCCTAGCCCAGCAGAGAGAAAAATCTTTGTTTTTCGTACTCACGTGGCATCTTTACTGCTTTCCTCAGAAAAATCATCGTCTTCACTTTCAGAGCGAGTCCTCTTGCTGCGCTGCGCCGGCGCAGGTGGAGCCGGTGCTGGAGCTGGTGGGCCCCAGCCGTACCCCCACTGGGACTGGCCCTGATGCTGAGGAGGAGGCTGTTCCATATGTCTATGATGGTATTCCATTATCACTTAAAATCTTATCACTGTTCTGAAAAATCACTTAATAGTAAGTTCACTTCTTGGCCTAATTTTTCAGTTATCACTTTGATTTCATCGGAAACTGTTCGCGGAGGATGTCGTGCGCAGGTCGGTCACGTGCGCGCGCGCTGGCCCACCGGCGCGGAGTGTGTGCACGCGTGGCGCCCCGTGTCGCCTCGTGTGCCGCCGCCCTAAGCGACCCACCCTATACAGAACAATCTTTATCTACGACTATTACTTTCAAAGTAAGCTATTTTGAACTCTATGCCTCAGAAGTTACGACTTTCTAAAGTGCTGTTATTAAGTTGGTAATTCTTTTGACAGCCAGGATTAAAAATGCGTTTTTGTTTTGCGATTTTATGCGTTGTGTCGTTGCATTAAGGATGTAGCAAATGCGTTTCTGGATCACTTAGCGATATTAAAATTGATAAACCTTAGTTTTGATACCGTTTATTGGAAATTGATCCTTTTGCTATTTAGCTATAAAGGTCAATGTATTATTTTTTGTTTTTTAAGGGTGTATCATGCGGCCGCGTGGCTGGCGTACGGTGGGAAACTGCACACAATTAGGTAACGCAATTTATTCGCTTCGATATTTGTGTGAATGTGTTCTTCAAACTATAGGGGAAGGGTTCCGGAGTAGGCAGAGAAGCGTGGGACGGCGGCGCATGGATTAACTAGTGGAAAACATTAGGTACCACTCGAGTGAAGGATTTAGGAAAATGTTTATCAAAATATTTGAGTTTTGAGAGTGCTCATGAGTTGAAGTTATTATTTATTAAGAGTTTAGGTACAAATTGAAGTTATTATAACTACTCAAGTTGTGTATCATTTTTATTAGTGTAAATATTTTCATTGTGCGTATAGCTAAGGAGAGGAATTCTTTGTCGGAGTCTGTATTTCCTGATAGCTATAATCTGGGTGTCAGTCAAGAATGAATAGGTTACTACTAAGTAACCGTATTTCATCTTCGCCTCCCTCACATCTCGACCTCCATCTGACCTGGTGGTTAAAAGCAAGCCTAACAACGACAAAAAAGTTATTACATTATACAGCAAACTTTCTTAATTAGTTGTCAGACTTTTCTGATTTACAGAAAACAAAAAACTGAACAAGAAGTTACGAACGAAACCTTAACAACAAAAAGCAATTCAATTTCCCTGAAGATTAAATTTTTCGGCGTCTAAACACGTAATCACAAAACAATCTCAAAGGGATTAGCGGTGTGGTCAGGTAATTGTTTTGTTATCACCCGGTTCGCCACCGGACGGCCGGTGGCGACGGCTACCGGTGCCGGACACGGTTGGAAGACGGCAGATCACGGAGTGCGGACGTTGAGCCACGAGCCTGATAGGGTCCGGACGTGGTTGGAGGTTGCGTGCCACGCGACCAGCAGGCGCTTGGCAAGCTGAGGTTGGACGCCATTTAATTGATTAGTGGTCAATTGATTTGGCTATAGATTTAGTGCGATAATCTAATGATTGAGTTTGACCTCTCAGTGTCTTTTAGTGTTAAGAAACACTAAAAGACACAGGGTAGTCAGGAAACACCAGCCTCGATAAGAGTAAATTTACAAAAAGTATATGGAGTGGAATTTTATCAAATGTTTAACTTGCCATCCTATATTCCTATTTCATCAAATAATGCTGGCGCTCCCGTTGCGGCTGCAGAAATCTTAAAGCGTCGTAAATATAATCTCAGTGAAAACTATATTTTCGAGTTGTTGGGGTCCAAACTCTCGGACCGTGGGGTCCTGGGAGGACCAAGACCACCTCTGTATTTAACACGATTCATATTGAATATTTTTTCGCAGGTTTTACAGGTACAAGTTTGTTCTTATATCGATTATTACAAGTGCTAGTGAAATAGCAATGAACAGGTTTCATGAATTTACGCGTGCCGAATAGAAGTTTTACCTATACTAAACCAAAAAAATTATGAAAACTCTTATTTTCCTCAAAGACATGTCCTAATACGTTACCAATTCCATACTACTAACATAAGTTGTCACTGTAATCGTCTTGGAACTAATCTTACGTTCATTGTTACGAGCATATAACTTGGTAAGTGCTAGCTTGGATGAGGTCGTTATTATTATCTAATACATGCTTTATTATGACCTAATAATAATGTTGACGACATATATCGATAGCCATCATCATTGATTGGCTCTTCACAAATTCTATTTTCGGATTACTATAACACAAAATTAAGCAACTTTGTGTTATTGAAGCACATAATTACGGAGTCTGTGTTTCCTGTTATCTATAACCTGGGAGTCTTTAAGTAAAAAGTGAATAGGTTGCTTCTAGGATAACGTTCGACCGCATCATCGGTTACCATCGGGTGAGATGGTGGTTGAACGTGAGCTTATCAACAATAAAAAATCATGCAATAGTGCCGGTAAGTTTGTTTAGTGATCATAATAAGCGCTAGAGTGAATGGGTTTGAGGTTCGTTTTCCATGTTATGCAAAGCTCATTAGGAACCCGGAATCTATATTTTTGCATTGTTGATGGCCTTCGCTTTATAGATACTTACTTTATAGCTACTTACTAAATATTGATTATATAGTTTATTGTGCACCTTATAATAAAGAATATAAATAAATAAACTACTAAATACTTGCTGGGGAAATAGTAATATAGGTAATCGTTTATATTTACACAAAAACCAAAAAAGCTTAGGTGACACAACGTAGGCCCGAACTGATGCGTTTGACTGATGTATCGCACACTAGACACATTGGACACAGCTGAAGAGTACGAAATTTCATATAATCTTGTTCATAATTAAAAAAAAAAAAACTTTATTGCAGTGTTGTGTATGTGTGTGTTGTGTGAGATATGTGTATATTGGGGCGAGTGAGTATGATTGTGAGTCCATTTTGGTGAGTGTTTTATTGTTTATGTGACTGACAAAGTAGTAGTTATAACTAGTATGTCTTACGCATATACACATTTAATGAAATAGATAAGCATCGCACATATATTGAAACTGTTTTTCCTCGCATTCTTCCAAAATTAGATTCGCTTACGATTGGATAGAGCGTGCCATTTGTACGTAGCCTTAACATCCTAAACCTTTTTACGAAAAAGCCGATTACAGCCTCTTATCTCCGTGAAAAAAGCTAAGATTACGATCACCTCTGCCGAACGAGGATCTTGAACCGTCAAGGTTGACGGAGTTGATCATTGGATAACAAGATTGATAAAAATGTTTGGTTCTACACAAATTTAAGGTCCTCGTGGCTATATGGTAACAGTCGAATGGGTCCATCCTTAAGGGTAAGCAATGCTAGGCGAGGACGGTTCCTGGGTGGATGACCATCTAAACATATCGATATTCTTTCGTACCTCGGAAAGCACGTCAAGCCGTTGCCCCGGATGTATTTTTTTTTTTTACTCTGTCTGTCTGTGTGTTACGCAATCACGCCTAAACTACTGAACCGATTTTAATGAAATTCGGTACGGACATAGTCTACAGCCTGAGAAAGGACATAGGCTACTTTTTAATGCAAAAAAAGGGCTGTAAGGGGTTGAAATAGGGGATGAAAGTTTGTATGGAGATTACGTCAATTTTAAAGCTCGAAGCTTGAAATTTATTTTTTAGACTTTTGATTAGATATTAATAAATACGACATTCAAATTATGTATGAGTTTTATTTTCAAAATAATTAGCCTAAAAAATTAAAAATGCTGCCATAAGTCACTATTCCGCGCAGACAAAGTCGCGGGCACAGCTGAAATTCCGTATGACATCACACTGTGAAAGTAACTGAAGTAGACTAAGCGTGCTGTTTCACATCAGTGAAGCTACGAATTTTTCTTACGGCATATGCTGCAGAACTAAGCTTTTTTGACAACATATCTATATGGGGGCCTCACTGCAGCTTCGCATCCAAAGTTATACCCATTTGTACATCTCGAACTCGAATACCAGTCTTGCAAAAGAGGTATCGTGTTAACCAGCTACTAGGATATGGAGGTAAGATCGAGTCGCTTCATGTAAAAGACTAGTTCTCAGCTGTTTCCGGTAAGACTGATAGCCGACCGGTTAAGATGGGAAATGGTTAAGTAATGGTTTCTGTAAGATAAGGTGAGAAGTGGACATGTTAGTTTTCTTACTCATTTGGAGATTTTTGGTGGCCGCCACTGTCAATTCTGGCTCACTGGGGTTGCAGGGGTTTGGGAGTAGGGTGACGGGCACTAAAAAAACGGCACCTACCTACAATACAAAAAAATTGTTGACGCAAAACACCGAGAAGATTTGAGTAATCTCTTGTACGCTCCAACACGATACAATGTAACGAGATAGGATCAGTAAGCGAAGCATAACACTGTAAAATCGGTTTTAGTTCATAGAGGCCGCTATTAGGGACGTTACAAAGATTTTGGGTGTTCTAGTGAAGGAAAGACGGAACCCTTATCTCTGTTGGTCTGTCTGTCATGACGTGAAGAGTGGAATTACCATGGCAGTTTTTATTTTTTATAAAGAGGACTAGCAACGAGCAATATTGTTAACGTCTCCATCTATGCTTGTGTCTGAAGTGGGTTCAAGGCAATAGTGTAATGGGTGGGGTTCGAACCCACGACATCTCCATTACAAGGCCGACACCTTACTTATTACGCTATTGTCGCTTAGGTATAGTTTTGTTGCAGTTATGAGTTTTGTTTTAGCTGTGTTTAGATACACATTACCTTTCGATTTTAAACGTAAACTTGCACGTTTTTGTTTCAGTGTTTATGATTTAAAACTAATAAACTTTCCCTGCGATTTTCAATCGTCGATCCAGTGGCAATTGCAACAAATCCAGCTTCATTCCGAAAAGCATATAAATCTGAAAGCTTCGTGGAAATAGAATTTCAGCTTTCTGGGTCTAAGCCAGGAATTATAAGTTTAATATATATCTACGTTTTCACTCCAGTTACCCACGGAACCACTTCGCTCAAATCACCTCACGATTTAACAAAAAAACTCCGTGTGTCGCAATTTTACCCAAAAAACAGATCAGATACTTCACCGCCCTGTCAACAAGATCTCCATTGTGCAATAATCCGTTTACAGATCACGTGAGAGGTCCTTTGTGAAAGGTTTTGTGCTGTCAAGTACGTATTTGGACTCTCTGCAAGTCTGTGATCTGTAAAATCAAAGGTTTTGAAGAAATTGATAGGCTTAATCGATTTTTTCTATAAATAAAACGGCATACATATGACTTGTGGTCGTGTGCACAGTTATGTAGGATGTGTTATGTATGTTTATCGTAAGGAGTTGAGTTTTGGAAGTAATTTCCTCAATTCCGGAAGGCTTTTGCCAAAGTTATGTCATAACGTTATCTAATGACCTTGTCTTATTTTGGTATCACAAGCCTTCCAATCCCAGAGCGTACCAATAATGAGGATTACATGGTTACATTAAAATATTATTTAGAAACAAGCAACAAACCTACTTCTTATCTTTGATTTTGTCTATATATATAAATAATATTGAAATGAAGTCCGCCCATGTAACACTATTGTACATATAGTTTAAATAAATAAATAATGAACTGTTAATGACTGTGTATTAGAACAAGTGCTTATGCCAAAAAACAAAGATTTTTTTTTTCATAAATTGTAGTCTTTCTGATGGTCTGGACTAATCTCAGAAATGGCTGACCGATTTCATTGAATGATAGTAGATGTTATAGGGCAACATATAGGAATTCCCACGGAACTTTGATTTACGCGCGAAAAAACCTCCCACGCGAACGAAGTCGCGAACACAGCTAGTTAATCTATCGATATTGGCGCGAGTATCAACTTTGACGTTAGATTTTTAATGTTCATTTTAAGATGACCGTTCATTACAAATATTTTTCAAACAGATATTTAGCAATAAATATCTGTTTGGATATTAGAAACTGTTTTACAAGCAACAAAACAACACAAACCAATACAATACGCTCTATCATATAAAATAATAGTAGAGCCTTTCATTACGAGTTCCAGACCATCAGAACCACAGACCACAAAAGCGCCCAGACGGCAGTTACCACAGACGCCATTTTCGGAACATGTATGGCTGCCAAAACAGAAAGTAGTAGGTACTCACGATTGCGCGAACAGGAAAATGTTACCAGCATCTAACAGGGACAGCCCTCATACTTCAGAAATCATCCCAAGGGAACGTACTCCGACGATAAACATACTGTATACCTAGGTACCTAATTTATTACTTGCCAAACTTTTTTTTAACTTGTCCGAAGGTGGGGACTTGGTGTACTGAAATGGAGAGTTTCCGTCTTGTATATACAACAGTCTCCCGCAGTATTTCTAACTTAACTAAACTTATGTAAAACTGATATCAAATTTAATTTAGGTACTTCTACTGTATTGTAGTGAGGATAAATAAATCATTATAATTATGTCTTTCTGCACGGTCAAATCAAAAGTCAGAAAGAAGTCAGTCTCGACATATTACAACACAAAATTCAATGAGGGATTCAAAAGTTTACTCACAATGGGGGAGTTAATACTATAATACTAATTACAGCGAAGGATTCAAGCTAGCTCTCAGGCAAATACATTTTTATTCAGAAAATTACCTATGTTTCTAACCACTAAGAGATATTTGCAGCTAGCCGCGAGTAGTGGATAAGGTAATTTCCTTATAATAGCGGATGAACTTTCTGTATAAATTTGGCACGGTAATAGTTTATACAGAGAAGGAGTACAGGAAGCTAATATTTTTATATAATGCATTGAAAATTATTTGATTTATGGTCGAATTTCTTATGAACTCCTTATTCTATAATTAATTATGATGTGCAGTTTGTCTTTTCGTACCTATTCTGTGCTCTATGTTTCAAACAAACACCATTACACGCGTGTAATATCATTACGCTATGGACTGACGTCTTTCCATGGAATATAGTTACCATAATGTCGAGCAATCAACACGAAGGGGTATGTGACGGTACTGAGTTTTACAGCTGTTCTTGGCCTTGGGTGGAGCAGTGGAGGAGGCGGTGTGAGGTGTTGCAGTGAAACAGGTGGTAAAGCGAATTCTATATTTTGACATTACATACACATATCTTAACATGGCACCTGTTCCCAATAAGGGGTAGGCTCTATAACATCTAGGTACCCGTACATATCTTTGTACCTAATGTACCGCCACGCTGGTTAGTATTGCCGGTGTCAGTAAGACAAGCTCAGTCACTCGCTGTTATTAAAAGCTCGGTTGCCAATCATTTCTTTCAAACTTATGATTATGATTATTCCTTTGGTTTTCTCCACATTATGTTAACACGTTCGCTGACAGTCCTTCGTTAGGCGGGAAATTAAAATAGTGCGTTATGACAGTGCGTCGAGGGACGGGCCACTTATTTTTAAGAGTACGTCGTGGAAAATTCTACTGTCGTAATGTGGTGTCAGGGTAAGTGCTCACTGTCAGCGAACGTGTTATGGAACACATTATAGTTATATATTTTATGTACTTATGTATTGTATATACAACGTGTAACAGATTAAGCGGAATACCTCAGACACCCCAATTAGAATATTAAATTATAAGTCTAAAACAACATCCGTAACTAAATAAATTGAAACCAAACCTAGGCATTTTTTAGTAAATATTTGTTTTTTTTTATTAAAAATAGGTTCGCGTTTGACTACCATCTCACCTGATGGAAAGTGATGATGTGGTCGAAGATGGAGCACGCCTACCTAAAAGTAGTGTTGCCCAAATGAGAGTCTCGCAAGAGTTTTCAAGAGTCTCAATTAAATTGATTCATTTGGTTGGCCTATGTCAATTCAAGCTCAAAATGTACCTACTCTGTTACATTGTTCTGAGATCTCAACTACCGTTTAATAAATAGCAATAGGATAATCGCTAATTGCAAGACTCTTGCGAGACTCTCGTTTGGGCAACACTACTTAAAAGTAACCTATTCACTCTTGACTTAAAGACTCCTAGGTTATAGCTATCGGGAAACACAGACATGGGCAGGAAATTCCACTCCTAAGCCGTACGCACAATGAAGGTATTCCCAAAACGTTTTGTGCGTATGGGTGGGATGTCCACCATGTAACGATGGCGCTTAAATACTTATCCTTGCTAAACGTAAAACGTATGTGCGTCATACAATATCCTTACGCAGACGCATACCCTCAAGCAATGTTAGCGGCCGACGCGACACGCACACAATTTTCTTGAATTAAGGATTGTATTAATTTATCATGATACTGTATTTCCATTTTAAGTTAAATGAAAGATTTTTCCATCAATGTTTATGATGGAAATCGATTCAAATGCCGATTCTGAAAATCTGAACCAACTACTTTCAGGAATTGCGTTTATTCTGTTATACGTTGTATATGTATATGTATTTTAGTTAGTTTTTCCGTTTTGATGAGTATTTATATTACACAATTATAGCACTCCCCATTTTATTTAAAGCTCGAGACTTACGACCTATTTCAAATATACACCAAAAAACATCAGTCAAGCTGCTATTTTTTTTTTTTTTTAGCGTGGTAAAATTATCAAATAAGTCCTCCCACCCTGCCCGGGGTGGGAGGACTTATTTGATAATTTTACCACGCTAAAAAATAAAATGGGACTGTCAGACTTTTACTGACTAAAATCCACGGTGTTCCTTCAATAACCCTTTGCGTACCGGGTCCGGGGGCCTCGTCATATTGCTGACGCTCTTTGAGGCGCGCGTGGAACACGACGCGCCGTCGACCCGGGCATGGTCTATGGTCGGACAGCGAGTTGCCCTTTACTCGCTGTCCGCATGCCCGCGCCTACGGTGGCCGGAGATCGTCGGCCGACGTCCGACGCCGTGGGCGTCTACCACTGCGGCTGGGCTGGAGGGAGGACGCTATCCTCTCCCTCACGCGGCCCGCCTCCTCCTTCGGAAGCATGACTGCTTCGCAGAAAGAGGCGACCGCTTCCCACTCCCTCTCGCCCCGCAGCATGGCCTCGACCAATGCCGGGCGCGAGAGGTCTCCGCCTATTGCCGCCGTGAGGACACGTCAGTGCTCTGCCCAAGCGAGGCAGTCCTGCACCGTGTGCTCGACTGTGTCCTCAGGGCGACCCTCGTAGTGGTGACATCCAGGCGTTTCCTCCTTTCCCATCAGACACAGGTACCTCCCGAAACTTCCGTGTCCGGTGAGGACCTGCGTCATGCGGTAGGTCAGGACGCCGTGACGCCGATCTAGCCACTCCTCAAAGAGGGGTCTTACCGCCGCAATTGCGGCGTGCCCGGCCTTCGGCTGCGACAGTCGTTCCCTCCATACTGCCCTGAGATCACGCCGGAGCTCTTCCCGCCGCGCCTCGACTTCTCGAGGCAGCGGGGATACGCCCCGGCGCTGCGCCTCCACGCGCCATTCATAGACGCGCTGGAGGGCAGTCGCCTCCAGATCCCAGGGCAGCAATCCGGCAAGGAGGTTGGCCGATTCGCCGGCGATCGTGCGGTATCCCCGGATCATTCGGATAGCCATGACCCTCTGGCATGCGACCAACTTTAGTGGTCGCGTCCGGATGCACAGGGCCCACACTGGGGACCCGTAGAGGGCCATGGACCGCACGACGCCGGCGTACAGCCTTCGGCAGGAGGCGTTTGGCCCGCTGAGATTAGGCAGGAGTCGCCTGAAGGCGGCTGCTGCCCGGTTCAGCTTTGGGGCCAAACTCAGGAAATGCTCCCTGAAGTTCCACCGGCTGTCGAGGACGAGTCCCAGGTACTTCATCGTCCTCCCGACGCCGATGCGAACCCCCTCCACCGTTATGTGGGACTCGGACCGTGGCGCGTTCCAACCGCCATACGGAGAAATTCGACAACAAACACCGTGCCATGAGATTTTTAAACATATATTAGATGTATTCGAAGTAATTTAAATAGTGGTCGACTTCGACCACTGGGCGATCACAAGTAATAGGAAATACGTATTTTGCCAGTTAAGCTTACGTTTGAAGAATTTGATATCACCATAGATTATCATAATTATATTTCCAAATAGATGCACCTAAAAATGACACCAGGTATTTCAAATGTGATGTGATTTTATTTCGAATCACTTACCTTTCATGAGTACTGTTACTAATCACAACGCGAGGCGGTATCTGGACATGTATAATAATCGTAGTTTATAACATTGTCTTTACATTATTTGAAGAGATACGATCACTTTTGTATATCCTATGTGTAGGTAGTGTGTATGGTAGACAAGAAATATTATTAAACTTAACGATTTGCTTTTAGAAGATAAATTTTATAAATAAAATCAAACTCATTAAATCTCGATACATCAACCCCGTCAATATACCAACATTATAACGGGACAATCAAATCAAATACAAGTAAAAATATCAAATTCTACGCTCTACAGTACAACAATACATACTATTAAAATGCGCCCACGCAAAGACGCAAAGTCTATCATGTATCGTCAATTCAAAAGACCGCCACATCCATTGTTGAATCCGAAAAGTCTAAGCAAAAACTGTGGGAGACAGTTTTTGTACTTTTTGGAGTATTAACCCGTTTTTTTGGGACGTGGGAGTCCATGGGACTTTTGAACAGGTGGCAGTGGGCTTTAATCCCATTGTTGGGAAGCACAGAACGCTCTGTCTGTCTGTCAATGAGATTTTGATGTAGTCAGGTTTATATTAATACGGTATTGACGGGTTGTTTGCTTGGTACTGTTTAAGTTTGTGGTTTTAGTCAATATTTGGTTAACAAGCCTTGGGGCATGTCTGAGGAGTTCTATGTTCAACCTTAAATTCTGAGACTGAGGCTGTTTTTTATAATATTCGATGTTTGTGAATTGTTTTTAAGGTTCTGAACTTCAAAAGGAGAAAACGGAACCCTTATCACTGTTTCGTTGTCCGTCTGTTTGTCTGTCATTGTCGTTCTCAGGAACGCGTTGATGTGTCAAAATGAAATTAATCCTACTTCTTATTCTACTAATATTATAAATGCGAAAGTTTGTGAGGATGTATGTATGTTTGTTGCTCTTTCACGCAAAAACTACTGAACGATTCTCAATGTTTGGTAAGTAGATGGTTGACATCCTGGAATAACACATAGGCTACTTTTTATCTCGGAATTCCCACGGGATCGGGATTTACGCGGGAAATCCTCCCACGCGGACGAAATCAAGGGCAAAAACTAGTATTCAAATTCAAACGTCTGTACTAATTTTGTAATGATATTCATGCGACTTAAAAAGCCGTCATCTTGTATGTTTATCGGATTTATTTATTTAGCTATTACGGTATGTTTCCAGTTGGAGAATTGACTGTAACGGACAACGATGTATCAGGAACACTTAAGAATATCCCTGCAACAATAAAGTTTGTTCTTCAATCTTCACTGGACGAATCAAAGCTCCAGAGCCTTGAACATCGACGACGAGTTGCAAGTCTATCGGTTTTCTATCGGTTACATTTCGGGGAGTGTGCGATGGAATTACACAATCTTATTCCGCCAAGCCCGTTCCATCATCGGACATCCCACCCATACGCACAAAACGTTTTGGGAATACTTTCATTGTGCGTACGGCTAAGGAGTGGAATTCCCTGCCGGAGTCTGTGTTTCCTGATCGCTATAACCTGGGAGTCTTTAAGTCATGAGTGAATACTATTCTTCTTGTAGGCAAGCGTGCTCCATCTTCGACCACATCATCACTTACCATCAGGTGAGATGGTGGTCAAATGCAAGCCTATTATCAATAAAAAAAAACTCTAAATAGATCAGCGCTTTTCTACTATATGAACTTTTACGGAATCTAACACTCGGCGCGTCGTGTTCCACGTGCGCCTCAAAGAGCAGTCAGCGGTATTGACGGCGCTCGACAGGGCGTTGCCTGCCAGGGTTGTGGATATGTTCTCACGCCATACTTTGGTCCTGGAATGCGAGGCCAACTCAAGGGACAGAGTGGGTTTTTAATCAGCAAAAGTCTAAGATTCCCTTGTGCTCCATCTAGAGCGAGAGGAGATTTTTGACACGGAATTTGTAGATTTTTTTACGATAGACATTGTCAATATTTATCTCTAAACACAGACTCTGTCCATATCTGCTACTTCTTCTAAGTCAAGCAATTGATTTTCTATAATAGAAACATCGATTAACGAATAAGGTGTGTCTAGGTTCCTATGTCAAATTATAATTACCTGTGCAGTGCAGTGCCGGGACGTGTCGGTAGCCAATAACAATTATGACTTATGCCCAATATAGATATAGGTTCAAATCCATGAGCAGATACCAGCTACGTATTTTTGTCAACATCTAATGTCTAAACGGTAAACGATTGTTTACCAAGCTGTGGAGGCAACAAAAATAAATTGGGTGCGTCACAGGTCCTGAGGTTATAAAAAATCATGGCTATGATAATAACCATAACATGCACAAAGAACTTTGCAAATTACACGAAAAAGTTATAATAAAGCTTGAGTTCATCAATGTTTCATTGATTCCGTGCCTGCCGTGATTCATAACAATGGACAACAATGGCTGCCGACCCCCTCAGGGTTAACGGCTTGAAGAAATGCTCAAGTAAATGGATTTGCATTGAAATATAATATGGCTGCTTGGCAAGAAAGTAAACAAAGGGCATTGAAGCGCAGTAGAAGTGAAATCAGAGTTCAGAATCCTATGAGTTTTATTGTGGACCTTTTTTTCTTAAATTAAACTATGATGGGGAGAAAAATGGCACGAGCTACGTCGATGTCGCGACAGCTTAGTTGTAACGTTCACATTGATGCGTCATTTAGAAAATAGATAGAGCATGCCTAGGCACACATATTGAAGTGATTATCTTTTTATGTTTTTAAAACAGAACTAGCAATATGGGTACAAATAGTGTCTGGAATGAGTTCACGGTAAAAGTGTAATGGGTGGAGTTCGAACCCTCTCGATCACACGGCCGACACCTAAGCCATTAGGTTATTGCCGCTAATTGTTTGCGTAAGATAAAATGACTTACATACATTAGTAATCACTAAGCCTAAAACCATGATTAAAAACCAATCATGAACTCACGCCTAACACCGAGGTGGCAGCAGCGATTCACATATTTATAAAAACAGTCGAAGCTGCTCGCCACACAACGCGGGATAGGGTTGGGGTTGCCCCTCACGCGGCGCTCTTTTGTTCTTCTTTAAGATTTTTAAGCTATACCCAAACCACCCCAAACCCATCTTACCTAATGGGCACAATGGTCACTCTGGCCACGAGCCCAGGGCCCCATTGTATCTTTCAGTTTCTGCCACATCACCAAACGATAACAGATATTTATAGTCGTAAAACATAATTACTTCAAAAAAGGATAATGACTGAAAACAAGACCTACTTGTTAATTAGCGTGTTTCATGCACGAAACTGACCGAAAAACAGTCTTCCTGATTTAAGCATGTTTGTTTAACGCGAATCTTTGTACGTGCTATCAAAATAGTGATCTGTCGCGGTCATACGTGCCCTATTATCGCAATGTGGTCGGGGCTTCCAGCATTAAAGACGGCTCTGGCTACACCGTGGTAGTTGCCTTAAAACATGAAATACCTAAATGTAAACTCGGGGAAATTACTCTTGAAATCTATTTGGAGTGAGCTGAAAATTTAATAAGATGAAATTTAGTCATTGGAAAAATATAAATTCGCATTCAAAGGTATATCAACCATTATTTTTTCATTTTGTTTTTCTTATTCATTTAATGTAAATGGGTTAATAAGAACGAGATATAAAAGTACCTATCTTGTTTACCACCTTATTTCTTTCCTAAAAATAGACTCAAACCAATACTTCACGCTTGAGTGATCGCCAAGTCAACATTTCCTGAGGATGCTCCGTAGAAGGACGAAACACGACTCTAGGACAGGGTTGGATTGCATTTGCATGTTGCAACGCTGGTTGGTCGGGTTTATTTGCAATGAAGGTAATGTTGTTTTTTTACGACTATTTAATTAATGTATATTGTTCACGTGAATTTAGCTTCCTGTTTGTCTTTTGTTTTTATTGGAGAAGAATGGAAGAAGTCGCTAGAGAAAGCCTATACCATAAGGCACTCTGAGTAACAAGACATCGCCAACGTAACGTAACGTAAAAAGTATCACAAAATAAAGAGCATATTATTATTGTTTTGTTTGAATGTTTTTCAGGAATCTTCCAAGTATCCTACACCTAATTAATTAACGTTTCAAAGAAAACCATTGGTGTCTTCCTAATTAATAACCTGCTCGTCGCCTACTCATAATGAACCCATTAGGTGTGTAGGCAGATTCTGTAGCCTTTACACGAATAGGACGGAAACTTCAGGGGTGAATATCCTGTAAAACCAATATATTTTGCTCTACAATACCTAATACTAAAATAGGAAAACACGATCGTACACAACAGACCGTAAGTCGTTTCATAGCATATCACTCCCTTTATACATATGGATCATTATATATATTACTAGCTTGTGCCAGCAGCTTCGCCCGCGTGGGAAGTTTTTCCCGTGTAAATCCCGATCCCGTGAGAATTTCACAAAATCCTTTCTTGGCGGATGCCTACGTCATAACATCTACCTGCATGCCAAATTTCAGCCCGATCCGTCCAGTGCTTTGGGCTGTGCGTTGATAGATCACTATGTCAGTCAGTCAGTCAGTCACCTTTGAGTTATATGTATTTAGATATAGATAGATAAGATATAGGTGTCATTCGACCACGTTTCTGGAAATGAGAAAAATAAATATACCCAGCGCAATTTATTCTGTACTAGCCATGTCCACTACCTCGTTCCAGGGGATTTTTGTCGCTTAAATCGCAATCCCGTGATAATTCAAATTAATCATGTTTTGAACAGAGTAACCACGGAGTTTCTTGTCCGTTCTTCTCCAATAGAAACGACCAATAAGACCGCCCAGTGTATCACCCTTTTTAGTTGTAAAGTCCTTATTGTTTTACTGTTTTGGTGGACAATAAAGAATATATCTATCTATCTATCAACTTTGAATCGTGCACTAACTGCTGACGTTTTATAAATGCCCATGTAGGCATATAAAATAATATTTTGTGACATTCACTTAGAATTCCGAAATAAAAATTAGCCTTTAACTCACACTATAATATCCCAGAGAAGATAGGGCAAGATTATACAAACTGAAAAACACGCCTTTCAGTGAAAGTCCTAATAAAATCAGGTTAGCCATTCCGAAGATTAGCTCAGACAAACAAAAAGATACTCAATACTCAATCATTTATTGCATTCCATATGTGTTACATGGGTGGTTTTATAAAATTTAGATCAATATGGACCCTGTCGGGCACAGCAAAAATTTGAAGAGAGGAAGAGCGCTCATTATATTATTAACATTTTTTTAAGTTTTCAACTTTAAGATAAATTATATTATAATATTTATGAATTTCAATTATTATTAACTATTTATGTATAAGTATATATTATTTTATTGGTCTTTATCATTAGCTATATATTAACAATTTTAAATAAACAAAAATAAAATTCATTTTATTCAGGTCTGAAAATCCATATAAAAAAGAAAATAGAAAAGTTACACATGAGCCATTGGTCGGCTTACACTATTATACCAATAGAAATACGTGCAAAAAAAAAGGAGAAAACAATAATTATGAAATTGGAATTAAATTTAGTATTATACAAAATAAATATTAAAAATGTCAATACTTAAAATAAAATGAAAAATGTCAGAAACTAAATAAAAACTAATTAAAAAAAAAACAATGTCAGACTACAAATGTCACAAAACAAAAATATGTATATTGTATATTTTGATGTCAAATTACTAATTACGCAATAATCTATGTATATTGTGTATAGTTTGTAATTGTGTATTTGTAATATATGTTATTGAAAATTTTATTTTGCAAAAGATTTATCATCTAAAAATTCTTTAACTGTGTAATATGATTTGGTTTCTAGGAATCGCTTCAATTTATTAAGAAATATGTTGGTTTTGCTTTTATCTCTTATATCCATTGCATCCTTATATCGATAGATTGACTGTCTTTTACCCGACTGCAAAGGAAGGGTTATGTTTTTCGCGCGTATCTTGTATGTATGTATTTTTGTAATATTCTTTATTACCTCATATCTCCAGAACCGCTGAACGGATTCACATAATTGAGGTATAGATATGTGACATTTGAAAAAATCAAACATGGCGGCAGTGCGAAGCCATTATACATAACGAAAAAAAATTATTTTTGAGACTGCAAAGTGGATATCAAGTTGAAGGGCTACACAAGCATTTCAAAAAGGTATATCATGTTTATCATTAGCGTAATACTAGCAAAAATAATACAAAGAGAAAGTTTAAAAATATGGACTTAGCTCTTTCACTTTCTGAATCCGGTGGGGTTCCATTGTGGCACGACCGGGAAAACTATAAAATATTAATTAACAATTAATATTTTAACTAAAAAGTTTAAAACAAAGTTATTTAAAAAATCTAGTCGGACCCACCCCATTAAAAAAAACTCTGCCTGTCCTGTCTCGCCTGCTTGTCACTTTTAAAAAAAAAGCGGTCAAGTGCGTGTCGGGCCACGCGCAGTGTAGGGTTCCGTAGTTTTTATAACAGCCAAGTGCGTATCGTATTCGCTGACTAATCGTTTCGTATCATGATTCATGCTCTAACTAAAAGCCAAACATGACTACCTAACTAATTTGACTTCCTATACAAATCCTCACCTGATCCGACAATTTTGCACGGAAAGTTTCAATTTTTTTTAGAGATTTGTATAAAACTTGTCATAGCCGGTGTTTTGAATTTAAATACGGACACAGAGCTACACTACTCAATCGTCACAAGAAGCTAGCACGATACAACTGGCGCTTAGCGCCATCTATCGATATTTCTATAGAGTTGTTCGAATTTTTCGAGTCAAATACAATTGGTCGACTATTACTCGTAAACTTGTAAAGCCCACTTATGTGTGATAGTTTTCCTTTAAATTTCGTTATATATAGGTACTACTGCCGTGACATTTGAATTTCTAACTATAACCGTTTAGTTGATAGAGGGGGGGGGGACACTTGACTCTAACGAAAATTGGTACTTTAAAGCTTGATAAGTCACGAACGGTTTACTTAATCAAAAAACGGTCTTACCAAACCCCTAATATTTTTGAAAGACCTATCCAACGATATCCCACACTATGGGAAGAACGAAATAAAAAAATTATCATCCCACTTTACATGTATGGGAGGTACCCTAAATTAGTTTTTTTTCAAAATTTTATTTTACCACTTTTTTGGCGTCATTAACGTGTATACTCATGCCAAAGTACAACTTTCTAGTACCAATAGTTTTTGAGCTAAACCGCGGACAGACGGACAGACAGATGGACATGGCGAAACTATAAGGGTTCCTTGACTACGGAACCCTAAAAATAAAAATATGCTTGTTTCTTGTATTTCAGTTGAGCAGTCGGGTTTTTTAGATTTTTTAAATAAATTTTTTTAACCAACTTCTTATTTTTTTAATATATTTGTATTACTTTTTTCTCAAGTGCTTATTTACAATAAGCACTTGAGAAAAAACTAAAATTTTATTTATCTATAAATGCGGAGGAGTAGCGGTAGCCAACAGCATTAATTTCGTTCTAAATCAAGTAGTTTTACCCTAGTAATAATTAAAGCGAATGTTTACCCGCACATAAAGAAACCAAACATTAATTATTTTAATAGAAAAGTATCACATCGGCTACATCAATCAGTCCCCAATACAGTTACAAACACACACGTAAAATATTACCAATCAAATATTATTCACAGTAAAAAGCACTACTAACTTATAGTAAGTATTCTATTACAACCAACTTATCTATGCATGTACCAAAATATACCTACGGTCTAATACATAAGGTTTAATATCGTTTGTTTAAAGTGTAAGCGTAAGTTGGTATAAGGGTTCGTTCCCGTGTGAATGTGAGGAGGAGGGTGTATAAGGGTCAGCTCACATCTAGACGCGACGCTTTTCACACTTTGTAATTTAGCAGAATATATTATTGAGCTTTGTTTGGTACACTACCTCGTTGGTGTAGTGATCGCAAGTGCGACTGTGGAGTATAAGGTCTCGGGCTCGAATCTCCGGTCAGGCAAAAAGTGCTATTGGGGGTTCTTTTTTAGAAATTTCTTAGTAATAGCCCGGAGTTACGATGATCTCCAGGCCTTATGTGTTTACATAGGTAAATTAAGTAAGGGACTTCATCCGAATAAGATCACGCGCCGCGTATCGATGAGAGCCGTTCCTTACTGTCGCCCAACGTGGGTCTCCACTTAACTTCCAAAGTCATAGTCCGTTCGGTATTCATTGACGTAATTTCGCACGTCCGCTGAGACCAGATAACTTACGTGGAACACTCATAATTAGTATTGTTTATTTATAGATGTTTAATCTTAGTTCACTCATGAATATTGAAGTCCCACATATACCTTCAATAGATGCTCAACGCCCACAGATTATGCAAGCTGAAGTAGAGATGAGCCCGCAATATTGTTGTTGCATAAATAAATTACTAATGGCAGTTGGTTTTTATTATCAATAAGCTCGCGTTTGACCACAATCTCACCTGATGGTAAGCGACGATGTGGTCGAAGATGGAGCATAGAAGAAGTAACCTATTCACTCTTGCCTTAAAGACTGCTAGGTTATAGCTATCAGGAAATACAGAATCCAGTAGGGTATTCCAATTCTTAACTGTACGCACAATGCAAGTCCAAATTCCCATAGCATTTTATGTGTACGTGTGGGATACCAACTATGATTTACTTAAACATCGACATAAGTGGCCACTTTTAGGCTGATTATGATATCTGTATATTGGGAGTAAAAAACAGCGAATAATTAAGTCATTTATTCCACAAGGCTGAATTTCAAAACGTCTGCTAGTCCTTACTTCCTAGTGTTTTAACTGGGAAGACTACACAATTACTCCCTATCAACATATCCGTCTGTTTGAAGAACTTGTATATATACCTACATACAATACTATAGTCAAACATGTTTAAACTAGAAAATTACGTCAAAAGGTCATTTACACTAATATTATACCTAAACCGGAAAAGTTTGTTTGTTCAAACGACTTTAAATTAATTAAATCTCCGAGTAAGGACTTGGTGGATTTGAATCAAATTCGGTATGGAAGTAGTTCGAAGCTTGAGGAAGGTTACAGACTACTTTTCACTTGACTGCAAAGGAAGGAGGTTATGTTTTATCGCGACTGCTAGTATTCTTCTTATAGACATTAAATAAATAGACCGGTACCTAGGTAGGTATTTTAAGAGTAAAATAATAAGATCAAGAAGCTTTTTTAATTTGCTCACAAAACTTAGCTTCAAAGTTATCGTAATTTAACTTAGAAAACTAATAACACGTCTTTTGTCAGCAATTCGACAATTTTTTTTATTAAATAACTTTTATACTTTTTAGGTTTCCGTATCTCCACAGGTAAGAACGGGATCCTTTTAGGTACAATCACAACGGAACTTCAATATTAATAAATACTCGGGTATAATAAAAGAAGTCAAATATTTGGGTCTCGTTCAGCTGAAAATCAAACTTGATAGTCAACGCGATCAAAGGTTATGACTGCTTATATAATTTATTTTGTGACTTCACAAGGGTATCAAAACCTACGGGGTAGTTCAGGAAAATTTGGCAGGAAGCAGTGTCTAGCACATGTAGAGAATGCAATCTCGTTCATATTTTACGAAGTTGAGTCCCACACAATATTTATTTAAGATCTTGCTAGATTTATTGGGCAGCAATATCCATTGTAATTATGTATCTTAGCGTGGTAGTTTTTATTGTTATTTCACATGTTGATAATTATTAAACAATTTTCATAGTATTTGAATACATTTTCACTGAAAAACTATCTCGAAAATTCCCGCGAAATCTCGGAAAATTCGAACCTCACGAGTTTATTTATTTAAACTTTATTTTATTTTATAAATTTTAAGGACACTTGTAGCCATAGAAATCTGTTATATCTATGCTTGCAGCAAATACATTTGAGTGATCATTGACAATATGTAGAAAAAGGCCAATTACAAGCTTCCGCTAGTAAACAGTTATGTGTAACATAGTACGATAACAGTCATGGACGAGTACATACATATTAGGAAGTAAAACGTGCATAAATCGGTACAAAATGTATACATCATTTGATAGAAATGAAAGACAAAAGAAAAAAAGTTATCATTTGTCAAAAAAAGGCGTTTTTTTAATTGCTGAACACTGGTTCTGAATAAATCCAATTCGGTATCCTGGCACACCATATTGAAAGTTCGACAAGCTCATAACATAAACGAATTTTGCATATACGCAGTTTTTACACGTGGCACATGTAGGATATGTGGTCGCCCAAGAAACACAGACGGTACGCGTAATCCAATCTTGTCTACCAGCTCAGGGACGTCAGTAGTCCCGTTCAATAAACTAAACAGGAAAGTGAGATCTGCAATACGTCTGCGCTCATGCAAAGGCAGAATATGAAATTTCTTACACCGACTTATATTATGCAGTTATGAAGATAACAATTGGAACGATATTGAGTGTACCTTAAAAATCACCTTTGAATGTTTTCAAGGCGATTAATGTAGATATTATACTTCGGCTTCCAAATTTGAGAAGCATATTCTAGATGGCTACGGACAAAAGCACAGTAAAGGATTTTTATGGTTTTCACATTCTTAAACTCCGAGGATTTTTTTTCATAATAGTTTCGCGTTTGACCACCACCTCACCTGATGGTAAGTGATCATGTGGTCGAAGATGGAGCACGCTTACCTAAAAGTAACCTATTCACTTTTGACTTAAAGACCCCTAGGTTATAGCTATCGGGAAACACAGACTCCGGCAGGGAATTCCACTCCTTAGCCATACGCACAATGAAGGTATTCCCAAAACGTTTAGTGCGTATAGGTGGGATGTCCACCATGTAACGATGACGCATCGCCGTTTGTCTAGTAGTCCGATGATGGAACGGGCTTGACGGAATTAGATTGTGTAATTCCATCGCACACTCCCCGAAATGTAACCGATAGAAAACTGATAGACTAGCAACAAACAAAAAAATTCTAGGTATATTATTTAAAAAATGAAATAATTTAATATTACTTGACGTACATAATAAATACTGGTTCCTTCTTATTTTTGACATCCATACGCGGGCGGCGCGGCGGCGGCAGTATTTGAGACGGTACGCGCCTTTTATGATGATCAAAGAGTTTTTCTCTTTGATCATAATATGAAAATTATAATAATTACGTAAAATTAAAAACATTTAGATTATTTTATTTTGTGTTTATTGTTTCTTTACCAGCTATAGGTATGTCTCTTAAAATATTTCGTGTATGAATAGATACACCTTATACATATAATTATGTGGTTATGGTTTGGTCCTTTTGAACTTTGATACCTACTTTTGAAACCTTCCGTATGCGACCCCAATTCGCATTTGGCTGGTTTTTATTTTACTGAGACGATATGACACATAGCACAATTTATTAAATAGTGGGGTCATGGGTTTCGACTTACGGGTCGGACAGTGTTAGAGTAAGTTTGTATTTATAGCTGTAATTTATTTATTTATTATATACTTTATTGTACACCTTACAATATTTCTATGGATAAAAGCTTCTTAGTTACTTAGCTAGATCCTACTTCAGACTTCAATATAACTGCCTGTAAGTAGGTATTATGGGAATACTGTTCATTAACCTCAACGAATATTATGTACCTATAACATGAAATTTTCCTATAAGTGCGAATTGTAAACCAGGATTTCTTTGCCAGTTGGTCGCAAAAATGATATCACCAATCATCTCTCTCGATGATCGAAAGCCATTCAATATTATGACGACACAGATACCTTCGTGAGTCCCCCACACTGTTTAGCGTCGAGTGTGGGGCGCGTGCGGCGCGTGTGAGCGAGCGTGCGCGGCCGGTCGCACGCGCCGCCTGAAGTCGGAAGCGTTCGGAAGTGCTCGGAAATGATGCGCCTACGCACGACGGCACGATACTTTCACCGCTAGGGGAATCTGGATTTATTTGTTAGGCGATTGAGATAGTGCTGAGATTTACCTATCAATGTTTTTATTTTCTTGGCCCAGCAGCGAAACGCTGACCTCTGATACGTATAACAACTGTATTATGGAAACATTGTAAAAATCTATTATGTTTTGAAAAGAGTAACCGTACAGTTTCTTGCCGGTTTTTCTCCATAGGAATCAACCAATTCGAATCGTGCACTAGCTTCTGACGTTTCAGATACGCCTATGTAGGCCTTTGTAATAATTTATTTGCTTGTCTGTTGGTCTTCAACATATTGTAGAAGAGTTAGGACTTTTGGAGAGGGTGCACAAGAGTTGACACGACCTTATTCTCTCTATTTTCCTTTACCTACCAGTCTACTAGACATACTGCAGGGTACTATCCGCACTTAGTAAGATACTATATCGTCATGTCACACTAAGCGTTTTCTCCCAACTTTATTTTCCACCAAGATGTGGAACTCTCCGCCCGCTTGTGTTCCTTTGTTCCTTACCACATAAATGAGCCGTCGGCCTTTAAAGCAAGAGTGAACAAACACTTTCTGGGTTCGTCTGTTCCATCGTGGACCTCATCTGTCGCTTACCATCAGGCGTGATCGAGGTTAAGACCAGATCCATTCGTATTAAAAAATAACACTTTTCAATTTTTCATCCAGCTCATTACCTACCCAATCGTTTCTTTGAATTTTCTCTATCTACCGCTACTATTCAGTGCCCCAAGATAGGACAACTAAAATAAAAAATATAGTTTCTATCAGATGCCTAGAAACATTAATCAATCGGACATGTGTGTGTCTTTTTCAGGTTGCCCGCAATCGCGAAAAGTGATAAAGGCCGACTATTGTATGTGATTCAGTCATTTTCTTTTATGTAATATTCTATGACCTAGGTTAAGTACCTATATCCATATCTATATGATAAATGCGAAAGTTTAGATGTATGTTTGGATTTTTTTACTCATATCTAAACACCAAATTAGCTGATCAGATCTGGATTGAGATAGATCATCCCTTTGCAAACGAAATTGCAAGTCTATTATCATATATTTTTGGACACATTATGTAGGTATTTATTTATTCTATGCTTTATTATAAGTACCTACACCTTATAACATAATTATTATGGATACAAATAATAAAACTAGTGACAATGGGCGGGCGGGGTGTCGCACAGGTCAATCTCTCATAGACAACCTTTGGACGGACAGAATTTTTTAAAATAATAATAATTAATCATCATAATATAAAATACCTACCACAATATAATATATACATACATACATATACCTACAAATAAAAAATATACAACGTGTAACGGAGACCCCATATCTATCCAAAAGGACTGAAGACAACATCTGGTATGGAGTCTCTATGCAAAGTTTCAGCTCAAAATAAGTGACTCACAGAATTGACCCCAAAATATTGGTTTCATATGTTTCTTGAATACCAGTAATAACAAACGTGTCACAGCACTATGAGGATCATCACTTTCCACGTCACTTGCCAATAAAACGATAATTCTCTTCGTTCTTCTTAATTTGAAAAAGTCAGTCTCTGATATCAATGTATTGAAATTTCTAATATGCTCCACACATGTACACATAGGATTAGAAAACCCTTGCCATATCTTTTATCATCATCCAAAGAAGCTGTGCACTTGGTATGTATATACCCTTTAAATTACACGTTGTATATACTAGTAGTTGGTCGCGACGTCGTTCGCGTGGGAGTTTTTTCCCGTGTAAATCCCGATCCCGTGGGAAATTCCAAAAATCCTTTCTTAGTGCTCGACTACACACCCCAATTCCCAAGGAACATACATGCCGAATTTCAGCTTCTTGCGCCCAGTAGTTTCAGATGTGCGTTGTCTGTCAGTCAGTCAGTAACGGAAGCGTTTTATATATACCTATTGATGATTGATGATAAAATAATACATATCAAGTTCTTAATAGAGAAAGGAGGGGAAAAAAATATAGTGAGAGGTAGTGCTCCTTCATCATTCTTTTGAACGTAGGTTTCGTTTGAGCACGCTCCACATCTATGGGTAATGCATTCCACAAACGGGCTGCTTGGATAGTAAAAGATTTATCGAAAAATGAAGTGGAATGCATACGAATACTCTACTTTAAATTGTCCGATGATCTCAAGGTCCTTGAATTTGTGTCACAGAGAAACCGAAAGCGGTCTTTACGATAACAACTTGTGAAAGGATTAAATAGCACACTATAGCAGAGAAAGTAAATGAAAACAAAAAGATTTATAAAAAAAATACGTCGTTATTAATATTATTAAAACCGTTTTTGTCTGTCTGTTAAATTAATTCTATTATCTGGTATGCACTTAGTTGCCGTCAAATAAAACCTATGATTTGAAAATTATGGTTAAGCGGTTTTCTTTAAACAGAAATAGTACATTTTGATACAAGTGGAGAAAGTTTGTTATTGCGACCGAGGCGGAGTTACGCCCGAGCCGTAAGGCGAGGGGGTTATGGAGCCGAGTACTGCAGTAACAAATGTCCACGCGTATCAAACGACGTTTGTCAACACTTTCGAAGAAAAATACTTGCTCCGAAACTGACTACGCATTTTTATTTATTTTCCATTGAAGAAAATTAGCAAAGTTGCCATATATTTTAGCTTTGACGTAGATGGCAACAGGCTATCGCAAGCATTTTGAGCCTCAATGACAATATCTGGCGGCGTACCATCTAAATTGTTTTCACCAAAACTTAAATTCGACATGTTCACGCAAAAAACACAATAAGATTTCATTTACTTTCCCCGCGCTTTACCTTAGCAAAGGTATGAAGCCGCAAAACAGCCTGATATACAACGTGTAACGGAAACCCCATATCTATCCAAAAGGACTGAAGACAACATCTGGTATGGAGTCTCTATGCAAAGTTTCAGCTCAAAATAAGTGACTCACAGAATTGAACCAAATTGTTGATTTCGTATGTTTCTTGAATACCAATAATAACAAACGTGTCACATCACTATGAGGGTCATCACTTTCCACGTCACTTGCCAATAAAACGATAATTCTCTTCGTTCTTCTTAATTTGAAAAATTCGGTCTCTGGTATCAATGTATTGAAATTTCTAATAAGTTCCACACATGTACACATAGGATTAGAAAACCCTTGCCATATCGTTTGTTATCATCCAAAGAAGCCGTGCACTCGGTATGTATATACCCTTTAAATTTTTTAAAAAGAATTTTCCAAATCAGTTCAGCCGTCTTGGAGTAATCGGCGATCATACATTAAAAAAAAATTACGAGTCGACTTGAGAACCTCTTCCATTTTTTTACGTCGGTTAGAAATAAGTTATGATATATCAGTTCAGCCGTTTTGGAGTAATCGGCGATCATACATAAAAAAAAATACGCGTTGACTTGAGAACCTCTTCCATTTTTTTACGTCGGTTAGAAATAAGTTATTTATTTATTTATTTATTATATACTTTATTGTACACCTTACAATACACTTAAGGATAATAATTATTATGATTGTAAGGTTTATTATATTTTTTTAGCTGTATTTCAGTTGTCTGTGGATAAATCCTGTCCATAAGGCATAACATGTCTTCATAATGGAACTTCACGATATAAGAGTAAATATAGAATAACTATTCAATTCTACTTTACATCTGTTCTGAAGAATTCGTCCTAACAGAAAGTTGACTACCTAATTAGCGCAGAAATATTTTTCAAAAATTTAGTTACTAAAATTATAAAATATATTGTAATAAAAATATTGCAAAACATGAGGTCAGTTTATATATCAAGCAAGTAACGCCATCTGTTGATAAAAACTAAATCTAACATATTTGCATACTTTTGAATAGCGCTATCTGTCTTCACTTCTGAGAACTAATGAGAAATCATCATGCAATCTCGCTACCTAGCCTATCCTACTTCTTAGCAAAGAGTATGTAATACACTATGTTTCTTCTTAGGAAGTACGACAATAATAAAGCTTGTCTGTATGTCGGGCAGGTATCCGCAATTCCACGACCAAGCGTGTATTTTGCGTAATAATAAAGCTTACAATATTAATTCGCATCTCCACGAGATACCAATTCGCAAGTTCAAGGAACGGTTTTTAATCGGGATACGTCGAATCAATGAATACACATAATAGATTTCTTTTCTTTAATGATAATCCTTATACCTATATTAACATTAATATTTTAATCAGTAACCTAGTCCGCCCCGTGTTCACTTGTCGTGACTCGATCGGGAGTCAGGATCTGAAGCCAGGTCGCGATGCTCGTTCATTTCTAGCTCAAAGTCATCCACAGCCATAGGAGTATCTGGAAACAAAGTAAATAGGTATTAAGATCAACTTAATAAAAACTATTTTAGACGGGACGTTGTTGATATTTGACTACAGTTCAAAAGCTTGCCAAAATGGATATATACTTAAATGCTTACCAAAATGGATAAATTGCTACAAATTTATTTAAAAAATAACAGCAATACCGAACATTATTTGGAGCACCCTGACTCGGAAAGATTACGTTTGAAGGAGATCCCAGGTATTTCCTTCGGTTAGGTTATTTTCGACACACTATTTGGTGCATATTCACTTTTAACGTACAATTTGGTGTTAATAAAAGCGAGAGGCATTAAATGAAACCTCATTACTATGTATAATTTTCAGGCTTCACACCGAAAATCAGATCAATAGAAGCAGTAGTTTAGTCACAGGATTTTTTTGAAGTTTCTTCTTAGTTAAAACACGTTGTATCTTCCCAAGCAGCCGACTTAGTACTTACGCATAGTTATCTCGGGTCGTACACCTTAAAATGACAAAATTCACGCTACGATGCCAATCTGCATCATAAGTTTTTACAAAGGCTGTTTAACTTAATGCCTCTCACTTTTATCAACGTTGTATACAACGTGTAACGGAAACCCCATATCTATCTCAAAGGACTGAAGACATCTGGTATGGAGTCTCTATGCACAGTTTCAGCTCAAAATAAGTGACTCACAGAATTGATACCAAATTATCGGTTTTTTTTTTATTATGAATGAGCCCGCTCTTGACCTCGACCACACCTGATGGTAAGTGTAAGATGAGGTCTACGATCGAACGAGCGAGCCCAGAAAATGCCTATTCACTCTTGCTTTAAAGGCTGACGGGTCATATGTGGCAGGGAACACAGAAGCCGGCAGAGAGTTCCACACCTTGGCTGTACGCTCAATGAATGTTGAAGAAAAGCGCTTAGTACGACAAGACGATATATCGACCAAGTGTGGATGGTATCCTGCGGTACGTCTGGTAGACCGGTAGTAAAAGGGGGATGAAGGGATTAGGTCGTGGAGGTGACTGCAATACTCCATACAGGAAAGGACCTGTGCTTTACATAAATTCAAAAGCTCCAGGTGTCAAGTATCGCCTCACTTTCTGTAGGATGCCCAGCTTTTTGGCTGCAGTCTGAGCTTTAGACTCAATAGTTGAGCCGAAGTTGAGGTCAGACGTCAACTCCATGCCCAAGAGCTCCAGGCGGTCGGTAATAGGTACAGATGCACCTCTGAAAGTAGGGGACCATTCAAATTGGCTCCTTTTAGCGGAGAAAAGATAAGCCTGTGTTTTTAAAGCGTTGAATTTGACCAGATTGTCATCGCCCCATTGGGAAACGAGATTTATGGTCAAATTCGTTCGCTCTACCATGGCCTTTCTAAGAGCGGCTATTTCGTCTCTACCAGCATTGGACAAGTATCTCTCTGAGACTGTGCTGTCATCCGCGTACCCAATAGCTCCCAGCTGAAGCAGGTCGTTGATATGAAGCAAAAATAGAGTCGGATCGACCGTCCACTCAAAAAGTCACAAATCCAGTTGCATAAGCTAGCAGGGACACCGTACCTAGGAAGCTTTCTCAGCAGACTAGCGTGCCAGACCCTGTCAAAGGCCTTTGAGATGTCGAGGGACACGGCAAGGGCTTCGCCGTGTTTCTCAATGGCCTCGCCCCAGTAGTGCGTAACATACACAAGAAGATCTCCGGTTGACCGACCACGGCGGAAGCCATTCTGGTGGTCACTGAGGAGCTCATTGTCTTCAAGGTATGCCAGGAACTTACTGTTGAGTACCCTCTCCATAACTTTACAGAGTATGGAGGTCAAGGCAATTGGTCTATAGTTTGCAGGGTCGGCACGGCTACCCTTTTTGGGTACTGGTTACACATTAGCCAGCTTCCACGACATCGGCACCACTCCAGTTTTAAGAGAAAGGCGATACAGGCGAGTCAGTACAGGAGACAACTCCGGGGCACAGTTTTTTAAGACTCGAGCTGGTACTCCGTCCGGCCCACTGGCTTTGTTCACATCAAGACTGGAAAGGACTTTACGGACTTCTTTAATTGATAATAGGTTCGCGTTTGACCGCCATCTCACCTGATGGTAAGTGATGATGTGGTCGAAGATGGAGCACGCTTACCTAGAAGTAACCTATTCACTCTTGATTTAAAGACTCCTAGATTGTAGCTATCTGTAAACACAGACTCCGGCAGGGGGTTCCACTCCTTAGCCGTATGCACAATGAAAGTATTCCCAAAACGTTTTGTGTGTATGGGTGGGATGTCCACCATGTAACGATGGCGCGTCGCTGTTTGTCTTGTAGTAATCATAACAAACGTGTCACAGCACTACGATGATCAATACCTTTCCACTTCACTTGCCTATAACACGTCAAATTTCTTCGTTCTTCTTAATTTACAATATTCGGTTTCTGGTATCTATGTATTGAAATTTCTAATAAGTTCCACACAAGGATTCCTTTGTCTACCTAAGATTACAAAACCCTTGCCGTATAGTTTGTTATCGTCCAAAGAACCCGTATCAAAATCAAAATTATTATTAAAATTATTTTTTATTTTATTTTACATCGGCCTACATGGGCACTCATAAAACGTCAGAAGTCAGTGCACGGTTCGAATTTGGTCGTTTCCTATGGAGAAGAACGTGCAAGAAACTCTACGGTTAGTCTTTTAAAAAAATTCTTGATTTTCAGTATGTTTACATAATAAAAAAAGAAGTAAAAAAGTTATTAAAAGCATGACGAGAGGAAAGTCCCCAGGATATGACGGGCTCAGTATCGAGCACCTTCAACATGCGGGTCCTCATTTGCCGCGTGTCTTGGCCTTGTTATTTACGTTTTGTCTTAGACACTCGTTCTTGCCAGACGAGTTAATGAGAACGGTCGTAGTGCCAATAGTCAAAAACAAAACAGGTTACATAAGTGATAAAAATAACTACAGGCCTATCTCATTAGCTACAGTCATTGCAAAGGTATTTGACAGCATGCTTAATTCTCACTTAAATAAGGCCATAACTCTGCACGATAACCAGTTTGGTTTTAGACACAAGCTGTCTACTGATAGTGCTATTTTGAATTTTAAGCATGCTGTCAGATACTACACCGAGCGTAACACGGTGGTATATGCGTGCTTCCTCGATTTATCCCGAGCTTTTGACCTGGTTTCCTACCGGGTGCTGTGGAAAAAGCTGTACGACGTTAATGTGGCGCCAGAAATTATCAGCATTTTCCAGCACTGGTATGGAAATCAGGTCAACAATGTTAGATGGTCGGGAACGCTGTCGGACTCGTACAGGTTGGAGTGCGGGGTGAGGCAGGGGGGGTTGAGTTCACCAACGCTCTTCAATCTGTACATCAATGAGCTTATTGCCGGGCTCAGCAGTCGCCATGTAGGATGCCACGTTGATGATGTTTGTTTTAACAATATCAGCTACGCTGATGACGTGGATCTGCTGAGCGCGTCCATAGGTGGACTCAGGGAGCTCATAAGCATTTGCGAAACATACGCCCACTCACATGAACTTAAATATAATGTTAGAAAGAGCAAGCTTATGGTCTTCAGAGCAGGAACCAAATGTCCGACGGAGGTACCACCGGTCAAGTTGTGCGGCGTGCCACTGGAGCGTGTACCAATCTTTAAATACTTGGGCCATATTGTGACGTCCGATTTGAAGGACGACGCTGACATTGAGCGAGAAAGGAGGGCGCTATCCTGTCGGTGCGGGCGAATATGATAGCCCGTAGGTTTGCTCGTTGCTCCAAGGAAGTCAAAATCACCTTGTTTCGAGCCTACTGCACATCATTTTATACGGGAAGCCTATGGGTGTCATACACGCAAAAATCGTATAGCGCTCTCCGCGTTCAGTACAACAATGCGTTGAGGGCACTGTTGCGTCTGCCTCGCTTCTGCAGCACGTCGGGAATGTTCGCAAACATGCGCGTGAATTGTTTCTATACAATAATGCGGAATAGGGCGACCTCGATAGCGGGTAGAGTGCGGGACAGCGGTAATAATCTCCTTACCGTCGTTGCCAACAGGTTGGACGGGCCATTTTTGCGGCATTGGCGGGCCCTACATGCCCCCGTGTATAAGTCATGGAGCAGATAGGGTATGAATTAATATGTTCATTGTGTAGTGTGCGTATTATGTGTAATTTGTGTTTGTTTGTATGTCATTTGTATTGTGTTTAATTATGTGTATGTGGATAATTTTTGTCTGAAATAAATGTATATAATAATAATAGTGTAAGACCAATGAAAGGCGCGGGTCAGCAGCAGACTGGTTTATTCCAACAAACTCAAATACGTTTCTCCATGTTGCTAAGTAAACAACCTGACAGATGTCACACATCTCCCCACCAAATTAACAATTATCCTCTAAACAATAATACACCTTAAATAACTAATAACAATAATATCATAAATCTAAAGTACAACTACAAATTAAATAAAACACCTTTTAGCTCTATTGAAAGCGCGCAGTGCTCGAGCGGATGCATCAAGCGGAGCGGGTGACGGCGGCTGGGATGATGGTCCCGGTTCTGGGTAAGGCAATGACAATGACTGCTTGGGTTGAACCTGTGGTGACTTTAACACCTCTAAAGGCTGCATATCCTTATTGTCACTCTCACCACTGGATGTATCCTCGGGCAGTTCACCTTCGACTCTGCTATCGACCCCTTGTGTGCCTCCCTTTGAAACCGTATCCTCAGCCCCAGCCACACCACTCATTCGGGACAATGAATACCTATTTCTACTGCTAGCTGGAATTATTTGGTCGGCATGTCTACGCCATTCCACGCCATTACCAATGCCCACTTGGTACGAAACTGGACCCGTTTTTCTAATTACTGTGGCTTCTTTCCACTTGTCCCCTCTCGCCGTGTAATCGCGCGCAATGACCGCATCCCCGACGCTGAATTCCCTATTAGTCCCTGAGCACCGGGCTACCTGTCGCTCTTGTTTAGCGCGCACCGTGGCTGCCACGTCCGGCCGCAACGCGTCCAGAATGCTGCGCAAGCGCCGCCCCTGGAGCGCTACTGCCGGTGAGACTCCAGTGGTCGCGTGCTCACAATTCCGGTATTGTAAAAGAAATTTACTGAGAGCGGCATTAACGTCGTCACCCTCGTACATCGCCCTTTTTATAGCTTTCTTTATTGTTTTAACGGCATTTTCAGCCGCACCATTTCCCTGAGGTCTATAAGGAGCCGAAGTTGAATGTTTTATACAATTTTTATCGCAAAATATTTTAAACTCTTGAGAAGAAAACGGAGGGCCATTGTCCGTCACGAGCTGCGACGGTAAACCAAAACGTGCAAATACACTTCTAAAAGCCTTTATTGTAGCCGCAGCATGTGTGCTACGCATCGGCAGGGCCTCTATCCATTTAGAATGCGCGTCCACCATTATAAGGTAACGCCCGCCCCCGCAATCCGCGAAGTCGGCATGTACACGCTGCCACGGGTGCAGTGGGAACTCCCACGGATGCAGCTGTGCGTGTGGCGGCGCGTCTTGCACCGCGCGGCACGCCCCGCACGCTCTACACACTTCCTCAATGTCACGATCTAAACTCGGCCAGTAAACGTAACTCCGTGATAAACTTTTCATTTTGTTCATGCCAAGGTGTCCCTCATGGACTTCATTTAGAATATCGTTTTGAATAATCCGAGGGATTACTATCCTATACTTATACATAACACATCCTTGATCTACTAGTAAATCATTTTTCCTGGCAAAAAATGGTTTTTCCTGATCGCAGCTCGGGCTTGACGGCCAACCGAAAAGCACATAACCTTTGATTTTACAGAGCAAAGAATCTCGTTCTGTTTCTCTTGCAATATCTTTGAAACATATGGGCATCGACTCTTCTACGAGGTTTAAATAATCTACGGTGTCTACAAAACGACCCTCTCGAGGTAACGGTAATCGTGACAAAGCATCAGCCGGTCCGTTGTCCGCCGATCGCACGAATTCTATATTAAAATCGTATGCAGCCAGGCGCGCTGCCCACCTTTGTAAACGACTTGCAGCCGTTTGCGGGATTCCCCCTTTTTTCCCAAAAATATGCGTCAACGGTTGATGATCGGTGCGCAGTGTGAAGCGCCTTCCGAACACATATTGGTGATGTTTGGTGACACCAAACAGAATAGCAAGCGCCTCTTTATCCAGCTGGCTATAGTTGCGCTCAGGTGCACTGAGCGTGCGGGACACGCAGCTGCCGGGCCGCTCGCTGCCGTCTGCGTACCGGTGCGCCAGCACGGCACCCAGTCCGTCCACCGACAGTACCAGCTCGCGCCCGCGCTCGTACTGTGCTAATACACGTTCGCTCAGGAGGGATCGCTTGGCTTCCACAAAGGCTTTATCACACTTGGAGTTCCATTCCCAGCAGCTGTCCTTTTTTAATAAGTTATGTAAAGGTTGTAATAAGGTACTCAAACCAGGAATAAATCGGCCGTAATAATTAAGCATTCCCAGGAAACCTTTCAATTGCGATACATTTTCTGGTCTTGGTGCGCTGGAAATAGCCTCCAATTTCTCGGGATCCGGTCTCAAACCGTCTTTATTAATTATAAAACCCAAATATTTTACACTATCTTGCAAAAACCTACATTTACTGAGTTTCACAGTCAACCCAGCGTCACGCAGCCTTCCGAGTATAGCTCTCAAATTACTCATATGTGTAAGCCTGTTGGAGCCAGTTACACAAATGTCATCTAAAAATACTACGCACCCCGGCACCCCGCGCAAAGTTTCTTCCATTATTTTCTGAAACTTTTCCGGTATTACTGACAAACCGTATGGCGTACGACGATACACAAATGTACCAATATGTGTAGTTATAGCAGTATATGGTTGCGATTCATCCGACAAAATACACTGCTCGTACGCATGTTTCAAATCGATTTTAGTGAATTATCACCCCCACTAAGGTTAGCAAACAACTCTTCGATTCGCGGCAATGGGTAGTAGTCTCTTTTTAATTTTGGGTTGATAGTTATCTTATAATCCCCACAAATACGTATGTCACCGTTTTGTTTAACCACGGGGACTATTGGCGTTCCATACTCCGAGTAATCTACCCGATAGATCGAACCGTCGGCCTGCAGGCGCTCGATCTCCCGCTCGACACGTGCGCGTAATGCTAACGGTACGGGTCTCGCTCGCACGTAAATCGGCTCCTTATCTGTCAGCTGTAGTCGTATAGACTGTTTACAAGTACCTAGCTTATTACTAAATACTTCGGGGAATTCTTTACATAACTCGTTAACGACTTCATCCTCTGAGATTTCATAGAGTGTAAATTGTGTAATATTTAAAGCTCGCATCCAATCGCGGCCTAACAAAGGCCGCGCCCCACCGTTAATAATGTAAAGTCGTAAAGATTTATTTTTCACTTCCCCCAAACAAACATCTACCTCAATGTAACCAAGCGAATCGATTCGTGAACCTGAGTAGCCACGTAAAACTAAGTTATCGGATCTAATCCGTTTATGTGAAAATAAACGCTGGTACACCTTCTCGCTTATAGCGGAAATCCGACTACCAGTGTCCACTTCACACTCCATATTAACATTATCTACCTTTAATTTAATAAAGTATGGTTTGCTACCTTGAGCTGTCACGGTCACGTTGAACAAACCCTCATCTGATTCGTCCCCGTTAACATAATTCTGTCGAGCAACCTTACCGTGCACCTCTTGACACATAACCTTTAGGTGCCCCTTTTGTCCGCACTCATCGCAACTGTAGTTTTTGAACCGACACCTGTCCACCGGATGTGCCCTGCCACAGCGCCAGCAGGCCCGCGCGCACCCGGACCTGGCGCCTGCGCCGCCGCCTGCACTGTTGCCTGCACCGTGTGCTGCCGCCGCGGCTCCCCCGCCTGCGCTCCTGCTGAACGCCCCCGCTGGAGGGCCACGCGGGCGTGTTCGTCCGCCACGCGCGTAATGCAGGCCGTCGCCCGCCTCGCCGCCTGCCGTCATGGATGAGTCCGCCGCCGCCGCCGCCGTAGTGCCGCTCACCTCCGCATGTTTCTCAGCTGCTTCTAGAGCCAGCGCTAGCTCCACTGCCTCTTTATATTGAATCTTCTTCTCAGCGAATATTCTGGACCGCATGACGTCTTTTGTAAGACCTGACACGAACTGGTCTCGCAAATTCTCTTCCAAAATCGAACATGACTTACACTTTCCGAAATTGCACGTTGACGCAAGATGCTTTAGCGCCTGTAGGTACTCTGTCAGGGACTCGCCTGCACGCTGTCGACGTAACCTGAATACGTGACGCTCGGCAATCTCTGAACGTTGCGGTTCCAAATGTTCCGACATAAGTTCCACCAGTGCATCGTATGTTTGGTCTTCTGGCAACCCGGGTGAACACAGGTCGCACATCAGCGCGTAAGTTTCTTCCCCCACGACCGTTATTAACATAGATACCTTCAAATCTTCTGCAATATCGTTTAATTTGATGAACTGGTTGACACGACGAATGTATGCTGGCCATTGTTTTGAGCTCACCGCAAATGGTTCTATTTTACCGATAGGCATGGTTCCAAAAAAATTTTTTTTTTTAAATCCCGTTCTCGTCGCCAATGTAAGACCAATGAAAGGCGCGGGTCAGCAGCAGACTGGTTTATTCCAACAAACTCAAATACGTTTCTCCATGTTGCTAAGTAAACAACCTGACAGATGTCACAAATAGATACAATTTTTTTGGTATGAGAGTACAGTATAGACCAATTGACATGATACAGTGTAATATAACTAATCAGAAATGAATCTCAGTCTATAGTGTTCTCGCATTCACATTAAAAATTAACTTTACAGAACTGGAAATAAAGCGTATGCTGTTTATAAGGAATGACTTGCTTGTCTTGGATAATCTCCATTTGGGTATAACAATTTCATGTTTATTGCGCGTGTATATTGTATGGAGATCGCTTCTAATCTTAAAAAGTCCCATGTTTTTGCGTACATATAATATGCTTTCTAATATATAAAGAGAAGGCAGAGTCAGTATATTTATTTCTTTAAATACATTTCTAAGGGATTCGCGAGGACCTTGGCAATCCGGGCAATTTTATTTTGGATTGCCCTCTTTTGTAGTATAAAGATTGAATCTACGTCAGCTGCGGATCCCAACAGTAGTATACCATAAGACATAATAATGTGGAAATAAGCAAAATAAACTAACCAAGCTGTCGCTATATCAGTCAATTGTCTAATGTTTCTTACTGCATATGCAGCTGAGCTTAATTTACCTGAAAGAGTCATAATGTGAGGGCCCCATTGCAACTTTGAGTCAATAGTTACACCCAAAAATACCGTTTCAGTAATAAGATCAATTTGTTTGCCGTCAATTATCAAACAGAGTCCAGCTTGCTTGTGACTGCAGACCAGAAAAAAACATGGAAATGTCAAGACTCTCGCTGCAAAATGCCGAAAATAGGAAATTCGAACACTCCTATATGTCCACAGATTTCTAATCACAACCAGCAAATAACTTCAACCAATTAATTATGCAACGTCACTCTTAGAAAAAGAACTACCTACCCCAGCAATGATTCCACCACTTGAACTCAGTTTACTAGGAGATACAGTCCACCCAGATGAACACAAATCTACAATAAATACCAACACACAGTCAGAACACTTACTTCAAAGTTTGAGTCAAATGATTATCACACGTCTAAAAGAAAACAACGAAGCAATAATTTCCGAACTACGAAGCACTATACAAACAGAAATTAAGAAAGCTATTGCCAAACTTGCAGAAGATTTCGAGCAAAACACCAGTTACCTATCTAAACAAAATGATCAAAGAAAACTAGAATTGGAAAAGGTTGATACCAAAATAGAAAACCTAATAAAATAAAATGAAAAACTCAAAAAAGAAATAAAAACAATTTCCGCTACCTCAGTTATTAAATGTACAGAAAGTAATTAAAAGAAGATAGTTCTATACGGCTCCACAGATTACTTAAAAGAATCGGAAGTAGAGTTGCATGACAGAGTAATTGATATATTCCAAGATATTTTGCATGTATACCTAACCGGTTTTATAGAAAATGTGTATAGACTAGGTAGAAACACTACCAATACCCGACCCCTGGTAGTAGAACTACTAAGCAAAAGAATGGCGAAGTACTTAATAAAAAATAATCATTACTTTCAAGGCACAAGACTATCCGTATCTGAATTCTTAGATGAAAATGCACGTAAACAAAGGCAACTTATGCGTGAAGAAATGTTAAAAGCACGAAAGAAAGGCCTATATTCAGTGATCTGGAACAATCAATTATACGTCCAGGGTGAAATAATAAATATGAGCAATAAAACATAACAACAAAACTATGGAACTAATGACACACGCGATAATATAATAATAACCCAAAACAATAGTAACAGCAACGACCATCACAAGGAAATAATAACCCACGAGACAACATTTTAACATTTTATTCCAAAATATACAATAAACTATATATGTATATAATAATACTTTACCCTTAAAACAAATAACCCAATACTATCACAACACTATAGAAAATACGTAAAAATATTAAAAAAGTCAGTAACAACAGCAAAAAAACTACAATTATTGACAAAATAAAAAAATCTAAGAACAAAGTCAAAACAATCTGGAATATAATAAACGAGCGAACCAATAAAACAATAAGAAAAGACAAATGTAACATAAAACTAACACAAACAAATAACAATAAAACAACCTCGGAGCCAAAGGAAGAAGCCAATATGTTTAACAACTTTTTTGCATCCATCGGTGAGGGAAGTCCAGTACGAACAAATGATGAGTCGAAAGTATACCAGTGCTTTCACATACCAAAAATACAATGTTCCTCACTCCAGCTGACCCTTACGAAATAAATATTATGCAAAAACACTAAAAAATAAAAAAAAGTCAAGACGAACTTCCACCCTATTTACTCAGACAATGCGCTTGTAGCATACGTAGCACACCCTTCACTTTGATAACCAATCGCTCATACAATGCACAAAGGAATATTATTCTAAGTACTATAAATTAAATATAATGTCAACAGTTATATGAGACGCGGGCGGAGGGCCGCGCTCCCACACAGTGACCACTGTTTAACTAATGTAAACACTACAATTATATATACACAATTCTATTTTAATAAAGAACATTCATTCCACATTCATTACTGCGACTTCACGCCTTGTCATTGCTCTCCCTAACTTATTCTCCAAAGTGCTGTCTAAAGTAAATCTCTGCTGCCTTAAATATAATCTCCTAAAAATAGTGCTCAAACATAGCACTAAAGTAGTGCTACGAACCCAAAGCTAAACGCTGATGAGCTTACACTAACATTTTATAAATTGCTGACCCTGTAATTTTTTTTTTATTAAAAATAGGTTCGCGTTTGACCACCATCTCACCTGATGGTAAATGATGATGTGGTCTAAGATGGAGCAAGCTTACCTAAAAGTAACCTATTTACTCTTGACTTAAAGACCCCTAGGTTATAGCTATCGGGAAACACAGACTCCGGCAGGGAATTCCACTCCTTAGCCGTTCGCACAATGAAGGTATTCCCAAAACGTTTTGTGCGTATGGGTGGGATGTCTGAAGATGATGATTTGAAGACGGCGTATTCCCCGATCAGCTGAAAATAGCATTAGTGAAACCTCTACACAAGAAAAATGACAAAACAGAGCCAAGTAATTACCGTCCAATAGCTTTACTGCTTACAGCTTCAAAGATTTTCGAGAAAACAATGTGCAATCGCGTTTACACTTTCTGCGAAAAATATTTGATGAATGCCAAAACGGCTTTCGAAAAAATCGATCAACAGCATTGGCAGTCTATAAATTCATACAGGAAGCCTTAAGCATAATAAATAATAAAAAATACGCAGTGGGGTTAATGCTTGACATGACCAAAGCCTATGATTAAAGTTCAATACAATATTTTATTAAATAAATTATATAGATTAGGGATCCGCGGTAAATCATATGAATGACGTGTAAAAGTGTTATTTATAACCAATTTACAAAATAAATATTTCATTTCATTTCATTTCAATGGTTCAAATCTTATCTTGAAAATAGAGCACAGCTAATAGAAATAGAATACTTCAATAACAATATAAACGAACTTCAAAGTTCCGGTCTGATAGAAAGGCGATTAACGCATCAATACCACAAGGAAGTGTTATTGGATGTCTCTTGTTTCTCATTTACATCAATGATCTCCCAAAATTTATAGCAGAAACCGGACCTTGTGTTTTATTTGCGGACGACATCTCCATTCTCACCCAATGTCATAACAATATAAACCTAAACAGTACCCTTAATGAAATTCTCTGCAAAATAATAACCTGGATAAACAAGCACAACAACTCATAACTTTCAATCCCCACCAAAAAATCATCTAAATGCACTCTTTTCTTTTAATAACTATAAAATAGAAACAGTCAATGAATTCAAATTATTAGGCATAACAATAGACAAAAATATAAATTAGAAGTCACACATACAAAACATAAAATCAAAACTTTCAAAATTTTTATCACTCCTAATTCGTTGATTTTTATACGCTTTTCGTGAAGTCAAAAAAAAAAACACAAATTTAGAGACTGCCCTGGTTACATACTACGCCTATGCTTATGCATGGCTTAGCTACGGTATTATAATGTGGGGATACAATACAGATGCACTTACACTGTTCACCTTTCAAAAGAAATTTATTCGTATCCTGGTAAATATACAACAGATAGATAGTTTCAAACCCCATTTTATAGAACTAAATATTTTAACTCTGCCTAGTATATACATACTTGAAATATGCAAATTCACTCACAAATACCAAAACTTTTACACTAAACGAGAAGATATACACACAAGATACACACTCCGACACAAAGCCGACTCAATAAGAAAAGAAAAAAAAACACCATTTATTCACAAATCAGTTAAAAAAGTTATTATTGAGCAAATGTTACTAAAGTGTGAACGAATATTTGAAGATAAATCCTTGAAACTCGAAAAATAATGTTTTTAGTAATTTTAATGTTTAAGTTTTAGAATAATTTACATTATAAGATACTTAAATGATAAGTCCTTTTCACACATCATACTTTTGCTGTGCCCGTCAGGGTCCACGATTGTCTCCAAAAAAATTTATTTACCACCTAAGCTTACATTGTGGAATGCAGTAAAGAATTGAGTATTGAGCTTGTGGTACATTAGGTAGTGAAAATTTGAGACATTTTATCTTATTCGCATTAAGTGCGAGATTATTAGCTGAGAACCATTTCGAGAGAACAGCCAGACTTTCATTGATTTGTAAAACATCCGTATCTCCGTATATGAAGTATCATCGGCGAAAAGAATTATATTACATAAGCTGGACATCATGAGAGGTAGGTCATTAATGTATACAAGGACCTAGAATTGAACCTTGTGGCACGCCCATCTTCACTAGAGTTCTTGAAGATATCGCTCCGTTTACATTAACTTTTGTTGCCTGTCTGATAAATAGGAAAGAACCAGAACAGCAGCTAGTCTACAAATTCCATAATGGTGTAATTTACATATCAGTGTTTCGTGGTCAATGCAGTAAAACACTTTGAAGAGGTTCCAAAATGTGACGGATGAGTACTACTCCCGCTTCAGTTGTTGACCTAACTTTCCTGAAATCAAACTGCTGACTATGTAGAGTTCCATTTGAGTTAAAATTTGACAACATCTGGTCCAGCATGATTTTTTCTTATGTATATTTAAATCATACGTGGTATAGGTATATATATATATAGGTATATATAAGGAGGTAGTGTTACCGAGATGGTCGAGGGTGACTCCCATGGCGGCTCGCAGGGCAGGCACCGGCGCCACATGCTTGGGCGGCACGCGCTGCAGCATGGCGCGCAGGGCTCCGGCCGTCTGGCGCGCCAGCTCGCGCTCCGCCGCGCCCGCCCGGCCCAGAAGGGACAGGTGCCAGGGTAAGGGCGCCGATAGTCTGCAACACGTCACACGATACATCTACAACAAGCCTCTAGCTAGAACGACTCTCAATTAGTTACCATTTACTAATAATAATAATAATTCAGCCTATAACGTTTCTCTATGAGAGAGAATGGGCCGTCCACCACGCGGGCCCAGTGGGGATTGGTGGATATCGCATGTCTTCGAACTTTTGGCCCTAGAACTTACTAATTTCCTCACGATGTTTTCCTTCACTGATTTGAGAACACTGGTGAAATAAATTACACAAAGTAATGTGCCTGACGGGGCTCGAACCCACGACCCGCAATTCACAAGTCGGACCCGTAACCACTGGGCTACCACTACTCTTGGCCATTTACTATGCCAACCATGTATACGTGATTAAAATAAAAATACAAACGTCAATGACCTCTATCTATCAAACGTCACTTGAAAAGTACGGTTCACAAAAAGGTCATAATTCGTTTTTTTAAACATACTTTTCTTTCTTATTTTCATTTTTGTGGCACCAATTAACCTGAATGTGAAGAGAACGCACGGCGCAAAGGCCTAGAAGCCATTTCAAAACTATTAAAGTTTTTTTTTATTTACTTTTTATGATAGGCTCGCGTTTGACTACCAAAATAAGGAAAAGAAACTAATTTTGTGTCTCTTAATATTTGTAAACATTTTAATAAATTCTTGTTTTGTTCACTCTTTCACACCGGTTCGATTTGACAGCTATTATAGCGGTAAGTCGATCCTATTCTTAGTTTTGTTTTTCTGCGTGGGAAAATTATTAAATGACTCCTCCCGCTGCACAGTGTCCGGCGTAGAACAAGCCAGGTGGACAAAACTCATTATTAAATTCCCGAAAATTTGTACTTTCTACCTATAAAAAAACTTTTTTGCAAAAAATAATTCCGACTTCCATATCAAAACACTACAAAGCCAAAAATAATTTTAGTTTCGGTAGTCGGTGTTATTGGTTTTGTATTTTCTTTTTTTGAAGTGAAAACTTCTTTAGCGGCGCTGAGCACTTTTTGTATGGGTAAAAACTGTTAAACTCGCGTCAGGGACACGTAACCGATCGAAAAGCGTAAGACTTTTTTTTAAGTGAAAACTTCTTTAGCATCGTTGTGATTTGAAAGTTAATGAAACGAAAAAGCGACAGTATCTATCTGTTGGGACCTAGGAGTTAGGTCGCAGGGGTTGAGGTATCCCTGAGAGGGTGCAGGGGGGGGGGGAGGTTTCGTGGGGAGTTCAGGGAGGTGAGGGGTAAGAGGGGTCCCGTGTGGGGGCGGGGTGGGGGGAGGGTGGTCTCGTCGTGTGTTGAGGGGGGAGTAGAGGGGGAGTTGAGGGGGGAGTTGAGGAGGAGTTGAGGGGGAGTTGAGAGGGAGTTGAGGGGTTAGTTGAGGGGTGAGTTGAGGGTTGAGTTTAGGGGTGAGTTTAGGGGTGAGTTGAGGGGTGAGTTGAGGGGTGAGTTGAGGGGTGAGTTGAGGAGTGAGTTGAGGGGTGAGTTAAGGGGGGAGTTGACAGAGGAGGGGGAGTTGGGGTAGTAGAGGGGTGAGTTTAGGAGTTAGTTGAGGGGTGAGTTTAGGGGTGAGTTGAGGGGGGAGTTGAGGGGTGAGTTGAGGGGTGAGTTGAGGGGTGAGTTGAGGGGTGAGTTGAGGGGTGAGTTGAGGGGTGAGTTGAGGGAGAGGAGAGGGAGTTGAGGGGTGAGTTGAGGGGTGAGTTGCGGAGTGAGTTGTGGGGTGAGTTGAGGAGTGAGTTGAGGGGTGAGTTAAGGGGTGAGTTGAGGGGTGAGTTGAGGGGGTAGTTGAAGGGTGAGTTTAGGTGTGAGTTGATGGGTGAGTTGAGGGGTGAGTTGAGCGGTGGTTTGAGGGGTGAGTTGAGGGGTGAGTTGAGGGGTGAGTTGAGGGGTGCATTGAGGGTTGAGTTTAGGGGTGCGTTTAGGGGTGAGTTGAGGGGGGAGTTGAGGGGTGAGTTGAGAGGTGAGTTGAGGTGTGACTTGTTGGGGAGTTGAGGGGTGTGTTGAGGTTTGAGTTGAGGGGTGAGTTGAGGGGTGAGTTGGGGGGTGAGTTGAGATGTGAGTTGAGGGTTGAGTTTAGGGGTGAGTTGAGGTGTGAGTTGAGGGGTGAGTTGAGAGGTGAGTTGAGGTTGGCGTTGATGGGTGAGTTGGCGGGTGAGTTGACGGTTGAGTTGACGGGTGAGTTGAGGGGTGAGTTGAGGGGGGAGTTGAGGGGGAGTTGAGGGGGAGTTGAGAGGGAGTTGAAGAGTGAGTTTAGGGTTGAGTTGAGGAGTGAGTTGAGGGGTGAGTTTAGGGGTGAGTTGAGGGGTGAGTTGAGGGGTGAGTTGATGGGTGAGTTGAGGTGTGAGTTGAGATGTGAGTTGAGGGTGAGTTTAGGGGTGAGTTGAGGGGTGAGTTGAGGGTGGAGTTGAGGGGTGAGTTGACGGGTGAGTTGACGGTTGAGTTGACGGGTGAGTTGAGGGGTGAGTTGAGGGGGGAGTTGAGGGAGGAGTTGAGGGGGGAGTTGAGGGAGGTGTTGAGGGGGAGTTGAGGGGGAGTTGAGAGGAAGTTGAGGGGTGAGTTGAGGGGTGAGTTGAGGGGTGAGTTGAAGGGTGAGTTGAGGGGTGAGTTGAGGGGTGAGTTGAGGGGTTAGTTGGAGGGTGAGTTGTGGGGCGAGCTGAGGGAGCAGTTGAGGAGTGAGTTCAGGGCTGAGTTGAGGGGTGAGTTGAGGGGTGTGTTGAGGGGTGAGTTGAGGGCTGAGTTGAGGGGGAGTTGAGGGAGGAATTGAGGGGTGAGTTGAGGGGTGAGTTAAGGGGTGAGTTGAGGGGTGAGTTAAGGGGTGAGTTGAGGGATGAGTTGAGGGGTGAGCTGAGGGGTGAGCTGAGGGGTGAGCTGAGGGGTGAGTTGAGGGGTGCGTTTAGGGGTGAGTTGAGGGGTGAGTTGAGGGGCGAGTTGCGGGTTGAGTTGAGGGGTGAGTTGACGGGATAGTTGATGGGTGAGTTGAGGGGTGAGTTGAGGGGTGAGTTGAGGGGTGAGTTGAGGGGTGAGTTTAGGGGTAAGTTGAGGTATGGGTTGCGGGATGAGGTGCTGTATAAGTTGCGGGATGAGTTGAGTGATGAGTTGAGGGATGAGTTGAGGGATGAGTTGAGGGATGAGTTGAGGGGTGAGTTGAGGGATGAGTTGAGGGATGAGTTGAGGGATGAGTTGAGGGATGAGTTGAGGGATGAGTTGAGGGGTGAGTTGAGGGGTGAGTTGAGAGGTGAGTTGAAGGGTGAGTTGTTCAGGTGCGGGATGAGGTGCGGGATGAGTTGAGGGGTGAGTTGAGGGGTGAGTTTAGGGATGAGTTGAGGGGTGAGTTGAGGGATGGGTTGCGGGATGAGTTGCGGGATGAGGTGCTGTATGAGTTGCGGGATGAGTTGAGTGATGAGTTGAGGGATGAGTTGAGGGATGAGTTGAGGGATGAGTTGAGGGGTGAGTTGAGGGTGAGTTGAGAGGTGATTTGAGGGGTGAGTTGAGGGAAGAGTTGCGGGATGAGTTGAGGGATGAGATTAGGGATGAGTTGAGGGATGAGTTAAGGGATGAGGTGCGGGATGAGGTGCGGGATGAGTTGAGGGGTGAGTTGAGGGATGAGTTGAGGGGTGAGTTGAGGGGCGAGTTGAGGGGTGAGTTGAGGGGGATTTTTTATCCAGGATTAAACTCCTTAGGGCTATTAGCCCCAAATTTAGGGTAAAATAATGCTTATTGGGAGTTTTTGGGCCCAAAAATAAGTAGGGCTATTTTTAAGGGCATACATACATTTACAAGCATCACATATATGCCCGCGGGGCGCGCGGCCGTCAGCGGCCTAGTACTACTACATTACAGATTATCTATGTACTAGTACTAGGAAGTAGTATATCTATGTAGGTACTAGTACTAGGCAGTATTCGGAAGTATTTGTTGATTGTGACGCTAGTAGGCATTTAATAAGCGTCTTGAAAATATTTCCAAATTTGCACTTGCATTCATGACTGTACCATTTTAAAATTGAACGCGCTTTTTCGATATATCATATGCTGAAAAACAAATTGCGACACCGATTGTCCCTTGAAATGCTGTTAAGTTTGATGATGACACGAAACGTGATGATGGATCTTGCGTTACGTTTACTCCATCTGTCTCCATCTCCAAAAATGTTACTATTATATAATGTAAACATGTATGACTTTAAGAATTCCGAAATTTCAAATGAAACGCCAAGTCGGGATTTAAGCGATTTATTTAAAATAATTGATAATGTGGATTGTTAATTAAGTAAATTCTATTACAAAAGTAATTAAAATTAAGTTATATTTTATTTACCTTAATAAAACGGGAAACTCATTTAAATATTAGCCTTGAATTGCAGCAAGAAACAGGGTTTTTTGAAGTGAAAACTTCTTTAGCGTCTTTGTGATTTGAAATTTTATGAAACGAAAAAGCAACAGTAAAAAGAGACAGACATATAAATTCATAAGATTTAACGTGGGAGAAAATGAGATAGGGAGCATTATACAGTGTTTCTTATGTCGTGGAAATTTTATATGGGCAAACCAGGGCAAACGTATAGCTTTGAAATTTCGTAAATTTTTGAAGGATTTTTTTGAAGTGAAACCTTCTTTTGCGGCGTTGTGCACTTTTTTTAACCGACTTCTGAAAAAGGAGGAGGTTCTCAATTCGGATGTTTGTTTGTTTTTTTTTTATGTTTGTTCGGGCATAGCTCCGTCGCTCGCCAACCGATTTGAAAAATTCTTTTTTTGTTACTTCCCAAATGGTCCCATGAAAATTTTATCGACATCGAACAAACCGTTTCTGAAAAATCAACAAAAGTCTAAAAAAAAATATTTACATTGATGATCTTTTCGGTTACTCTATATTGTGTTTTTTGTTCGCGCGTTTTTAGTTTTTTTGTAGTTGACATTTTGGCTTTTATAACTAGATTAATTACAAATTGACCCACTAAAAAGCGCGAAAATAAAAACTTTTTTGCAAAAAAATAAAACCGACTTCCATATCAAAACACTACAAAGCCAAAAATAATTTTAATTTCGGAAGGCGGTGTGAAAAAAAAGAAAATACAAAACCAATAACACCGACTACCGAAATTAAAATTATTTTTGGCTTTGTAGTGTTTTGATATGGAAGTCGGTTTTATTTTTTTGCAAAAAAGTTTTTATTGTAATGGGTAAAAAATGTTAAACTCGCGTCAAGACACGTGACCTGATCGAAAATTCGTAAGACGGACGGAGAGTAGACAGCCGGTGCGGCGTAGGAGAGGAAGTATCCCCCTCTCATTCTACGGCGCGGCGAAAATGTATGCCTGCGCCTGCTGTTTTGTTTAGGCGGCGCAGGACGCTTTCGCGAATGTTCGTGTGTGTTAACATGAAAGTTGATTTTTCTAAGAGATAAACTTTTTAAAATTGTCATGTTTGTGTACGATAGCGCAATAAATAAATATTGTATTCTACCACATAAATGATAGTACTTTTATACTGATAATTAAAGCAAATCGTGCAAAATTATTCCCTAACCATTCCAAAATATCAAAAATGCACAACGTTAATATTCAAGTTTTCACTTTTTTTCACACCGCCTTCCGAAATTAAAATTATTTTTGGTTTTGTAGTGTTTTATATGGATTTTTTTTATGTATATGGAAGTCGGTTTTATTTTTTGCAAAAAAGTTTTTAAGTTCGTGCTTTTTAGTGGGTCAGTGAATTTTCCAAATCGGTTCGTAAATGACGGAGTTATGCGCGAACAAAAAACGCAATGCAGAGTAAACGAAAAGATCATCAACGTAAATATTTTTTTAGACTTTTGTTGATTTTTCAGAAACGGCTTGTCCGATTTCGATAAAATTTTCATGGGACCATTTGGGAAGTATACCCTTTCTAACAAGATAAGAATAAAAATAAAAAAAATACAAACGTCCGAATTGAGAACCTCCTCCTTTTTTAGAAATCGGTTAAAAAACACCCCTAAACCTCTGATTCTAAGAATTGTTTACGTCTAACATTCCATACTGATGAGTCATCATTTATCAAAGGTAATGAGGTAAAAATCAATTAAAGAAATTGGTCGGTTGCATTTTTGCGACACTTGCACTAACATCTCATGGTGGCAGTTCTAATTTTGTGAAAAGTTTTAGTGATGGATTTTACTTCTGAAGGTATGTACTATATTATTTTCTTATTAGAATATTTTAATGTGTCATAACCATTCATAAAATAGACTATCTGTGAATACACAAAAACATATTTTTCTTTGTTTTCGAATTTATCAGGCTTGGTAAAGCCATGTATCCTCTTATATCCACTCTGAATTTTTGATATGTTTTAGCTACATGGCTATAGATGATTATATGACATATTTTATGTAGCACACTTGAGTACTACATTTTTTTTCTTTTTTTGCAAAAAAGCTTTACTCTAATAGTAAAATAGAGTTTTTGGAAGAGTGGCTTAAGCACGAAAAAGACGAAAGAAATAATCGTCTATTTGAATTTATTTTGTCTAAGTGTGATTTCTCTGACATCACTGAAGAATGTCAAAGAGAAATTAAGATGAAATTAGCCAGCATTTCTTCGAAAATTGCTAAAGAGCGTTTACTTTTAGTTTGTTTAGTTTACAATTTTTCATTCATATCGTAATCGTTATGCTTATGCTTAAAATGGTTTAATTTAACTTGTTATCTAACAATGATCCTAAGGAAGAGCAGAACTGCCCAATACAAGCATTACTACATGCTTCCTGGGTAGCTCTGGCAACTAATAAATATTGTATAAAAACATGTTAAAGGAATAAACTATTTTGACTTGTGATTTTGGTGGTTCTGAAATTTCTGTTAAGCACAAGCTTCTGCTGACTGTGACTGATGGAAAAGTGTGCAACGCTTTGACAGAGGCATATTCATCGCAGAAATGCTATATGTGTGGGGCTACTCCCAGAATGATGAAGGACGGCATTTTGATAGCAATCAGGATAATTTTGGCTTTGGTTTGTCAAAATTACATGCTTGGATTCGTTCGAGTGCTTTTTACACATTAGTTATAAGTTAGATATTGAGTGATATAACTCGAGTGGTACCCTTTTCGTGATTTTCACATGAGTATTATCAAACAAAATTACGATTTTTTTTGGTCTAACTCACGTTCTTCTATCTGCTATAGTTTCGGAGATTTGTGCAAAGTGATACAACTATTGGGATTTTGGCAAAAAATTTGTGACAATCGATATTTGTCAAGTTGTTACCCCAAAACCAGTCACTTAACACATTATTTTTCGTGCTTCGTGATTTAAATGCTATTGTATTTAATTTCACATTTTATTTTTCAGTACATTTTATCGTGAATATTGATGTGACTAGAGTAATATCCCTTTGGACTAATTCTTTCGATATGCCTTTAGGGTACAAATCGAGATGTATCTATCAATCTGAATGTACGGCATGTCCTTTTTTGTGAAAAGTGATACAACTTGACTTAAATCATTCTACACAAATCTGTTTTTATGTGTAAACAGATATAAAATAAATTGTATCTAAAACTCAAACCAAATCAATTATATTTTACGAAGAACAAGATGTGCTAAATGATACAAGTGCGCACATGATAAGGGTGGCGGGGGTACGGAGAGTAGCGCAGGAGTGAAATGACGCGGGTTCGGGGATCAGAATCAAGAAGATCAGGTCGGGGAGAGCCATCAGTAGATACTTGTTCAAAATGTGACCGCATAAATATGAAACTTAAGTACGCATCCGAGGAGCAGGCTGAAAATTTGACGAAGACGCTCAAAGAGTACCAAAAAGCATTTAAGACTGCTTACGAAGAAAAATAAAAAAGAGAAACAACTGGCTCAGTCATGCGAAGTAATGGTCATAACATTTGATTTACAACAATGTTTGCCCTTCAACTTGCAAACGAACGTAGCATTTTTACAAGAGACAGCTTTGGACATTCAACTTGACCATACATGATTTAACAACAAACAAAGATTTCTATTACATGTGGCCGGAGTGTGAACGGAATAGAACGACATAGCTTAATGTCAATACGATTTTATTATAAATCAACTGCCGCATTGAAACCCAACACTAAGGTCCGTATTAGAGAGCGCTCATGAGTTTTACAGAAGACTCCTTCTGTGTCAAATCCATCCCACCAAAGGTTGTCTGTAAAAGATCGCTTTTAGCGATAAGACAGCCCATTGTATCACCCTTTTTAGTTGTTTATTCCTCATTTGTTTTATTGTTATGGTGTACAATAAAGAATACTTATCATTTTCGAAATCACGTATCACACCCTATATCTATCTATCTAAGCTGCACGAATTATGTTAAAGACACTCCTTCGGATAATGATGATTCTGGTGATGAGTAATTTCTAGTTTATATTCATTTACTAAGAACTGCTCATCTCTTAGGGCGGAATTACTGCATAAAGGATAGGTTGACCGCTTTTAAGCTAACTGTGTTGCGCAAGTTTTAAGGTGTTAGCTATTTTGTTGTTTATTTTATTTTCCTAGGTTTTTTAGGATCAGACAATTATTGTGATACTATGTTTTATACTGAGTTGGTTCACATTACTTATTGTGATACCTGCGTAAGACAGATCTGTGCCATTTATTAGTTTTAAGTTTAAAACTACTTGCCTTTGAAAAGATCTCAATTTACTTCTCTTAAGAATTTGGATAAAATTGTGCCTTATTTGTAAGTGAATTCATGGATTTGAAGAAGATTAATAAATGTTAAATATTTTTCTAAAACTTGCATTTATTTACACAATAAGTATACATTTTCATGAGGGGTATAACTTCACTTGTATCATTTGACACATATTTAAAAGACTAGAATTTTAGAAAACTGATACAGTTCAGGTAAATTATGAAAATACTCATAATATAAGTAAATCAATCTAATCTTTGGGGTAGTATTTTTATTATTTGTTTGAGTACCATTGTGTTAGGAACATATTCTAATGAGTTATTAGATTTTTTTACTTCTTGTATATCAGTTGACATAAAGGCAACTTTTAGGTGCAACATAATTTAACTGCAGTTGTATCATTTATCACGTAATTTTAACACTTATTTCAAATAATAAATGTACAACTTACAGGCTTTTCATGAATTAATTTAAAACTATAATATTTATCGTACAAATTAAAATACACAGCGAAAGTGAAGGAATCACAGGAGGCATAGAATTATGGACAAGCCAAAGCCAGGATTTGGTTCCACAAATGATGGAAACACAGCTCGACGTTTTTTCGGGAACCCCGAACTGAGTGCTCAGATCACAGGATTGGATGTTACAATCATCAAACACTTTGATGTATTGTTGAGGACATAGTCTTCTGGCTTCGAGATAAATCTTGTTGAATTCAAAAAGCTTTGTGTCGAGACAAGAAGACTCTAAGGCTCTACTCGTGGTACTACATGCCTGCTACTGTGCATAAATTGCTTATTCACAGTACAGAGGTGATTAAGACGGCAATGGTTCCAATAGGGCAGCTTTCAGAGGAAGCCCAAGAAGCGAGAAACAAAAATTGCCGAAGCTTTTGGGAAACGACACCAGAAAGTGCTCTCGTCTTGCCACAAATAGGGACTTGATCAATATGTTGATTTTAAGTTTGCCTCTGGGAAGTACCGAAAAAAAATTCTGATAAATTGTGAGGTCTTAAAGCTCATCATAGCTCCCACTATAGAGCCTCGACTTCAACTGCAACCAAGACTTCCACAAACTCAGGAAGACTATCTTCTATCGGATTCATCGGATTCTGAATCTGATGATTCTGATATTGAGAATTAGTTTTAATGTAAATAGTTAGGTCTAGTGTTAGATTTATAATTTTTGTATTTAATATTGTTACGCCAGTCGCTTAGTGAAATACGTCGAGAAACTTCGACATAAATCTAGCATGTTCGAGACACTAACGCCATCTAGCGGCGAGTAGCAGGAATGAGCATATCTAGTCGAGACACTAACGCCATCTAGCGTCGAATAGCGGTACTATGTATTTCGAGTATTTTCTAGGCAGTATAAACAGTGAGTCGAAATTTATAAGAATGTTCTCGAACTCATAGACTGGGGTATAAATAGAGCGCAAAGGGGCGCAGAGAGTCAGTCTTATTACGAGGCGAATACGAGATATATAATCGAAGCTTTATCAGTGAATTTCAGTGCGATTTAAGTGTGATCTAAGTGTTAAGTGACAAGTGTTGTCTTGCGAATAATTGTGTTAAATTTTTATTTTGTGCTTAATTAATTAAAGTGTTAATTTTGGTTTAATTGGCGTTAATTACTTCTGTCCCGAACCCCAGCTCGTAACAATATGTTAGTCTAAGGTTGTATAATTATAATACATAATATATAATTAGCGTTAATATTTGTAGCGATTAAGATAATTTTATTCTTATTTTTTTTTCCTGTATTATAATCGTGTATACATGAAATAAAATAATCACACACAATTCCTATGCATTTTTTTTAAATAAAATATTATCTATACTAATATTATAAAGAGGTATAATTTGTAAGTTTGTATGTATGGGGTAATCTCTGAAACTACCGAACCGATTTTGAAAATTCTTTCGCTTACACGTAGCTGCATTATCCCAGAGTGCTATAGGCTATAAATTATATTTATATCATGCATATTAGCCGAGCTATTATAATCTTTGTCAAGCAAGTCGGAAAATTGTACCTCTTAAAATAGAATTATTTGCATGCGCTGCCTAAACAGTTGCATAAAACTGAAAACAATGTATGGCAATCTGGTCCGTCTTAAATATTTATATTTTATATTTTAGCAGATATAGGAAGATTTATGTAAAAAAAAGCTTTTTCAACATACTTACGTTTCAGTTTCATTGGAGCAGCAGTCGGTATATTTAATTCGCAAAAATGGGCCCCTTGGACAGTTATTACAGAATACGTCACTGATAATGTGGGGTGAATGCACAATGTGCCATAGAGCTCATGTTGAAGCAGTGGATCGAACGCTCAAGGACTTGAGAAATTCAGTTGCTATCATGGGTGGTGTCACCTTTGTGTTTGCTGGTGACTTTCAGCAGACACTTCCCGTCATCACAAAAGGGACCCGTGCGGACATCATAAAGGCGTGTCTTAAATCGTCACCTCTATGGAGTATGGTCCAAACTTTAAACTTACGAACTAATATGAGAGCCCACCTAATCGGAAATACAGATAACGATTTTCCACAACAGCTACTCAAAGTTGGAGAAGGGTCTTTTTCTTCTCAAACCTTGGGCACTAACGTTGCGGAAATCGTTATAAATGAGACTGTAGGCCGAATAGTTCACAATTTGCAGCAACTCATAGATGCAGTTTATCCAGACCTAGAATATGTATAAGATAGAGACATTCATTGGGTTTGTTCAAAGGCTATCCTCTCACCAAGAAACGATACAGTCAATGAAATCAATAACCTAATTTTATAAAAAGTTCCCGGTCAATCCAAAATTTACAAGTCCATTGATACAGTGTGCAATGTCGAGGATGTAGTCCATGATCCGCAAGAATTTTTAAATTCCTTGAATCCATCTGGCCTGCCACCTCACGAACTGCTCTTGAAAACTGGAACGCCTATTATGCTTTTAAGGAATTTAAGCCCGCCCAACCTGTATAATGGCACAAGGCTACTAATAAAAGATTTAAAAGATAACTTAATTATGGCGACTATTCTCATCGGACCAGGAGCTGACCAGTTGGCGCACATCCCGAGAATTTCAATGATTCCTACGGACCTACCTATACCGTTTAAGCGACTCCAGTTTCCCATAAAAACATCTTTTGCCCTGACTATAAACAAGTCCCAAGGACAAACTTTCTCTTTAGTTGGCATTGACTTACGAAAAGAATGTTTTTCCCATGGGCAAATCCCGCCAGTCTTTTGGGCACATTACCAGTGGACAGCGATGAGCACGAATTTCTGGATGCCATATTTTAGTTTATTTTTAGATGTATTACCTATGTAGTTCAGGGTTTTTATTTAAGTGTTTAAAGTGTTAAAAATTTAATGTTAAAAACTAATAAATATAAGCCAATGGGCAATTATATGTTGGTCTATCACGAGTTGGATCATCTGAAAAGCAGATTATTTTGTTACCGGAAAATAAAACAACCTCAAATATTGTATACAGAGAAGTTTTAAATTAAACAGGGCGCTTACTTAAGTTTTATATTATTAAATATTACCTACGTTTATATTATTATCCGTATAGTTACGGTATAAAAACACTCTATTAAATCTATCTAGCCAGCGGGATATATTGAAATAATTTGCCTACATTACCTTTGAGTCTCCTGTCCAGCCGTGGGACATTAAAGAGCTGAAAGCTCTAAAAACACACCGCCTGTAAAAATTGCACGCGGACGAAGTCATAGGCGAAATCTTTCATATTTAAAAATGTGATTGTGAATCTATATCTATACTAATATTATAAATGCGAAAGTTTGGATGGATGTTTGTTATTAAATCACGCTATAACGGGTGAATGGATTTGAAAGAAATTTAAATCAATAAAACATAGGATACTATTTATCCTGGGGACGGGATCCCGTTGAATATTTTCGACTTCTACGCGGACGAAGTCGCGGGCAGAAGCTAGTAGTACTATATATAACTAACTAATTTAAAGATATAGTTCCAAAACCATGAAAAAATATTTGTGTCCACCTGGCTTGTTCTACGCCGGACACTATGCGCTGTGGGTGGAGCGTCTGACTTTTACTGACTAAAAATATTTGTGTCCACCTGGCTTGTTCTACGCCGGACACTATGCGCTGTGGGTGGAGCGTCTGACTTTTACTGACTAAAAATATTTGTGTCCACCTGGCTTGTTCTACGCCGGACACTATGCGCTGTGGGTGGAGCGTCTGACTTTTACTGACTAAAAATATTTGTGTCCACCTGGCTTGTTCTACGCCGGACACTATGCGCTGTGGGTGGAGCGTCTGACTTTTACTGACTAAAAATATTTGTGTCCACCTGGCTTGTTCTACGCCGGACACTATGCGCTGTGGGTGGAGCGTCTGACTTTTACTGACTAAAAATATTTGTGTCCACCTGGCTTGTTCTACGCCGGACACTATGCGCTGTGGGTGGAGCGTCTGACTTTTACTGACTAAAAATATTTGTGTCCACCTGGCTTGTTCTACGCCGGACACTGTGCGCTGTGGGTGGAGCGTCTGACTTTTACTGACTAAAAATATTTGTGTCCACCTGGCTTGTTCTACGCCGGACACTATGCGCTGTGGGTGGAGCGTCTGACTTTTACTGACTAAAAATATTTGTGTCCACCTGGCTTGTTCTACGCCGGACACTATGCGCTGTGGGTGGAGCGTCTGACTTTTACTGACTAAAAATATTTGTGTCCACCTGGCTTGTTCTACGCCGGACACTATGCGCTGTGGGTGGAGCGTCTGACTTTTACTGACTAAAAATCCACCTTGCTCCTTCAGTTGCCCTTGCGTTTTTTCATTCCCGCAACCCCGTAAGGCAGTAGCCGTATCGGGCCCCGTCAATGCTGCTGACTGCTCTTAGAATCCTATTCTTAGTATCCTAAGAACTAACCTGTCTCTCTGCTCCTTCTCCAACTTGGTTAGCAGGTCGTAAGTATGCCTGAGCGCTCCGCCAATGCCGTAGTCGTGTTGTGAGGCGACCACCTCCTCCTCGATGTCGTTCAGGTACTCCACGTCGATGCCCAGCTCCGATAGACTGCGCAGCTGATCTATGTCCACCTTTACTTTGCTAGGGTCCTGTGGAATAACAATTAAAGGATTTCTAGATAGACATATATTTTTTTTAAAGGAGTCTAGCAATGCCGGTAGAATTCATAATATTAGTAATATTGTTAACCCCTCGAACGAATCTAGAGCCGGGTTCAAGGCAATAGTGTAATAGAATAGAATCTTTTTATTTCGGACCACAAAATCCATAAAATGTTAGTAACTTATACCTAATAGCTTATTATCTAGTGTTAGTACCCATCCCCCTCCGCACAAACTGCTTCATAATAGGAGAGGACACACTCTCACTCACCGTTCTCAGGATGCTGTTACGACTGTCCCTTACTCTCCTCAGAAGTGGTTCGCATAGATGTCATAAGTGATAACAAGCTTATAACATACACACGGCTGAGACACGGCCCTCGACTCTACGAGTGGAAATAGGCCATAATCCACCACTTGGGCCCCATGCAGGTATATGCAGATCAATGTTATTTTTTAAGTTTTAAGCCTTTACATTTGATTTCGTTTTCTCATCGTGAAGGACCCGCCATATCCAAGACAGGTATATATCGCACTCATATGGTGAACGCAGACCTAGCCGCACCGCACGCGCCGCAGTCTTTGCATTCGAATTCTTTATATGAAGTTCTATGCAACCTCGCACACCTACCCGCGCCGCAGTCGCCGCAGTCCCTGAAACGACCGAACTCCCCTAGCCGCAGCTGATGACGTCACCCGCACGCAGCGCGGATGACGTCATTCGCATCCACGGCGCGCAGTGTTGCCAGAGTTATAAAGTAGACAGAGAATCTCTGTCAACGGTTTATAATAAAATTACTTATTCTCGTATAAATAATTACTAGCTTATTCCCTATTATAGCACCTACAGATAAAATTACACAAAAGAGCAAAATACCAATACCAAATACAGATTTTATACAGATTTTTTAAATCTTCGGATAGATAATGCTTTCAAAAATCTGGCGACACTGACGGGAACGACTGCAGCGACTGCGGCGCGGATAGATGTGCGAGGCCATTAACAAAAAGCGATGACTGCGGGGACTGTAGAGACTGCGGTGCGGCTAGGTCTGCGTTCACCTTTAGAATGAAAGTGACCTAACTCTAAATTCGTGTAATTTCAGATTTTGATGTAAACTGGCCTGAAACATTCCTCTGAATTGCCGTGGAAACAAGAATCTGAATTACGAGTTATAAAGAGACAGCTTATACATTTGCCACTTGAGATATATGAATATAATTTATTCAATGCTGCTTTATTAGTTATTACTGCTCAAATTCAAACAATACTATTTTTTGAGTTAGGCCCAAATGCATTTCAACAAATATTATATTGTCCATAGATGGTTTTAAGGCGGAAAATCATTAAATGGTTCCTTCCGCTCTGCTTGGAGCGGAAGTGAGTGTCCGAATTCTACTGACCAAAAACCCACCCTATCTTTCAGATGCCTTACCGTTTCGGGGCCGCGGTATCTCGTTAGAAAATTCCCGCAACCCTGACAGACAATGGCCCTGTCATTAGTACTGACAGGTCTTTAAAGCGCGCCATTGACTCGAGAGTAGATGTACACTTACAGGCTCTGTAGTGACGACTTGATCCTGCGGTTTCTTCTCCGGGAATAGAACCTCCATGTCGTATATGAGTGCCCAGGGAGAGTCGGGTGCGAACCGGAGAGGCTCCTCTGTTGTTTGACCCGTCTCGTATGCTAAATAGAAAGGAAAAAAACATTATAAGTCTCACAAATAAAAACATTACTTTAGTGTGCAATTTTCTTATTGAGATAAGGCTCGCGTTTGACTACTAACTCACCTGATAGTAAGTGATGATGTGGTCGGAGATGGGAGCACGCTTACCTAGAAGTAACCTATTCACTCATGACTTAAAGACCCCTCCTAGGTCGTAGCTATCGGGAAACACAGACTCCGTTCTAGATATTTGTATTTCATTTGTTATTTATTTGTGAAAGATAAATAAACATTTTTTAACCGACTTCAAAAAAAGGAGGTTTACAATTCGTCTTGAACTTTTTTTTTTTATGTATGTTACGTCATATCTCGGAGACGGCTGGACCGATTTGAAAAATTCTTTTTGCGTTTGAATGGGTATACTTTCTAGTTGGTCCCATTGTTACGAAATCAGGATCTGATGATGGGATCCAGGAGAAATCGAGGGAACTCTTCAAATATTATAGGCACACCTATAGCGTTTTGGGTATTTCTTATAGTACCTTGAACAGTTGCTTCCGAAAAGTGCCATTTGAGGAAGTTGAACTGATGATGAAGACCACAGATGGCCACTGAAACTCCTCAATAATAAGTATTTCGTGGATTGCGATTCGATTACTTGAGTACGGATGTTAAACCCTTTATGCTCGTCACAATACATCTGTTGATGTAGAGCTGATGGTCAAGTACCAGGAGAACTCCTCAAAAATTAACGGCTATGCATCGGGAAAAGCAATATTCTGTAAAAGGTGATAAGTTGTTGACATTATGGCTTTTGTAACTAGATAAATTACAAACCAACCCACTAAAAACAGTGAAAAAAATTTTTTTTACAAAAAATATAACCGACTTCCATATCAAAACACTACAAAACCAAAAATAACTTTAATATCGGAAGGCGGTGTGAAAAAAAAAGAAAATCTAAAACCAATAACACCGACTTCCGAAATTAAAGTTATTTTTGGTTGTGTAGTGTTTTGATATGGAAGTCGGTTATATTTTTTGTAAAAAAAAATTTTTATCATCATACAGGGCTGCAAAATTAGTTACAACATTATAATTATCACACTTTTTTTATTACGTATGAGCCCGCTCTTAACCTCTACAATGGTACAAACGAGCTCACAAGATGCCTATTTATTTTTGCTTTAAAAGCTGGCGGAAAATCAAGCAAATACAAGTACAATCTGCTTCTCAGACTAGTGCGGTTCCTCCAAAAATGACCAAGGTATAAGTTTTTAAACCGACAGTCAGTAACAGTATCATTAAAACTTAAAACGGGATATTTAAAATGTTTATTTATTGTTTCGAGTTTTCGATATTTCAGCACTGTTGCAAACGTGCCGAATCGCGGACAAATGTAAGAAGATGCTAAATATCTCTTTTCAACCGACGACAAAAAGAGGAGGTTATCAATTCGACGCGTATATATATTTTTTTTTGTATTATCACCGATTACGAGGTGCTTGCACTTCGCGTGAGTGAGTGAGTTAACATCGACTCCGTATTCGAAATAAGTAAATAAATAGTAATTGTGCATTAATTAACTAATGATTTATTTCATTGTTTGCATAAAGTGACTATTGACGCCAATCAGTGTTATCTCCACAAAACTCAAGTGTAAAGTGAACTAAAGTGACAATATAAACAACTATATGTGCAGTATTTAGAACTCAAATAAATCTCTGACACGGGCGCAAAGAAAGCGTATAAGGCGACTTGATAATGTAATAATACCAACAACTACAGGTACAATAATTAATTTCTATTAAAAACTAATTTATCTCATAAAGTGAAAATAATAGTCGTTAATTTTCAATATTTTGAATTCATAAACCCATGAAAATTGAGTAGACTGCCATCTAGTGTCTCAACAATCGATACGGTGCAATAGACATCTAGTGAGAAATAGCAGTACTGATTACACAAACTATGAGCGAAATCAATAACGTCACCGTAAGGCGCGCACGAGCGCTCTCAAACTCGGACTACAACTTAGACGAAAGTCTCGCCAATCGCACCCTAGATGGCACTGTATGCAGTATGCCTGATATATCAGATGATGACGACATTGATTTAATAACTCAATTAAAGAAAAATATTGATGATCTCACAAATAAACTCTGTAGTGCAAATGGAGAAATTGACTCACTAAGCCTTGAAATTGAAAAGCTTAAGAAGGAAAATGAAAATCTGATTCGTAAAAACTCACTCTACAAACAAATAGTGATTAGTCCGACACAATCTCCTACCAATACGCCTAAAAAAAGGGGGTCAAAATATTCAAAACAAGTAGGATTTATAAATAAACAAACACAAACTGATTCTGAAATAACAGTAAAAGAAAAAGTTACCAAAAACTATGACCAACAAAAAACGATTACTACACATTCCAGTCCACAGATGGCGCCAGATGGACCTTCGAATGAGCAAGGGACACAAAAATATATACAAGTGAACAAAAACAAATTGAAAAATAAGCTATGTATATTAAGTACGAATAAAACTAATAATATATTAACTCTGGCAAAAGAATATTTTACAGACAATTATCAAATATGTCACTACCTAACACCAAAGGTGGAAATTATGCACCTTCTACGGGATTTACAAGCAAAACTTCAACATTACACAAAGAATGATTTTTGTATAATAATGATCGGCGAGGAAGACTTTAAAACGACTAAATGTTACTTTGACATAATTACATACATGAGAAACGCATTAAAGGACATAAAGAACACAAATATAATTATTACTTTGCCAACATATAAATATAACAATGACTATAATATTTTATATAACTCGAGAGTGGAAATGTTCAACAACATGCTATGTATGGACAATATTACTCATAATTATTCATATATTCTGGACTCCAATTTGAACTTGAGCTATCACCATTCTACGTACATAAGATCAGGAAACATAAAAGACTGCGCTATGAGAGTAATTTTTGAGGACCTTTTCAACCTTCGATTGGAAATCTTAGAAGAAAATGCTCTCGTCGAAGAAAGTGAGTCAAAAGAGCAGTTTTTTCTCCAGTAAATACATTAACATTTTACACCAAAATATTGCAGGTTTACTAAATAAATCAAATGCTCTTACGGTATGCTTGAATGAACTATCTGATACAAACTTTAATGTAGATATTATATGTATTACCGAACATTTCATCATGAAAGGTCACGAAAAGCATCTGTTCATACCAAATTTCAGTTTAGCGGCATGTTATAGTAGACAGGAAAAGAAGAGAGGAGGAACATGTATAATGGTTAATACTTGCCACCAATGGAAGGAAATTCCTCAAATATCGAAGCTGTCATCACCAGGGGTTTTTGAATGTTGTGCTGTCGAGCTTATTAATTATAAATTAATAGTTGTATGTATTTACAGAGTACCAAACGCTAGGAATTTAAATTACTGTTTTGATAAACTTGAAACTTTGCTTAAAGAAATATCTAACAGGCGTTCAAAGAATGTTGTAATTGCAGGCGATTTTAATATTGATGTATTAAAACCCAGTAACAATTCAGTTGCACTTGAGTATCTACTACTAGGTCACAATTTGAAACTTGCTCTTAAACAGCCAACTCGAATGGCTAGTGGGACATGTATAGATAATTTTGCGCATAATTTTAAGAAGAGTTGTAAGACAGATGTACTTGAGTTTGCTTTATCAGACCATACAGCACAGCTACTACAATGTCCAGTTCCTAATGTATATAATATCAAATCCTGGTATATAACTAGAAGAGATTATAGTAACGATAATATAGAGAAATTTAAAAATAGCATAAGTAGTCTCAAATTTTCGGAGATATATCTTACTGAGGATTCCAACTTAGCTTACAATCAATTTATTGACACATTCAAGTTATTTTACGAGTTATGTTTTCCGTATAAAGAAATAAAAATAAACCTAATCAATAAACCAAAATGGCTTTCACGAGGCGTTAAATTATGCAGTAGGAAAAAAAGAGAACTTTTGTGGCGATCCAGGTTGAAACCCACCCATGAAAACAAAAAGAAATTCACTACCTATTCTAGATTATATAATAAAATAATTAACTTGACACAAAAAGCTCAAAATAACCACAAAATACAGCGATCTAAGAATAAATCAAAGACTACATGGCAGGTAATTAATCAGACAAAATACAATATCCCTAAACAACGAATAGAGAAACTTAAAGTTGGTAATCAAATTTTATACAAACCTTATGATATCGCTAGTGCTTTTAATGACTTTTTCGTTGACAAAATACGTCCGAAAATAGATGTTGACTGTAAGCCGAAAACATGCATCTCGTCTATGAAACATAACTCAATGTTTATGGCACCCAGCACACCACACGATTTGAATAAAATAATAATGTCGCTAAAAAATACTAACAGTGTTGGTATTGATGGAATCGCCACAAAGATACTGAAGTCTGTCTCAACCACGATATGCGAACATTTAAGCCACATATTAAACCTTATTATTTGTACAGGTAAATATCCAGATGCTTTAAAAACATCTATAATAAAACCCTTATTTAAGAAAGAAGATAAGGAGTCGATGGAATATTATAGACCTATTTCGCTCATACCAGTTATTTCGAAGATCTTTGAAAAATACATTTGTAGGGAATTATATAATTATATGGAAAAATATAATATACTTTGCGAAGAACAAAAAGGATTCAGAAAGCACAGAACTATCAATATGGCAATTTATGACTTTTTGAGTCCTATTATGAGAAGTATGGATAAACGATCCCCCATATGCGCTATATTTTGCGATATGACCCAGGCGTTCGATTATGTCCATCATAATATACTACTTAATAAATTAGAAGCCTATGGCATTAGAGGTAACGTGCTCGAACTTATAAAATCTTATCTGGAAAACAGAACACAAATAACCGAAGTTAGCAACATTAACATAGTTACCAAACATGAGGACATTATAAGGTCTCAAGAACGTAAAATCTCATACGGTGTACCACAAGGAACCGTAGTAGGCCCATTTTTATTTATAAGTTATGTTAATGATATGCCCAAGTCCCTTGAATATCCTATAACTATGTTTGCAGACGATAGCACTATAACAATCTCATGTAAAAGTACAAATACATACGAAAATGACATAAATAATTCTCTTGACGCACTAATTAAATGGCTAGACGAAAATAATTTAAATATTAATTTAGGTAAGACAAAGATAATTCACTTTAGACAACGTACACCCGGCGGAACTAATCTCAACATCCATTACAAAAATGACAAAATTGAGGAAGCAGAGGATACCAAATTTTTAGGGTTGCAAATAGATTGCCACTTAAACTGGAAAGCACATATAGACACTTTGTGTAAAAAATTGAGTTCATCCGCATATGTGTTATATAGATTATCCTCCATAGTAGATGTCAAAACAGTTCTTACGGCTTACTACGGAATAGTTGAATCACACTTGCGCTACGGTGTCATTTTCTGGGGGAACTCAACTGATCGAGATATAGCTTTTAAGGCCCAGAAAAGATGTCTCCGATCAATATTAAAACTTAAATCGACAGACAGTTGCGCGCCTTATTTTAAGCTACATAAAATCTTGACACTTCCCTGTATATACATTTTCGAAGTAGCTATGTTTGTCAAGCAAAATCCATCTCGTTTTGAGCGCCTGGCTGTTGTATTCCCAAGGAATAGGCGTGACAACAGCAAATTATGTCAAGTATCATGTCGAACCACTTTAATGCGTAAGAGCGTTTCTTGCATGGCCCCAATTATTTACAATAAATTACCGAGTAGTTGGAAAGCTTTAAATACAGCACAATTTAAGAGTAGATTACGGAATTTTTTGGTAGATAAAACGTACTACAGTGTAACTGAGTTCCTATCGGATAAAAAGATTTGTTAATTAGTGACATCTTGATTTTTGAAATTTAGTTGTATGACATTATTGATTATTGATTTTTGACATTTTGATCTTTGACATTTTGATTTCTCATTTTTTGATTAAGTTTTTATTTTTTGGAATTGTAATAATAATGATATTTGTAATAGTAATGATAATGACATGGTATATAATCTAATGACACTAATTTATAGTTTCCTTTTAATACAAACATATATTTTTAATTAAGTTGATGATTTAAAATTTTATAATAGTAATTTATAAATTGATCTAAATAATAATGATATAAATAATTTCAAATGTTTGCATGCCGATTGGTAAAATGTGGCTGAGCTAAATGTAATCTTAAGAACTATTATGTACCCATATTTGCAAAATAAAATTCTATTCTATTCTATTCTATTCTATTACTCGAAGACGGCTGAACCGATTTGGAAAATTCTTTTTTGTTTGAAAGGGTATACTTCGAAATTGGTCCGATTGTCATCAAGTCAGGATCTGATGATGGGATCCTGGAGAAATCGAGGGAACTCTTCAAATATTATAGGCACACCTATGGCGTTTTGGGTATTTCTTATAGTAACTTGTGCAGTTGCTCTCAAAAAGTACCATTTGAGGAAGTGGAACTGATGGTGAAGACCACAGATGGCCGCCGAAACTACTCAATAATAAGTATTGAGTGGATTGCGATTCGATTACTTGAATATGGATGTTAAGCACTTTATGCTCGTCACAATGCATATGGTGATGTAGAGCTGATGGTGAAGTACCAGGAGAACTCCTCAACAATTAACGGCCCAGCATTGGGAAAAGCAAAATTTTGTAAAAGGTTATAAGTAGTTGACATTTAGGCTCTTGTAACTAGGTAAATTAAAAATTGACCAACTAAAAAGAGTGAAATAAAAACTTTTTACCAAAAAATTAAACCGACTCCCAAAAAATACTGCAAAGTGAAAAATAACTTTAATTTCGGAAGTCGGTGCCAAAAACGAAAATACAAAACTAAAGACACCGACTACCGAAATTAAAGTTATTTTTCACTTAGCAGTGTTTTTTGGGAGTCTGTTTAATTTTTTGGTAAAAAGTTTTTAAGTTGTAATGATAGTCAAGGTACTCACGTAATGTATGATACAGTAGATGAGATTCCTCCTTCGTCAGCGTGGCGAAGGTTCCGTCGTAAGAAGGCGCGTATGAGCTAAAGGGCCCGTAGTTCAGGGGCTTCACGCCTTTGGCTACATTGCGACGGTCCTCCCGAGGTGCTGGGGAAGATACATGTTGATTTTGTAACTTATCCTCAAATATATTGAAGATCATTTTCACCATCAGAATATTATGTTGCCACTGTTGGGACACGAGACTCCTGTCTAGAGAGGAATCCTCCACGCGCGCCCAGTAAGAGTTGGTAGATCAGTAGATGTCGCATGTCTTAGGATTTCTCGGATCTAGAACATGCCTGTTTCCTTACGATGTTTTCCTGGATCATTTAATAGCAGTGGCGATGATACAAATATATTTTTATTATATTTGCATTTATCGTGTGCCTACACATCTGAGTCAAATAATTTTATAGCGACATCTATCTCGCAACATACAAACTAATGATAGAAATCCTGTATCGCGCAAGCAGAGTTTACCGCACAACTAGTCTGCCGATAACAAACATGGGGCAGTTGCCCACTAGACAAAACACCTGTCAGCGGGCCTAGACAAAATCCATTTTCTGTAAGCGTTAACGCCAACGGAAAAATTAAATTGTATGGAGTTGACATTTGCTAACCACATGTCACGTGTTAGTAAATGTCAACTCCATACAATTTAATTTTTCCGTTGGCGTTAACGCTTACAGAAAATGGATTTTGTCTAGGCCCGCTGGTCGGAGGACCCTCCCGTTCAGTGAGATTGCAGGACTTTACACCCTGTTCCGCAAAACCTCAAAGCTTTTTTTTTGTTTCTCTCTTTTCCATTAAACTCTCTAAGTACTTGGGTTGTTCTACTTTTAAGGTCTTAACCATGAAAAAAATAAAGAAAGCTATTTAGTATATTTCATGTGACTAAACTGTAGGAAAATTACCATAGATTCGGTATCTGTAAACCCGCAGCTCAGTTTCTTAAAACCCGCAGCTCAGTTTCTTATTAAAACTCATATTTTTTTACGAATTACTAGATTCAGATGGAAAAGACTGTATCCTTCGTTACGAAATTCAATCGCTTAAAACTTGCATAAATTAAAAGAAATTTAAACAGATATATGCATTTATTATTTAAAAAATCTCAACTTTAATCAGTCTTAGACATTTGGTCTTTATAATCAAGTAACAATTCCGTATAAAAATCAAAGTTTGTCTCTTTCGTTACATTTACACCTTTAGAACTTCGCATAAATCAATTATTTTACTCTTTTATAAATATTTATTGAAAGAGCAGTATTATACACTAAAACCCAAGGTTTACACGACATAAAATGAGTTACAAGAATAATTAACACTCGCATTTTCTTGATATAAGAGCAATTTTTATTAGGGGACGAGATGAAACTTATCGTTACGAAGGAGACGTAAATGTGACGAAGTAGACATCTAACACTTAACAATCAATCTTACTTAAAAACTAATGAGTATCTCAGCCATTTTTTGATTAATCACAGGCAAAACTTGCTTATTACTAAAATCAATAATTAAAAATATTAGGAAAGTTAGCAAAAACCTACATAAACCGGAACTAAACAAAGAGTATTAAGGGAAAAAATCACATTTCAAAAACTTCCTCCACTGATTTACTAAAGGAATACAAAACTCGCGTACCTTTTTTAATAACCTGAGGTTTTTCTAATATTCGTAACATATCATCTAAGTGCACAAAGGACACGTCATTTTGATCTAGACGAAAAATGGTCTTTGTTTCATCTAAACATCTCAAAAATATAACTTTTGCTTCAAAATCATCAAACTCACTGTCTATCAACCCTACATAATTGTACTGTTTTTTTTTCTCGCTCAAAATTTTTATCACAATAGAAGTCCCAATGGATAAGTTTCTGGGGTGGATAGTAGTTTTGTCTAGGTTGGTTCCACTACTATCAATACCTTTTGTGTTTTTTTCGCGTAAAGTTGCCAATGGTTCATCGTCATTCTTCTCAACTTACTATCAAGCACTCTATCTAATTCTCTGCTTTTTGTTGTAGCGTATACCTAACGTGACCAGACGTCCCGTTTTGAACGGGACTGTCCCTTTCTATAATTATGAGTCCCGGTGTCCCCACAATGATCTCTGGGACGCAAAATTGTCCCGTTTTCTGTGACCGCGTCAATGGACTTATCGGTCGATGCGAATATACCGATGAGAATGGCCAAGACGTCGTCGCTCACGCTTTGTTGACTATTTATTTGACAGATTTTTCGTTCGCCCACTTCTCGAAACTTGTTTTGTTGTTGTTTAATGCATTGCATTAACATTCATCTCGAGTGAGGCCATTGAGAGGCACGGGGTAGCACTTGCTGTGCCCTTGACATCCCCAAGGCCTTTGACAGGGTCTGGCACGATAGCCTTATTGCTAAGCTTCCTTCCTTCGGTTTACCCACTCAACTTTGCGTTTGGATTGAAGACTTCCTGAGAGATCGGTCCATTCGAGTGGTTATTGATGGCTGCTCGTCTGGCCAGTTGGCAATTAATGCCGGGGTCCCTCGGGGGTCTGTTCTCTCAGCAACTTTATTCTTGCTGCACATTAACGATCTGCGCCCGGTACCTTTGGGTATGCAGACGACAGCACAGTTTCTGAGAGATATGTGTACAGCGCGCGAGCTGGTGGGGTCACAGATCCAGTCTCTCCGTGAGGACATGTTTGGGCGCTTGAACTTGTCCTTGAAGGCTGTCTCCGAATGGGGCAATGCCAATTTGTTCAAGTTTAATGCAGCTAAGACCCAGGCAAGTCTCTTCTCCGCAAAAAGGAGCAAATTTGAACCGGCTCCTACTTTTCGTGGTGTAACTGTGCCGATAACCTATCATATTGAGCTTCTTGGGGTGACTTTAACTTTCACACTTAATTTTGGCCCGTTTATCGAGGCTAAGGCTCAGTTAGCATCAAAAAAGTTGGGAATCCGCGGTAAGCCGCGGCAGAAGGCGTCTGGGATTATCACACGATACAAGAAAACCACAGCTTTCGGTTTAATGATTTTTCATCGAAATTAATTCAATCATGTTTTGATCGCGCGTACGAAAGAATTATTGTGAAGATACACGTATATATATATTTTATATTTACACGATTCGAGTTGAAGATCTAAAGGAGTTTTGAGCCGAAACTGAAACGGAATATCAACAAATGCTCGGCTACAGCAAAGCCTCTTATGCCTGCCTTGGAAAGGGTTTCAAACATGTATCAGCGATTAAAAAACTACTTTTTGAGTATTGAAAAATGTCCCCTGTTACTAAAAAACTTTTTTGAAGATTCCACATCCAAACTGTGGCTTTATGTTTTACACGCTCAGTCAACAAGTTTTTGTCAAGCTGTATTGAAACTTGAAGGTTAGACTACTACGAGTACTACTCTTACCATAGAAATGGAGATATTTTATTGGACTGATTTAAAAAAAAAGGGTTTGAACATTTTTGAACATTTTCCCATGCGGGGGCATGGGAAAATGTTCAAAAATTTTAGACATCTGAGAAAACCCAGTGACTTTCAGTTCTAACGGCGATGTTGATAATTAAGGTGAATATAAAAAAACGTGCTAAGAATTTCATTCTTACTTAAAATCATCACCAGCTATATTAAAGCAAATTTGTTCATCTGATATCAGATCATCATATAAATATAACTTAACTTTTCGGGTAAGTATATAGGTAAATATTTTTAATTCGTAACTTTTAAGCTAACTGACTATTCCTAAATAAAAAACTTAAATGAAGTGTTTTTTCTTCATTGACAACCTGTTAATTGACCTTAATAAACAAACGTCCCTAAAAAAAAAAAAATGGTCATGTTACGTATACCCAGTGCATCCGTTCTTATTACATTTTCAAGTCCTGCTTCCTTCACCCTATCTGACATTACGGTTTCTTTAAGTACTCTTCTGTCTTTTCGGGATTTTAAGTTTTTGTACTTTTCTTTAATGCTATTACAAAGAACATTATATTCTTCGTACTTTGCTTGAGTCCTTTGTAATTTTTTTTTGTACTTTTCATACTTTCGTCTCCATTTGTCATTTTCAATTTGTAACTTTAAATTTTCTCTGTATAATTTACTTCTATCTCGACTTACTTTTTTTCGTCCACTACTTACGATAGGCGAAACTGGCGGTGATGGTGGTGGAGTATAAGCTTCTAACGCTTTTTCTTGTTCTTTTTGTTTATCTCTATACTTTTTTTGTTTTGTTTCCATTTTCTGTTCGACAGTATCTTTTCTCTCTCATTCATATCTTTCACCAGCGTTTTATTTTTATGATAACGATCTCTTGCCTTCTGTAAATATTCTTCATATTTTTCTTTGTCTTGCTTTTTTTCAACCTGCAACGACGTTGCCTTTCAGCTGCTGATAATGGCATGGCTCATATGACGTACTTTTGTATTTCTAAAAAGAAAGAAAACAAGTAATTACCTAAATCCAGCTAGTCTCGTTCTATAAATGAAATCTCCCATATATGTAACCTTCGTCACTTTCATATCTCCATCGTCACATTATACCTGTGCCGAAGGATACGTGTGACGAAGTTTACATTTTTCCAACAAGATCGTTACTAATCATGAATAGCGATCATTTAGATCGAAAGTTTACTTTATCGTAAAGATTACATAAGGACAAATCATATTTACACTAAAACGATTTAAAATTCGTTAAATACATACCAAAAAACGCTGTGACTAAGGATAACCTCAAAAAACACACGCCGCCGGTCTTCGTGCTTGATGTAAAAGAAGTGACAAGCTGTCAATGTCAATCACTTGATTTGAGTTTGGTTCTATACTCTATGGTCTTTGGCGTTTCATTTTACGAAAAAACTTGACCCTCTCACGTATTTTTTTAAAAACTTACGGTAATATTTGACAGTCGTAACGATGGATACTCAAATTTCCGGGACAATTTTTCGTCACTCCAAAAAAAAAAAATTGTTTAGTTAAATAAAATTAAACTTTATAGTTACCATGCTTATCAATTTATCTCTCTTTTTATTTATAAAATTGTGTGACTTTAATAAGTGGTTTTCAAAAAAAACGTAATAGTTCCAAGCAACACCTAAAGGGGACAAGCCGTTTTAACTTTATAATAAAATTTTGACGCCATTTTGTAACATAATTAAATTTAATTTAAAGTAAATGTTAGCAGGTCATCTAAATAGTAGTTATTAACGTTATTTAAATAAACTAAATGATAGTGTCTCCATTCTGTATATTATAATATAACCTTTGTTATTGTGGGGACATCCTTAATTTTATGAAAGACTTTAAAAGTAGAACCACCCACTTACTATGTAAGGTCCCGCTGCCTTGTGTGAGCTTGCCGACGTACCGACCAAGTGTGATCGGCTTGTCTTCTCCGGAACCTTCCACCGTGTTGGTGACCAGGCACAGCGTCGTCTTCCCCTCGGAGTCCATGCGCGGGAATGCTGCACAGAACACATTGGTAATTGTGAATCCTACCACCGAAATAAGTGAGCTACATTGTTTTATTAACACGGATATTAAGATAATTGTTAACAAAATTGTAATACATAATTATTGTAATTCGACCAAAAAAAATCTACATTATTATGTAGATTTTGATGATAACCATATTTGGTTAAAAATTATTTAAGAAGGTTGTTTTAGAGAACAAAGTTGTGCCATTTTTTAACCGACTTCTAAAAAAGGAGGAGGTTCTGAATTCGGATGTTTGCTTGTTTGTTTTTTTTTTTTTTGTTCGGGCATAGCTCCGTCGCTTGGGAACCGATTTGAAAAATTATTTTATTGTTGGAAAGGATATACTTTCCAAATGGTCCCATGAAGTTTTATCGAAAACGGACAAGCCGTTTCTGAAAAATAGACAAAATTCTGAAAAAAATATTTACATGGACGACCTTTTCGTTTACTCTGCTGGTGAAGGTGATAAGTAGTTGACATTTTGGCTTTTTTTTCCTCACTAATGCCTAATAATAGAGTCCCCGTTTTACACTTATTAATGTATTAATTGTATGATTCTTTTTATTCTATGTTTAGTTTCAAATTATTTTTTTTTGTATCCTATCTTCTGTTTTTAATAATTTTAATTAATAATTTATTTATTTATTTAAACTTTATGTACAATAGTGGTACACGGGCGGACTTAATGCAGCAAGGCATTCTCTACCAGTCAACCTTTGGGTTAAAAAGACCACAATGTGGTAGTTGTACAAGAAAATGGAATGAAATAATATATTTAATACTAATAAATATAATACTAATATATAATAATACTATTAAAATACACATATATGCTAAAATGACAAACTAATAGATACGGTGCTTTATAATATTCTTTCTGAATAAGAGAGCTCATAATAATTGTGACGAAGACCAAACTAAGAATAACAGCCCCTTAAGAGGGTGTCGAGCCTACGAGACGCGCGGAAAATAGGTATTTACTGCAGCGGGCTAGTCGTGTGCGTTGTCACACACACAATGACAAGTTCGCTCGAGGCCCGCTTGCCGTTGCACGATGAAGTTTGCTAACTTTGCATTTTTAATTTTTTGTCGTTATGTTGAATAAACTTGAAAAACGAATATAAATTATTTAGATGGTTTTATTTATCACACTAATATTATAAAGGCGAAAGTTTGTGAATGAATGTGTCTGTTTGCATGTTTGTTACTTCTTCACGCTCAAACGGCTGGATGGATCTAAATGAAGCAAGTAGGTACGTAAATAAATCACAAAAATAAATTTAATAAATTATACCTATTATATAAAAATTAACGTTTGTTTTTACTGTAGTAATACATTATCCGTTCCCTCACTATTCATCCTATTGCAATAAAACTTTGATTTTATATATTAAACTCCTCAGATTTTTTTTTAAAGAATACTAGCAATGTGGGTACATTTCACATTACTAGCAATCTTGTTAACCCCTCCAACTAAGCTAAATATGCTTGTGTCTGGAGTGGGTTCACGTCAATAGTGTAATGGGTGGGGTTCGAACCTGCGACCTCTCGATCACAAGTCCGACACCTTATCCATTAGGCTATTGACGCTTCGAAACTGGGTAAGTAGCAAGTTAGGGTAGATGGGTATACTTATTACTTATTTGAATAATAAAACCAGTATGAAATAAAAAAAAAAAATGTAATGTCATAATAAAACCAGACTGAAATAAGTTTTGTTTATTAAAATTTCATTTAGTGCTCGTTTAAATTCTGATGTATTGTCATATTTTTAATAACATTTGGTACTGTATTATATATACGTGGGGCCATACCAAAAAAACATTTTTTCATTAATGCTGTCTAGCGAACTAAAACTTACAAATTTCTTAAAACTAGCTTATTTACATTTTTTGCAACTACGCCAAATAACTTTGTTTTTCATAGTATTTGTATGAATTACAAAGTTATATTTGCGGTTTTAGAAAATATGCTGTATCTCAAAAACTGCTGACTCGATCTCTTTAAAACCAACTTTGATTGAAAGTTTACATTAAGATCTATAGATATATATATATATATATGTATATATATATATACAACGTGTAATTTAAAGGGTATATACATATCAAGTGCATGGCTTCTTTGGAAGATAACAAACGATATGGCAAGGGTTTTGTAATCCTAAGTCTACATGTGTAGAACTTATTACAAATTCCAGTACACTGATACCAGAGACCGAATTTTTCAAATTAAGAAGAACGAAAAGAATTATCGTGTTATTGGCAAGTGACGTGGAAAGTTATTGACCCTCGTAGTGCTGTGACACGTTTTAAAAAAAAAAATATGTGAAACCAATAATTTGGTATCAATTCTTTAAGTCAGTTATTTTGTGCTGAAACTGTGCATAGAGACTCCATACCAAATGTTGTCTTCAGCCCTTTTGGTTAGATATGGGGTTTCCGTTACACGTTGTATATATATATTTATATTTTTCACTCCACTATTATAGAAGTTAGAGGGAGGGATACACATTTGACCACTTTGGAAGCTTATATTTTTTAAACGATTGACTTTATGAAAAAGTGGTTTCAGAAACCCCATGTCATTTTTAAAGACCTGTCTATAAATACCACACACGCATAAGTTTCATGAAAAAAAAAAATATTTTCAGTTTTAGTTCCATGTATGGGGTAGTAGTATGTTCCTTTATTTTAAATGATTTTTAATTTTTTTCTCAATATCAGAAAGCGTTTCATAGAATACATCTACTTACCAAGTTTCACATGTATAGTCTTAATAGTTTTGGAATAAAATAGCTGTGACATACGGACGGACGGACAGACAGACAGACAGACAGACAGACAGACGGACAGACATGACGAAACTATAAGGGTTCTGTTTTTTGCCATTCGGCAACTGAACTCTAAAAAACGAGTAATTTCTTTAAATATATATTTTTAATTTTGGTACACTACACATATCACAGTATAGTAAGAAAAGAAAAAATGACAAAAAGATACTATACTTGGTAAGAAATAAAAAGACAATAAAACTTATTTCGAATTTTGAAAATACAATCGTAGAAATATCAATGCATCCAAGGTTTGACTTCCAAGCCTGCTTCGTTTATTACCAACATAAGCAGCAGCTGAAAACGCTCGTTTAGGTTTTACACTGGTTGGAGGAATAGACAATAGATACTTATATGCTGTTTCTAAGTGATATCCACTAATTCCTCCATTTTCAAACAGGCTTATTTCACGTCTATTTTGCCAACCCCGATTAATTTTGTATTTGTACTACACGATCTGGGGATTTCATACTCTTATCAATTTCCAGCTTTAACTTTTCCTTTAGTGTCAATTGGGGTTGGGATTGGGAGGTTTGTGGCATTAACTCATCATCTGTTTGTGATCCTGATCTTCCTTCTTCTTCTTCCGTGTCATCTCGACTTTTAAGTTTTTTAACAATATACCTTTTAACAATAATGTAACAGACTCTGTTACATTGTTCTGAGATCTCAACTACCGTTTAATAAATAGCAATAGGATAATCGCTAATTGCAAGACTCTTGCGAGACTCTCGTTTGGGCAACACCATATGGTTTATTGGATGTTGAAGTCCACTTGTCGAAAGAAAGACTAAATCTTTCACCTGCACTTTTCAAATGTTTCAATTCTGCAGTTACTTGCTTTCTGATTTTTTCACTGTAATTCATGACACGTTTTTGAATGGTGACGGCTGACTTTGGTAAATCCGTGTATTTTGCAAAGACAAATTTTCTCGAATCATCTGAAGTTATGAATATACTGAATGGAAATCCATCTAATGCAATCATTCTTGCCAAAACATCATCGAGGCTATCGTCGGCACTTTTAGTAAAATAATCATTTAACTTTCGCTTGGCTGGCGGCGGTGCTGTGTTCAGATTATCAGAATCTAGACTTGTTGAAGCTGATATAAGCTTTATGTTATGTTTTGATGACAAATGTGTATGTAATCCCTTAGTCGATCCATCCAAAGTCTTGAGAATGGCTGAGCATCGGTTACATTTGGCACTATTCCTATCCTTCGCAACTAAAAAATAGCTCCACATTGACGTCGTATCACTGTGTTTTTTATGTTTAACAAAGTCTCCCGCCATTTGAAATACTTAATTTCAGATAATTGACTTTTAAATTTAAATGACGTAGGTCGTGGGTTTAAATTTAGAAAATATCTTGTAATGACCAAAGTTTTAAATTTAATTAAGCATATCTTAAAACTGGATACATATCTTACAACTATACAATAATATAGGTTATCCATCAGAATTCAGACAGGCTTTAATGTCCTCTCATAGGTATAATACGGGTTAATTAGGTAATTAACCTGTATTAACAGGCCCGTTGGTATAGTGGTCAGTGGCCCTGACTGCTGTGCGCAAGGTCGTGGGTTCGATTCCCACCTAGGACAAATGTTTGTGTGATGAGCACGGTCATTTGTCATTTGTCTGGGTGTAATTTATCTATAATATGTATGTATTTAGAAATATATTATGTATGTTTATCAGTTGTCTAGTACCCATACCACAAGCTCTGCTTAGTTTGGGACTAGATGGCATTGTGTGAAAAGTTGTGGAATATTATTATATTATTATATTATATTATATTATAGATACATTGTAAGAATGATATTTTAAAAGAGTAACTGTGGAGTTTCTTGCCGGATCTTCTCCAAAGAAAACGACCAATTTCGAACCGTGCCCTGCGCCAAACTGCTGACGTTTTATAAGTGCCCATGTAGGCCTATGTGAAATAAAACATTTTGAGTTTGAAAAAATCACAAGAAACAGTACTAGGTATCTCTACTACTAAGTAGAGATACCTACTACTGTTTTTTGTGATTTTTTTTTTATTTTTGGCTCGCGTTTGAATTTTAAGAAAAAAATTAATTCATTTCAAATTAATTCAATTAAATAATTAAATTTCAATTTGAAATTAATTTTTAAACTGGCATGATTGCTCTATGTTATCTCTTAAAAAATAGTCTTTTTAAGAGATAACATAGAGCAATCATGCCAGTAGCGTGCAACCAGCGCACCACGCACCATGAGACCATAAGTCTAGTTTAAGCATATACTAACGGGAACCCGTGTGAAATTAGTACTTCCCACAATATGATTATAAATTAAAGCCTGTCTGAATTCTGATGGATAACCTATATTATTATATAATTGTAAGATATGTTTCCAGTTCTAAGATATGCTTAATTATATTTAAAACTTTGGTCTATACTGTTGTATAGACCAATTAATACAGCACAATGGAATTACAAATAAAAAATATCCGATAAGTTGGTCATCATGTATGTCATTGATATACACTATAAAAAGGAAAGGGCCAAGAATTGAACCTTGCGGAGCACTCATCTTGGCTAGGGATCCTGCAGATGTCGCTCCATTAACAATAACTTTTTGTTGCCTGTTTGATAAATATGAAAGAACAAGGTCAGCAGAACACGAATCCACGAACTCCGTAATGGTGTAATTTACAGATCAGTGTTTTGTGGTCAACGCAATCAAAAGCTTTGGAGAGGTCACAAAATATGCCAATTGCATCCTGAGATTTCTCCCAAGATTCCAGAATGTGACGGATGAGCGCTACTCCTGCGTCTGTTGTTGACCTACCTTTCGTGAAACCAAACTGCCGACTATGCAGAATTCCATTTGAGTTAAAATATGATAGCATCTGGTCCAGCATGATTTTTTCGTATAATTTGCTTAATGCTGGAAGCACATATATCGGTCTATAGTTAGAGGGATCACTCTTACAACCCGACTTAAAAATTAGTACTACTTTACTATGTTTCATTAAATCGGGAAAATTACCGCTGTCTATACATTAATTAAATGTGCCTGTTAGGATAGCAGCAATTGAGTCAATAATATTACCAAGAACCCTAACAGATCAGTGTTTTGTGGTCAACGCAATCAAAAGCTTTGGAGAGGTCACAAAATATGCCAATTGCATCCTGAGATTTCTCCCAAGATTCCAGAATGTGACGGATGAGCGCTACTCCTGCGTCTGTTGTTGACCTACCTTTCGTGAAACCAAACTGCCGACTATGCAGAATTCCATTTGAGTTAAAATATGATAGCATCTGGTCCAGCATGATTTTTTCGTATAATTTGCTTAATGCTGGAAGCACATATATCGGTCTATAGTTAGAGGGATCACTCTTACAACCCGACTTAAAAATTAGTACTACTTTACTATGTTTCATTAAATCGGGAAAATTACCGCTGTCTATACATTAATTAAATGTGCCTGTTAGGATAGCAGCAATTGAGTCAATAATATTACCAAGAACCCTAACAGATGCACTCCATAAGTTTGTTATGTTAAGGCTTTGGAATGCTTTTTAATTACATCAATAGAAATGGGCTTAAATGAAAATGTTGGTATATCCTTATTGAAGTTTTCCTTTAAAAAAGATTCTGCTGATAATGGCGAAGAATGTAGAGATTTAGTAACCTCTACTGGAATATTGGTAAAGTAATTTTCCAACTTCTCAGCCACTTTTGACTTATCTGAGATGACCTGATCATCGATGTTCAAAGTCAAATCATTCTAACCCTGTTGGTTTGTGTTTCCAGTTTCTTTGTTTATCACCTTCAACACAGTTTTTATTTTATTGTTAGAAATGCTAATTTTATTACTTTCTGATTTAGATTTAGCTTAGGGCGCATACTCTTTTAAATATCTTTGAGTAGTTTCTTACATAATTATGGAAGGCTTCATCGGAAGTCAATGATTTTTCATGGTATAAGTTGTATAAATTGTCTCAGCTTATTCTTATTCCAGCAGTGGCCCATTCATTAAATTTAGATTTATTACTCATTTGAAATTTTTTAACTGGACATGCCTTACTAAATTCGTGGCATGGTGAAGAAAAAATATCCTGTAATTTTCATTGGGGTCATGGGAGTCAAAATTGGCCATTGAAAGATTACTTTACATGTTATCATTAAAAACATTAATTTCTTTTTAGTTAGTGGCCTAAACTTAATAGTCTTATTTAATTGCCGCTTTTTAACCAACTCAAAGGATACTAGTTGACCTGTATGGTCAGACCTAACTCCACTAATTTGAGACGAGTATTTTATGGCACAATTAGTATAAATATTATCTATGCATTGAGCTGATGTTGCTGTTATTCTTGTTGCTTCCTTGTATGTGCATTTTAAGTTAAATGAACCAAACAATGAAGTAAGCTTGCAGTGTTCAGGTGAATTTACTAACAAATCAATATTTAGGTGACCACAAATGAAAACTAATTTATTATCTCTTATAAGCTTAGGCACTTAAAATTTCTCCCATTATCATTAAGAATGATGACAAGTTTGATGCTGGTGGTCTATAAACACTTAAGAAAGTTTGGCCTTCAACTTCTGTACATGCTACCTCACACAAGCAATCAACAGAGCAAGCGGTGATATATTTTTGTTCCTTATATCTAAGAGAATTATTACGTAATATTAAAGTACCACCTCCTACTGAGGACCTGTTGTATGCACTAGTAACAGAAAAATATTAATTTTAAACAACATTCTATCTGGTTTTAGCCAGGTTTCACAAAAACATAAGATATCTATATCATATTTATCTATTAACATTTCCTCATCTAATATTTTGCCGGAGAAACGATTTATATTCTGATGATATAGTAAAATTTTGTTATTATAACTCTCCTTTGTCACATCTAAGGGTTTAAACAATTAATTTCAGTATTATTAGATACCCTAGATAATACTGAATAGTCACTTAACCTAGGATCAGTTAAATTGTCAATAACCCAGTGTAAATTGTAAGCTAACAAAGTAGCCAATGAACTTTCGTCGTAAATTCTAAAATGAATGTAAGGATTGCAATCGGTTTGCCCAAAAACCTATTATACCTATATTATAAATTAATTAATTAAATAAAAACCTATATTATAAATTACACGATGTTTGATGCAATATTTTGCAATCGACCTCGTTTGCTAAGCAAGCGATATAATGCGGTCGCACTAAGTTCGCCGCGAGCTTAGTGTATTTCGAACAGCAACCGGGTGCACTCATTTTCATCATTTAGCGATAATTTTAGCCGTTACGTTACTTTGTTAATTATACTTAGCAATAAACCCTTGAAGGTTATCAGTGTATTTAACTTAGTAGACACACACGATATCCATATTGAATGTTGGAGAAAAAGTTGCATCCACCAAGGATGCAACTTTTTCTCCAACATTCAAAATGGATATCGTATGTGTTTTAAATTGGATTTCAAAATGAAAGCCAGATTTGCAATCACCACCCCCAAAAACCCATTACACGATACCCATATCGAATGTGTGACAAAAAGTTGCATCCGCCATCTTGGATTTTAAAATAAATGCCAGATTTGCAATCACCACCCCCAAAAACCCATTACACGATACCCATATCGAATGTTTGAGAAAAAGTTGCATCCGCCATCTTGGATTTTAAAATGAATGCCAGATTTGCAATCACCACCCCCAAAAACCCATTACACGATACCTATATCGAATGTTTGAGAAAAAGTTGCATCCGCCATCTTGGATTTTAAAATGAATGCCAGATTTGCAATCACCACCCCCAAAAACCCATTACACGATACCTATATCGAATGTTTGAGAAAAAGTTGCATCCGCCGTCTTGGATTTTAAAATGAATGCCAGTTTTGCAATTACCACCCCCAAAAACCCATTATACGATACCCATATCGAATGTTTGAGAAAAAGTTGCATCCGCCATCTTGAATTTTAAAATGAATGTCAGATTTGCAATCACCACCCCCAAAAACCCATTACACGGTACCCATATCGAATGTTTGAGAAAAAGTTGCATCCGCCATCTTGGATTTTAAAATGAATGCCAGATTTGCAATCACCACCCCCAAAAACCCATTACACGATACTTATATCGATTGTTTGAGAAAAAGTTGCATCCGCCATCTTGGATTTTAAAATGAATGCCAGATTTGCAATTACCACCCCCAAAAACCCATTACACGATACCCATATCGAATGTTTGAAAAAAGTCTTCATCATCACTTTCACTTCCTCAAATGGTGCTTTTCGGGAGCAACTGCACAAGGTACTATTAGAAATATCCAAAACGCTATAGGTGTGCCTATAATATTTAAAGAGTTCCCTCGCTTTCTCCAGGATCCCATCATCAGATCCTGATTTCATAACAATGGAACCAACTAGAAAGTATACCCTTTCAAACGAAAAAAAAATTCCAAATCGGTCCAGCCGTCTTCGAGTTTGAGGTTACATACATAAAAAAAAGTTTAAGACGAACTGAGAACCTTCTCCTTTTCTTTGAAGTCGGTTAAAAAGCAATAATACTATCACAAAATAGAAATACGTACTTTTTATGAGAATGGCGTTTTTTTTCGAAAATTTGCGCCAACTTTCTTCTAATAATTTTTTTTTTACATTTTCTCATAATAAAACAAATATTGAAGAAAAAAAAATGTTAAAGAAATATATATTGAACAATAAAAAGTAATTGTTGGGTATGCATAATAAATCGTACTCAAAAAACAAAAAATTAGACTTATGTTATTCAACGGATTGCTGCAATACATACGTACACAATAGATCGCGAATTATCGTTACCGGCGAAACGCTCCACGATGAGACGTGACCCCTCTCTGAGCTCCCGTGGACGACTGAATTTTCGACCGGTGTACGTTGCGTATGGTTCAAAATAGCGCGCAAATTAGAAGAAAAAATTAAAATTAAAACAACCAAGCGACATTTTTGAAATGTTAAAGCTGTAAATGATAGTATGATAATTAGAGAATAATATGAATTGAAGTTTATGAAAAAATTCAACAGTTTACTATCAAAATTCAGCGACGCACGAGCATGTTTTGTAAGGATTTTTGTCCAACTTTATGTATTTTTGTTTAATAAACTATAAAATATTTTTAAATTTTGCCAACTATGTTTGCTAACACATTTATTCTAGTGTTCATTACATATTTTTGCATGGTAATTAAAGTACTATTATAGGTTATATTCCTTTAGTAGTGAAGACCGTTTTGAGTTATTTTACTCGGCGCAGCCTTAAGTAGTGGTTTTTAATTTTGCGCTTAAAAGAAAATTTTGACTCAGCCTTGTTGATGTCAAGGGGTAGCAAATTCCAGAGTTTAATAGTAGAAATAGCGTAAGAATTAGATAGAAACCCGGTGCGGTGAGAAGAAATGTGAAGAAGTAAGTTTTTTGATGCGCGAAGGTTTGAAGGTTTGAAGGAAGGAATGATTGAATTTTAATGTTAAAATAAAATTGATTACTTGAATAGCTTATCCAGCGGCATATACTGCTTATATTTTTAATGTTGATATGCGGATAATGCAGTGGGCTGCAATATTGTTTATAAACTGAATGACTTATTGTTGTGCACTCATCTTATATTGTAGCTGTTTATTGTCCCTAAATAAATAAATAAATTACAAACTGACCCACTAAAATGCGCGAAAATAAAAACTTTTTTGCAAAAAATAAAACTGACTTCCATATCAAAACACTACAAAGCCAAAAATAATTTTAATTTCGGAAGGCGGTGTGAAAAAAAAAGAAAATACAAAACCAATAACACCGACTACCGAAATTAAAATTATTTTTGGCTTTGTAGTGTTTTGATATGGAAGTCGGTTTTATTTTTTGCAAAAAAGTTTTTATTGATACTAGATGATAACTTGATAATATTAAATCTGCAGAGTATCGAAATTGGTATAAAGGACTTTTGGACTATCAATAATAATTGATTGGTTAAAATAAAGAAGTAAAGCGCCGGTGCAAGATTCTCAAACACTGAGAAACAGAAGCCTATTATGTACAGGTTCATCAACATCCGTTTAGCCTATTCCTATCTATGTATGTTGGGGTCGGGTTCCAGCCTAACCTAAAGCAGCTGAGTACCTACTAGTCTTTAACATAGAGCGACTGCCTCTGACCTCCATAACCCAGTAGTAGTTTCGGTAACATGTACGAAACCCCTTAACGAGACTACACCTTGTAAAAGATAGGTTGATCTCTGCGACATTTGTCAAACTTACATTCCTAGGGTTGTCAAGATATAAAAAATTGTCGATAGAAATTATCGACGTTTCTTATTATTATCGATGCTAGTGTAACATATAATTGGGTTTAATTTAATTATAAACATTACTAAAGAAAAAAAGAAAGCTTGAGGAAAGTTATAGGCTTTTTCCCGATTGTAAAAGAAAGAGAGTAATGTTTTATCGAGATAAAGCCCACGGGATTGAAGCCCCGCGCGACCGCCAGTAGTTAACATAATTATAAAATATTATAATGATAAAAGCTATACTTATCATAAATTATTATTTGTAGTTATATATTATTAATTAAGGTTTTTTTAAATTAATTACGAAGGTTGTAGAACACAAAGTTCTTATTCTAATCATTTTCGTACTAGATTACTAAGTATTTATTTCGTTATTAGCTTTAAAAGTTCAGAAAGTTTTTGTCAGGTCAGCTAGATTAAAATAAAGAAGTCAAGTGTTGTGTAAGATTCACACTTTTATAAGTTGACTTAACTTGTAAAATAATCTCTTACACTGACAAACAGAAGCTTAGTGCAAGTTAAATAAGCAAGTACCTTTCTTGGCGAGCCGCCGGCGGTGCTGCTCCCGTGCGGCCTCCATCTGTATCTTGACGGAGTCCCCGGCGTGGGGCTCCAGGCCGCCGTCGGAGGCCGCCTCGGCCTCGGAGCCGCCCGACTTGATGGGGCTGCCTCGCTTCAGCACCTTGTGCTGCCACACACGGACAGGGACACTGCAGTGCGGCGTCGCGGACTACACTACTATGCTACGTCGCGACTGACCAACCTTGCCGGAATGGACGACTCATTTTTGAAAGGCCAAACGCCTTACCGCAATTCGTATAAAGAAAACGAAATTCGTGTTTGCCATGCAATAAGTCGACAACGCTAAATAAGCTTCTTAATCTCATTATTTCTATATTTTTAAGCCAAAGGTTGACTTTTTTTATTATTATTACTGATGGGCCCACTCTTGACCTCGATCTCGCCTGATGGTAAGCGATAGATGAGGTCTAAGATGGGACGAGCGAGCCCAGAAAATGCCTATTTACTCGTGCTTTAAAGGCTGAAAAGTCATAAGTGGCAGGGAACACATAAGCCGGCAGAGAATTCCACAGCTTGGCTGTGTGCATAATAAATGTGGAGGAGAAGCGCCTGGTACGACAAGACGGTATATCAACCAAGTGTGGATGGTAGCCAGCAGTGCGTCTGGTAGACCGGTAGTGAAAGGAAGATGGAGGAATCAGGTCATGGAGCTCCTGCGCACACTCCCCGAAGTACAATCTGTAGAAAACCGACAGGCAAGCAACGGTTCGCCGATGAGCCAGGCTATGAAGCTTGTCCACCAGCACCTCGTCGCCTATAAGCCTTTTAGCTCTGCGCTCGATAGAGAGAGAATACCTTGCTGCAATAAGTCCACCCACGTACCGCTGTTGTACATAAAGTTTAAATAACTACCTGCCTAGGTACGGGTCTCTTTATTGTATGTATATTATTATCATTTGCTAAGCTTGGCTGAAGCAAAAACCTTCTAGTCTAACAGCATGCAGCTGAGTACTAGTATTTCATGGAACGACAGCCTTACTAATCCTCCAAAATCCAGTAGCTGGATAACACGATACCCCAGCAAGAATAATGTCAGATTTTCTGCCTTTTGACTACCAAAAATATACAAATTACAGCCGGGACCATTGCAACGGCTTAGCGGGCTTTCCGAAGCTAGATCGAATCTAGATTTGTTAAATGGTCATCCATTCACAGTCCTACCTCCGCAAGCGTTGAAAAGGTAAAATGCCTAACCGCTATTCATTGTTTTAAAGTCAGTGAGTTTACAATCCTTAATGTTATCACAATTAGGGTGTATTACAGTTCAAAACTAAGTTCATAATAACTATTTCTTAAATCTTCTTTAAATTGATGGGTATATCATTACTGTATTTTTAATTTCTTTTAATTTTAGCCTTATGGCAGTGTTGTGCACTTCTATAACTGACAAAATATTCAAAATGTTCAAACTATAAAATCGTTGTTCGTAAAAACGATGTCGTGAAAAATTCTTTGAAGTGCCGTAAATACATATAAGTAATGATTTTCTATCTGATTATTCTTCAGGGGGATTACTCACAAGCTCGTCCATTCCTGGTCAACGTTCACCAGCCGCACGTGAGAACATGCATAATGCACAAACGCAGCGCTGTAGTCAACTCGTCCTACCCACACAACACAGACGCGTCAACAAAAGCAAACAAAATGTCGCTAACCTCTAAACACGACTACCCTATGGAACCATAGAGTACATACGTATAGAAGGTTGACTACTTACAACGAACGAAAACGGGTTCACGCACACTTATGTCTAGAAAAATTTGACAGTGACACTCCATTTTTAATCCTTGACACATACACGAAATTTCTCAAAAAAATAAATTATGCTTAATATGAGATACCAAATTACGAGTTGACAGCTTCGTGTTTGCAAAAACTCTGTCTCCTAAAAGGACATATTTTTAATGAGTCTCTTGATAGACTGTACGCAATGTAAATGCTTGTCGCGATAGCGCCTTACGTAGCCGCTTGTCTAAGTGTGCGTGCGTTTGCGCTCGTTGTGTGGAGCCGACCATCTATACGTATCTATTCTATGATCAAACTATTAATGAGTCAAAGTGTCACCTTTCTGCCGTACGTCCTAAGAGGCTGCGATGCAAAAAGTCATTTTATCAACATGTTTAGTTCAAACTTCAAAATAAATGTAAAAAGAAGGTAGTTTAACTTTTTCTTTACTTATTTACTAAGCTTGTTAATGACAGGTACTTTAATGTTTTAGTAGTTTTGTGTTTGTGATTAGGATGTCAATTTAAATACGCGTCTTTACTTTGACCATAGACAACTTACAAAGTTTACCTCGCAAAATAAAGTTGCAATACAGCTTTTTGTTCAATGTCGGTATCTAAAGCTGAGAAGCGATACAAAATCTATAGTTTTATACATACTGGCATATTATAAGCAACATTTTATCATTTCACACTGCTTTGGAATGAAAATCTCTTTAACGACTTCCAAAATGGAATAGGTTCTCAATTCGTCTTTTTATGTATTACCTACACCCGGCCATACCTTCATGGTTTATGAACCGATTTTGACGTACTTTTTAGCAGATAGATCAAAATTTACGATTTACGTTTGTTGCCTCAAATACAAAGAAGAAAGCATATTTCGTTTGCCAATATAACAAAATCTGCGTTCGCAAACCTATTTCTGAACTACGCATCTTTGCTTTGCGAGGCTTAGACCAAAGACAAGTTGTACTCACCACATCCATTTTCCCGATATCAAAGCCGAGTTCCTTGATGGGTATCTCGTACATGTAAGTGAGCATATTGCCGAGGGGGCGCAGCTTCTGTGGGGTTAGTTGCTTGAGTCCGGAGTGCAGCAGGCGTCTCGCAGCCTTGTGGTACACTGTACCAGCCTTGTTGTACTTCATCGCGTTGTTGCACATTAGTTTGAAGTCGCTCTGAGTAAGAAACCGAGAAATTAAAAAGTGGCCAAATGCGAATTAGGCTGGCCCATGAATGGTTCCGTAATATCAAGCATGGATTAGCGAAAAATAACTTTCCAAACAAAAAACTGTCCAAAGTTGAGCTTACAGACTAACTGACAAAGGCTTGCACTAACAGGACGGGTCTACTCAAATCTGTGCGGTTCTTTACACAAACGTCCTTACCTTGGTATTGTTCGTCAAATCGTTAAGCTCCTTGTTCAAGTTGAGCTATACGTCATTTGACAATTACTTGCACTGTATGGACAGGCCCACTCAAATCTGTAAGCATCTTTCTTCAAAAGATCGCCTCAGACAGTAACCTACAAGGTTCCCATATATTTTAATAAATATAGATTGTATGGACTTTAAAAGAAACGGACCGCTGAGTTTGTTTCGGTGTTTCTTCTCAGGGTAGTCAGTTAGGAAACACCGGCCTCATCTAGTTTAAATTTACGAAAAAAATGACGTGTAAAAGTGTTATTTAATAACCAATCTGCAAAATAAAGTTCATTTATCATTTTATCGCCACACGAATCTAAAAGGTTGTCGTTTTTGGTCCACGGGCTCTAACCTCAAAGGGTCTCTCAAGGCTTAATGCGATGCCCCCAAACTTTACCACCGCTACGCTACTGCCCTCAGGTAATTGACAGGTTTAATTATACAGTGTTATGCCAGTCACTAAGCAATACTAAGTTCAAACATCGAGAAACTTCATCCGAGTTCCAAAACGTTCGAGACACCAACGCATCTTGGCAGTGAGTAGAGCAGAACTGAATATGTCGAGAAGCTTCTGGAACATTCTTGGCAGTATTGACAGTGTGTCGATTGTACATGATTGTTCTAGAACACATACATCCAGGTATAAATACTTCGCATAGGAACGCAGACAGTCAGTCTTATTACGAGATACGCAATATAATCGGAACTCTAAAAGCGAATTACCTACAGTTCAGTTAGAAGTATTTTAGTGCAAATAACTCTTTTATTTTGTGTGTATTTAAGTAATGTTTCGATTTTGGTCCAATTGACGTAAATTAGCCGAACCCTAGCTCGTAACAATACACTCTTAAACCTAGAGAAATATTCCCAGTAATCGGAAATATATGAAATATAATCACAGTCAACTGCCTGTTTTGACTGTTTTTGAGCCTCTTTGTTGCACCATAACCCCATGTGTGCTGGCATTTCAAGGTAAACAACGAAAATGTAATGAACTAAAAAGTATTAAACAATGGATACTCACAATGAAACAATTAAGAGATTTGTACTCATTATCATCAATCTTCTGCTTCATAGTAGAGAAGTCCATAGGCCTCCTGATGATGTCCGAGTAGCCAGGTGCAAACGTATCATTGACTGGCCACGCAAAGAACTGGTTGGGGTCCCGCTTCTCCAGGTTGCGGAGTAGCTGCTCTAAGAGACGGGATAGCGGGCGACGCTTCTGACTTGCCTGGATAGTGAGATGTCTTATTTTTACTTTTACTAAACAAAATTGATACACTAATAGGAGTAAAATTTTAGGAAAGGGCTTTTATATCTGTGGTGTATGCACATGCACTATGTTTATCTATTCATATGTACAAATAGATATAACAATGTCTCATGCACACAAGATGTGACGTTGTCCATCAACTGGCTTGCTAGGGTAAGACATACATCTGCAGAGATTGCTGCTGTTGGTGAGCCCAGTGATCAATATACATACAAACACAACTACAATGCACACAGATTGAAGAGATGGTCTATCTTCACTGCACTGATTCATACTTTTCTATTTCACTTGGAGAGCAAAACCTTAATACAGACTTGCTATATAAATAAAAACAAACAAAAAAATTGCAACTAAAATGTTCTTGAAAATAAGAAGTGAATGTAAAATACACATAAGGATATCAGAATGTTACAATAAATGTCCACTAGACCCAGAGGCATCAGAGGAAGAGAAAATGCATAACCGAAGAGGTAATATGGTTTAATTAAGATTGTGCATAAAACTGAGTTATTCAACGGTTACCTTTAGCACACAAGTGCGAGGTTCCCTGTGAGAAGCTGGCGAGTTGGGTCCTGGGGCGGGGCTGAGCCGTCGAGTGAGCTTCTTTACCAGGCCCTCATCGTCCGAATCATCATCATCTGACATTTTAATCTGGAACAATCCGTTTCAAACAAATTGAGAGACTGCAGTGATGATGAGAAAGATAGGTACAAGTAGTAAAATATTTACTGAAAGAAGATATTATTGTGTGTGGGTTCACTAGCTGAGTGTATGTGAGTGAAGTCACAGAAAGATGAGCCCTCTTAAACAAAATATTGATTTATGAGTACATACTGTTTTAGAACATAGTCTAATTGAAGATTGAATGGTAATTTGTGTATATGACATGTGCATAGTACATCTATGATTCTAGATTAGAAAATTTTGTTAGATACATTGTAAAATAGATACCTAACTTTGCTTACCTAATCTAATTATAGTCATTTAGAGATTTAATAACAGAAACTTAAATTTTTCTTTTACCCAAACTAATGTGACATAATACGAACATATACCTGAGGGATGGATGCTCCGATATTATGTTCGTATTATTTATCAGTGCAGTGAAGAGTGAAGAACAAGTGCATAAAATAGTCAACGTAAACGGTAATCTATCCTTCCTTACCATGTCGATTTCGCGGCGTCTCCGTTTCCTTTTATTACTAGGTTTCTCATCAATATCTTTGTGGTCTTCTTTATCTGAATGTTCCAAATCACTTGCTTCCAATTCTTCTTCTGTGAAACATAGAATTTGTGATATATACAATAAATATCTAGGAACAGTAACGCGACACAGTTTTTCGAGGTTTTACTCACTGCAACTTAATTTTTCTATGTCATCCATGTTTTTCAGATTGTTCCACACAATCGACACTTATTTTCACTTATAACTATTGTTTTTACCGTCAAAAATTAGAGGTTTTCAGTAAAATACAAATTGAAACAGCCATTCTTCTACCAATACCAAGCCAAGTGACAGATACATTTCAAGTAAGTTGCTAGGTTTTTGTTGCACAAGAACGAAAGAACTATATTAAAGGTTAATAAGCAAGACAAGGATAACGATACAAAGTTTGTATGGAACGCGTTGTTGCCCAGTGCGTTCTCTATTACTGAAATATTTGTTTTCTATTATCGATAGGTCACTGCCCTTCTATGTTATTGATCATGTAGTCGTCAACGTTGCCCGCGAGATTCTAAATTTCTTGTTTTCTAATTTGAACTTTTGAAGTAAACACATGCAAACCGTTTTTTGTTTGAGTTTAATTCTATATACCTACTTACTAAATTTTAAGTCGGTGATAAATTACAAATAATATGTCATAAAAGTATTCCAGGTAAGATAAAGTGTTTTATTAGGTACTTATTAAGCATGGATCTCTAAGCGAGTTCATCAGAAACAAGAGATTTAAAATATTTTTTTATTATAGAAAAAAATGGCTGGTATTAGAAGTTTTGAAAGTCCTTCCAAAGGTTGTCTGGAAGATATCGCTATTAGCGATAAGACCGCCATTGTAACCATAGATTTAAGAAATAATGTTAAATAGGTGTGTTTAAATTTTGGTGTACCTACAATATAATATTCTATTCTATTCTATTCTATGCAAAGTTAGTCAATGTAAAATAAGTACATTTCAGCAGAGTCGCATTGTTGAGTCAGTTCAAATTTTGTTTACGTTTATTTAGCAAGAGGTGTTAACGGGGTCACCGTTAGTTGACATCTCTTTCTATTATTTTAATTTGTAATATAATGATCTTTCTCGGAGTGACAGTTGATAGTAGTTACGTTAAGATTAGTGAGAATTTGGGCGAGTTTCATTGTGCGGCGCTATTGAAGCTTACAAAGCGTCAGGCCTCGGCATTGTCACGTTAACTAAGTCTCGTAAAACGTAGTATTTTGTGATTAATTCTCACAATTATATTAGAGAAAGTATACTGCTTTAGATTGTTAGGTGATGTCACGTAAGCACGCTTAGATTTCGAGAAAATAAGAGCTCGTTATAATGATTGATTCATTTAAAATGAATCAATTATAAGGTGCGTAATTCAATTTTCGAGTTCATGTCGCTTGCTCTTACATGTTTGATTCTAAGACTATATTCCTAAGCTGTTAACAAGCTTTATTTGTAGGTACGGTGAAGGACCCGTAACTGAGGCGAAATGTAGGTAATTATTTGAAAGGCAATTCCATAATAAAACATTCTATGAAAAAAATAATAGGTAAGTAAGATTGTGTACGTATAGGATTTATTTATTTACACACAAGTACGACATATATACAGAAAATGCCATAAAAAAAAGTTGTAGAAGACAAAATAACTAGCAATTGGCCCTAAACTATAGCACAGCAAGTATCTAGGTGGCCCAATAATTTTCGACTATTAATTAAAATATATGTAGGTATATTACTTAGCTGTGTTCTAACCAAAAGTTTTCAAAATCTACACAGTGACAATGATATGCTGTTAATCTGAAGTTCTGTTTTGTAAGTTTCGACAATGGCACTGTAAGCAGTGATGGGATGGGCCAGTCTCCTCGGCGCTCTTTAATCTCTGACAGACAGACGACAGAGGCACTCAAGTTGCGGAATTAGCCACTTTGTGCACACATTAATGGCTATACAAACATCAGATAAGCACTTGTTTTTGCCTAGATGCCTCGAGATGTTTGCTTAGATTTTGAGTACGGTTGAATAATATCCTCAAAAGCCGTTACCGCGGACTTCAGATTATATATAATTCACTAGCAGCTCCACTCGTCCGCTTCGATCGTGTGGAAATTTTGTACATTTTCTCGGGATTAAATGTAGCCTGTGTGCTTTTCCTAGACTAATTTATCTTTGTACTTTTCACACGAATCTGATCAGTCATTTTGGCGTGATGGAGTAATAAACGGCCAAACTGTTGCATTTATAATATTTTTATAACATAAAATACTGAGGTACGCAAAACTAACATGATTAAAATATTTTTTTGATCCCTACGAAAATTATAACTCTGTCTTGCTGTCTATTACGTCCTACAATTTCACGTCTACACCGACTTAGATGAAATTGAATTCTTGTTTAAATTTAAATTGAGTTCTCATTTTCGCTGAAAAACTAATTTCCATGCAAGTGAAGGTGCGGGCTAATAGTTATAGTGTAAAAGCTAGTTTATTATACAAACACTTTTCATAGTGGTTGCTTATTATTCCTTGATTACATCTAAAAAACCTACTGACGAAAAGTTTAGGGAAACTTATACTCAACTCAAACTAAAAATATATTTTATACTATACCTGCTCGGAAAGTGCCTTATTACCTACTTTTTTTAAAATTTGACAGAAAGGACGTCATTACTGTAGTACAAATGTGCGGATCGCAAAAGTGTATGAGAATTCATTACTAACGTGCTGGAGACACTGGAGAGGGAGGGAAAGTGTATGAAAATCCGTTACTAACGCGCTGTTTTTTTTTTTAATTTAGACCAATTCAGTAGCTAACTTAAAAGTTTTTATCACCAAGAAAAACTGATATTGGCCACTTAGTATTGCTCAACATTGATTTAAAATTACTCCAACACGCTGCTGAACAAATTCAGGATTTCACATGAACTTTCAGCATTCAAACATAATAAGAATAACAGTTTGGCGCGAAAAATAAATGAGGTACCTACTGTCTATGGCCATAGGTCCTATCTTTTAACTCGGTTTCAATTATTAATGTACAAAAAGCTATTAAAATTACATTAGAAAAGTACAAAAACACTGCTTATTGTATTTAATGCTTAAAAATAATTTGTTTCAATTTACAACTATCGATTTCTGACAATCGTCATTTAACGAGGTGAAAAAAATTATTACCAAGCGCAAAATGATACTGGCCACATACTTTGGCTGAACATTGATTTAAAAATAAAACTAGTGAAAATCGCGTGCGCGCGGATAGCCTTCTTTTGTTATGAGTGTATATTCCTGTGTTATGTATCTGAATTTTCAATTAGTGTTAACTGTGGTGTTTACGATCTACTCGAAATGTCGTCTAGTGATAATGAAGATTTAATGACGCCGCCAGAATCAAAAGAAACGGCCTAAGCTGTTATTGATAACCTATTGCCCGAGAAATCTAGGAAGAAATCTATTTTTATTGCAATATAAAAACAATAAATGCGTAAAACAAGTGATTGGGAAAAATAAAATAAGTACAGTGCCAAAAGAAATAGCTTCTTGTCTAAATTTACCTAATCCACAAGATTACACTGGCCACTGCTTTCGCAGAACATCAGCGACTATTCTTGCAGACACTAGTGCCGATTTAACCACAATTAAACGTCACGGTGGTTGGAAATCATCCGCTGTTGCAGAAGATTACATCGAGAATTCAGTTGAAAACAAAATACAAATAAATTAACAAATAGCAGAATCAATCACTTTGCATCAAGATCCATCTCCTCAGCCATCTACAAGCGCGGCATCGCCACTGGCACTTCGGGAACCAAATGCCCTTTTGTCACCACTAGCGCAGTGCCAATAGCACAGGCACAGCAAGTAATCTCTTCTGCATTGTCTCAAACGGCTCAAACCAATATTAATCTCCCTGGCAAAAGTATTACATTGAGCTTTAATAACTGTAACAATTTTAATATAAACTCTTTCAATTAAAAAAAAATGTCTTTTATTTTCCTCGTAGGTACAGTATAAAGCACTATGTATCACTCGGAAGAGAGTGCGATTCCCAACTTGTATGTATTAAGGAGCATTGAGATGGAATAATAGTTTGGAAAAACTTTTGACCAAAAAATTAAACCGACTCCCAAAAACAACTGCAAAGTGAAAAATAACTTTAATTTCGGAAGTCGGTGCCAAAAACGAAAATACAAAACTAAAGACAGTGTTTTTTGGGAGTCGGTTTAATTTTTTGGTAAAAAGTTTTTATTTCACTCTTTTTAGTTGGTCTATTTTTAATTTACCTAGTTACAAGAGCCTAAATGTCAACTACTTATAACCTTTTACAAAATATTGCTTTTCCCAATGCTGGGCCGTTAATTGTTGAGAAGTTCTCCTGGTACTTCACCATCAGCTGTACATCACCATATATTATGCATTGTGTCGAGCATAAAGTGCTTAACATCCATATTCAAGTAATCGAATCGCAATCCACTCAATACTTATTATTGAGTACCTAGTTTCGGCGGCCATCTGTGGTCTTCATCATCAGTTCCACTTCATCAAATGGTACTTTTTGAGAGCAACTGCACAAGTTACTATAATAAATACCCAAAACGTCATAGGTCTGCCTATAATATTTGAAGAGTTCCTTCGATTTCTCCAGGATCCCATCATCAGATCCTGACTTTTATGAAAATGGGACCAATTTCGAAGTATACCCTTTCAATCAAAAAAAGAATTTTCCAAATCGGTTCAGCCGTCTTCGAGTACACGGTGATCATACATTAAAAAAAAATATATACATATACGCGTCGAATTGATAACCTCCTCTTTTTGTCGTCGGTTGAAAAGTAACTGTGGGGTTTCTTGCTAGTTCTTTTCCATAGAAAATGATCAATTTCGAACCGTGCACTAGCTTCTGACATTTTATAAGTACCTACCCATGTAGGCATAATTATGTGAAATAATAATACATTGTTCATCGAGGGGAGAAAGTGACCGACTACCAACCGAGGGTTTTATTTATTTAATGGTACTGTTTTGTTTTACACAATTTCTACACAATGTATATTGTTCTGAAATAAATGACTTATGACTTATGGAGTTTGAGTTACACACGAGTTGGGAATCGTACTTTCTTCCGAGTGATACATAGTGCTTTATACTATACCTACAAGGAAAATAAGAGAGAATAATAATAATAATCTGCCTTTTTTTTTTTGAGTGGCATCTCGCAGGTCAACCTCTGAGGTTGTCGGCTGCTTAACCGGGCTTGCCTGTGGTTGCCTTAATTAATAAATTAATTAAAGCCTCCAGCCAGGGCTTATTAAAAAACTTACAAACTAGGCGACTACACGCTAAGGGCACCCCCTGTGGGGTACGGACCCGGACCTCGGCTTAGGGCGTCGCAGGGGGAGGGCAGCTAGGGACAGGCTGGATCATAATAATCTGTCTCTTGTCTTTTGGCATTATAAGTACTTTTAAGTTAGCTACTGAATTGGTCTAAATTAAAAAAACAAAAACAGCGCGTTAGTAATGGATTTTCTTACACTTTTCCATCCCTCTCCAGTGTCTCCAGCACTTTAGTAATGAATTCTCATACACTTTTGCGACCCGCACATTTGTAATACAGTAATGACGTCCTTTCTGTCAAACTTTATAAAAAGTAATAAGGCACTTTTCGAGCAGGTAGTATAAAGTATTTTTATGTGATACAACTTCATAATTATCTATAGTTTTCGGTAGGTTTGTTTTATATTCTTACACGTTGCTTCTTACCACATTGCAGGATTATAGGGTCAATGGGCTTACCCTATAGATTTTAATTTGTCAGCGGTATGGTAATGGTCAACAGCCGAAGCCTTGATGGCAGTTTAATAGGTACTCTACAAGGGCTCAGTGACACGAATTGCCTTTGGAACATGTACTGTACTGTACCTATATCCCTAAAAGTACCAAATTTTGTTTTTTTGTTAAAAACTGTCATTTCAATGTTATGATGAATCCGACATTCTTTTTAACAACGACCATGTCTACTACGTTGATTGTCAATAGTAATCACATATGTACGTACCAAGTTATCTGGTGAGCGTGTAGGAACGTAGGTATACCTACCGATTATTACCTAAGTAGGCTTCACTCGCACTGCTCATGTGATACCTAAAAATTTCCCAGTAAGACGATAATGGCTGTGATAATGGCATAACATTTTCGCTCAGGTGATAAATACCTCGGTTAATGAGTTGATGACCAAATCACAACATTGTGTCAATTTGCAGATTAACACCGATCCGTGTCGGGTTTCGAGACTGGTTGCGTTTGCAATGTTAGTTAGAATTTGTCGATGTCATTGCTTCCGAGAATTTCATTGTTTGCGAAAATGAATTGTTATCGGATAATCAACTTTCAGTGTCAAGACTGAGTTCATAACATTCACATCATGCTTGTTCTCACAAGAGTTCGTGGATCACGGGTTGATTTCAAGGTTAATCAAGTTTATCGAGGTCAGTACCTAGATGGGTAACATATCGGAATTCCTGCTTGATTCGGAAAACACGTTAAGCTGTTGGCCAGCCAGTACCTAACTGGCTGCGACACTGGACAGTACCTAAATCCTAATGCGTAAGAGTTACGCATCTCTGGTACGCAGGGTGCGGTGTATCGCAACATATACAACGTGTAACGGAAACCCCATATCTATCCAAAAGGGCTGAAGACAACATCTGGTAAGGAGTCTTTATGCCCAGTTTCAGCACAAAATAAGTGACTCAAAGAATTGATACGAAATTATCGGTTTCATATGTTTCTTGAATATCAATCATTAAAAACGTGTCACAGCACTACGAGGGTCAATAACTTTCCACGTCACTTGCCTATAACACGATAATTCTCTTCAATCTTCTTAATTTGAAAAATTCAGTCCCTGGTATCAAAGTATTGAAATTTCTAATAAGTTCCACACATGTAGACACAGGATTAAAAAACCCTTGCCATATCGTTTGTTATCATCCAAAGAAGCCGTGCACTTGGTATGTATATACCCTTTAAATTACACGTTGTATACACATATAGTATTACAATCTGGAATAACATAGGCCACATTCTCTCCCGCTAAACAGAAAAGTTTTGCGGTAACGGAGGAGGAAATAGAAATGTTGGACGAGCAGTTACGACTTGATGAAATACCAGGAGACCATGATCATCTTAGCATTTTCCCAACAATATGAACTTGTTATGAGATAAGGAGGAGCTCGTGGCTAAATAATGTCAGCGGCACGGGTCGATCTGCAAAGTTAAGCAACGGTTGAAATGAAATGAAATGAAATGAAATGAAATATTTATTCTGTAAATTGGTTATAAATAACACTTTTACACGTCATGTTTTTTTGCGTGTTTAGTTTAGCTAGATGAGGCCGGTATTTCCTAACTGACTACTCTGAGAAGAAACACCGAAACAAACTCAGAGGTCAAAGTCTCTTTTAAAGTCCAGACAATTTGTATTTGTATATGAGAAGCATGTAGGTTCATGTCTGTGGTATTCTTTTGAGGGAATAACCACGCAAATTTGAGCGGACCTGTCCAGACAGTGCAAGCATTTGTCAGTTATCGTGTAGCGGGTTATCGAGGTCTATACATGGATGGGTGACCGTCTAAACAGATCAAGTTTCCTCCGTGCCTCGGAAAATAGGGTAAGGCGTTAGTCCCGGCTGTCTTTTGTACATCTTTGACAGTGTCGGGTAGTCGGAAACCAGAAATTCCGAAAAGTTGGGCAGATGATAATGACTTACTAGCATAGATAGGTACTAGATCAATATTAGACAGTTGTAAATAGAAAAGGCGAACCTTTTGCTATCAATAGCCAAAAACAACAAATTTAAGCCATCACATTCTTCATCTCTTCACCACATATCAATCAAAAGCAATCGTGTTCAGTTTCATCGCCCGACAAATCTTCCATAGCCCTTAACACTTTTCTATTAAACAACAGAAATGATATCAATAACAGTATCCAATACCATTGCATGTAACTTCAGCTAACAAATCTAACACTATATTATAGTTTAATTTATAAGAATCGTGCACATTGTATTCGCAGCGCTGCATCGCTGCGCGGGCGCAGGTGCGCGCACGAGCGATGATCGATACAGCGCCGCTATCGCTTTCGGCGGGAGCGCCCGGCGACCGACAATTAATTTAGAAGCACCATTTGTTCGCTGATAACACTAGTAATGCTGTGTGTTGTTTGTTAGATAAAGGTGAGTTTATTATTGAGACTATATTGATTTAATTGTTTATCATATTTTGTGTTAATGAAAGTAGGTAGTACCTAGGTAGGTTGAATGATTAATATTTGTATCATGCATATTGGCCGACCTATCACAATTTTTGAAAAGCAGACGAAGTCGCTGGCTATGTGCTACTATTATTATAAATATTTAAACAGTAACTATATGAGATATGTACCTACTTCACGAGGTCCGTTTACAGTCTCCCGGGGTTCTTAAATAATAGGATTTGGATAGAGGGGGTTCATTGGAGTCGTTTAAGTGAGGCATAGAAGTTACATATTTATACCATCAAATACCTAGTTTCGAGAATAATGTCTTATTTGCTATTTTAGCAGCCAATTAATTCAAAGCCGCCAATGTTGCGGATGTATGAGAACTGTATTTTCTTAAAATTTAATCATAATCATAATTATAAATCATTTATTTCCTGGTCAAGGGTATACACAGTAGTGTTAACATTTCATTGAATTTCGTTCTTCTTGATCTACCTTACTGGCATGCAAATTTTACATAATAATATGTTTTATTTAAAATTCGGAAACAAAATTGTGCTTAGTAACTTTAAATAGGTGCATGCATCAACATAAAATTAGATTAGTTAACATTCAGTAAAAATTAAAATAAATAGTTCCTATGAAATTTTAAGTTAAATGAACAGTTTATTATGCAGTTAGTCCTAAGTTAAATGAACAGTTTATGCAGTTAGTCCTAATTATCCCACGTAGCAGATTATATTCTGGCTATCTAGAGAGGAATATGTGTCCATTGCTTTAATAATAAATTACTGTATACACATATCCAGCTTATCCTTCCAGTCTACACTGGCTCACATAGCGAATTATACTCTTGTTAACTAGAGTATTTGTCCATTACCTTCATTTCAAATTCCTGTATTCACGTACCCTATGTAGAAACTATTGAAAATAACGCTGTCCTTATTCCAAGTCCCGGGTTAATCGATACTCGACCTGGGTGAAGCGTTTTTTTTTTTTTTTTTTTTTTTTTTTTTGTGTGGCATCTCGCAGGTCAACCTCTGAGGTTGTCGGCTGCTTAACCGGACTTGCCTGTGGTTGCCTTAATTAATTAATTAATTAAAGCCTCCAGCCAGGGCTTATTAAAAAACTTACAAACTAGGCGACTACACGCTAAGGGCACCCCCTGTGGGGTACGGACCTCGGCTTAGGGCGTCGCAGGGGAGGGCAGCTAGGGACAGGCTGGATCATATCATTATTATTATTAATAAGGGAATTTAAAGCTACTGGCTCAGCGTCGCGGGCTGGCTCTGGCAAGGGTCGGGGCGGACTATTACGGGGACGTTTCGGCGGGCCTCGGCGGCGAGGACGGAAGGACGGTCGGTTTTTGTGTTTGTGTGCCACTGTACTTGTTTCCCTACGGCTCTCTTGGAGCAGGGTGATTGCGTCATCGGGAGTGACTAGGGTATGCCTTGGTCGGCGAATCTTAGAGATACGCGAGGGTTCGTATTGGGCGGCCGATACGATAAGGGGATTCCTATGTTGGATTGCAGTATCAAAGAAACGCTTGGAGACACGTTTCATGAACTGCTGTATGGTGGGCATCTTGAGGTCTACGTGAAGAAGCTCATTTCGAACATAAAAGGGGGCTCCCGTGACTCTACGGAGGAATCGGTTTTGAAGGGTCTGCATCTTGTGGAGGAGGTAGGGCTTTGCGTGTGCGAAAACAACGCAGGCGTAGGTCATGATGGGACGGATGACCGCGGTGAAAATACGCAGCTTGCACCTGAGTGATAACTTGCTGCGGGAGCTAAGAATGAAGTGGAGCCTACCTAGAGCGAAAGCGGCGCGCGAACGTGCCTGCTTAATGCTTTATGTGCTCAGCGAAGGAAAGGTGTTTATCGAGGACCACGCCTAAGTATTTGGCTTGCTTTTCCCAAGGGATCGGCTTGCCGTACATGGTAATCGGACGGGGGGAGGGTGGGTTTATCCGCGGTTTAGAAAAGAGGACTGCCTGGCTTTTGTCTGGATTGACTTCGATTCTCCATTTCCGGAACCACTTGGCCAGAGTGTTTGCGGAAGTTTGGAGAGTGCGAGCGATGGCATCGGGTTTAAAACCGGTATAATAGATAGCCGTGTCGTCGGCAAATAGGGCTAGCTGAGTACTTTTATGCTTGGGGATATCGCTAGTGAATAGCGTGAAAACGAGGGGGGATAGTACGGAGCCTTGAGGAACTCCTGCGCGAATGGGATGGGGGGAGGAAAGCTCCCCCTCAATTCGGTAACGAAAGGTGCGATTCGATAAAAAGTCCCGTAAGATGAGCACGAGACGGTCAGGCACGCCGAGTTGGTATAGCTTATAGATTAAGCCATTGTGCCAGACTTTGTCGAACGCTTTCGCTATGTCGAAGAATAAGGCTCCCGTTATTGCGCCCCGTTGGAAGCCGGCGCTGACGTGTTCTATGATGCGATGGACTTGTTGGATACACGAGTGTTCGGTTCTAAATCCAAACTGCTCATTGGGTATTAGACTCTTTGCTTCGGCAAAATCTTTGAGCCGCTTATATATAAGCCTTTCATAGATTTTACCGAGTACGTTGAGTAAGCTAATGGGACGGTAGCTAGACGGGTCAGACTTGGACTTGCCTGGTTTGGGAATACCTATGACGGTGGCCTGTTTCCAGGTTGCGGGGAACATATTATTGCTCAATGCGCCATTGAAGATGGCAGTCATTAGCACTATAAGCTGGGCGGGGAAAAGTTTGAAAACCCTATTGGTGATGCCGTCGGAGCCAGGGGCTTTTCGCGGTTGGAGACTTTTAATGATATCCTGGACCTCATCAGGAGTGATGGGGGCCAGTGGATTATCGGGATCTTCGACGGGCGGAAGGGAAGTTCTACGTTCGACTTCGGCGTTCACCATATCGAGGTGGGCTTGGTCTACTGGTTGAGAGCTGGGAGAACACTGGGACTCTAGGCTGTCGGCTAGGCATTCTGCTTTTTCAGAGTTATCGAAGGCGACACTCTTATCGGGACGAATGAGAGGAGGCATTGTGGCCTCTTCAGTGGATCGTAACTTCCTCTGAAGCTGCCAGAAGGCAAGATGGGTGGGCTCAAGTTCGCTCAGCATCTTGTCCCAACTCGCATTACGCTGCTCGGCAATGCGTTTCCTTACAGCACGCTGTAAGTTGCGCATGTGAGCTTTGTTTGCGGTGCAGGGAAAAGCGCTGTACGCACGGATGGCTGCGTTCTTCTCGGTTATCAGATTCCGTACATCGTCCGGAAGTTTCCAGCGGTGGTCTTCCGCTACTGGAACTTCCCTTGAACAATCGTTCAGGACGGATTGTACGTGATCTGTAAGCGAGTCGATCGCCGCCGTCGTGTCAGCGACTGAGACTATGTGGTCAGGAATGGTGTCCAAGTGAGGCGACGTGGTGGATTTCAGTTTTTCACTTACTTTCCTCCAGTCGGTGATCAATTGGGTCGGAGGAGGTTGGGTAGGATCATGGTTACCTGAGCGGGAACCTAGGTGTAGGATAACGGGACGGTGATCCGAGTTGAGCTCGTGAAGCGCTTCTATGGAGTGTAAATGGAGGTTTACATTCTTTAGGAGCGCCACATCGAGGACATCGGGCCTATGGTTGGTGTCGTGTGGGTAGTGGGTGGGAGTCATCGGAGCGATGACGTCATAGTTTAGGGTCGCGCCTAGGTTATACACGATTCTGCCTCTGGCATTTGTCGTGTTGCTGTTCCAAGCGGGGTGTTTGGCGTTGAGATCGCCCGCTAGTAAGACGGAGTCACTCAGGCCAAAGAGAGTCGTGAGATCGCTGGTGAGCGCGATAGGATCGTCTGAAGCAAGAGACGCGACCGATGGTGGGGGATGGTAGGCAGAGATGATGGTTATCGGAGGATGACCAGTCATGCCTAGTCGACAGGCAGAGTACTCTAGGTGAGAGAGAGGCGCGGGTGGGGTCAGAGGGATGCAGTATAACTCCTTCCTGTAATAAATAAGGGTACCGCCGCCGTGGCAGCGTGTTCTGTCATTGCGAACTAGACGGTAATTCGCAATTTTGGGGTCAGCGCGGTGGGGTTTCAAAAGGGTCTCCTGTATAAGGAGGACGTCTAATTGGTGGTCGCGGAGGAATTTAGTTATTTCGGCGCGTTGGTTGAAAATGCCATTGGCGTTGAAAAAACCTAATTTGAGGGATCGAGGCCTACTGTGGTTTGTGCGTTGGGAATCCATTGGATCAGTCCATCGCATCCATCTGGTCGAGGCCTAGCACAACATCACTGTGTGTGCTGAATATTTGGCTGTACATTTCCGTCGTAATTTTGCCGTTATTCTGCTGCTCGGCAGCCAGAAGGGCATCGCGGAGAGACCTGGCTTGGCGGGTCATAAATATTTTATAGTGGCGCAGTAGAGTCTGGGCGCAAGACTCGCCGTTCCCGACGGGTGAGGGATTGGGCGATTGTTTGGCTGCAGGAGCAGCAGTGGTTTGAGGCGCGAGTTTGGGACTGGTTGTGGCCTCTGGAGCCACGGCTATAGGCAGGATCTGCGCTGCGATGGGTATATCCATCAGTGCCTGCAAAGGTTTGGCAGGGGCCAAGGAGGGAAAGGCTTGTTCGTGGTTTAGCCTGTTCCACGGGGATGGTCTCTGAGGAGCGAGACGTTGGGGAATTTGAGAGGAAGGTGCCTCTCTTTGTTGGCGGGCGTTGGCGCGCTTCGCTAATTTAGGAGCGAGTTTGGGGGCTTTGGGACAGCCGCGGTAGTTTGCCGGGTGACCGGTCTGGCCGCAGAGAACGCAGCTGGGTGGTTCCGAACAGAGGGTTCGGTCTTTGGGCCGAGGGCAGTTCGCAGTGCTGTGCTCGCCCAAACACTTGACGCATCTGGGAGTCGCATAGCAGTTGCTCTGCGCATGGCCATACAGTTGGCAACGGTGGCATTGTCCCACTGTTGCGGTTTTATAGGGCTTTTCAATTGAGATACCGGATAGGGAGCAAATGGACTTAATTTTGAAAATCGGGTGATGACCTTCGGTTGGTTCACAAATGACAAGAACCATATCGTACAATTCACCACCTCTCGCTTTATGTAAGCGATGGACGGCGATCACTGGTATACCTTGATCGGCAAGGTCGTCTTTAATATCCTGTACTAGGATTTCTTTAGGGACACGTTTAATAACTACACGAGTGGGCGTGTCCTCGGGGAAGGAGAAAGTGTGAAAGGAAATATTCCTTTCACGGAGGGCGCGATATAGTTCCCTATAGTCGTTCGACGTAGGGACGGTGACTTTAATGCCATTTTGGCAGGCACGGGCGTTTGTGTAGTTGATCTTTCGATCAACACACATCTTGGACACATCAGTCCATTTCCCCTTGTCTTGGATGTAAAAGGGGGGCGGAGGGCGTTGCTTCCTTTGGGCTGAGGAAGTTTGGGCTATCGGGCTGGGGGGACGACTATCCTGCGCGCGAGTAGAGGTAGTTGGGACGGGGCTAGTGGGTCGTACGGGCGTTTGAGTTGGAGACGGGGACAACGCGGTGGTCTTTTTGGCCTTGCTGGCCTGGGAGGTTTTCCCTTTCTTCCTCTTGCCGCCGGTGACGACTTGAAAGTCGTCTTCCGAGGACGAGGGGCATGATGACAAATCATTGTCGGAGTTGTTATTGGACACAGGTTCGGTGGTGTCCATTTCACGGAATTCAGGTGTAGCGCACACCTGCGCGGCGTCCATTATTCTATGAACAATGGGATTAGTAGGTGGGCCAGAAACAATGGTTGATTTCGGGAATCGGGCGATCGGCACGACTTTGTCGGCGGGCGGGGGCAATAGAGGGCTATCTACCTGGAAGTCGTTCGTTGTTTGATGAACAATGGGATCGGAGTTAACAAACACTTCCGTGAATTGACCAACCGGGATGCCTTGATCGGCAAGCGGGGGAGATAATGGGCTGTCAAGCGCGTCACTAAAATCAGCGACGTTGGCTTCGGTAGCCGGGGGACAATTAGCGATTTCACGCTGAATTTTTCCGCCATATTTGGCGGAAATAGCAGGGTTTTCCCTAAGGATTTCTAATAATATCTCCAAAATATTGGAGTTCGCCATGATTGGCGAATGGATTAAAAATTTAATGGGATAATTTTGGAGATTTCTCTCCCGCGGGGGGCCTATTTAAAGCCTAACTGGCCTAACTCCCCGGATGGATGGGTCCGGGGATGTGTAACCCTCCCAGTCGGGTAGAGACTGGGAGGTGAGTACCTAATGGTGAGCCCTAAGCTTGTAACCGGTCGCCAGTCTTATTGTGCGAACCGGGCCCTATTGGGTCTAGTGCGAAGGGGTAGACACACCCAACCGACACTAGGTGTGTAGCTGAAAAGGAAACTCAGTAACTAGGTTTGACTAGGAGATCCCCCAAGGCCAAAACCTAGCACTCGACTCCAATTGACTGCTTCACCCTGAAGGGGATCAGCGGGTGCGTCGGGTCAGCACCCCCTTGGTATTGTTGACACCGTGAGGTTTCCAACCAAGGACCACGAAACTGTGGTTTTACCCTGAAGGGGCCAAACCAAATTGTTTTTGACGAAACTCTGTTATAGAAACAGGATATCCTTCACCGCCTCGAAAAAGGCGGATCCGGACCAGGCGTCGTAGTCGGCGACTACGAGTGACGTCACGGCGGGCGTGACGAAGCGTAGCGATGACTCAGGCACGGAACGATCGAGAGCGCGGAGCGGTACGACCGTCGCGGGCGAGCGTCGGAAGCGGAATGGCCTGGGTGAAGCGTAAGGGAGTGGCAGACTTCAACTGACTGAAAACCGATCCGGTTACTTCAGTTGCCCTTACATTCCAGGACCGTGATATCCGTCAGACTTAGAACATTTCCCGCCGCTGCAGGCCATGACCCTATCGGCTCCAGCCTAAACTCCAGCCTAAACAGAGCCTTACCAAAATTTCAGTTTGTTCTGTTGCCATTGCATCCTTCCGTGTGATCACGTAATTAAACGGCCGCAGCTGGCTGCCTAATGGAAAATCGCGGCAAATAAATCTCTGGTCGCGTCGAGTTCCTCCCACCAAGCAGCGGCCGATACAACAGCGCGTGTTGTTCGACGCGCACTCATTACTGGAGATAGCTCAAATTCATTGTTCCACCTCATGCTGTAGCAGCTTGTCTGATCGCTGATTGGTTCTGTACTCTTGTATTTTGTGGTGTAGTGATTTTGCTTTGTCGATTATCTAGGTACCGTTTGTACTTTGAGCAGAGGGTAACTGCAGTAAATACTTGGTTATGAACGAACTGTACCTACATAACGTACTTCTAAAATTGCGTTAAGCTCTGAAGAGGGTCTAAACGCTGAACATTGGTATGTGGTATTGGTAGTGATGAATCAAGGGTAACATAGTACCTACAGCAAAGCTTGCTCTGGTGATGCCATATGTTGGCACCTAATGTCGATTAACTTGTTTCTGCCAATTCACTTGTTATTTATTATGCATTCGTTGAAGAAAGGTGCTATTTTTAAGCACAACACTCATAAAGCAATCTAATTTATTTCACCGCAAACCCTTGTTTACTAGACGAGCAAAACAGAAAAAAATATCTCAACTATCTAAAAAATTCGATTGGGGTCCGTGGTGCCAATTAGCACTGCCGATGAAATGTGTGATGGTGTGATGAACAATGAGCATGCGCGACACTCCCGCGCAGATCGTCGATAATGGCGCGCGGCGTAACTTAGCGAGCCACGCGGCGCTAGCGCACACACGGAATTTCACCTTTCATTAACACCTGCGTATTCGACCACACGCCATAAAATTTGCACCACCAACTGAAAAAAAAAAAACCACATAGAATCGCAATTCGAACTCATTCATTGAAAGTGTTAAACTGTGACTAAGAAATTCTCACGCACAGGCATAAAACAACTTTGAATGGCATAATAAATCTTCCGATTTCATAATAATTGGATTAAACATCACCTCGGATGAGATGAGATCATCCATTTTGATCTCGTGCTAATTGGCGGTTTTGTAAGTGTTTACTTAAAGCACTAATGACATAATAGCAATGTTCTACAAAGACATCTGGATTGTGAAAGCTTCGCTGTGAGAACTGTAGGACTGTGACATAGAAACTGCGACACCGGTTCACTCCAATGATATAATAATCGAAATACCTTTTCATTAGCAAGTTGCGCTTATAAAATTATAACTGGTAATGTCGGGGCAAGTTTAGTACTGGGTTAATAGGCTTTTTATTGGATTTAGTGGTATTTGAAAATTTCATCAGGCTTTTCACCAGATTTTTGAGACTAAAGCTCGCAGCTAAAATATTAGCAGTCTCTCGGGTTGATTGAACGCTTGCTGAAGTTGAGTCGTCAAGGGTGGATCCAGCTTTGGTACCAGGGGGGGTCACATAATCGTGGTCAGGTCACAAGAAGTTATCATTTGTATTTCCTGACTCCGCTGCCACTTGGCCATCCACTGCCGATATTCGTTTATTACGACAGAAACTGGAGTATTATCCAGTGACAATGTTTAAAAAAATTAATTAGTGGTCCACCTAGGTTCTGGATCCAGCCCAGGGGGGGGGGGTCATGACCCCCATGACACCCCCCCCTGGATCGTAGAAAATGTGTCATCTACTTTTAAAACATCTTTGATCTAAGAAGTTCAGATGGACGGATGCATTGTCCTCATAGCACAGGATTTTCCTAGCATGCGAGTCATTCATCTTTTTGTTTAAAGATTTTTTCAGAGCTTTGTCGGAATTAAAATTTCCTGTAATTTTGTTAATCTATATATCTATATCTATACATATAAAAACATTTAATATTTTTACAAAAATAATTATAGAGCCCCACTCTATAATTATTTTAAGAAACAGTAATAGAGGAAGAATTTAAAGAAAAAGTCTGTCTGTTTGTACACGCCAATCTCCGGACCTACTGGATAGCTTTTAATGAAATTTGGTAAGTAGATAGTTGACATCCTGGAATAACACATAGGCTTTTTTTATCCCGGAATTTCCACGGGATCGGGATCTACGCGGAAACACCTCCCACGCGGACAAAGTTGCGGGCAGCAGTTAGTGGTAAATAAACTGATTACATACCATCTTACCAAATCGAGATTCCTGTCTTGGAAAGCATGTTAAGTTAAGGTCCTGGCTTTGATTTGTATATCTTTGAAATTCTTTTCTGGTAATTAGAAGCCGGAAAATCTGATTCCAGACTAGTCAAGGGTGTATGGTGTATGGTAGGCAGGTCCATGTCGCTCCATGTAAAAAAAATGAGTGTGGCACTCGAGGACTGCCGCGGTAAAACTGCATACCTACATTTTTTATCAACTTATGCAATTATATTTTTTTGTTTATGCAGTATTTTTTTTGCCTTTGATATTAATTCAAGTTACACTTTTTGGGCGTGGTGACCGATAAGATCCATTTTTTTTCTTTTATTTAATAAATGAGAACTTAATATTGTTTAAAATATTTTTATTATATTACAATACATGTAGGTTATTCAGGAATTATTATCATTGAAACTGTAGGTGTATTAGCAGCTAGTCTATACGCATACGTCTAGTCGTACGCATACATACACCGTGCCGAAGTCTGCCGAACTGAAACGACGTTAGACGATGCACGGCTTGCAACGCCGCACCGCTGTGCCGGTCGGAGTGGGGGGCGTTAGGTTTATTTTCGTGAAGCCGGCTCTACACGTTGGCCAACACAGTGGCGAATGTAGTGGCCAATGCGTATTGGCCAACGTGTAGACGGCGTGTTTGTGCATGTTGGGTGCACAAACACCCCCTCTACACGTTGGCGAATAGTCATTGGCCACTACATTCGCCACTGCGTTGGCCAACGTGTAGAGCCGGCTTTACGGAATTTCTTGATTCGGTCGCCGCGCACAAAGCCCGCGATAAAAGCTATGCAAAAGCTTAAAAACTAGTATTCAACTGGTTTCAGTTGTGAAGCTGACCCCAATTTAGTTGGTACAAGGTATTAACCAGGTGATGATGAGTGGTGTGTAGGTCTCCTCTCTTTTTTGTTAGTACGGGATTATCTAGGTTCTTTTGCTGATCGGTAATGAACCCAGTTTCTTATCTATTGACAGCTCCTTCTAATTTTCGTCACTTAATATTCACTTCGAGCGTATCTTCAAGTTTTATCGAGATGTCTTGCACAAATGTTCCTTGGAGATCCATTCCAGAAACAATTGAGCTCAGATTATTGATCATCTACAGTCTACCCTTTCCACTTTGGAGTTTCTTGTCGGTTCTTCTTCATAGAAAACTACCAATTTTGAACCGTGCACTAGCTTCTAACGTTTTATAAGGGCCCAGTAGGCCTAAGTGAAATAAAATGTTGAGTTTTACTTTGTTAGGGTAAGCTTTCAGCAGAATTAGATGCAGTTCATTTAGGTTTTTTCAACAGCCCTGTTGCACGATGCAAAAACACCTTGTTAAGACTACTTAATAAACTTTTGGGTCTTACGCTATCGTCACATGATAGAAATCTCTCATACTCACAAAGCGTTTTGGGAATACTTTCATTGCGCATACTTACAGCTAAGAAGTTGAATTCCCTGCCGGTGTCTGTGTTTCCAAATAGCTATAACCTAGATCCCCAGGTTGAAGTCAAGAGTGAACAGGTTAGGAGGTAGGTAGGTAAGTAACCGTGCTTTATCTTTGACCATCATCGCTAACAATCAGGTGAGATGGTAGTCGAACGCGAGAGAGTAAAAAACCTTTCACAATTACCAACTGTCCACGATCGACCAATTACAGCTAAAATTCGCTTATTATAAGTGTATCGAAAACTTGATACATATAATGGTTACAGACGATGTAAGAGCTTATTTAGTAATAGAGCCGATACAAAAGGAAAGTTGTCAAAATTTAACGCGTATTGTATTGTAACGTGAGGTCGCAGTTATTGGCAAACGCGTTCGTGTTCAGAATTAACCAATGCATTGTATTGTAATACTTGTAATGGTTCTTAAGTTTTGTCATTATGGTGTAAGTTTATTCCCAAACGAAATTTTTCTACCGTGATTATAATCGGGGCAATTAAAGAATGAAGTTAAAAGCGGTAAGTGATGGCCTGGATAATGGTTAGATAAGATTTGTTTCAGATTCTGGAGATGCTGTCCAAAGGACGTACTGTTGTAGGTACTCAAATGTGCGATGGAACACACGAGGAAGATTTAGTCAGTTACCTAAAGTTTGACAGATACCTTCGCTCGCCCCAAAGCGTAGAGAACTGAAGAAGTTGTAGAAGTAAAAATTTGCATGGATGCATGCAAATTTCTACTAAAAATCGTCTGGAACTTTAAGTCCATGTTTATACTAATAGAAGAACAGTGTAGGGTAATGTTGATCTTGACATGATCTTGTTCACGACGGTAAATCATGTAAAGTCTGATCTCAAAAACATCAGAGTTGAGGGTCTCAATCTATGTAGTATCTATTTATCTATCATAGCTCCTAGAGCATCAAATCCGGCGTAGCGAGCAGGAGTGTAACATCGCCCGTGCACACATACCAACCCCGACGCACTGCATTCCCCACATTCCTAACTCCTTTAACTATATAATTCGGCCGTTTACGCCCGCCTGATAATCTAGCCCTTTGTTTCGAAGCCTTCATAAACATAATTGTGCAGGCAAGCCGAGTTATGGATGTAGGGGAAAAATTCTACTGTTCTAACTTGCAGGAATTTCAACATTTTGTTAGAGATACCGCGGTTATTTAGTGGGTAGTTACACTCGACGGTTTGTAAGGAAATTGGCTCATGTGTTCTGCTTGGTGACTTCGAAAATTGTATCGCAGTATGTTGGGATCTGCTGTAGTTTAAGATCGTCTGAGCTAATATGAGAATAGAGGAGTTATTAGAATCATAATCATAATCATAATCATAATAATCATAATCATTTATTGACAGTTTTATGTAGTACATTCAAGAAGTCAATAAAAAATATTTGTCAATTACTCTTGTTTATAAATATATCAGAGATTATTAGCTTTGTCTAGACTATGCAAAATACGGAATGACTGTACTATTTGTTGCGTGCAGCATCCTGTAACAGTTATCCGTTAATCATAACCGTCATAATAGTATGCATGATAGTATCCAGTAAATAATTAACGTTACGATTGATTAGCAGCAATGAGTGACCAGTAACATAATGTATACATACCTACATTATATTATGTATGTGTAACAAATAATGAAAGGGAACTTTGTGTAATGTTTCAAAGAAATCCGTCGCGCAAGTTATTAAGTATCGGCCACGTTGTGATATAAACCTAACGGATACCTTAAACTTCTTTCATTATTTTACTGCCAAACGGTATCGTATTGATAACAGAAATAACAACTCGGCGGAAGACGGCAAAGTTTTGTGCAAACTGGACTTTAAGTTCAAGATGATACTTGATAGAAGTTTTACGTTAGGTTTCTAGAGCGCTGGGGTTGCGGGGACGGGTTGACGTTGTTGTTTCTTCATTTGCCCCTGCGTTCCGAAGACAGCGACTTCGGAACGCAGGGGCAAATGAAGAAACAGGGTGGCTTTTTAGTCAGTAGAAGTCTAACACTCGCTTGCACTCCACCCAGAGTGGAAGTCATTTGAATAACCCCCGAAAAAATAAAAAATAAAGTTTCTTAGAGCAGTAAATTAAAATGCGCTTAGAGTAGCAAGTTGTATCTAAATTGGAAATGTTTTGAGTCCAAACGTACGATGATAGGATCCGATGATTCTCCCATGACATTTGGAAATCATATCGACCGCACGCATTTTGTTTTTGAATTCTCAATTTCTCGATATTGCCATGAACATGATATTGATTTACAAACCTTTTCTCTAGTCCTTGCATATAATAAAACAAAGTCTCTCACTGTGTCTGTCTATCTGTTCGCGATAAACTCAAAAACTGCTGAACTGATTTTCATGCGGTTTTCACCAATAGATAGAGTGATTCATGAGAAATGGTTTATGCGGTAATTAGCAGAATGAGAACGTGCAAAGCCGGGCTGGATCACTAGTGTGTATATAAAGAAGAATCTTACAGTGCATACATACATATACAATATTGCCCAAAGTAAGCGTGTCTACATACGTTACCTATATCTTTGACCATATCATATTGCATGTTTGTGGTAAAGTCGTTTAGCAATCTTCCAAATTATTTTACCAAAACTGAAAGAACAGCAATGAGCATGCGCAATAAAATTTTAAACAATTTGCAATTTGTTATTACGGTAATAAAATGCAATTTGGGTGATAAGAGCGACTTTAACGTTTTAAGTGTTTGCAGAGTATTTAAAGCAATGTTATAAATCATTGAAGGTGTTTTTCATTTTTTAATTCATTTTAGTATCAGATGCAATCTGGCTTGCCTTCAAATGAACTTCGATGAAAATTGACTCATCTTTTTATAGAATATAATTATCTACATTTGTTCGTTTCATCTGCTCAGTCTTATCTCAATTATGAAGGGGTCAGATCCTAGTCTAACTAGACGCAGCTAAGTAGCAGGTTTTTACATAAAGAAGCTGTTTATCTGACCTTCACAACTCACTAGGTTAACACGACACCCCTTGACAAGACTGTCAGATTTTTTGGCATCTGACTTCAAATGACTGTGCAATGTGCAGACGGGATCAACGGCTTGACATGATTTCCGAGGCACGGAGAAATTAATAATAATTTATTTATTTATTTGACACACACAAGTTATTAACAAAAGAGAAAAAAGAAGAAGAAAGCAAACAGTATGTAACAGTAGAAGCGTGGGCCCCAAACTAGGCACAGTCTGTATCTTGGTGGCCCAGGATGTAAAATCAGATTACAGTTCAGTGCGAACAGCACAGTTTGACTTTTGACACAACATGATAAATTGAATGTGGAAAATAAATTTAGAAAAAATAAATAACTAAAAAAACAAATACATTAAAAAAGTATTAAATTACAATTAAATTATAGTTAATTTAGAAATTAAATTACGATAAAATTACAATTAAATTACAATAAAGTTACAATTAAATTATAGACTTGTTAAGATCAGAGCCGACCTCGGAAAGCGTTGTTTATAACCTTAAAGATCGACCCGTGCGGTGTTATTATTTAGCTCCTCCTCGCCAACTTTTAGAAAACTGTTATCGGCAATATCCTATCGTACGAAATGATAACAAAAGAGCCCACCCAAACACGGAAATTGAGAAGATTACAAGCAGTTAAGTTTGTCACCAAGAGTCAGTTGAATGAAGGATGGTTTATTTTTATTAGTGAAGTACCTGGCGTGTTATAGCGGTGCTTATGCTCCGTATTTAGACGTTGTCCGAGAGATCAACTATGGACGTGGGAGGCTATCACTTCAGGGTTGACAGGGTATGACGAAGGTTTTAAGTCGTGTTGTGAAAAAGGTTATTAGTTAATTCGAAGTAGTTCAAGGCACTTGTACACTTTGCTGATCATTGTGAGAAGCTTTACAATGAAAAATGATTCTGTTATAATATTTATATTTAAGACCAGGCACTCTAAAATAATTTTCACGCAAGCTGCATGCACCCCCGGTTAGGCCGTTTTTTGCTAAACGCTAACGAAGCAGTAATAAAGTTGAATATCGCGTGCGCCTTTTCACCATTTTCGGGTTCGAAACTAAATGTCGTAAGTCTCAATTCTTATTTCGTTTATAACTAAAGTAATAATTGATCTAGAGACAAAATATCATATACTTATTTGGATAATAAACTATATTTTCTTACTATCAAAACTAATTTTAGACATAAAGCTTGATTAAATTTTGAATAATCTTAAAAAAAGACATGATTTTCGATTAAAAAATGAATCGAGCGAAAATGTTCCAATTACGTAACTGGTCTTAGACATGTAAAGAAAAAGATCTAATAAATCATATACTAAAGTTCCATTTTGATTGTATGCGTGATTGTTTCAGAATATTAATGCAAAGTTACATACAATTTAGGGAGCCTCCTCTTAAGCCAATGCACCTGTTGTATTCTTTTGAAGTAAAATCATCAAATGAGTCCTCTCACTCTCGTTGAAGCGAAAAGAGTGTAATATTTCTACGGACTAAAGACCCAACCTGATCTTTAAGTGACCTTGCTTTCCGGGGCCACGGTATTTAGTTAGAACATTTTCGCAACTCCATTTACGTTGTGGTGCCTGCAGTGTGTTTGTTTGATAGACTATGCTAAAGGAAATCTAATTACACAGATGCATGACTTAAGAGCAAAATTAAATAATACTTTTTGATAACTCCGTGAATTACTTTTAGTTTTTGTTGGGTCTGAGCATCTTAAGTCTTTTTTAACACGCTTTTATTAGGTCGACCTGTATGTAACTAACTATGTAATGGAATCTAAGGTAACTAATTTAACTAAGAATATTATAAAGCGGGCAAAGGAAAAGGGCAATCGGAACTCAAAGATGATATCAATCAATTGTATTTATTTGTTTGTGATTTGTGATCTCCTAATAAGAGCGTAAACCCAAACCGCCGTGAGCTAAAGATAAACTTTACGAAAATATTAAAAAGTTGCGTAAAAATCTAAGTATTATATTGACAACACGCAGCCCAACAGCGAACATAGAATGGCTCAACCACTGCGCCAACTGTGTCTCCACACTTTTTAATCCAATGAAAATCAGCATCATAAGAAAACCTTAAGATGAGATTATATAATTAACTTATAATGCTATAAAAAAGCTAGACTAGCGATTTCGGTCGATAACTTCAGTGAAGATAGACTGTTATAAAATTACGACGAGGAGGAGGATCCTGGAGGCGACACCGTAGACATAACACCAGCCGCGTGCCATCCGGCAATTTTGATCTAGGGCGCCGCCGAAATGCCTTCTTTGGCCTCGCGGCGCCCTAAGCCACCACCGCGACTGCGCTAGTTTTTGACGGGTGGTGTCATTTATTGACGTTTTTTTAAATCAGTGTTTTTCCTTAGATTTTTATTATTTAATTTAATTTATTTACTAGTTTAGTTACTAAGTTTAATTTTGTTACATAATCAGATTAATGTCGAGTGGCAGCAGTGATGTGTTGTGTAATAGTGCTGATCAACCTTCAACATCACTAAATATTCTGGAGAGGTGTCCTCTGTGCACCCAGGCACGGTTTTTTAAAGGTAAGCGGGGTCTGAAAGTACATATTGGGAAGGTACACAAACCACCCAATGTATCTACTTCAGACCCCGTCATTTCTTTAACACCTACATCATTTTCCAATTTGGATCCGTTTTGGAAAACCCTTTCAAAATTCAAAAACTCTGTTCCGGTTTTAAAGCGAATTCCCCGCGGCGCTAGACCTGTAGTGGCGCAAAACCTAGCAGGATGCGTTCGCCTTGCCGCTCGCGAGAATTCTCAAAGTGCCTGGGAACATCTGCTTACCTTCCCGTATAGGATACTACATGTTCGAAAAAATTTGGCAACCAAAAAAACTTTAACTTCACAAATTAAAGAAAATTGTACTATTTCGGCCCATATTCAGGATGCAAAATTACCGACACAGAGGGTTACTTCCACAAGAAGTATATCCCGCCTAGTCGAATCTAAATTAGGGGAAGGTGACATTAGCGGAGCGGCCAGGATACTTTTTAGTAGTGATGTGGTGGCCCCATACTCTCCAGATACTCTCGCAGCTCTGGAGAGCAAACACCCTGCCCCAGCGGATGGTCTTTCCTTTCCCGACCCCCCCGATCAGGACATAAACACCCTCACCGTTACAGGTCAAGAGGTGATCACAGCCGTTTGTTCCTTCCGAAGTGGCTCTGCTGGCGGCCTCGATGGGCTGAGTCCGCAGCACCTGAAGGACCTACTCAGCTCAGGCGCCGGAGAGGCTGGTGAGTTGCTTTTGAAGGAGCTAACGGCTCTGATTAATCTTATGCTCTCAGGCCAGGTGAACGAAACCGTCACCGATATCTTGTACGGGGCCAATCTATGTGCCCTACGCAAGAGGGATGGCGGCATTCGTCCCATTGCCGTGGGAACTACCTACCGTCGTATGGCAGCCAAGATTTGCTCTAAATTTTATGGTGAGGATATTTCGACCAAATTTCAACCCCTGCAACTGGGTTACGGTTCCAAAGGGGGTTGTGAGGCTGCCGTACATGCCTTGACGACCTATTTAAATTCAGGTAAAGGAGAGGTCATCTTGAAGGTTGACATTAAAAATGCTTTTAATTCAGTCAATAGGGACACTTTGTTGGCAGAAACTAAAAAAGAAGTACCACAAATTTTTAGTTTTCTTTGGCAATGTTACAGACATCCGACTAAATTACTTTATAAGGAAAACCTTTTGGAATCAGCTGTTGGCTGTCAACAAGGTGATCCCCTCGGGCCAGCGATCTTCAGTTTAGCCATTAACCCAATCATTCGACAGTTAAATTCGAAATTTAATGTGTGGTATCTCGATGATGGAACCCTGGGAGGCGATGTAGACACGGTATTAGATGATCTACAGTTTTTAATAAATCAATTCCATTCCATAGGATTGGACCTCAACCTTTCGAAGTGTGAACTATTTATATCCGACAGTACTGACAGACAACTGACACTTTCAAAATTCAACGCAATAGCCCCAGATATCCAAATTGTGGAAAAAAGTTCTCTTCGTCTTCTTGGGTCTCCAATTTATGAGAATTCCTTTCCCGATTTTGTCGAGGAAAAACTACAAAATTTTAATGACATCTTGGACAGGATATACCAAATTAATATGCATTCGGCCATCACCTTAATTCGTTACTGTTGTTTTGGACCCAAATTAATGTATTTTCTTCGTTCTTCACATCTATGGCATCATCCTCACCTTTTGGAAAAAATGGACCAAATTATTCGTCAAACTCTGACAGGAATTTTAAATGTGGCTATGGACGACCGAGCTTGGGCACAAGCTACTCTTCCCATTCGTATGGGTGGTCTCGGCGTCCGCAAAATTACTAGTATCAGTCTACCGGCTTTTGTATCCTCGGTACACGGCACTGAGAAATTAATCAGGAATATCCTAGCTCCATCACTGGTTGATTTCAATGTGCCGTATTTCACCGAGGCTATAGATACCTGGAGACTCGCTTGCCCGAACCTAAATCCACCCGACAATCCATCATCTCAGAGGCGGTGGGATGAGCCGCTCTGTAAAGCAGTTCAGAGTGACCTTATTGCCACATCTGCTTCGGCTGCAGAGCGTGCGCGCCTGCTGGCTGTGGGTGAATGGGAGTCGGGTCTCTGGCTCCATGCACTTCCGTCATCGAACATAGGCACCTTGTTCGATGATACTACTTTCCGCCTCGCTGCTTCCCTACGATTAGGTGCTCCCTGCTGTTCTGCTCATCGCTGTCACTGTGGCGAAGTTGTCAACAGCCTCGGTCACCACGGCCTTTCATGCGGCCGCAGCGCGGGTCGCATAGCACGGCACGCGAATATTAACGACATTATCCGACGAGCTCTTGTCACTGTCGGCGTTCCAGCTGTTTTAGAACCAAATGGCCTGGCACGCGACGATGGCAAAAGACCGGACGGTATGTCTTTATTTCCTTGGAAGATGGGTAGGCCTTTAGTGTGGGACGCAACTTGTGTCGATACTCTTGCGCCATCCCATCTTCCTAGCTCATCTTGTTGCGCTGGCGCTGCCGCTGCGGCTGCTGAGAACCTCAAGCGGCGGAAATATAATAACCTTGTTGGTAGTTATATTTTCGAGCCGTTTGGGGTTGAAACCTTGGGGTCGTGGGGTCCGAGTGCTCACAAATTATTTAAAGATCTGTCCAGACGCCTAGTTGACACTTCGCGTGACCCAAGGGCTGGCTTTTACCTTGGACAGAGGTTAAGCATTGCCATACAACGTGGCAATGCCGCCAGTCTTTTGGGCACATTGCCAGTGGACAGCGATGCGCACGAATTTCTGGATGCAATATTTTAGTTTATTTTTAGGTGTGTATATGTAGTTTAGGGTTTTTATTTAAATTAAAATTGTATTCTTTCTCAACAATATAAAATAAATTAAAACTAATTTAACCATCTTCTAAGGGTCGTAGCGTACTGAAAATTGGCAGCTGTATGTAGTTCTGATGACAATACAATAATATGGTACCTACTGTCAAACTGATCTGATGATGAAGCCGGAAGATATGAACTGAACTTCATGATGGAAAATCGTATCAAAGCTGTTTTGGATTTCTTAGGAAAGTCTTGTAATGAACTTTGACCACGATTAGGTTTCAAGGTCTGATGATGAAGCCGGAAGATAGGCACTGGCATTCCATGATGGAATATCGTATCATAGTCGTGTTTGCACTTGTGAGAAAGGCCACGTAATGGACTTTGAACACGATCAGGTTTCAAGGTTATAACAAACCTAAAGAAAATCCGTTATCGGTTTTCTTAACCTTTTTGAATTACCGCGTAATCCATAGATTTATTATTAGGTCGATCTGTAATGAACTAAATATGCAATACAATCTAAGAATCTGAATTAAACGTACTTCTAATTGTTGTGTCATCATGAAACTTGGCAAGTATGTGTAGATTAGACGACAATACAATATTATGGTACCATCGAGCTGGTCCGACGATGGAATTGGAAGGTGGCTGATGGAACCTTGGACTGCCTACTAGTAAACATTTCTAATTTCTACTCATTACATTAATCTTAAAAGCGTGTTTTTGGTTTTTTAAACTATTAATTTATTAGGTCTTAACAGTCTTGGACGGTACTCAGAATACCCAAACGTTGACAACCAGTCTTAGCTTACCGTATCATCCAGAAACTGGGTCGTGGAGATCGGATAAGCAGTCGAATCCCATCTTGTTAGACTAGAAGCTGAACCTAACATAGTTTGGGAGAAGGTGTGTTGTAGCAAGCTTTAAAATCAGGTATTTATTTAACAAGTAACAAGCAGCCCTAGCAGGCTATCTCGCGGAAATGGCTCGCGGTGACGCAATCCACTCTTGCGCCGATGTTATAATAACGATCGGTTTTGTGCCGCGCCAATTAACACCACAGCCAAATGGTTAGAGAAACAAATGATAGCGGAGGAGAAGGTTTTAGGATATGACGGTGATTAGGGATTGGATTGGTTTGTGGTGGAAAATGAGAATGACTAGGAAAAATATAGGTTTAGTCTATAACATACAGTTGCGAAGCGACAATAGCCTAGTGGCTAAGGTGTCGGAATCGAGATTGAGAGGTCCCAGGTTCGAACCCCACCCATTACACTATTACCATGAACCCACTCTAGACACAAGCATATTTAGCTGAGTTGGAAGGGTTAATAAGATTGTTAGTAATGTTAATTCTACCCACATTGCTAGTTCTGTTTATAGAAAAAAATACAAAAATAGCTGACTGAAACTGGTCATATACCAAGACTTTTCAAGTTAATTTAATTAAATATAGCTCCCAAATGTAGCTGTAGTCGTTTTATACAACGTGTAACGGAAACCCTATATCTATCCAAAAGGGCTGAAGACAACATCTGGTATGGAGTCTCTATGTACAGTTTCAGCGCAAAATAACTGACTCAAAGAATTGATACCAAATTATTGGTTTCATATATTTCTTGAATACCAATCATAACAAACGTGTCACAGCACTACGAGGGTCAATAACTTTCCACGTCACTTGCCAATAATACGATAATTCTTTTCGTTCTTCTTAATTTGAAAAATTCGGTCTCTGGTATCAGTGTATTGGAATTTGTAATAAGTTCTACACACGTAGACTTAGGATTACAAAACCCTTGCCATATCGTTTGTTATCATCCAAAGAAGCCATGCACTTGGTATATATGTATATACCCTTTAAATGACACGTTGTATACTTGTATGTGATCCATCTGCTCACAGAGCTAAGTTCAAGTAATTAATAAAGCTCTTAGTGTGGAGAAAACATTATGTTTATAGTCTGTTAGAAATACGAAGAATTTATATAAACGTATCGTATCTACACATTACAGGATATTCGAATGTGGAGGAACAGGGTAGATTTTTAGTCAGAAGGATCTGATACTCCTTTCTACTCAACCCATAGTGAGAGGAATCATTCGATTATTTTATCCCTAAAAAAAATAGAATACTTAAGTTCCAATAAATATAATTATTAGCCTACAAGTCATGCATGAATTTATAGGTTACGGTTTTTATCTTACGGTTTAACCTTGATATAGTCTTACCAAGTAATCAGATACATTCCCCTGAATGGAACGGTTAGATTGAGGTGATAGCAGCTTATAGGATTATTGAGGTGAGCCTATATTTTATTACCTGTTATTAAATGAACTTTCATTAAACGCACTTATCATACGCTTTAACTTATTTATTACGTTCCTAATTGCTGAGAATTCTTTAAATCTAATATGTGAGGTGGGAACTCTTAATCGGATTACAAAAATACTCGAAAGTACTCGATTTTATATTTTGATCAGCCCGCATTGGTCTCGCGTTGGGACTCGTAAGAGTATTACGACGTATTCCCTCTCACAGTGACAAACCTATTGTCCTAGTAGCGGCAACATTAATTGCTGAATACTACTCGGTTTTCATTATCAGTACAGAGTGAGACTTTAATCCAACTAAAAGTAAACATTTCATCGCTCGAACTCCTCCCAGTTCTAAGTTGAGCTACGCGATAGCTCACTAATGCTAGGAATGTTTGTATAGTTGCGCAAAAATCTGTATAGTTTCATTTCTCTACCTCACCACCGATAAACACCCTGCATGGTTCTCATATGATCAATACAGATTTTATGAACTTCAAAAGAGACGTTGACCTCGGTGTTTGTTTCGGTGTTTCTTCTCAGGGCAGTCAGCTAAGAAATACCGGCCTTATTTAGTGCTCGCGGCATCGTTTGTGTGGTAAGTTATCCCGTGTAATTCCAGATCCTGTGGTAATTTCGGGATCAAAATAGTAAGCCTATTCCAAGATTCCATCTTCATACCAAATTTTACCCATGAAAAGTTAAAATACATTCATCCACATAAACTCGTATTCATAATACTCGTATTTTTACAAGTAGGAAGTAGGATTTGCAAAATTCATTTATACTAGAATCTTTGTCGTGCCGTGACTTCAAAAATGTCGTTTTTCGAGTTGTATTTCTATATTAGTCAAGGTGCAGTATGTAAAACGAGCATTTTCGCCTGACTCAGGCAATGAACTGCGTCCCACGCGTCTCACTACCCTAAATATCACTATCGGGTATATTTATGCAGTAAGTAGTGCTACATTGTTGCTTATCTTTGCCGTAATGCGATGCAAATGTTATTACATCTTGATAACACAGCTTTTGTGGCTTATACAAAAGATTAAAGTATCGGTTAGATAGGTTTAAGTAGATTGTTTCCTAACTATATGGAGGAAGAATGTTCATGTTTTTAGAGTCGGATCCGAGACCCTATTTCCAGCTGCAACCAGTTTGCAAGCAAGTTGCTTTACATTACGGGCTATCGATATCATCATCATCATTGTGATAATTAATGATGTTTTGAAAAGAGTACCCGTGGAGTTTTTTGCCTGTTCTTCTACATAGAAAACGACTAATTTCGAACCTGCATTAGCTTCTGACGTTGTATACTTTAATAAAATATCATATTTATAAATAAAATATTTTGAGTTTGAGTTGAATACGTAATGTGAGCAATAGCTCGATCGTATCAATTTAACTATCTAGTATTGCTAGGTATGTTCGACGACTGTAGTGCATGAAACATTTTAAATGATGTTTATTTGGTAAATTAGTTACTAAATAGCACTGCTAATGTAGGTCTCTATTTTTTTTAATGTAGTATGACACTTAACAAAGCAACTCTACCGAACTACATCTCAATTGTTTTTGAGGTGTACACCTTCACGAATGTTCACCGCCGAGGTCGTCAGAGGGGTACTTCAGACTTGAACTGACTAACAACCACCCCGACGTTTCCGGTATATTCCTACCAATGATAGTTAGCCAGTTATTTTTATATGAAATCTTATCATATGGGTAGTATGAAAAGATTTCCTGTGAGAAATACGAAAAAGATAAATGTTTTTGTTTATACACCTACCTAATTATCCGTACTATATTTTATTAATGTGATGTGAATTTGACATGGATATATAGTTCAAGAAATCAAGACCCATTGTTAAACATAGGTCTTAAATAGTTATTATTTTAAATCGAGTCCTAATTACTAGCTGAAATTAGAGTATGAAAGTTTGTATGAAAAATCGTGCGAATGAACTAGCTAGTTTTGATATAGTCTTTTCTGCCAATATCTAGCTCGTGCAAGTTCATTTAACTCTTTTACTAGATACCGGAAATAGGGAATTGCGTAAACGTTCTACCAACAGTTACGAGGTTTTCAGAAACTACGGAAAGATAAATCAAAGGAACACACAGTTTCCGACATGACGTCTATTAATTTTGTAAAAAAAAATTCAATAGTTAATCATTTAAAAATTTAACAATAACGTACCTATCCTGCACGTTATTGTTAAATTTCATTATTGTTTAAGTAAGTGCAATGAACTCAACTTAGGATTCTAAATAAGGCTAGACCGAGTCCTAAAATCCTTCTTATCTCATTTATTTACATAAATAATAATATATTAGTAGTATTTTAGCTATGGCAGAACGGATATGATTAAAATTTGCAGATGGGGACATTAAAATAAAATTTCAAATCAGTAGACCGCATCAATTAATAAACACTGTACGAATATCTTTCGGTAAGATGTGTCTATTCTGACATTAAATAAGATACCAATTCTGTTTTCCGCATCAATTAATAAGAAATCTGTACGAACAGCGTTGTAATTTCATTTCCGTTTTTGTTCAACTGAACTTTTTGTGAGATCTCACCCAGTTAAATAGCTTAATTCTAACGAATCACGTCACTTAGCAACTTTTAGTAAGCCGTCCAGACATCTACAATAAATCTACGCTTAAATGTACTCTCGCTAAGTCAAACCCGTAATGCATCTGATAAAGTCTTCTTTGCAAAATTTTCTCCGACATTCTTTGGGCACATCCTGATGACTTCACCTTTCTCCTGAGCGGCAGGTTTCTTTGACCTTGATTTGAGATCAGTATGCGCGTGCCAGGACTTGGAGACGTTTCTCCCTGTTTGGTATGCTAAGCGACGTTCAAGGCCAGGTGCGACGTGCTCGCTGTTCTGATGAGCGGTTTCTGTCTGTGTTGAATGAAGGTGCTGTTTTGGTATTGTGTGGCCGCTGGGTAGGGGGTTTTAAAAAAGTTTGTGATTTTTTAAACTATATGTTGTTTTCTTATATTTATATTAAAGTCAATTGCTGTTTGTTAGTCACGCTCAAACAAAACGGCTGGACCAATTACATTATTTTTTCTGGATTATGTGGGTCTTACAAGGAAGGTAAGAAGAAGATCGGAAAGGCAACGTCTGTCGGGTCCGCTCATATAAATTCTTTATTTCACAAAACGCACGAAAAATGACTCAAAAACTATGTTAGTAAACTAGAAAACATTGTCTAATCACGGCGCCTTACACATACCTATTGGAAAGTGCTTTCGCGCGCAGTGTTTACCAAAAGGGTTGTCAATTGTGGCAATTAATGTGCTTAGGATGCCGTTGGAGCTCCCGCGCAGCCTACCTACCCATTATTGACGCAGCTCCCTGAACATCTGCTATGATAGTAGATACATTTCAGAAAATCTCCAGAAGTTATAATTTAGTAAGACATAAGCATGTATTCTCAGCGCACCAACCAAGACACAAAGTCACAACTCCATATTCACGTAAAAGGGCTCTTTTAAATTTTTTTTGTTGGTGTGTTGGTATACTTTTTTTTTTTTTTTAACATGTTAAAATTATCAAATAAGTCCTCCCACCCCGGGCAGGGTGGGAGGGACTGTCAGACTTTTACTGACTAAAATCCACGGTGTTCCTTCAATAACCCTTTACGTACCGGGGTCACGGTAATGGGATGAGTCCCACGACTCCGGCAGGCTTCGGCCCTCTACGGGGGGGCCTCGTCATATTGCTGACGCTCTTTGAGGCGCGCGTGGAACACGACGCGCCGTCGACCCGGGCATGGTCCATGGTCGGACAGCGAGTTGCCCTTTACTCGCTGTCCGCATGCCCGCGGTGTTGGTATACTTAGCGCGAGGATCCTGGTACCCATAATACAAGTTAAAACTACTGACTATTGTTACTATTTTTATTTCTTGTTGCATATTAATACACTAGTACTCACGCGGGGCTTCGCTCCCGTGGATTCTATCACGGTAAAAACATCACTCTCCTTTTTTGCAGTCGCGTAAAAAGTAGCCTATAACTTTCCTCAAGCTTCAAGCTACTTCCATACCAAATTGCATCCAAATCCACCCAGTACTTACAAACAAACTTTTCCGCTTTATAATATTAGTATAGATTATTTTTGGTCTAATAAACAACAACAATTTATTTTATTGACAATATATAAATACTACTACTATATTATATATTTCGGGTATTTAATAGCTGTTAGTCCTCTATACTTCTTAAATAAATAAATAATAGAACAGATCTTCACCCGACTGCCTAAGAGCTGGGTAATGGTTTTCAAAATCACTGTCTTGAAAGTGTTTATCTGTCTCGATCGGGTAAGAAGTAATTTGCTTGAAGTATTAAAAATATTGTATGCACATTCTTGTATTGGTTAATTTAATAAATAATAAAAATATAACCTCTTTTTTGTGTTGGTAAAAAATATTTATAGTAGGCACGTAGGCCTATACAAGGTGTAACAGATTAAGCGCAATACCTCAGACACCCCAATTAGAAAATTAAATTATAAGTCTAAAACAACATCCGTAACTAACTAAATTGAAACCAAACCTAGACATTTTTTTTTATAAAAAATTTTTAGCAAATTATAAAACCGACTTCCATATAAAAACACTACAAAGGCAAAAATAACTTAAATTTCGGTGGTCGGTGTCATTTGTTTCGTATTTTCTTTTTTTTTCGACACCGCCTTCCGAAATTTAAGTTATTTTTGCCTTTGTAGTGTTTTTATATGGAAGTCGGTTTTATTTTTTGCTAAAAATTTTTTTTCACGCTTTTTAGTGGGTCGGTTTGTAATTTATCTAGTTACAAAAGCCAATATGTCAACTACTTATCACCTTTTGCAAAATATTGCTTTTCCCGGTGAAGAGCCGTTAATTTTTGAGGAGTTCTCCTGGTACATCACCATCAGCTCTACTTCACCATATGCATTGTTACGAGCATAAAGGCTTAACATCTACATTCAAGTAATCTAATCGCAATCCACGAAATACTTATTATTGAGTAGTTTCGGTGGCCATCTGTGGTCTTCATCATCAATTCAACTTCCCCAAATGGTACTTTTCGAAAGCAACTGCTCAAGGTACTATAAGAAATACTCAAAACGCTATAGGTGTGCCTATAATATTTGAAGAGTTCCCTCGATTTCTCCAGGATCCCATCATCAGATCATGATTTCGTAACAATGGGACCAACTAGAACGTATACCCTTTCAAACGCAAAAAGAATTTTTCAAATCGGTCCAGCCGTCTCCGAGTTATGAGGTACATACATAAAAAAAAAAAAAGTTCAAGACGAATTGTAAACCTCCTTTTTTTGAAGTCGGTTAAAAATACATAGTTATCCTTACTAAACGCAAAACTTATGAGCGTCATACAATCTTACGCAGACGCATACACACGCAATTTTAGCGGCCGAAAGGCACACGAGCGCATTTCCTTGAATTAAGGATTATATTAATTTGTCATGATACAGTGTTTCCATTGAAAGATTTTCCGTCAAAAATTAACACCTATTTTTTATGACGGAAATTGATTCAGAAGCCGATTCTGAATCAACTATGTACTTTCAGGAATTGCGTTTGTTACAAGTTGTATAAAAAGAAAATAAAATTAAAATCCAATTTAATAATGTTCAAATAAAATTAAATTCAAATGAAGTGTATTAAAAACCAATCAAATGCGAAATCAATTAATTAAGCAAGAATTCACGGCCGTATAGAAATATACAATTTTGCATACAAATAAATTGTTATTATTGTTATGTTTCTAAACACGAAGTTACGTATGACTAAGCAGCGTCCTCCCAATCCGGTACCGTGCGATATCTAACCATTCCATTATTAATCGTTTTTCTATTGCCACAGAATAGAACAGATACCTATATAAATAAACAAGTAATTTTAATGAGACACACCAGGAATGCAAAGGAGTTACTGACCTTATAGAACTTGCTAGAATGTTCCGGAATACTAAGTAACTGAGGTACTGGATCGATTACCTATTGGTGAACAGTTCGCAGTCGCGGCGTAAGAAGTAGGGAACTCCATATAATTACGGTAATTGCGGGTACCATGGTAGGTAGGCAGAGGTACCGGCTGTTTGTTTGTCTATCAATACTCTGATTTACGTACAGTTATGGAAATTAACGGAGCTTTGAATTCTTTTAGCGGAATGTAACCGCAGTGTCGCTTCAGTTGATTTAGAGCTTGGGGGAAAGGGACGCTGTTGTGTCGGCTAAGTTTGTTGGTATTAAAATGTATTGATAGTTTTGTATCTTTGAAGCTATCCCGTAGGCACTCCTTCTTAGAGAAATAAGCTTTGATACGAGCCTTGTATAGAATATGCTACCTTTCATAATCGAATCGAGGGTACGATACTACTTTCGGAGTCATGAATATATAAAAGCCCATAAAGTTAGTTATAATAAGTGTGCTCCATCTTCGACCTCGATGGTGGTCAAACGCGAGCCTATTATCAATAAAAATAATAATAATATAGATAGATAGATAGATATATTCTTTATTGTACACCATAACAGTAAAATAATAAGGACTTTACAACTAAAAAGCGTGTTACAATGGGCGGTCTTATCGCTAAAAGCGATCTTTTCAACCTTTGGATGGATTTGACACAGGAGAAAATAAATACGCGGCTACTCCACGGTGTACTATTTATCTTTGTAAAATATAAAAACATTCTCAAAACATATAAATATAAAAAAAGAAACAAATACATACATATTTTATTGATTAGTTTATTTTTCCTTTAGTAAGTAAGATTGTAGTGTACTTTTCCATGGTCGTAGTCGTAGGGACCATGGAAAAGTACATTACAATCTTATTTCTTACTAATATTAACTACGGATCTGAATCAAATTTGGTAAGACGACAGTTGACATCCTGGAATAGCACATAGGCTACTTTTTATTCCAGAATTCCCACGGGATCGGGATTTACGCGGGAACACCCTCCCACGCAAACGAAAACACCGAAGTCGAAACACAGAAAGTAACTCTGTCTGTCTATTGCACTTTCACGTCTAAACCACTTAACCGATTTTGTTGAAATCTGGTACTGAAAAAAGGAAATCACTAAAAAGAAACTGTGAGTAGAAACTAGTATAACAGAAACCTGAGTCTAACAGAAATTCAGAAATGTCTTGTCAACCAGTACCAATGTAGTCTTTTGCCAACAGAATCGCAATCACACAATATTGTATATTTCATCTTAACAAGTTCTTAAGCGTCGCGTCACTTTAATCTGAATCTACATTTGATTGAAGCTAGGCACAAGTCTATATCCAACATTGATCGATTGGCACCTACATCTATTGATCTCCAAGAGCTTTTAACAAAGGCTGCGTTCGATCTGCCTTATCGTGTCATCAATCGCCTGGTCAGATCGGCATCTCCGTGTCCACCATAACCTAGGGCTCCCTTGATGTCTCGTGCCGGTCACTTTCCCTCCGTTCGACAGCTTTGAGATAACATCGACCATCTTCATTGATAACTGGATGCGACATAGAATGGGAAGTGCAGATGTGGACGTAGGTAGAATATGAGAGGTATTTTATACGTTTTCTCGCCTCTTCGCTGTTATTTAATCTATTAAGATCTAACGCAGTGAAATAACTTTTTCATGATTTTTGTCGCTTTTTTGGTGACTGCCATTGTTTATTTTAGCTTGCAGGTGTAACAATGAAGCAAATTTGACTTGACACTATTCACAACATAAATGAGTGAATTCATATATTTATTCGTACACAAACATAGGCAATGAAATCGAAATCTAGAAGATCACTTCTTCATGTCATTAACCCCGGCGAGGTGTCCATGACTCAAAATGCAATCAGTAAGTTTTTAGACATAACTTCAGCTTGTCAAATTAATATGAAAGCTTAGCAATACGTCTAGATGCAACTTATTAAATTCCCGTTAATTAATCTCGCGAAATGTCATTAATTTTTTGTCATACATTGCGAAAATAGTTTCAGATCCGGGATCTGTGTGGAACTTAATCAGTTTTTTGGGGTCTATTCTACGATGTACGGTTTAATCTTTGCGCATCGTAGCGCGACCGCTTTCCACGCTGCGCGCGCGCAGGCCCGACATAACGGCGCGACGCCTGACGACGTGCGCACGTCCCGAGACCCGAGCGCACGACGCGAGTGAACACGCGTGTGAACATATACTTACGATAAAGTGACTGTGCCTGTGAATAACCAACATACAAGTATTTTTGAGGTTCTGTTCCCAAGTGCTTGCGCAGTGCCCATCAGCCACCACGACTTGGTAAGTACTCACAATTCGCGTGCTATTTTCTAATGATTCGGTCGCTCTGATGCTGCAGGAATTGTTCTGCGGAATGTTATTAGATATTATTGACTTTCTAATTGTGTTTAAATATGTTGATTTATACATTTTGTGAATTATTCACATCGCATTAGCATAGCCTCGTTTTGTTGTGTTTTCTATTTTGTGTGGTGCTGGTGAAGCCTTCTTCACTTGGTGTCTACAATAGCTCAATAAACTTAATTACTTTCTTCTAAGACAATGCTACTACCATTCATTCTGTATTAGTTTTGTAATACTGTGTGTATATTGATACGCATGAAGTTTGTGCATTAATTACGTATATTCGGCATACTACCCGCATTTGGCACCGCAAGGTCGTCTTTAATGGGTAAAAGTTGTTTAATACTCAATTTTATTCAACAACATATTTGGAAATCCATTTATCATTTCAGAAGACATCGTGTGATCTTGACTATACGCAGTAATGTCCGAAATTAACCCATTAATAATATCAATAGCTGTGTCATTACTTAAATTTAAATATACTTACTCGTAAATAATTTAAATAAAAAATTGAACAAACACTTTCTGGACAAGATACATTCTAGAGAGAGCTCTTTTTATTCTGTTGTTCTAAATCCTGATGGAAATATATGCATCTACATAAATGCAAGCTCAGTTTTGCCAAAAAGCTCTTGTCGTTAATCGTCCCACCCAGTTCATCATCAATTAGTGTTCTAGACTTTATCTGAACGGATTAAGGAAGTTTCTACTTTTCGAAAACCAAGTCTAACCACCATTGTCAACAAACATAACATTGCACATGTGTAGGAGTGGAAATCTGTCAAACGACGACATTCTGCGCAAGCGCAGCTATATGTTCCGTAGAGATCGCGCGCACCTGTGCACATACGGAATGTAGGCTAATGTCTCATGCGATACCTAATTTATATACTCCACACCTATTGTATATTTTATTGGTAGATCTAAGGATTGTATGGGTTTCCAACACAATGTCACCTGGTCCTAAAAGTTCCCAGATCCTCTTCAAACATAAATAACTCTTTGACAATCGTTACGTTTAAAAGGAATTCAGAAAATCTTGTTACCTTAGATTTCTAGTGATAAATCATTGAAATACATAGATATTTATCTCCATCTACACAGCTAAAACCACTAGAATAATATTATGTACTTTACCGTGCTAATTACATTCAATATTAAAATTAACAAAAACGTATGACCGTTAACCTTGATACGTGAATACAACATTTAACTTTGAAATTAAGTTATTTAATTAAGACTTTATGGAACCGTAAGGCTCTTCAGAAAAATAACCTTAGACAGTAATGTTGTATGACCGCGAAATATGACTGCGCTTCTGTCAGTATCAGTGTTGTTTTCATACAAATACCACCAGACTACAGAGACTTCCACAAAATAGTAATGAGCTAAATACCGTCTTTTCATAGGTAAGTGCTTCTACGTTTATTGTGCGCACAGCCAAAGCATGGAGCTCTCCGCCGGTTTTTGTATTCCCTACCACATATGACCCGTCAGCCTTTAAAGCAAGAGTCATCTGGGCTCGCTCATTCCATCGTAGACCTCACCTAACGCTTACCATCAATAGTAATGTGTGTGAAAAAAAATCTATCCAAACTCCATAGCCAAAGAAGATCTCTGACCTCCACAGTCCAGTAGCTGGATAATACGATAAACTTTATATTTTAGGATGGTCTAACCTTATCCACGAACCGACGACTTGGATATCATTATTATTTAGCTACGCACTAGAAGACATTCCGTCTTATTTCACAAAAGTAATTAGTAGTTCATCAAAAAGTAAATTGTAGTTTCTCTTTTTGCATTTAAGACTCATCACCAGCGAACTATTTGGTCTATTTCCGCAAGAACTACAAACACAATAGGAAAGCAAAGAGTTTTACGTCAGTATCTCAACATGCGGCATAGAAAACACATACACAATGATAATGATTACTGCAGTTAATTGCTGTATAAATAAGGACTTACGACTTGACATTTAAGTTATAGGAAAGAAAATAAAGTCTTGAATTTTTTTTTCTTTATATTGCCCCACACTAGATTTTACCTGTACCTATCTTGAGTGCATTACTAACACTCAGACCCGGAATAACTATTTGTAGTCCATACAAATATTTCGGGAATCGAACCCGCAATACGTAGCGCCGCGCAGCAGTCAATCGCTCAACCGCTATGCCAACTATGTCGTCAAATATTGTTTGACAGTTTTTTTTTATATAGAGAGATAGATCCTTTTGTGTATTACAGTGATATGAAAGGGCGGAGCCTTCTAATACAGGCATTGTTTGCTTAACTGGAGGCTCCGAACACGTTCAAATGTTGTGTAATTTTTATTTGTCACAATAAACTATTTTGTATTTGTATTTTGTCGAAAAGATGTGAAAGCAAGTTAATGTGTTATCAGAAGCTTGTACGTCTATTTGTTGGGCATAGGTAGGCACGTTCCAAAGCTTCAATATAATATGTAGATTCAATTTGCCCATTTTTAAATAATTATTTTCCAATTTATCAAACCACGGCTATAATTCAGTGGCAGGATTTTGCGATTGAGATAAGGTCTTTAATTACACTCTGATATACAAAACTCTGAAGTGAAGGCTTACTCAAGTGGGCCTGGCAATAACCCAGCGGAATGGTGAGTTCCGTTCACACTCAAAAAGACACAACACGAAAAGGAGAGAATAAGAAAGTTCCAAACGAAGATCACTTCGTTATGTGACTACATAGCTGAGCACTAACAAATCGGAAATAATAAAATTTGTTCGTTTTTGTTTCTCGAAATGACACATCAAGCGTTTCCCCTCCAGTTCATACAACCAACGTTTTCTAGCAGTATTTCGGCTCAAATCCTAATGGCACACTACTAATCCCATTGCCAATTCCACCGTGATATTACCAAAGACTTCAAAAAGAAGTAGGTTGACATCTTTCCACGCTCCATATGAGCTGAAACATTCGCAATTACCAACAATTAGTACATAAAGGTAGTATGGTCTCTTGATTCCTTTCGCGGCGTAATACAGGCTAAAGTATCTTAATTAGAGAAAGCAAAATAAATTGATCAGGGATTATCTCGTAAGTATTCGGGTCGGATGCTCTACGAACTTGCAAAGTGGCTATCGAAGAGTAAAATTATGATAACGTCTTTCAAGATGGTGGTAACAGGTTCATTATGTTGAATTATCTTGATAAGTTTAAATACGTAGTTAATTACGGATTATAACTTTCAGAATTATTATGTATCTGTTATGTCTTCTACGTATTTTAATTTAAAACAGTTGTTTATTTAACCAACGTCTGTTTTTTTTTTATTTTCTTGCATACCTACTGTGATGGCACTGTTTTATAGACAGTTTGAATGAGTTCTAGGAAGATTTTGGTACGATTTCAGGTTCCATACCTACACTAACGAATCCGTATCAATACCGTAACGTAACTATGGTGTGAGGCGATGTTACAGTATTAGTTACAATACATTTTTTGACATATTTTTTATTTACTATTTATCATTTATTATCGGTCATTTGAGAACCGCTATAAATTTTTATATTCTGGTAATAATTATAATAATGTGGAACTGAAGTTCTACTTTGTTACTAGGTACCTGAGTATAAGTAATGTAAATGTTCATGTATTTACCCTACTTGAACAAAATTGATCCATCCTCCATGGTCGCTGGAATACGTTCCTGGCCAATTATAGAATTTAGTGCCTTGGTACGTCACTACATTATTTTCAAAACGTTTAAATTTTAAGCCGAAATTAGAAAACAACACGCTCTTTCAAAAATAACTTCCCATATTTGCCGTGACCAATCAATTTACATGAAAACAAGTTTTACTTGCTGTGTGTTTAATTGTTGTAAATAAACAGTGTCCAGGGAGCTATTCGTTGTGGTAATAGTTAGAGCAAACTGTGCGGAAATGCGCCTGCGCCGCGTGGCCGTAGGTGCTAAGTGGCTGGCTTAAAACTAAACTTACGGTTTCTGAGCTGTTTTATGGTGTAAGTAGCTTTAAATGGGAATCTGGGACTGGGTTTGACAGCTAAATTTTCGATTATTATTTCCGAATTTGTGTGATATTCCCCTGATGTGGCCGCATGAGAACCAGTTATATGTTATTTTTTACTAGCTAATCTATAATAGTTAGGTACAGTAGGTCTTATAAATATGAGAATTTGGATGAAAATTTAATTAATTTAAACTACACTGAAAATCAGCACAGTCAAAAATTTACAAAAAAACGGCTTCATAAAACACCCGCCCGTCACCACTTTCTTGACTTTTACCTAGAAAGAAAAAGTGTATCAACAAACTTCCCAGCAAAGAAATTTAATTTAAATAAAATGTTTGTTATATTAATATGATATTCTTTTAATAAATAACTACTAGACTTACCAACATGATACCATGTTCAAACGTTTCGTCACGCTATACATGTTTTGGCATATTTCGTGATTCAGGTAATAAGTGGATCTGGTGAATCTACGAGTTAAATTTAACATACGAGTAGTCTGTAATATAAGATGAACTAAAACGTCATATGCGTTTATTTATTGATATTTCCAGGCGTCTCGCGTCTGGACACTTGTCCCAAAAACTGGCTTTAACCTAGGACAGAGCTTATGCATTTGCTCTACAACGTGGCAATGCCGCCAGTCTTTTGGGGACATTATCAGTGGGCAGTCATGCATATGAATTTTTCAATGAAATTAGATAATATTGATTAATTTATTATTGTAGTTTAGGGTTTTTATTTATTGTGTACAGTAAAATTATAAATAAATGATTATGTATATTATACGTATACATAGAATGTTTACTTATACTTTCACCCAAGTCAACAGCAGTCAATCTAATTATAAGCTATTTAGGTTTACAATAATGATTCAAGTTTTTGCTACAAGCTGCCAATTTTCTTACCAATAACCCCGCTACAACAACAGTAGCCCGCGGATATCTAGAACCAGATATTTTGTCGCAATACTCAATATTTGTCGCAACGGCCTACTGTACGCGAATTACCAGTTTTACGAAACTTACACAACACCATTCATAAGAAAAAATGTTGCTGCAAACGGAGATACGAGTATGTAGGTACACACATCAAAAGTGTCTAGGGATCAACATATATTTTTGCAATAACTTTTCTCCTGATTGATATTAATTAAAATTTTCTTTAAGGATTCATCAAATAAAGTGTTTTCGTTTGTCACAGTAACAATAAACCAAGTCACCTTTGCATTAATAAAGAAATTTGCCATTTTCCTAATAAAGGGATTTTTGACATTTGAACCACTAACATTAAAGTTCGAAAAAAGACTGAAATAACAGTTTTCTTTATTTTATTGGGTAACTTAAACAATTAATAATCCGTGTTTCTACCGCGAACACTAACAACACAAGAACATCGGTTTGGCATACTCAAAATGAGTTCATCCAAATCACGCTGTGGAATGGCCACCCATGTTCGTTGCAACAACAAAAAAAGGTCTTCTTGCGACTGGATACCCTCCATATTCGGCAGAGCTCTTCTCTGTAGCATATCCCATGCATGCTCAATCGGGTTCAAGTCTGGCGACTGAGCAGGCCAGAGCAGGACATTGATGTTAGCTGCGGCGAGAGTCTGTCTTACAACTCTTGCGGTGTGCGGTCGTGCATTATCATGCATTAACTGAAATAAGGGACCGATTTGCACTTGTAGAGGAACGATGACGTCAGTACAATCGTCTCAGCATAAATTTGAGCGTTGAGGTTGCCTCTGATCCAAATCAACTCAGTTCTTCCGCCGATCCAAATACCCGCCCATACCATGATGGTTCCACCACTATAAGGATGGACTTCCTGGCAGGATTTTAATCGCTGTTGGCGTCCAGGGGTTCTCCAGTGTCGTATACGTCTTGTATCCAGTCTTATACCAAAACGAGACTCATCAGAAAAGCACACGAAACGCCATTGTTCTTCTGCCCAATTTCTGTGTTCAAGAGCCCATTGATAACGAATCCTACGATTGTGCATTGCTATAGGTGGTACCCGTAGCGGTCTTCGGGAATGAAGGTTCACTTCATGCAAGCGGTTTCTGACTGTTTGGTCGCTAATTAAGTTCCCTGAAGAGTGATGAAGCCTCACGGCTAACATCATGGCGGTTATTGTTGGAGCTCTTCGAGTTAAGATTTGAATGTATCGGTCTTGTCTCCGTGTGGTGCAGCAATACCGTCCTCCATGGCGCTCAGCCACGGTACCAGCTCTTCGGTAACGTGTCCAAAGTCGACTGATAACACTCTGACTTGTATTCAGAGCTAAAGCCACAGTACGTTGCCGGGAACCAGCTTCTATCATTCCCACGGCTCTGAGCATTTCTTCCCTGCTTAAATGACGTCGCCGCTCCATAATAACGTTGGTTTTAATCAGTAGTAGGGAAACAGTAGCACTAATAATGTCTTCAATGCGTTGTATGTTTTTATAGGGAAAATATTGACAGCTGATTTTCATCTTTTACTCGAATTTGATTAACAGTTCCTGTTTCAAATTATGAAATGCACCAAAAAGGATCCATATAAATTTATAAAATCATAAATTTATTACAAAGCCACATCTCAATCTCAAGAAATCCGCATAAAAATGCTTGATCCCTAGACACTTTTGATGTGTGTATGTACAATCAACCAATGAATTGATTGTGTGTCCTGATGGGTATAACCTGCGGCTATTTTGTCGGGACTGAATACGTTAGCTTTAAATAAGCGTGCTTCATCTTCGACCACATCATCACTTACCATCAAGGGAGAGAGAGCAAGACCAACATACTATTATTCTACTAATCTTCAATGATCGGCCTCGAAAAAACATAAAAGTCGTTCCATAATTTGCTCTCCAAAAAAAAGAAAGAAAAAGCCCTAGTTTAGAGCCCACGGATACTTCCAATGTATAATATTTTAACTTTACTTTGTCTCTTCGCTTTTTTTAGTTATTAAGGATTAAACTCTTCTTAAACTCCTATGGCTGAATATCCGTGTAGCTAAATACGCCAGACTGATAACCGAGGAAGAATACGTTTCACATATTTGCGGCGCTTACAATTGCGTTATTTACCTCAATAGCTAGCCAACCATCATCCAATCTCATAAATTGTCTGTTTTCAACATTCCAATCTTTCTATTTTCCACTGTAGCTTTTGCAGAGAATTAAATGGCCTACAAAATTCTTTTGCTGAAAGAGATTCCATGATGATTCCAATACCAAGTGATATTTAAGAAATGTATCATTTTATCAAGAAACGATAAATGAACTTTATTAATCTTACAAATTTAGTACATTTAGTACATAGCATAATAACTTAGGCTAAAATATGCTCTTCAGTATATAAATTGAGCTTCTATAGCTGAACTAGCCAGAGCCTATATTTCGAATATAAATTCCCAACCCCTAATTAACCAAGAATGTTAACCCTTTTAGGGTTAATTTCATTGAATTTTTTCACTTCTATACAATATGTAATAATATCAAAAAATAAATAGTCCTTTATTTTCAGACCAAGTCAAAACAGAGCGAAAAATTTGCAGAAAGAAAAAATTATCAAAATAAAAAAAAATAAAGTACAAAAGTAGATGAAAGGTATGAAATGAATATATGGATAGATCATCTGGTATTTCCTTCTTAATTCCTAATACAATTGCAATGTCAATACAAGCTACGAGGCTTTCACGTACGAGAATAAGGACTATAAAGTTTTAAACGAACTCAAATATTTTAGTTCGTTTAATGCATTTCAGTAATATTTATTAATAATTTTCTTATCTCAATTACCTCTTAGATTGCCGTTACGGAGCATAACAACTGCCAGCTACTAAAAACAAGATATCTTGTTGCAATTCTGACAATATTTGTCGCAACGGTTTGGTATGAAAGTGTAGAAATTATTGGACCACGTTATGTATCTGAAGTTCCTAGTTAGGTAGTGTGGTATTTACGAAACGAGAGAAAATTGCCTGTATTGATACATAGACTGTCGGCTTAGTAATGATTGACACACGACTGGTGTAGTTTAATCGATTGATGCTGACTTCGTTTTTAGGTCGCGTAATGCGTTAGATAGAATAGTTTTCTTGCTGAGGAAAGCACTGGCCTCTGCTTGGTCACTACATAAAAAGGACGATATGAATAAGTTTTTCTAAATTAGTACATTTTAGTTTGCCGTATTCCATGGAAACGAGTCTTTTTAAAATTTCCCACTATCTAATTTTGTTTTGTGGGCGTACAATAACCTTATATAGTCCGGCTTCTAAACAGTATTTTGAGATTTGGGAAAAAATCACGTGTGGTCTAATTCTCACCGCTATTGAAAATAAATTGTATTTTAATGATATCATTCAATATTCAAGTATTCAGTGCGAAAAACTACAGTTATTTTTGAAGCTTCAGTCAATAATATTATTCAATTTGTCAATCACGTAATAACACCACAAAAAACAACTTAGCACGGGCTTTCGGGCACGCCGCAATTGCGGCGGTAAGACCCCTCTTTGAGGAGTGGCTAGATCGGCGTCACGGCGTCCTGACCTACCGCATGACGCAGGTCCTCACCGGACACGGAAGTTTCGGGAGGTACCTGTGTCTGATGGGTAAGGAAGAGACGCCTGGGTGTCACCACTGCGAGGGTCGCCCTGAGGACACAGTCGAGCACACGGTGCAGGACTGCCCAGCTTGGGCAGAGCACCGACGTGTCCTCACGGCGACAATAGGCGGAGACCTCTCGCGCCCGGCCTTGGTCGAGGCCATGCTGCGGGGCGAGAGGGAGTGGGAAGCGGTCGCCTCCTTCTGCGAAGCAGTCATGCTTCCGAAGGAGGAGGCGGGCCGCGTGAGGGAGAGGATGGCGTCCTCCCTCCAGCCCAGCCGCAGTGGTAGACGCCCACGGCGTCGGACGTCGGCCGACGATCTCCGGCCACCGTAGGCGCGGGCATGCGGACAGCGAGTAAAGGGCAACTCGCTGTCCGACCATGGACCATGCCCGGGTCGACGGCGCGTCGTGTTCCACGCGCGCCTCAAAGAGCGTCAGCAACATGACGAGGCCCCCTCTGCAGAGGGCCGAAGCCCGCCGGGGTCGTGGGACTCATCCCGTTACCGTGGCCCCGGTATGTAAAGGGTTATTGAAGGAACACCGTGGATTTTAGTCAGTAAAAGTCTGACAGTCCCTCCCACCCTGCCCGGAGTGGGAGGACTTATTTGATAATTTTACCACGCTAAAAAAAAAAAAAAAAAAAAAAAGCACGGGCTAAAGAGTTCATTATCTACAGCCATGGGAAACATATCGTAACAACTGACGTATCAAAGAATTCAATTACATCAAGAACAATAAAATTAATTTGGAGCTCTTTGAATTAAAAAATACTGTAATACGTGTACGTAACGGCTCCCATATTCACAAAATATGTAATATACACACAACAATGGATTTTCGCGTGTTTCTTACAACTAGTTTCTCGTGGAACAATGATAGACATTGTGTCGTATTGGTAACAATATGACTTCTCATGCAAGTTGCACTGTTTTGTGAGGTTCTAAGAGGTCATTAGGCGTGTTTGAGTGTAATATGGGTTCATATTTTGCTAAATACTTTATTATTCATTAATTTCAGTGTAATTAGAGTCGAGTAATCGGGGTTTTCACGACTCTAGTACGCTAATTTCAGTTCTCTACGTTTAGGCACAATTTATTAATGTCAAACAGTGCCTAGGTAATATGTATAACATTAGTTATGGTAGACTAGCTGTGCCACGACTAAGTTTCGTTGGAATCCCGATCCTGTAGTTTTAGTATCTTTAAAATTGATTCAACCGTTCCAGAGATTAGCCCGAACAAACAGAAAGACAGTCAGACAAAATTAAAAAGAAAGTTATGTCTTATATGTAGTATCGTGTAAATGCACGATTGAAGATAAACACTTCAGAAAACACAGATTTTTATATCACAAACAGACAATTCAATTTTATTTATGTATAGAAGATGTTTAGATAAATATTCACTTGAAAGTTTAGCGTTTTGAAAAAAAATCACAAATAAAGAGGCATGTTATAAAATTTATGGACTTGTCAAGTCATAAATGCTCTCAATTGATGTCGCCAACCTTAATAATATTTTCTAGAAAATCCACAGTTGATGATTCTTTATAATAAACCTATGTGGAATTGTGGAACAAGCACAATAGTGACAGTTGGACAATAAGAACAAATCGTTTTAAAGCCATTAACTTCGAATTATAAATCTAATACTTTATTTCTCACGCTGATCAAAATCTTCGTTTAACTAAATGGACGCAGTTCTTTTTTTTAACTTTCCTTTTCAAACTTCATCGTGTGACAATAATTATTCCGTCAATATGTAGGTCAGATAAAAAGTTGCAGGTTTTTTCAATTTTGATTTTAGGGTTCCGTAGCCGAATGGCAAAAAACGGAACCCTTATAGTTTCGTCATGTCTGACTGTCTGTCTGTCTGTCTGTCTGTCTGTCCGTCCGTCCGTCCATATGTCACAGCCATTTTATTCCGAAACTATTAAGACTATACATGTGAAACTTGGTAGGTAGATGTATTCTGTGAACCGCTTTCCGATTAAAAAAAAAAAAAAAAAAAAATAAAGGGGCTCCCCATATATGGAACTAAAATATTTTTTTCATGAAACCTATACGTGTGTGGTATCTATAGACAGGTGTTTAAAAATGATATTGAAATTTCTATTACCACTTTTTCATAAAGTTAATCATTTAAAAAATATACGCTTCCAAAGTGGTAAAATGTGTCCCTCCCCTCTAACTTCTATAATAATGGAGTGAAAAATCTAAAAAAAATATATGTTTGTAGATCTTAATGTAAACTTTCGAAATTTTTGAGTTACAGCATATTTTCTAAAACCGCAAATATAAATTTGTAATTCATACAAACACTATGAAAGACAAAGTTATTTGGCCTAGTTGTAAAAATGAAAATAACCTAGTTTTAAGAAATTTGTAAGGTTTCTTTTTTTGTTTGTCAAATAAATATACATATATTATAGTTACTACGGAACCCTTCATGGGCGAGTCTGACTCTCACTTGACCAATTTTTTTATAAAATAGTTATCCTTACTAAACGCAAAACGTATGTGCGTCATACAATATCCTTACGCAGACGCCATGCACTGACGCGAAACGCACACAATTTCCTTGAATTAAGGATTGTATTAATTTGTCATGATACTGTTTCCATTTTAAGTTAAATGAAAGATGTTTTCATCAAAATTTATGATTTATTTTTTTATGATGGAAATCGATTCAGAAGCCGATTCTAAACCAACTATTTTCAGGAATTGCGTTTATTCTGTTATACGTTGTATAAACAGCAGGTTACTTGAAACAGTTATTATTTAACCAGGTGTTGTTGCATCACAGCCGCACGGCATAGCTGCGCTCTGCAGGGTATCAACAAAAACCTCCCGCGTTGGCTAACGTTACTTCTTGGTACCTACGTGTAGTGCACGCGGTAATTACCTACTGTTTGTTATTGTGTGGCCAAGATTAAGACCGTAGGTATAATGTCTTAGGATTTGGTGGAAGATAGATGTTAGAATGAGAGATTAAGAGCGTTTACCGCACATCACCACGTTTTATACAAACTTTCAAGGCCTTATGAACTTGGTTCATACACACAAAATACCTAGAACTAAATAGTTAGTTAAAAACAGAGGAAAAGCAAGTGCAATTTTAAGAATCAAGAGAATCTCTTCTTTCTCTGAACTTTCTATCATAAATACTATCGCATCAGTAGTATGGTGCTTAAGATATAGAGGATAGCTGAAAGAATTGAGGAGGAAGGTATGATGTCTTGTAGGAAGACAGGTAGATAATAAACGAGGAGTCAACTGTTGGCTATTCCAATAATAACATTATTCCTTTATCCATTCATCTTCTATGGCATACCGAACTCCTATACGGATTTGGAACACGAATCTAACAGTTAACATTGCTATATGTATGTGTTTCGCAGCTACACCTACATGTAATAATCATAATCAACATATACCTAATCTTTTTTTATTACTGATGAGGGCACTTTTGACCTCGATCTCGCCTAATGGTGAGCGATAGATGAGGTCTAAGATGAGACGAGCGAGCCCAGAAGATGGCTATCCACTCGTGCTTTAAAAGCTGAAAGGTCATAATTTGCAGGGAACACAGAAGCCGGCAGAGAATTCCACAACTTGGCTGTGCGCACAATAAATATGGAGGAGAAGCGCTTGGTACGACAAGACTGTATATCAACCAAGTTCCCTCTGTAATCCACTATGCGTGCCGAGTGTGGATTGGTAGATGTCGCATGAATCTTCGGATTTTCAGTGCTAGGTCATGTCGGTTTCCTCGCGAAGTTTTCCTTTACCGTTTGAGGGCAAGTTTTGAGGATTCCGTTGCCGAATGGCAAAAAACGGAACCCTTATAGTTTCGTCATGTCTGTCTGTCTGTCTGTCCGACCGTCCGTATGTCACAGCCATTTTATTCCGAAACTATTAAGACTAGACATGTGAAACTTGGTAGGAAGATGTATTCTATGAACCGCTTACCAATTCTTATACAAATATAAAATAAAAATAAATATTAAGGGGGGCTCTCCATACATTATATATTTTTTTTTATCAAACCTATAAGTGTTTGGTGTCTATAGATAGGTCTTTGAAAATGACATTAAGGTTTCTCAAATTATTTTTTCCTAAAATCAATCGTTTAAGATATAGATACTTCCAAAACGGTTAAATGAGCGTCGTCCCGCCTCTAACTTCTATAATAATAAAGTGAAAAATCTAAAAAAAAAATGTTGTACATCTTAATATAAACTATCAACAAAAATTTGTTTGAACGAGATAGAGTTAGCAGTTTCTGAGATATAGTATATTTCCTAAAACCGCAATGAAAAACAAAGTTATTTTGCGTAGTTACTACAAAACCCTTTATGGGCGAGTTTGACTCACACTTGGCCATTTTTTTATCAGAATAAACTCGCGTTGGACCACCATCTCACCTGATGGTAAGTGATGATGTGGTCGAAGATGGAGCACGCTTGCCTAGAAGTAACCTATTAACCTGTAAACAGAGATTCCGGCAGGGGATTCCACTTCTTAGACGTATGCACAATGAAAGTATTCCCAAAACGTCACTCAAAGTATTGGGCCAGCTTGGGTTCAAAGCCACGACTAACAACTAATAAGTCATGCTTGTAACCACTGCCCTTATATACATGTATTTTTTGTATTCTTCCGTGTTTTAATTTAATCTAAACAGATTGTTTCCGTAACTATAGTATTAAATGTTAAGGCCTATACTTAATAATTAGCCACGTTTTATAAATGGTATAGGAAATATTAAGAGATATTATGCAGTAATTTATGGAAATGCGGAATCATAATTACACTGTTCATAATTTGATTCATAATTGGTAATTAGGGATCGTTAGTCTATTGTTGAGCGGCCTTATACTTAATGCGACTGATTCCTTCGGGTTATTGAATCATGTGGCTGTTTTATTAAACTTTCTACAAGTTTTACTTGCGTAATTATCTTCTAATTGAACATCGTTTATGTTTTCACTTCTATTCAAGTTAAATAAATCTATACATATAAATAAAAGTCAAGTGTCTGCCTGTGATTTCGAAATAACTATGTTTACTCAAGTGCTTAACGATAGTAAAAACAAACAAACTTAACAAAAGTTTCTGTGTTTCCACATCCGGATTGATCACAGGAACGGCTCAACCGATTTTAATAAGACTTTCATTGAAATATAGATGAGGTTATAGGGCAAAAAATATGACACACTTAGTAAAAGGGAAACTTTAGATGGATGTTTGGATATTTATTATTCAATCATGCCAAAACAGAACGGATCTGAACAAAATTTAGTATATGGATAGCTGAAACCCTTCTTTTTCCGATGTGGAAATCCTCATGGATATTCTCCGCCCTGGGGCGGGCGAAGAGGTCTGCGGCCTCATCTTTTTAAGTGGAGAGAGTGAGGTGTTTGGCTCCCCCGTGACGTGTTTGGTGAAGGGCGCGCGTGGAACAAAACGCGCCGCCACCTCGGGTCTCGTGTTATAGGGAACCCTGGGCAAGCCCGCCGTCCCTGGACTCATTTAGGGGGGCCGCCAGAGGGCATTGTCTGCCCTCTGTCAACGTCCGGTGCGCCTTCTGCGGGCCGGAAGAGCGCTCGAGATCTCCCTCTCCCTTTCCGCAGCCTCCTTCTGCGACATGACAACTTCGCAGAAGGAAATCACCGCGTCCCACGACGCTACGCCGCTGGCCATGGAACGACACAGCCGGATAGCTGAAACCCTAGTTTAATACATATGCTTTTATCCTGGAATCTCACAGAATAGAGTATAGAGCCGAAAAAACCGAACGAAGTAGTCGGCACATCTATATACGTTAACATAACACTAGACGCGCTTGAGTTTATCGCAAAAGAATCATTGGCAACGATGCACTGATCAAGTCAAAGCTCCAGAGCCTTGAACATCGACGACGAGTTGCAAGTCTATCGGTTTTCTATCAGTTACATTTCGGGGAGTGTGTGATGGAATTACACAGTTTAATTCCGCCAAGCCCGTTCCATCATCGGACGACAAGACAAACGGCGATGCGCCATCGCTACATGGTGGACATCCCACCCATACGCACAAAACGTTTTGGGAATACCTTCATTGTGCGTACGGCTAAGGAGTGGAATTCCCTGCCGGAGTCTGTGTTTCCCGATAACTATAATCTAGGAGTCTTTAAGTCAAGAGTGAATAGGTTACTTTTAGTTAAGCGTGCTCCATCTTCGACCACATCATCACTTACCATCAGGTGAGATGTTGGTCAAACGCGAACCTATTTTTTAATAATAAAATCAAAAAACATAAAAGTACAAGAGTTCTCTTATTACGTCTGGTCAATAACAATTTCTTGTCTGGATACTTCCCCTTTTCACATCACCATGTGTTTAGCCTTTTCTCAACTAGGTTTGGGGTCGGTTTCCAGTCTAACTGGATGCCAGATGAGTATTAGTGTCTTATTTGGAGAGACTGCCTGTCTGATCTCCACAACACAGTAACTGGGTAACACTATACTCCTTGGCAAGACCAGCACCAGATTTTCTGGCTATTGACTACCCCTAATAACTGTCAAAGATGTTGCCTTTTCCGCTTGTAAAATACTTAATTCTGCCGAGCCCGTTCCATCATCGGACTACAAGACAAACGGCGATGCGCCATCGTTACGCACCAGTCCTGCGTGGTAGACTACGACTTACGGCCCATTCCCCAGCAGTCGAAACGTAATAGGCTGATTATGTCATGTCTGCGAGAGCACTGGCGACTGCTTTTGTATTTTTCTGTTAATTAACTAACTTTCCATCAATTTGTTTGTCGCGGGCTTCGTTCTTCTCCACTATGGATATTATAGTTATAATGTACTTATTTATGTACTACATAGATTTTTCAAGTTCGTTTGTAAGGCTTTAATCATAAGATCACGTAAATTGATATTAACGTACCACAATAATAATGTCTGAAAACGGCTATTAGATCGTATGCTAGCCTGTAAAATTTACTTTATTTTTCCTTACCTTATTTTTTTTTTTTTTTTTATAAGAAGCCTCTTCTTGAGAAGAAGGAAAAAGGAGGGAAAGGAGGTGTACACCCTCTTCCAGTCAAATCTGTTCGAGCTGCTGAGAACCTAACTTTATTAATAAAGTTCAGCTTATCTCACCCTCTCCGTCTATGCCTGCCGTAATGTTACCTGCCTTATCTGGTAGCTTATTAGTTATTTATTAAAAATAATGACCTTCCTATAAAGAATTGGTAACAGAGAGTGGAATGAAATGATGATGGTTCTATAATGCAAAAGTTCTGCTTGAAATGTGTTATTGGTTTTAAAAGCTACATAAATTCATGGTGGAAAGGCAAAGGCAAACAAGTAATGTTTTATGAATCGTTAAAAGATGTAATTTCTTTATTGATAATCTTCTTGTGAGGTTACCTCCGAGTTTTATGAATACAGCTGATTAGCTTCCTTATTGCACCAGCTTATTAGGTTTTTACTACACTTACGTTGATAGATAGATAATATTGATATTTTTATTAAAATTACAAGATACTGGCGACCAAGTAGAGACTTAGTTAAAGTCTAGACATATAGAAGGTGATGATTAGTAAGCTATTTATTAGGTATAAGTTTGTGAACATTTATTTATTAAAACTTTATGCAACACAAAATGTACAAAGGCGGACTTAATGCCATAGGGATTCTTTACCAGTCAACCATGGGTGGTGAAGAGATAACATGGCAGGTGCATAAAAAATAAACTATGTAGACAATATATGTAAACTAAAAGTCTTATTATAAGTGTATATATACATATATAACTACACTTCTGGACACATCTATTGGCCCACCTTAGAGTTTAGGTTTCGATGGCCCCTACCGAAATATGATTGCTAGATTGAACAAAAACTGTTGATGCAGTTTTAAACCTGATACATTTTACCATCTTTTTCGATCGTATAGTTTTAAATTTGAATTCAGAATACCATACGACATGGACCTACGCCTAACAAGTCGGATATGCGCCTTGTTAAAGGCAATTAATTTTTGAATAAAAAACATGTTTTATCAAATAAAGGTTTAATTTAATAACGCGTGTTGCCTCCATGGGCATCTACCACAGCTCTCATACGATTAGGCATAGAGTTTATCAACCGCTCTATGAAATTTTGAGGGATCATCTCCCATTCCTCTTCTATGGCAGTTTTCAACTCCTGCATCGTCTGGGCAACTGGCTGACGAGCCCTAACACGCCTTTTTAGCTTGTCCCACATGTGCTCAATGGGGTTCATGTCTGGGCTTCTGGCTGGCCAGTCCATAACTGTGATATTCACATCCCGAAGATATTCCCTGACGATGCCGGCCGCATGGGCTCTTGCATTATCATGCATAAAAAGGAAATTTGGGCCCACATAGTCTGCGTATGGTATCACGTGAGGTTCTAAGCACTCACGAATGTATCTTTCAGCATTTAATGTTGGCAGCCGTGGTCCTGTAACAACCTCAAGTTGAGTTTTGCCGCTCGCGGATATACCGCCCCAGACAGTCCATGAGCCACCGCCATAAGCAACCCTCTCTTCAAAGCAGCATTGTGCGAAACGCTCTCCCTTACGCCGGTAGACCTTCTTCCTTCCATCATTGCCATGTAACACAATTTTAGACTCATCAGAAAAGAGTACACGGCTCCAATCTTGCTGTGTCCAATTTAAATGACTGCGTGCGAAATGAAGGCGCGCTGTTCGGTGGGCTCGCTTTAGTTTGGGCCCATTAGCTGGCTTGTGTGGTACCATATCGCGTTCTTTTAACCTTCTCCGAACAGTTCGAGCGCTCACAGATACTCCGTGGAAGTCGCGAAGTTGGTTTTGTATCTCAATGGAGGTAAGGTGACGATTTCTCAAGCTGGTCGTCACGATGAATCGATCCTGCCTTTCAGTTGTGACCCGAGATCGTGGCCTTCCTTGGCGACGAACAAAGCCGCCAGTCTCTAGGTACCTCCGATAAACATTTCGGACCGCAGATCGACTTAAATTAAGTTGAGCACTTACGTTTCTTTGGCTGTGTCCGGCCTGAATAAGTGCCACAGCTTGGGCGGCGACTTCAGGTGAAGTATCCATAGATTATTGATAGAACCTCACCTTAATGTTAAGAATAAGTAATGTTTGTTGCAAAAGCAAAGATATCAATCACTTTTTCAAGAATTAAATCCAAGTAAACCAATAAAACCAAGTTTTCTTAGTATTCGATTGTTTGATATCAACAAACAGGCTCCAAATTGTCTTTTGTTTCTTTAAATTCTGTGTTCGAAATTCAAAAAAAGACTATTGAATGAAATTGTGAATGTGCCAGGTTCAAAACTGCATAAAAACTTTTTGCTCGACCTAATATAAAATTTTAGCTAGGACCAAACGAAACTGAAAATACAAGGTGGGCCAATAGATGTGTCCAGAAGTGTAGAATAAACTTACATACATATTTATCATAATACATATCAAAAATATATTATGTATATATTAAGAAAAGTTATAGAAAGTGGGCTATGAGAACTCTGCTTCCACTATTTGTTAAGAAAATAATCCCGCAACTTTTTCTTAAATGCATATTGACTGGTGGCCCTGATATCGGGAGGTAGAAGAATAGACAGACAGAAGGAAGAATGAATAAAATCATAAGTATGAGAAGAAATTGTATTATTATAATATATTGGATTTAGCAAGCCAAGCAATGGTGAATGTTTTTTTTTTTTTTTTTTTTGTGAGTGGCATCTCGCAGGTCAACCTCTGAGGTTGTCGGCTGCTTAACCGGACTTGCCTGTGGTTGCCTTAATTAATTAATTAATTAATTAAAGCCTCCAGCCAGGGCTTATTAAAAAAACTTACAAACTAGGCGACTACACGCTAAGGGCACCCCCTGTGGGGTACGGACCTCGGCTTAGGGCGTCGCAGGGGGAGGGCAGCTAGGGACAGGCTGGATCATATCATTATTATTATTAATAAGGGAATTTAAAGCTACTGGCTCAGCGTCGCGGGCTGGCTCTGGCAAGGGTCGGGGCGGACTATTACGGGGACGTCGCGGCGGGCCTCGGCGGCGAGGACGGAAGGACGGTCGGTTTTTGTGTTTGTGTGCCACTGTACTTGTTTCCCTACGGCTCTCTTGGAGCAGGGTGATTGCGTCATCGGGAGTGACAAGGGTATGCCTTGGTCGGCGAATCTTAGAGATACGCGAGGGTTCGTATTGGGCGGCCGATACGATAAGGGGATTCCTATGTTGGATTGCAGTATCAAAGAAACGCTTGGAGACACGTTTCATGAACTGCTGTATGGTGGGCATCTTGAGGTCTACGTGAAGAAGCTCATTTCGAACATAAAAGGGGACTCCCGTGACTCTACGGAGGAATCGGTTTTGAAGGGTCTGCATCTTGTGGAGGAGGTAGGGCTTTGCGTGTGCGAAAACAACGCAGGCGTAGGTCATGATGGGACGGATGACCGCGGTGAAAATACGCAGCTTGCACCTGAGTGATAACTTGCTGCGGGAGCTAAGAATGAAGTGGAGCCTACCTAGAGCGAAAGCGGCGCGCGAACGTGCCTGCTTTATGTGCTCAGCGAAGGAAAGGTGTTTATCGAGGACCACGCCTAAGTATTTGGCTTGCTTTTCCCAAGGGATCGGCTTGCCGTACATGGTAATCGGACGGGGGGAGGGTGGGTTTATCCGCGGTTTAGAAAAGAGGACTGCCTGGCTTTTGTCTGGATTGACTTCGATTCTCCATTTCCGGAACCACTTGGCCAGAGTGTTTGCGGAAGTTTGGAGAGTGCGAGCGATGGCATCGGGTTTAAAACCGGTATAATAGATAGCCGTGTCGTCGGCAAATAGGGCTAGCTGAGTACTTTTATGCTTGGGGATATCGCTAGTGAATAGCGTGAAAACGAGGGGGGATAGTACGGAGCCTTGAGGAACTCCTGCGCGAATGGGATGGGGGGAGGAAAGCTCGCCCTCAATTCGGTAACGAAAGGTGCGATTCGATAAAAAGTCCCGTAAGATGAGCACGAGACGGTCAGGCACGCCGAGTTGGTATAGCTTATAGATTAAGCCATTGTGCCAGACTTTGTCGAACGCTTTCGCTATGTCGAAGAATAAGGCTCCCGTTATTGCGCCCCGTTGGAAGCCGGCGCTGACGTGTTCTATGATGCGGTGGACTTGTTGGATACACGAGTGTTCGGTTCTAAATCTAAACTGCTCATTGGGTATTAGACTCTTTGCTTCGGCAAAATCTTTGAGCCGCTTATATATAAGCCTTTCATAGATTTTACCGAGGACGTTGAGTAAGCTAATGGGACGGTAGCTAGACGGGTCAGACTTGGACTTGCCTGGTTTGGGAATACCTATGACGGTGGCCTGTTTCCAGGTTGCGGGGAACATATTATTGCTCAATGCGCCATTGAAGATGGCAGTCATTAGCACTATAAGCTGGGCGGGGAAAAGTTTGAAAACCCTATTGGTGATGCCGTCGGAGCCAGGGGCTTTTCGCGGTTGGAGACTTTTAATGATATCCTGGACCTCATCAGGAGTGATGGGGGCCAGTGGATTATCGGGATCTTCGACGGGCGGAAGGGAAGTTCTACGTTCGACTTCGGCGTTCACCATATCGAGGTGGGCTTGGTCTACTGGTTGAGAGCTGGGAGAACACTAGGACTCTAGGCTGTCGGCTAGGCATTCTGCTTTTTCAGAGTTATCGAAGGCGACACTCTTATCGGGACGAATGAGAGGAGGCATTGTGGCCTCTTCAGTGGATCGTAACTTCCTCTGAAGCTGCCAGAAGGCAAGATGGGTGGGCTCAAGTTCGCTCAGCATCTTGTCCCAGCTCGCATTACGCTGCTCGGCAATGCGTTTCCTTACAGCACGCTGTAAGTTGCGCATGTGAGCTTTGTTTGCGGTGCAGGGAAAAGCGCTGTACGCACGGATGGCTGCGTTCTTCTCGGTTATCAGATTCCGTACATCGTCCGGGAGTTTCCAGCGGTGGTCTTCCGCTACTGGAACTTCCCTTGAACAATCGTTCAGGACGGATTGTACGTGATCTGTAAGCGAGTCGATCGCCGCCGTCGTGCCAGCGACTGAGACTATGTGGTCAGGAATGGTGTCCAAGTGAGGCGACGTGGTGGATTTCAGTTTTTCACTTACTTTCCTCCAGTCGGTGATCAATTGGGTCGGAGGAGGTTGGGTAGGATCATGGTTACCTGAGCGGGAACCTAGGTGTAGGATAACGGGACGGTGATCCGAGTTGAGCTCGTGAAGCGCTTCTATGGAGTGTAAATGGAGGTTTACATTCTTTAGGAGCGCCACATCTAGGACATCGGGCCTATGGTTGGTGTCGTGTGGGTAGTGGGTGGGAGTCATCGGAGCGATGACGTCATAGTTTAGGGTCGCGCCCAGGTTATACACGATTCTGCCTCTGGCATTTGTCGTGTTGCTGTTCCAAGCGGGGTGTTTGGCGTTGAGATCGCCCGCTAGTAAGACGGAGTCACTCAGGCCAAAGAGAGTCGTGAGATCGCTGGTGAGCGCGATAGGATCGTCTGAAGCAAGAGACGCGACCGATGGTGGGGGATGGTAGGCAGAGATGATGGTTATCGGAGGATGACCAGTCATGCCTAGTCGACAGGCAGAGTACTCTAGGTGAGAGAGAGGCGCGGGTGGGGTCAGAGGGATGCAGTATAACTCCTTCCTGTAATAAATAAGGGTACCGCCGCCGTGGCAGCGTGTTCTGTCATTGCGAACTAGACGGTAATTCGCAATTTTGGGGTCAGCGCGGTGGGGTTTCAAAAGGGTCTCCTGTATAAGGAGGACGTCTAATTGGTGGTCGCGGAGGAATTTCGTTATTTCGGCGCGTTGGTTGAAAATGCCATTGGCGTTGAAAAAACCTAATTTGAGGGATCGAGGCCTAGTGTGGTTTGTGCGTTGGGAATCCATTGGATCAGTCCATCGCATCCATCTGGTCGAGGCCTAGCACGACATCACTGTGTGTGCTGAATATTTGGCTGTACATTTCCGTCGTAATTTTGCCGTTATTCTGCTGCTCGGCAGCCAGAAGGGCATCGCGGAGAGACCTGGCTTGGCGGGTCATAAATATTTTATAGTGGCGCAGTAGAGTCTGGGCGCAAGACTCGCCGTTCCCGACGGGTGAGGGTTTGGGCGATTGTTTGGCTGCAGGAGCAGCAGTGGTTTGAGGCGCGAGTTTGGGACTGGTTGTGGCCTCTGGAGCCACGGCTATAGGCAGGATCTGCGCTGCGATGGGTATATCCATCAGTGCCTGCAAAGGTTTGGCAGGGGCCAAGGAGGGAAAGGCTTGTTCGTGGTTTAGCCTGTTCCACGGGGATGGTCTCTGAGGAGCGAGACGTTGGGGAATTTGAGAGGAAGGTGCCTCTCTTTGTTGGCGGGCGTTGGCGCGCTTCGCTAATTTAGGAGCGAGTTTGGGGGCTTTGGGACAGCCGCGGTAGTTTGCCGGGTGACCGGTCTGGCCGCAGAGAACGCAGCTGGGTGGTTCCGAACAGAGGGTTCGGTCTTTGGGCCGAGGGCAGTCCGCAGTGCTGTGCTCGCCCAAACACTTGACGCATCTGGGAGTCGCATAGCAGTTGCTCTGCGCATGGCCATACAGTTGGCAACGGTGGCATTGTCCCACTGTTGCGGTTTTATAGGGCTTTTCAATTGAGATACCGGATAGGGAGCAAATGGACTTAATTTTGAAAATTGGGTGATGACCTTCGGTTGGTTCACAAATGACAAGAACCATGTCGTACAATTCACCACCTCTCGCTTTATGTAAGCGATGGACGGCGATCACTGGTATACCTTGATCGGCAAGGTCGTCTTTAATATCCTGTACTAGGATTTCTTTAGGGACACGTTTAATAACTACACGAGTGGGCGTGTCCTCGGGGAAGGAGAAAGTGTGAAAGGAAATATTCCTTTCACGGAGGGCGCGATATAGTTCCCTATAGTCGTTCGACGTAGGGACGGTGACTTTAATGCCATTTTGGCAGGCACGGGCGTTTGTGTAGTTGATCTTTCGATCAACACACATCTTGGACACATCAGTCCATTTCCCCTTGTCTTGGATGTAAAAGGGGGGCGGAGGGCGTTGCTTCCTTTGGGCTGAGGAAGTTTGGGCTATCGGGCTGGGGGGACGACTATCCTGCGCGCGAGTAGAGGTAGTTGGGACGGGGCTAGCGGGTCGTACGGGCGTTTGAGTTGGGGACGGGGACAACGCGGTGGTCTTTTTGGCCTTGCTGGCCTGGGAGGTTTTCCCTTTCTTCCTCTTGCCGCCGGTGACGACTTGAAAGTCGTCTTCCGAGGACGAGGGGCATGATGACAAATCATTGTCGGAGTTGTTATTGGACACAGGTTCGGTGGTGTCCATTTCACGGAATTCAGGTGTAGCGCACACCTGCGCGGCGTCCATTGTTCTATGAACAATGGGATTAGTAGGTGGGCCGGAAACAATGGTTGATTTCGGGAATCGGGCGATCGGCACGACTTTGTCGGCGGGCGGGGGCAATAGAGGGCTATCTACCTGGAAGTCGTTCGTTGTATGATGAACAATGGGATCGGAGTTAACAAACACTTCCGTGAATTGACCAACCGGGATGCCTTGATCGGCAAGCGGGGGAGATAATGGGCTGTCAGGCGCGTCACTAAAATCAGCGACGTTGGCTTCGGTAGCCGGGGGACAATTAGCGATTTCACGCTGAATTTTTCCGCCATATTTGGCGGAAATAGCAGGGTTCAATGGTGAATGAATTTCTATTTTTATTTTATATGGATCACGGGCCTGAAAACAAATTAAATTTATTTCATATACAGTGAGTTTCTTAGGTAAGTCTAAAGTGGTTTCACTTGACGACACAAAGGGCCTGATTTAACTTAAAGATTAGCCTACACTAAATGCCAAACCAGTTATAATTTTATGAGAATTCTCGGTAATGCCACAAGCAGTGCACAGATTTGTACACTTAAATCTTGACGACTATTCGAGATTTCCATCTCGTGGTGCATCTTGCATTGCCACTACAGTACAATGCTGTGATCCTCTCGAATGACGCCATAGTTTCATCATATCTGATGGAGAGCCTCCAGCAAATAATCTTAGTTGAGATCAGCAATCAACGAAGTTATTATAAACTTTTATTGTAAATTGCGCAGTGAGGGAAAAGCTTTGCGCGAAACTATTTATTTTTGAGCGTGGATTTTCGATATGTGAAGAAATCTTCTCAAAGACTGATATGGAAACTTAGCTCAGGTTCTGCGTTTACTAAGTTTTCTTTATGAGTCTGCCTTTCCCTGAAAACGCACGACACATTGCCTATCACAGGTAATGATTGTCTCGGTGTGTTTGATTTGCTGTAACTGCACTACTTTTCAGACAATAGCACTATCAAAATATCTTATGTTCAAACCCACTCACACATTTTATAATTTTGAAAATGTTCATAATTGAATCACAATATCATTACTTATCACTTTTTTAATTCCAATGATTTCTCTATTTCAAATTTGTATGTCGTTGTTTGTTCTGTAAGCCATAATTATATTAGCTCGCTTCCTCTTTAATATAATGACCAAAAACCATGTTCATATATTTTGTATGTATCTACCAATTAAATTCACATTATGGACTGCAGTCAATGTATAGAGTATTGAGGTCATAATCAACCAACTACAAAATCTTCATCATTCTCAAATTATTTCTTTATGCTAGGTCTATATGTGTACCTATTCTATGCCTATCAACAAAGTTGTGTGTCTAGACGACTTCCTGTAGCTATGCGCGAAGTTTTTGTTAAAATTGGAGACCTCTCACGAACGCATTGCGTGCAGCAGCCGTGCTTAGCGGTCATTTTAGATAGCGGTCTAAGTTAGGAGCGACAGCCGGACTATATTGACAAGTATTATCACGACCGTCACTTGTTCCTTAGCTTTTCCACCAGTATTTTATTATATTATTGAGAAATTGACCCCAATAAAAACTTTTTAACAAAAAATTAAACCGACTCCCAAAAAACACTGCAAAGTGAAAAATAACTTTACTTTCGGTAGTCGGTGTCTTTAGTTTTGTTTTTTCTTTTTTGGCACCGACTTCCGAAATTAAAGTTATTTTTCACTTTGCAGTGTTTTTTGGGAGTCGGTTTAATTTTTTGTTAAAAAGTTTTTATTTCACTCTTTTTAGTTTGATGATTTTTAATTTACCTAGTTACAAGAGCCTAAATGTCAACTACTTATAACCTGTTACAAAATATTGCTTTTCCCAATGCTGGGCCGTTAATTGTTGAGGAGTTCTCCTGGTACTTCACCGTCAGCTCTACATCAACATATGCATTGTGACGAGTATAAAGTGCTTAACATCCATATTCAAGTAATCGAATCGCAATCCACTCAATACTTATTATTGAGTAGTTTCGGCGACCATCTGTGGTCTTCATCATCAGTTCCACTTCCCCAAATGGTACTTTTTGAGAGCAACTGCACAAGTTACTATAAGAAATACCCAAAACGCCATAGGTGTGCCTATAATATTTGAAGAGTTCCCTCGATTTCTCCAGGATCCCATCATCAGATTCTGACTTTGGTGATAATGGGACCAATTTCGAAGTATACTCATTCGAACAAAAAAAGAATTTTCCAAATCAGTTCAGCCGTCTTCGAGTACTCGATGATCATACATTAAAAAAAAAATATATATATATATATATACGCGTCGAATTGATAACCTCCTCTTTTTGTCGTCGGTTGAAAAGGACTGTGGCACAGTAGTCACGTAAACAGCGAGGCTTAGGGCGTATTTTTACAGTCTCCTGGGAAACGCCCTGATAGAATTTGTACACAGAACTCCGATGCGATCTTCTGAGAAGACCCGGGGCTTTCTTTCGTCTATTTGCTGACTAGGTTATTGAGAGATGGTGTGAAGAAAATTAGAGCAGTCTTATAGTGTTACAGTAGCTCCATAGGATATGAACGGAAATTAGAAGCAGATTCTAAATAGAATAATATTAAGTCCCACTTTGCTTTTTAATCATTTATTTTGGTACTCTTTTAATTAATAGAGCTACAAATAAAGAAGGTTTGCACAATAAGCCTTTACAAAGTTAAGCGATAGATACACTGAATAAATAGATTTTTTTAACTTTGCTCCACACAAAGCTAATACTTTATACCACACAAATACTCAAACGCGGAACAACTATTCGTAGGCCATACAAACATTTATTCCAGTGCGGGAATCGTACCGCGACACACAGCCCAGCAACCAATCGCTCAACCACTGCGCCAACTGTTTCGTCAAAGCATTATTATTAGTATTGTTCGTTTATTATTTTTGATCTAAATCCGTCAAGGTCATACCTAAACAAATAGACATTATACTAGATGTTGTAATCCAATGCTTAGTAACTAAAGTCGATCAGTGGTACGAAACATTTGACGAACGATAGTACTGCGATAGATTGAATGGCCCGCAGTGGTGTACCATTGTGTGAACGATGGCTTGTCTCTGTGTTAAACTGTGTGGGAATATGATTGCAACAATTTGGGATGAGAAATAAATGCTATTAAATCTGCAAGATGTTTGATGTTATCGATGTCGGTTTTGCTATCAGCTGTGAATGTGATAGATCCTTTTGTCGTTGAATAGTGAGACGACATAGATTTCTTAACGGTCTGGGAATAGAAAAGTAGAACATACTGTAGGATTTCTACATAATTGTAAATTGGTTCGTTACTGTATTTTCCGTTATAAGACATATTTTATTCAAAAGCGAGAGATCCTCTTTAAAAAATTATAGGAATAATAAAATATGGAAAAACAGTAATAATTATCTATTGAAGCCGAGTCTGAGTCGAACCGGTGTATATTAAAGCAGTTTTATTCGGCAAGTAAATTAGTTATATAAGTTTTTTAAATTGACACTCATTAACAGTATCATTAGAACTCAAAACGAGATATTTAGCATGTGTATTTATTGTTTCCAGTTTCCGATATTTCAGCACTGTTGCAAGTAATCACAGATGAACATCTGCGATCATGGTGCTTGCAACAGTTTTAAGTTCTAATAATAAATTTGTTATATATTTCAAATCTGTGAGCTCTAAAAGATATCTATACCTTCATCTTTTCTTAAATAATATGAGCAATAGCCGACATTACATCCAATAAAACTAACTTTCCTTTGTCAAACAAGACTCGATTTCATTGCGCGACACGTGTACCCGTTATGAATGCGCGCGCGGAGTCTGTCGCGACACTAACTACGCTGTAATACAGTCGACAAGCAACTAACTGTAAGTTGTCATTGACGCTAGTTATTGCGAAGCTTTAAGAGTAAAGTGGAAGTTATTGAAACTACATCACACTCTATACCTACGGTAGGTACGTACATTACCTTTAGGTACAGATTAAGGCTGAAGGTAATATCAAGTGAATTTCTTCTTACCTTTCTAAGATGCTTTACGTGGTCGGAACAACATTCTACTAGCATTATCACGATGATAGTTTCGTTGAAGGATTTTTGTTTAATCCCTATAGGTACCTATTATAAAAACGAAACTAGCTTTGTCTGAAAGTGAGTAAAAACTTTCACGTTTAAACCACTCAATCGATTTTGATGAAATATGGTGCAGAGACCTTAGAAAGAAATTTATACGCGAGCAAAGCCGAGGGCAGAATTCATCTATAAATAATGCTGGCGCAGAGATACGAAAGCATCAATTTGAATTACAACGATCGGTACCTTTCATTAAAATCACAAACATACCGAAACTTAATTGCCGCTAACTCATTAGATCCACTTCGTGCTTATAACTGACTAAATTATTCCCCATCACAAAAAAAAAAAATGATCAAAATAATCTGTAGTAGCGTAGCGACGGCGACGCTTGCGCAGTGGGTCGTTGCTTGACTCCAGCGCAGTCTCGGCTGACACAGTTGAAAAACGATCGATGCCGTTACTGTTCGTATCTCTCGCGATTAGCCGACAATGGAGATGTACCCAGCATTCATGTTCTCTAATTCGATCCGGTTTCAGTTAATCTTCACTTGGATTAGGTAGGTAGTAGGTACCGCTTTGATAAGCGTTTAGGTTGGAATGTACCACCCATTACATTATTGCCGTGAACCCACTCCAGATACAGCCATATTTAGCTTACTTGGAGGGGTTAACAAGATTGCTAGTAATATGGATTACTAGCAATAGTACGTTCCCTTATTACTTAACTAGTTCTCAATCACTAATGCGTGAATTTAAACTGAATATGCTGGATGTTGGGAATTTCCAAGTTATATTCCCAAATTACATTTCGTCTGCTGCTATCAAACTGTTCAAGATGTCCGCTCGTCAGTGAGATCTTGTTTCTAATATTTTGATTAGATTACATTTATATTTTTTATGTAGCTGTAATGTGTACTTATGACTCAACAGGGATGATATGTACATAGAATAAAAGTCCCTAAAATAAAAGACTAAAAAATGTAGTTCTCTTAAAAAAAAAAATTTTTGGTATGTAGGTAAGTTTGTATCAGAGTTTTCGTAAGATTCAACAAACAACTCAAGTCGACTAAATGAATATTTTATGAAATGCCCGTCAATTGATCATAGTTTTAATTGCACTTTTTCTTGATTTGTCTAACTCTCTCTCTCATTCTGATCATTCCCTCTTTACTGAGGATCAAGATCACCAGATTTTGAAAATCAAAGCAAATTATGGTCTTTCGTCCTTCGTCGCGCTTACTCACTGTCTAGTGATATATCCTTGAGGCTGAAGCTTCCCTGACTTGTTCAGACAATCTGGTTGGCGAATGACATCTTTCGTTTCACTAAGATCAGCGATTACGAGGCGAAGTATGTATTATAATGCCTACTGCGTCCAGTCGGCTAGTCTACACTTAGAAAATTAACACGTTCGCTGACAGTACGTCGTTGGGCGGGAAATTAAAATAGTGCGTTATGACAGTACGTCGAGGGACGGGCCACTTGTTTTTAAGAGTACGTCGTCTCACGATAATTTTTCATATAAGTATTATGAAGAGCAGTATCCACTGTGATATTATGAGCAATTTCATATTTCTTACTGCCGTAATATGAGTATTTTGTGTGTAGTTTCATATTGCTTGCTTGTGCACGAAAACTACATTGATTTGTCATTTAGTATGGAAAATTCTACTGTCGTAATGTAGTGTCAGGGGGTAAGTGCTCACTGTCAGCGAACGTGTTAAGTTATAATATACAGGTTAATTTATAACTATGGCTGTTATATGGGACCAATTAAAACAGCTGAGTTTGGTTCTAGCGTTAGATTTTAGTTTGATTAGTTATTATAGTTACATAATAACTAATCAAGGGTTTAATTAACATACCATAATTTTCAAATATACATATCTCAAAATGTGGCTGTATGGCGACAAGAATCAATAAATAAGCCCTTACTTTTGCAATGTAGAGCAAAATCTTACATCATTGCATACCGCAGAGTGGCTGAGACATTTCCACATAAATTTCCTTTAGTAACATTAGACACACAATGTTTTATTTATACTTATATATAAGGAAATGTGTTACTGGAATGTCAACAATACTTTCTTTGGAGGCGTGGCAGACGGATATTTTATTGGTCAGGCATTAATTTCTTGCTCGTTGCTCTAGATTTTTTGTCGATATTAGTTATTTTTCTTGAACTGCGTGTTTAACATTATTAGGCTCAATTTTGTAGAGGATGGAAACATAAATAATTATTTTTAGTAACCTACAAATATAACCTTAAGTTCAATAAAATGTAATGATCAATAAAGTCATGTCGGGGTTGCGGAATTGTTATGACGAAATACTGCGGACTCTGAACAACAGTTCAGGGTTCGAAAGTTTTTAAACAGAAAGAGTAGCTAGAGCGGTATCATTTAATAAAATTTCCCTCCAAAAAAGATACAAAAATTGAATCAAACAATTTATTCCTATGACTTTTGCAATAAATGTATGAAACATGTACACCCATTCTATTAAACAAGAAAAGAGCTCAAAAATTTACACATTGGCTCTATTACATAGCACACATTAAAACTACATAAACATAACAAAACTATTACTAGTAACATTTTAAAGAAAAAGCCGAGCCTAGGTAGACGTAACCTGCGACAAACTACGCAGAATTAAACTTTTAATAGACATCAGTGCCTACTGCGGGAATTCTACACTACACACACAGCATTTCCACATATTACATTATACTACTAAACTATATCGTAACACATACGTATTTATTAATTCTTCCTTTTATATATAATTTATTCTTCTGTGGAATGCACTACCTCTTGATATCAGGACGGCCACCAGTCAATGTGTTTACGAGAAAGTTGCGGGATTATTTTCAAAACAAATGTGGACGCAGAGTTTTCATAACCCCCTTTCTATGACTTTTTATTAATATCTAGTATATATTATATATATTTGGTATGTATTATGATAAATATGTATGTAAGTTTATAATAGTTATTTATGTATATATTAAATACTTGTAATAAGACTTTTACTGTAAATACAGTATGTTAACTAACAGAGGGCGTTCCCGTTAACCCGTAATAGTATAGCATCCATACTTGCTAAAAAGATATTACCATTCGAAAACAAAATGTTTTTATTTTTTTAATATTAAAATATTCACTAAAAATGTTAAATTGATACGTAAAAGAAACACTCTGTACACGCATACGCATTCATAAATAAATTGCGACGTTGCCGTCCTTCAAGTACGCGTGTACCGAGTGTTTTGCGTTACAGAGGTTAACGGGAACGCCCTCTGTAAGTTAACATACTGTATATTATGTACTTAGGTTTTTTTATGCACCTGCCATGTTGTCTCTTCACCACCCATGGTTGACTGGTAGAGAATGCCTATGGCATTAAGTCCGCCTTTGTACATTTTGTGTTGCATAAAGTTTTAATAAATAAATAGGTAAGTAGCAATATTACCTCATCGTCTGCTAAGACTTTTTCCAACAATGTTGGGGTTGGTTTCCAGTCTAAACGGAAGCTAAGTACTAATGTTTTCCATGGAGCGTCTGCCTATCTGACCTCCACAACCCAGTAACTGGGTAACACGATACACCTTGGCAAAACTAGGGTCAAATTTTCTGGCTTCTGGCTACCCGTTACGGCTGTCAAACATGTTAAAATTACAGCAGACTTAAGAGGAGGCTCCCTAAATTGTATGCTACTTTTTTTTTGCTTTGCATTAATATTCTGAAACAATCACGTCTACAATCAAAATGGAACTTTAGTATATGATTTATTGGATCTTTTTCTTTAAATGTCTAAGACCAGTTACGTAATTGGAACATTTTCGCTCGATTCATTTTTAAATCGAAAATCATGTCTTTTAAACATTATTCAAAATTTAGTCAAGATTACTCGGCTTTTATGTCTAAAATTAGTATTGATAGTAAGAAAATATAGTTTATTATCCAAATACAAGATATTTTTTCTCTAGATCAATTATTACTTTAGTTATAAACGAAATAAGAATTGAGACTTACGACCTTTAGATTCGAACCTGAACATGGTGATAGAGCGCACGCGATACTCAACTTTATTACTGCTACATAACGACCTAACCGGGGGTGCATGGGGGCGGAGCATGCGTAAGGCCGTGCGCGCACTGCCTTGCGGTGGCCGCAATTGCGGTAGTTCTACCGCACCGGTAGAATGACCGGGGCCACCGGTGACTCTACCACACGCGTTTATTCCACCGCAGTGCGCGCACTTCTATGACACTCCATACTTCACAGATTTTGCGTTTCCAAAACGCAACGCAGTGCGCGCACGGCCTAAAAATTATTTTAGAGTGACTGGTCTTTTCTTTTTTTTTTTTTTTATTTAGAATAGGTTCGCGTTTGACCACCATCTCACCTGATGGTAAGTGATGATGTGGTCGAAGATGGAGCACGCTTACCTAAAAGTAACCTATTCACTCTTGACTTAAAGACTCCTAGGTTATAGCTATCGGGAAACACAGACTCCGGCAGGGAATTCCACTCCTTAGCCGTACGCACAATGAAGGTATTCCCAAAACGTTTGGTGCGTATGGGTGGGATGTCCACCATGTAACGATGGCGCTTCGCCGTTTGTCTCGTAGTCCGATGATGGAACGGGCTTGTTGGAATTAAATTGTGTAATTCCATCGCACACTCCCCGAAATGTAACCGATAAAAAACCGATAGACTTGCAACTCGTCGTCGATGTTCAAGGCTCTGGAGCTTTGATTCGACCAGTGCATCGTTGCCAATGAGTCTTTTGGCCCGCTTCTCGATAGACTCAAGCGCGTCCAGTTGGTATTTAGCAGATCCATCCCAAAGATGAGGACGTGTTTACGTGTTTTCTGAGGCACTGCGTAATCTCACCCATCTACAGACTGACCTCGGTAGGCGTTACATTGAAGCTCTCCCCGTGCGGCTATTAACATCAATATTACCTATTGAAACAAATTAAGCAACCTAGTTTATTCCAGTAACTTACCGTACTTAGCAGGTTGTCAACAAAAACGTGACAATTACTGTTTGTCTACGACAGACTTCGTATTATGTAGGTACTTGGATCTGGTGACATAGAATGTGCTGGACACGCACTATTGATAAAAGAGCATTCGTAACTGGGTCATAATTATTTAATATGTAGTTATTACAGGTCTTATTATTTTGACCTAAGTAGCTATGTAGAGCAATGGCCTATTGGTTTTGGGCGCGATTAACGAGCTGTAGGTTTTGCATTCGAACCCAAAGTTAAGTGCCTAACTAGGCACATAACTTTGTGTAATTTTCATCATCCCCTCTGCTCTCAAAACGGTGCAGGAACACTTCGTAAGGATACCGGCATGACCTGGTACTGACCGAAGATATGCGACATCTACCAACAGCAGGTTGATCTCATCTTCAAAATGCTGTAAACATCAAGAATACACATAGTAAATATGTCATTAATCTTATCATATTCATGAAAAAGCATTGCCCTTTTTGTGCATATTACCTACATTATTTTGGAGTTCGATGTTAGTTAGTCAAATATGTCTCCATTCCAAAACAACATGTAAATCTAAACAGCCCAACTATTAGCGTCACAGATCATCTTTAGGTGCCATATTTGACGCGAGCCTGATCGCGACGCCATGTCATGACGTAACCGCGATCCAGCCTGCCTTATACGAAAGATCTATAAAGCCAGGTTTTGTAAGAGATTCGTGAGAAATACATTAAGTTTAGATATCGTGATGTGTTTAATGTTTAAACTCGAGCAATTGTCTACTGTGTGTAAGATATGCATGCTTAATGGAGCACAGAACATATCTGGGTTATCTGTATTGAGATGATTTAGATTGGTTCGTGTGTCTGTAATTTCACCGTCAGCTGCAGTCTTTACGGTAATGCTGTTTGCCTGCAAAAATGTTTAAGTTGAAACTGTACTTGGTAGGTAGTATGTAAGCTTTTAAAGCAAGAATGTACAGGCATCTTCTGGGCATCTCATCTATCGCGTATTATACAGGCGTGATCGAGACCAAGAGCGGGCTAAACCAAAAAAATACAATGATGAACGAAGATTCGCTTGACTTAATCTTGTTTAGTCCAGAAAGTAGGTATTAACCTCTCAACCGCCATTATTTACGTCAACTATTAGTTGAGCCCCGCTGGCACACAAATTTTGTGCCAGCGGGGCTCAACTAAAACTTGTTTACTGGCACGTTTTTGTGCCGCTGGGGCTCTAGAGGTTAAAATGTGTGTAAATGTGCCATTTAAATGTAAGTGCAAATCGCGTGCATTTCACCAAATTATACTCTCTCTCTCAATACTGAAACACGGACTGATTTTGGTCTTACGATCCAATTTCTAGCGTAAATATTTGCACGCTTATTACACTGTCATTTGGTCTACGTGATGCACAGAATAATCCCTTTAATTAACAAGCTTTTCACTTCACTTACTATAAAAAAAACTTATAATGAGGAACGTGGAAAAAGTCAAGCCCCCGATAATTAGCTAGATAATCACACTATATTTTAATTTCACTCCCGGTTTACAACAAAACAGCATCTCCACTATATTTATCGTTTTATTGTAACGATCATTACATCCTTAATATAGCATGTCGCATGCAAATCGTGTGAATTTTCTAACAAAAACTCTTGGTTCACGTTAGATTATGAAGTAATAGTAACACATGCGTTTTTCTCACTGAATGCTTGGATATATGCGTAACAATGCACCCTATTAGCTAGCTTTCTACTGGCGACAATGTGACGTAAGGGTGAGCCAATTAATGATGGGCAAGAATAGAAGCTCTCACGGCTTGAGGCGACATGCGATGTACTGTTATTGGTTGCCGGCTTAGGAGTTTACTGCTTTCATCAATAGTCTTGATTCCCTATCACGCTTTGCAATAGTTTCCAGTATGCTAAGAATTTATTTTACATAGGTAGTCTCTAGCAGACTACAAACGTAGTCGCTCTATTGTGCGCTCTGGATATTTAGAAATAGTGAAATATACTATTAGAAAGAAATAAAGAATTTTTTATTTGGCATATCGCATATGCCAATGAAGCACACAGCAAGATAAAAAACAAATACAGCTTAGTTCTAAACACGAATATAGTCAAAGCCGCGTTCATTTCGAGAAACTCTTTGTCAAAGAAAATATCTTTTATTTAAAAGTATTTGAGAATTATAGTTTATTTATGAAATCTAAACTAAAACAGGACATAACGAAGTCCTATGTCGTTCGTTATATCCCTTGGGCATACATGAGACTGGCAGCATAGCCAAACTACATATATGGAAATGCTTAGCCCCTGCCCAAAATAGCTCTTGGGCAAGGGCGGGTCCAGGGGGGGGTCATGGGGTCATGGCCCTGGGCTGAGTCCAGGACCTAGGTGGAGCACTAATTAAAATTTTTAAACATTGTTACTAGATAATACTCCAGTTTCTGTCGTTGTAAACGAATAACGGCAGTGGATGGCCAAGTGGCAGCGGAGTCAGGAAATACAAATTATAACTTCTTGTAACTTGACCATGATTATGTGAACCCCCCCCCCCTCCACCCCTGGCACAAAAGCTGGATCCGCCTTGCTCTTGGGTCACTGGAAGAGTCATCCAGTCTCTTACATTTCTTTTTCTGAAAATGCTTGTTACGAGTTGTTAATTTTAACGCACTTTATTAGTTATGTAACTATGACAGTCACTTACCTACAATAGTTAATTTTTTTTTCCCTTATGTTTAAATAATTCATTGTTAACATATAAGCGTTTTGGTTTTACTGTGAGCTTGTATTGTGTTTTTTGAATAAATAAATAAATATCGTACAAAATGCATGTAGTATGCATATGTACCTAATCAAAACTGCTAATAATTGAGGTAAATACAAAATATAAAGGTGTCATTACTATCTATGTCCCCGAAACGTAAGGGCAACTGAAGGAATAGAGTGGGTTTTAGACGGTAAAAGTCTGACACTCCCTTCCACCCCACTCAAAGCGGATTTTAATAAATTTCCAACCCAAAAAATGGCGTCATAGTCTTTTTTTTTTCAAATAAAGCCGTCTCCACCACCACCTACTGAAAGCAGATGACATTTCTTCTTTAATTCATAACAAAGTGATGAGAATCGACCCTAACATAGACTTACAAATCGACTTCCAACTTCCCAAGCTTTACGGTAAATAGAAAACCAAGTCTTTCTCTTTTTGTCGCACCTATTCTAATTAAATTACCTATACCACGGTAAATATGTGTTTTACGTAATCTTTGCAAATGTACCGAGTAAATATATTTAGGTATTTGTCGAGAAATCGGATAGGTACGGTAAATAGTGGTATTTAAATAAGAAGCAAATTATTATATAAGATTTTGTTTACTATGCGCGTAATCAGTTGTTGAATTAATAGTAACTTTGTGAAATTCTCACGCAAGTCATTTACTCTCTTTTGTTTATCAACCGACGACCAAAAGAGGAGGTTATCAATTCGACGCGTATATATATTTTTTTTTTTATGTATGATCATCGAGTACTCGAAGACGGCTGAGCCGATTTGGAAAATTCTTTTTTTGTTCGAATGGGTATACTTCGAAATTGGTACCATTATCACCAAAGTCAGGATCTGATGATGGGATCCTGGAGAAATCGAGGGAACTCTTCAAATATTATAGGCACACCTATGGCGTTTTGGGTATTTCTTATAGTAACTTGTGCAGTTGCTCTCAAAAAGTACCATTTGGGGAAGTGGAACTGATGATGAAGACCACAGATGGCCGCCGAAACTACTCAATAATAAGTATTAAGTGGATTGCGATTCGATTACTTGAATATGGATGTTAAGCACTTTATGCTCGTCACAATGCATATGGTGATGTAGAGCTGATGGTGAAGTACCAGGAGAACTCCTCAACAATTAACGGCCCAGCATTGGGAAAAGCAATATTTTGTAAAAGGTTATAAGTAGTTGACATTTAGGCTCTTGTAACTAGGTAAATTAAAAATCATCCAACTAAAAAGAGTGAAAAAAAAACTTTTTAACAAAAAATTAAACCGACTCCCAAAAAACACTGCAAAGTGAAAAATAACTTTAATTTCGGAAGTCGGTGCCAAAAACGAAAAAACAAAACTAAAGACACCGACTACCGAAATTAAAGTTATTTTTCACTTTGCAGTGTTTTTTGGGAGTCGGTTTAATTTTTTGTTAAAAAGTTTTTTTTTTCTGTTACGCATGCTTTACTCATCGTTAGAGATATTTCTTAGTAGGTTTTTTGTAAGTACAGTTTTCAAAGAGTAATAGAATACTATTCAAATTAATGCGAAATTGAATTGAAGTGTATCTTTGATTTCAAATTAACAATGCTTTCCGAAGTTCTTACAGTTATCCACACGATACTTAAATATAAACCTTTTCATTTTTCAATTGTCTGTCTGTATTTCTATTTTATGGGCTAATTTTCGTATTTGGAAGTTGTAGTGCAATATAGAGGATATTTTTATCCCGGAATTCCCCCGGGATCAAGATTTATGCGACACAGCTAGGTAAAAATATAAATAAATAAGATAGTCTTGTTTTTTGTTTGCATCAACCCATTATTTTTATCAAATGACTAGCTTCCCCCCGCGACTTCGTCCCCGTGGAAAAAAAAATCCCCCGATTTTGAAACATTCTTCATTACTGCTCCGCTCCTATTGGTGTTAGCGTGATGATATATAGCCTATAGCCTTCCTCGATAAATGGGCTATCTAACACTGAAAGAATTTTTCAAATCAGAACGGTAGTTCCTGAGATTAGCGCGTTCAAGCAAACAAACAAACAAACAAACAAACAAACAAACAAACAAACTCTTCAGCTTTATAATATTAGTATAGATATTGAAAATATTTTGGTAGTGTTGTTCAACAAAACAGCAGTTTTGACTATCAATACCACGATCAAAATACAGCATTTGCATTCATATCAAACAGGAAATACATTGCATAAGAACTTAGAACCTGTGTTAAATTGATTCAAAGTACAAACATTCATCGTTCACCACTATAATAATATCCAGTACGACTGTTAGAATCAGCAATAAATCACCGGTACGAGTACGATACTGGAGCGTGGTAATTGTCGGCATTCGGTCGGTGGTCTTTCGGCGGTCGGTGGGTGCTTGCTGGCCGGCGCATGCGCGGTTGTAGCGTGCGCCCGCGCACTTGCGTAAGGTTGCGGAGTGTAAGGTAAAGGCGAAGAGATCAAGACGGTTTATGACACTGCAAGGAAATTACTACTGATGTGACATGAACATATACTCGTATGTTTGGAGTATTTATTCAATATTAGTTTAATTATTAACTTAGTTGGAGGGGTTAACCAGATTGCTAGTAATATAAGTTTTAACCACATTGTAGTTCTCTTTAAAACTGGCTTATTAAGGTATCATTCTGTTAATTCACACAAGACCTTAATAAATTATAAACTTAAACCTTCCCCATGATTTTTTCTATCCATCAGTAAAACCGCATTAAAATCTGTTCGGTAGTTTTTGCGTTTATCGCGAATAGACAATCACACAAAATCAGCGGAAGACTTTATTTTACGAGTATAAAATGTATGTGCGGATAATCAAGACAGTTGCACAGTGCACTTAGTTATAATTATTTAAAACAACTTCAATCCAAAGATTCTACTTTTTTCAAGTAAAGCAGTATACAAACCGCTTCCTCGCTTACCTTACTCCACCCGTCCTACCGAATTCTCCCACGGCAGTCGAGAAATGGCGTATTCACCTTGGGCTGCAGTAACAATTGCCACAATTAGCCAATTGTTTTGCAATCTGCCACGCTGTACTGACTGGTCTGCTGCCAAGGATCCAGAAGATGGTAGGGCTGGTAGAGAGGTTCCAAGGCGAACGCTTTGTTTTTTCTGATAGCTGTAACTGGGGTCTTTAAGTCAAGAGTGAATAGGTTACTTCTAGGTAAAAGTGCTCCATCTTCGACCACATCGTCGCTTACCATCAGGTGAGATGGTGGCCAAACGCGAGCTTATCATCAATAAAAAAAGGTTCAAATAAGATCTGTTTTCCTTTTTGAGTCAGTGATTAGCGGTGAGATACTTTGCATTGCCAATTTATTTCGCGCTCTAAATACATAAACCTTAGAATGAATAATGATCACGGTGTGTTTAGTTCTAACTGAAATGATAGTTAGGTTGCATCATTTATTAAGCTTGTGAATTTGTATGTAGGCTTATTTTACACTGTGTACGTGTCCCTACTAATATTATAAATGAGAAAGTACCTACATCTGTCTGTCACATTTTCACGTCTAAACTACTTTACAGATTTTGATGTAATTTGGTTCAGAAAAGGGTTACCTTTGAGAGGGTATGGGTCTTTTTGTTCTTGAAAAAAATCACTTTCGAGCGAAGCCACGAGCGGAAGCTATTTTAAAATATTTTTACTCTGGAAAGAAATAAAAAAATATCTTCATAATTTTTGTTAACGAACCACTTCTTTGATAAATAATTAAGTGGCGGTTCTGAAGCAAAGAACAAGTCTAAAATCTCGTTTTAAATTACTTTTTGCTGCCGAAAGTATACATTTCAGTAAAATTAGAGGTTTGAGCCAGAAGCTGGCTAATGATAGGCATAGCAATCACGATGTTATGATGAGTCATCATTTTTGTTTCGACATTCATGAGATGAAACTTATGAGCTTGAAGTCGGGGTCAGAGGCCTCGAGTACTACTAATAGTAAAGAGTATAGTGTACTCGTAGATATTTATTATTGTAAGTATTTTTTGTTTGTTTTTTGATGATAACCACCATCGGATCTGATGGTAAGTGATGATGTGGTCGACACCACTCCAGACACAAGCATATTTAGCTTAGTTGGAGGGGTTAACAAGATTGCTAGTAATATGAAATTCTACCCACATTGCTAGTTATCTTAAAAAAAAAGAAAAAAAAATGAGTGTGGGGTACTTAATTAGTATCCCCTCGAGTGTCGCATGTTGAATTTCCTTATGATTTTTGGGTAGGACTTCAGAAAAAATGATAAAACGGCAATTTATGGCCATTATCATGGTATATATTATACCTTCCTGGCTTTGCTATGAGTTTATCTAACTATTTATATCATTCAATAAGCAAATCAAACTGACCTTATCTCGCAGTGATGTGATATGTTTTCACTTTTATAATTTTCAATCACATTCGAAAAAAAAATGTGTAGGCAATTTTAACACAAATTATTACAAAAAAAATAATAAAAACTATTATAAAAAGTAATAAAAACTATTTGATAACATAACGAACTAGTCTGCGGCGTCACAACAAAAACCACAGATGCATTTTGTAATTATTTTTTCGTTCATTTTAGCGGTGTATGCAGAACGTATTGCTGCTTGCAACACAACCACAGATATTTATCGACCAATCCTGACCAAGCCCTTAAGTGTAACTGTCCGACTTAAGACATTCGGAGCATTTTTTTCTTATGTCGCACTGTGTAACTTAAGACACGCTCAGGGTGTCCTACAGATCTCCTCCTATCGGATGGAATGGGCCATAATCCACAATGCGGGCGTATTGCGAGTTGGTAGTGTGATATAGGTAAATAAATGTTATTGTTATATTTACATACCTCTGTAAAAACTTGCTCGCTTCTATTAGGTAACTTTTACATTTCGATTCACCCTGAGGCGTCGGTGAAGTGGTAAAAGAAGAAAGTGTTTAAGTCGAACCTGCTTGCGATTGATCAGAAGAGATTGTGATTTGGAGAGAGAATTAACTGTTAAAAATGCGAAAAGCACTGAGATATTTATGGGCAGTTGAATGGGCTAATCTATCAGATAGTTGTTTTGATATCATTATTATTGTGTAATGTTTATGCAGGGCAATTAATTTATTCCCGTTCCATCATCGGACTACAAGACAAACGGCGATGCGCCATCGGTACATGGTGGACATCCCACCCATACGCACGAAACGTTTTGGGAATACTTTCATTGTGCGTACGGCTAAGGAGTGGAATTCCCTGCCAGAGTCTGTGTTTCCTGATCGCTATAACCTGGGAGTCTTTAAGTCAAGAGTGAATAGGTTACTTCTAGGCAAGCGTGCTCCATCTTCGACCACATCGTCACTTACCATCAGGTGAGATAGTGGTCAAACGCAAGCCATAAATAAAAAAAAATAAAAAAAATTAGAAATTATTAACAAAATAATTAACTGACAGTACAGCTAGATATGAATGCCATACTAATATTTATTCCGAGCGGGAATCGAACCCGCGACATGAAGCGCAGCAGCCAATTGCTCAACTACTGTGCGAACCGTGACGCCAAATTTTAAATCAATAAATCATCAAATTTGTAAACTTTGTGCCTAAATGTTCTGGAGGAAGAGTTTAGGTTTTTGGCACTTTGAAATAGCTAATGTATTATTTGTTGAAATAACTTTCAGTTATCGTCGCCCTTTTCATGAAGTTCACTTACCCATCTTTTTTCTGTCCTCCAGCTCTGGGTAGAGCGCAGGAGAGTATCAGACTTCCACCGACTAAAAACCCACACCGTTGCTTCAGTTGACCTTCAGCTCGTGAGTTCCCGCAACCTACGCAGTCAATTACCTAAGTTTATTTCTAGTATTAATATTTACTTAAATACTTACCGGTATAAAGAGAACTGTCAACCCTATGTGTATATATAAAATGTCTAATTACACGTAGTATTGTTTGCTTGCTCCTACATACTTTATACACGGTCAATGTAAAATAACTCACGCTAAGGTTACAGCCTCAAGTACGTACATAATAGGTACATAATGACCTATGGGAGATCTGCTCGCAATATATAATTATACTATTATTATTGTTACGTCACATAAACACTTATTCAATGTTAATTACTGATTGTGTTTTGTCTGTTTGTTTCGACTTTTACGTTGAGATTTGGTTGAAATGTTTAATTGAGCTTATTATGGATTGTGTTTGTTTTAGAAAGGAAAAAAGGTTTTTAATGAGCGATGGGAATATTAATGTCAAGTTAGGGAAAGGAAGATTTGAATTGTTTGTTAGTAGGTACCTCCACTGTCTTATTAAATGTTGTATGATTAGAAGCAAGAGCAAATGGTTAGTGGTGGTCGACAGTACTCTCTGTCGATCCGTGTCCAATGGTGTTTGAGAGGTGCAGGAAGGCTGACAATGCCCTCTGCCGTCCTCCCTAAAGTGGTCTATGGGTTACGGACTTGAGGAAGTCAATCATCTTGTCATATAGGCCCGAGAAGGTGTAACTTGCTAGCAGCGTGAAGAGTTTTGGAGTAAGCTTCACCTTGTCATGATTCATTCCTCATCAGAAATAGAGTATGCGACCGCAAGTCGTCAAAGGAGGGGTGAATGTGGAGAAAGCTAGTGTGTCTCCGCACCCTAGCTAAAAGTGACGTAGAGAAACACAGCGTGGATTTAGACAGTATTATTTATTTACTCAAGGTGGAGCACATCCATGAGGACTTTTGTACGTAAAAGTCTAATGTGGTTCCAGCCGATATTTAAGTTTGATTCCTTTGTACCTGTGGTATAGTTTATTTACAAATCTCGGTGTATTATCGAACAGCGGGTAACTGTACTGGTTGAAAAGCAAATAGCATCTGCTTTATACGTGTACTTAGTGTGGTATAAAGGTAACCCTTCTCTTTATGCGGATGAAATCCTCACAGATAGCAAAAGCCACTTGAACCAAAAAGCAGTAAATACAACCGAACACAGATAAGCGTGAGTCACTCCTGAAGAATCTAACAGTTCCTGATTCCCAATAATTACATAAGTTTATGTCCCAATGCGAGGTTATCAGCCGCCTCGTCGCTGCCTTCGTGGCCCGCGTGGCCATAAGATACACAAGTAATCGCTACCTCTGGGGCCACGCTTGGCTTATCTCCTTATATCGCATAAATATCGAAGGACACGGAAGCCAATTAGACATATCTATGTGTTTTCAGGGTTGGCTGATGAGCAGCCGGGTAACGTGAGACCTAAGATGTAGACGAACTGAGTTCTTCTAGGATTTAACTTTTGTGGATATTTCAGTTGATGTATGGAACTGTTTAGTTTTTATAGTTACAAATTGGCAAAAAATTTGGGGAGTTAGATAATTTTTGGGTTGGAAAATAGTATTTAATTATAAATAGGTACGTAAATTCCAAGTATTTTAGAAATCTTTTCGTATCTAATTCATAATTGTAAGAAGCCTACTCTCTGTTAGAAGAATAAAGTTCAGTGGCTCAGATTCGGATATTATAATCCTATTGTAAGTACCAGTTGATATTCTCTAATAGATTTCTCACTAAAAGTCCAGATATATTTTCTTTAAAGACCATTTTATAGAAGATGTTAGTTTGTACATGTTCCTTGGCAACCATAAGTTTTGGGCACGCACGACTCCCACGCGCGTCTGGTCCTCACCTAGATCAACGATACCTCCGCTATCAGACCAGCTCTGCTTTATCTAATGATCGCTCTAGGCTGTTATGACATTATGAGAGCTTCCTCATTTCGTGAGGAAGAATATCTTAGCAATGAAACAGAGGAAAATCGGATTAAGAATAAAGTTTTGATTAAAATCGTCTATAATCATCGTTAATAACATGGATTATTTTCATGCCATTATTAATGTAACTTATAATTAATGAAACAACAGAAAAAATAAGAAACCGGGCGGGTTTTGAGTCAGTAGGTGTGTCACACTTCCTTCCGCTCCACCCAGAGTAGAATAGAATAATTAAATATAATAAAAATTACATTTTTAATAATTTTATTAAAAGATTAAATTCAGACTGGGAGGAGTTAAGTTAATTTTTTTATAGGAAATGATCAATTTGAACCTTGCACTCACTTCTGACGTTATATAAGTGAAATAAAATATTTTTGATTGATTAATTATGTTCTCCGCACATAAACGTAATATCGTAATGTATCTAACCGTAAGTAGAGTTAGTTGACACTCGCAATGTTTCTTGAAAGTAATAATTCTGCAAGAAATTAACTATGAAGACGCAATTTTCCTCATCGTCATTAAAATTTGTAGGTTACATAAATCATAATACGAGAAACTATCAATACATTAGCTGTATTAGCTACAGACCATTATTATGAACATGGCCCACCCACTTACTTTAATACTAATGACAGCTTTTCATAGCCATGCTAAATACTTAATGGCTCATTTACACACTGAGATTTCCTCGCCTCGGTATAATGATTATCATATAAAGACAAACATACGATAATCTCTGACGATGAATCTGGCCAACTAAAAATTGCCAAGCTTAACGTTTAGAAAAAAAGAAAAGGTTTCCCCTGATATTTTTGTAGATAGAGTTTTATGTTTGCACCAGAAGAACTATTTGTAAACTTTTCACACTTGACTTAAATACACCCAGGTTATAGCCATCAGGAAACACAGACTCCGGCAGGGAATACTTATCCTTAGCTTTACACAAAATTAAAGAATTCACAAAACTTTATAACCATCAGAAAACATAGACCCGTGCAGGGAATTCCTCTCCTTAGCTTTAGGCGCAATTAAAGAATTTATAAAACCTTTTGTGCTTATGGGTGGGATGTCTACCATGTAAATATGGTGCATCAGAATTCGATAATTTGACAAAATTAATTTAATTTTAGGGCCCAAAATGGGAAAGGGAGAAAGACCTGTCTTATTTGAGGTGGCTACTGGAGATACATCCCCTAAATTCCTACCAGTCTCTCTTTTTCTCTTCGTATAACAAAGTTCATTCTGGAGTGTCACCCACGCGATTCGCACGGCTATTCTCCCATGGTATGCTGACATGCAAGAAACTATCTCCATGTAAACAGGTTCTAATACTCTATCAGTCTATTACCTCGCACATTACTATATCATTTGTCGTCGCCTGTCATCGTTAAACATTTGTATTAGAAACTTCGCTAATACGTTTTCTATGTGGATGGCAAACAGAGAGTTTATTACTCGTAAATGAACGATTTAGATCTCTCGACTATCGTTTGTATATGGCTTTCTCCTTGTATGAGAACGGAGGAATTAGAAATGGTAGGTACTATAGATGCATCAAGTGGCTAATGTACAATAAACATAATATTTCATTATTGACGAGGATTCGAGTTTGAAAGGAGCTCGGGACTACACAATAGCCACTCGATTCGATTTTTAGAGTTAACCAGCAATTGCTCAGGTCTGATTGTCGATGGGTTGGTGGATAGGTAGGTATAGGGAAGATATTATACGGTCGGTATCGATAGTCAGCCAACATTTTTGACAGGAGTCTTGCCAATGGGTGTCGTTTTACCCAGTTACGGGGTTATGCAGTTTAGACAGGTATTCGCTCCAAAAAAAAAAAAAAAACTGGTACCCATCCGCATCTGGTAAGACTGAAAGATAGTTGGAAAAGCTTGGAAAGATTCATGTGTCGTTTCTCTGCATACTTATAAAATAATTTAAAAAACTGTGGTGATGTCTACAAACAGGTCATTTCAAGCTGAAAAGCTCAAGGTAAATTAAGCTTGAGCAAGCAAACTATCGATATTATGTTTAATAAGTAGTAATTTGACAGGCCCGTTGGTATAGCGGTCAGTGGCCCTGACTGCTATGCGCAAGGTCGTGGATTCGATTCCCACCTAGGACAAATGTTTGTGTGATGAGCACGGTCATTTGTTCTTTGTCTGGGTGTAATATATCTATAATATGTATGTATTTAGAAATATATATGTATGTTTATCAGTCGTCTAGTACCCATACCACAAGCTCTGCTTAGTTTGGGACTAGATGGCGTTGTGTGAAAAAGTTGTGGAATATTATTATTATATTAATTATTAATTTATCCTTTCCGTTACAAAAGCTAACAATTATCTCATCTTTATATACAATCTAATTTATATCAAGTGGTTTTCCTTCTCGGAAGCGCTGCCAACATATTCACACCACACCCACGCACGTATAATCAAACCTAACACTAATTATTTCTATAATAAATAACAGCTTTCTCTCAATAAAATTAATTGCTTTACAAAGTATCCTACGCTGTTACGTAACTTAGATAAGTTAAATTTATCGATAAGATCTGACCGGTCATCTTAATGTACTTACGATATTAACTTAGGAAGGTAAGTACTCATTCACCGCGCGTTTAATTGTCGCATAAAGACTTTGGTTTAGATAACATCGAATAACGCATAAGACCATGACGGTTTTATAGATTTGAATAAAATCTCTGCACATATTTTTGAGAAAGTATGTGCTAGGTACTGTGGTTTATGTTAGGCACGTACGATGGCTGATGGCTGGAAATATGAAACCTTGAATGTAATATCCACATTTTCTCCTAGATTAGTAAACCTTTTAACTTCGACTTTTTCAAGTTGTTTTAGGTTTGCGTTTGACCACCATCTCACCTGATGATAAGCGATGAGTCAAAGTCGAAGAGGAAGCACGCTTACCTAGAAGTAACCTATTCTCTTTTAACTTAAATACCTCCGTGTTATAGCTATCAGGAAACACAGACTCCGGCAGGGAATACCGCTCTTTAGCTGTACGCACAATGAAAGAATTCCCAAAACATAACTTTCTTTAGATACTAAAAATAAGTAAATGAATGGTTTCAAAACCATAAAATGGTACGTAATTCGCGTAAAATTATACGACTGTATTAATAAATTTGTTATATTGTAAAACCAAGCTCAATAAACAAAATAATACGGTGTATGTCATAATTAGTTCTGGCTATTAATTCCAATCAAATATACAACGAAGAACTTGACATTACTAAATAACATGAAATTGTAAATTAACTATTCATTTTAGGTGTCAAATTCCGACATTATAGCATGCGATTATTGTGACGTAAGTCGCACGTTGTTGTGGCGTGAATGGGAGGCTTTAGAGGCAGTGAAAGTAAGATGACCGATGCCCCTTTATGTCAATAAAAAAACATTTAGCTATGTGAACTTTGGTACTGTCAACAATGTGTTAAAACTACAATACAGTGACTATTATGTAATGTAATTACATTGTATTTGTGTTATGTTTATAAACGGCAAAGGGATTAGAAAGTGCGTAAATCGGTAAAGTCAATTGAAAGTTGTCAATTTGTGAAATTATAAGTTATTTCAGTAAGCTGACGAAGTTATTTTACGTTTTATACCCCCACTGTTGGGGAAAACTGATTTGAAAACAAAACAAACTTATCTTTTCCCAAAATATGTTGGGATAGGCTACCAATCTACCCAGCTGCCATCATTGCCACGGCAGCGAGGATACAGCACAGCATACGCTTGGCGAATGAACAGCGTGGGTTGAACACCGTAATGCCCTGATTGCTGAAGTGGGGAGTGATCTCTCGTTGCCGGCCTTAGTCAAATCTATGGTTGGGAGCGAGAGGTCATGGCAAGCAGCGGCTGATTTCGCAGAGCGGGTCATGGTGGCAAAAGAAGCGGCAGAGAGAGAGACGGAGACGTCCTCAAATGTAACGAGCCGCGTTCGAAGGATTGGGGGACAGAGGTGGGCTGACCATGCCCTTTTCCATCCCCCGTAATGTGGCCTGTGTCAGACTTGGAAAGTCTGGCATCCGACCATATGGCATATAGGCCCGAGCAGGTGTCGCGTAGTGTTTCCGCGCGCCTTTCTAAAATTATGACAGGGTGAGGAGATGCTCACTCCTCCCCTCATCTGAGATGGCGTAAACGACCGTCAACTGTCACTGCTGGGGTGATTGTGGAAGATGCTAACGTATCTCCGCACCCCAGCTAAAAGTGAAGAAGAGAGGCACCGTGTGGTTTTCAACCGACGACAAAAAGAGGAGGTTATCAATTCGACGCGTATATTTGTTTCGTTTTTTTTTTATGTATGATTACCGAGTACTCGAAGACGCATGAACCGATTTGAAAAAAACTTTTTTTGTTCGAATGGATATACTTCGAAATTGGTCCCATTGTCACCAAGTCAGGATCTGATGATGGGATCCTGGAGAAATCGAGGGAACTCTTCAAATATTATAGGCACACCTATGGCGTTTTGGGTATTTCTTATAGTAACTGTTTGCAGTTGCTCTCAAAAAGTACCATTTGGGGAAGTGGAACTGATGATGAAGACCACAGATGGCCGCCGAAACTACTCAATAATAAGTATTGAGTGGATTGCGATTCGATAACTTGAATATGGATGTTAAGCACTTTATGCTCGTCACAATGCATATGGTGATGTAGAGCTGATGGTGAAGTACTAGGGGAACTCCTTAACAATTAACGGTCCAGCATTGGGAAAAGCAATATTTTGTAAAAGGTTATAAGTAGTTGACATTTAGGCTCTTGTAACTAGGTAATTTAAAAATCATCCAACTAAAAAGAGTGAAATAAAAACTTTTTAACAAAAAATTAAACCGACTCCCAAAAAACACTGCAAAGTGAAAAATAACTTTAATTTCGGAAGTCGGTGCCAAAAACGAAAAAACAAAACTAAAGACACCGACTACCGAAATTAAAGTTATTTTTCACTTTGCAGTGTTTTTTGGGAGTCGGTTTAATTTTTTGTTAAAAAGTTTTTTAGTCAGTAAGAGTCTGACAGACCCCACCGTCAACCTCATCAGACATCCATGAAGATTTCCACACGCAAAAAAGGTACCAATCTAACCGGGTTCAGAAGATCAATAGTGATCAACATGGAGTGTCGGATCTCTACCTTGTAACTGCTGTCAGATTCTCCGGCTTCTGACAACCGATAACAACTGTCAAAGATGTACAGACACGTCAAGCAACAATAATCTGTCAAATTACTTTAATAGATTTTCAACTTTATTGTTAAAGAAATTAGGTTCAAGGTTGATTGGGAAAATTTGACAGTTTCGAGTAGCTTCATGTGCTGGCGTCTGTACAAGAGATAATTGGGACCAACGGCTTACTGTGCTTTCCGAGGCACGAAGAATCTAGATAATTTAAAACGGTCACTCATCTACAGACTGACTTAGGCAAGCGTTGCTTAACCATTTTATTTCCTGGCTGTGAAAATCATCGAATGACTTCTTCCGCTCTGGGTAAAGCGGAAGGGAGGTTTAGGCTGGACTAAAAACCCACCCTGTTCCCTCTGCTGCCCTTACGATCCGGGGCTGCGACATCTCGTTAGAACATTCTCGCAACCCCTGCAGGCAATGGCCTTATAGGACCCCGTCACTGGTGCTGATAGCTCTTTGAGCCGCGCGGAACATGACGCGCCGCCGACCCGGGGCTGGTCCTTACCGGACGGTGAACTACCCCTGCTCGCCGTCCGCAAGCCTGCGCCTACGGTGACCGGAGATCGGCAAGTATTTAGCCATGACCCTCCATTGTGAGTTTCGTCAAGTAGTCGACATATTTACAAAAAATATTATTGGCTGTCTTAATTACCGGCTTTATTGTTAAATCTTTTCATACAATTGTAGTGGAAAATAAACGTATTTGTTATTATTGTTATATCTAGTTTAACTTAAAACTGCAAAAAACATGTAAAACTGTTATTTATAAACAAGTCGCAAAGTAAAATGTAATTTCTTTTCATTAAACAGAGCTCATAATTCTAAAGTAGAAAAATATTTCTTGATAGTGCTCTTAGCAGTTATTACCTAACATTACCAACCATAAAGGCTAAAATGAGATAATCTACAATAATTTCTATTTTAAGCGTTAGTTACAGCACCATCTGTATTATGACGGCAATCTGCATCAGTACTCATGATCTGAAGGTACCAAACCTGTACTGATTACACAATCAGAATGATATCGCAGGGACGACAAACTTTTGTTCGCAACTTTGCGTGTAGTTACTACTTAATTTAATAGTGCTTAGGCATAGTTTTTATAAGACACTACGCTGGTATGAGCATGTGAGACGCAGGAGAGAGGAGCGCATGACGAGGCGGGTGATGGTTGTAGAGGAAGGAGTACGACGCAGAGACCGCCCCCCAGCTACCTGGATGAGGACCAAACTTAACGACCTTAAACCGCTAGAGTTAACAGCATAGATGACACAAAATCGCCAGAAATTGCGTAAAAGTATCTGGAAGGCCGACCCTGAATAAGAAATGAGCCAAGAGATTGATTGATTGACTAAACCTGTCTGTTTTTCTGTTTCCCGGGATAGCCTCTGGTGGGGCTGAAAGTACTTTTTTTTATAATTGATAATAGGTTCGCGTTTGACCACCATCTCACCTGATGTGGTCGAAGATGGAGCACGCTTACCTAAAAGTAACCTATTCACTCTTGGCTTAAAGACCCCTAGGTTATAGGTATCAGGAAACACAGACTCCGGCAGGGAATTCCACTCCTTAGCCGTACGCACAATGAAAGTATTCCCAAAACTTTTAGTGCGTATGGGTGGGATGTCCACCATGTATCGATGGCGCATCGACGTTTGTCTTGTAGTCTGATGGTGGAACGGGCTTGGCGGAATTAGATTGTGTAATTCCATCGCACACTCCCCGAAATGTAATCGATAGAAAACCGATAGACTTGCAACTCGTCGTCGATGTCTTTCAGTGTTATGAAATGTACTTTAAATGTAAAGCTATTCAGATATTTGTATCTGATAGTCATCATCTTGGTACTGAGCTGATGATGGAAGTAACAACTCCTCAAAGCTTGTAAATGGATTCATTCATAAAATCAAGTCAGTGTTCTTACTGGTCGGTAGGAGATCAAAGCTAAATACAACAGCCGGTCCCTTATTATAAACGAAAGTAAATATCCAATGAAACAGTCTTGTGCGCTTTTCACCTGTTTTAATTAAATACATAATTAAGTTTATTTTTCGGTTTCAAGTACATGTAAGTATTGATCTTTTCAAGTTTTTTTAATCTCATTTGCTCTACAGTCTTGCTTGTTTAATATGTTCGTTAATTTGAATTCAAGATTGTTTTAATAAATGGTAGTTTAATGATATTTTTGGAGGACTGAACTAAATTCAACGATAATAATTATCGTGAAAAACCAGAACTTTTTCAGGGGGGAAATCATAAAATGACTTCTCCCTCTCTAGCTCATTCGCAGTCTCTCTCAGTAGCTTTCTAGTTCACTCTCTCTTTGGGACACATCATTGGTACTGATTGCTCTTTGAGGCACGCGTGGAACACTACGCGTCATCGACTTGGGAGGAAAACCAGCCTTTACTTCAGAATTCGTTCATCAGATCTTAAGGTTGGCCAACCCTGCTCTGGAACCAAACCTGCTACTTGACGACCATGTCACTAATGTGCGGGCGGGCGTCTACAAAGAGCCTGCGTATTATCGTACTACAAAAACTAACTCTTTGACCAGTTTATCCTGACACACGAGAAAATGGTGTACCAAGTCTAAAATGTGCCATTTACACTTTACTAAAGCACACATACATACATAATCTTGAAATTTTGTTTATTTGTCTGTGTCTCAGATTGTCTTGGCAAATTTTTGGAACGGCTAATCCCATTTTAATGGGACTTTCACTGGAAGATAGAAGAGATTTTTAGGAAAACTTTTCAGCTACTTTTTATCTAGATTTCTTACGGTATTGGGGTTTAAGTGAGAAAACATTCTACGTGACCGAAGTCACGGATACAGCTAATATAAAATACAACACTTTCTCTACATACATATAATGTAACCTGAGCTTAATTAAGAAAAATGTAGGCAATAGTGGGTAAAACTCAAGTATGAATTTCATTAGCTTCCTTTTATCTTCAATTAGGCAACTTGTATTTTTTTATAATGGCCATAGGGCCACGATGAGGGGTCCCATTATACTGGATACCCTTCAGTAGCGCCACCGTAACACAGCACAATAATAGGGTTAGGAATGCTGTCCCATTTCCGACCGGTCATATGTACCCCGGCCATTTGTACCCGGCCTATTTTTGTAGATCGTAGATTTAATGGCACGAGTGTTAACTTGATGGTTTTGATGTCGACACGATTAGGTGTAAATGATAGTGTAGAGATAAAAGCCTAAGGCGTACCACGAGTATCACTGGAATGTTGGTGTAAAATCTTTCTCAGGGAGTGTTCTAACGAGATACAGTAGTCTCGCTAGGGCAACTGAAAGAACAGAGAGGGTTTTTAGTCGGTAGAAGTTTGACAATCCTTTCGCTTAACAGAAGGAGTCGGTTGATAATTTTCCCCCCGAAAAAAAAGGCTTTTCTCGATAGCAGATCCACGTATAATTATACAACGTGTAACGGAAACCCCATATCTATCCAAAAGGACTGAACTATGCAAAGTTTCAGCTCAAAATAAGTGACTCACAGAATTGACGCCAAATTGTTGGTTTCGTATGTTTCTTGAATACCAATAATAACAAACGTGTCACAGCGCTATGAGGGTCATCACTTTCCACGTCACTTGCCAATAAAACGATAATTCTCTTCGTTCTTCTTAATTTGAAAAATTCGGTCTCTGGTATCAATGTATTGAAATTTCTAATAAGTACCACACATGTTTAGAAAACCCTGGCCTTGCACTCGGTATGTATATACCCTTTAAATTACACGTTGTATAATACTCTAAAGGGCGCCACAGACATTAACCTACATGGCTCTCATATGATTTGATCACTACAGATTGTCTGGACTTTAAAAGAGACGTTGACCTCTGAGTTTGTTTCAGTGTTTCTTCTCAGAGTTGTCAGTTAGGAAACACTGGCCTCATCTAGTTTACATTTACGAAAAAAAAGACGTGTGAAAGTGTTATTTGTAGTCTATTTGCAAAATAAACATCTTTATTTCATTATTTCACTAGTGGTAGCCCAGTGGTCGAAATTCAACCATAATTTTAATAAAAAACCAATATTTCGAATGCATTTTAAGGTATATAAAAATATAAGTTTTCTGAACGCGTTCTCTGTATAAACTTTGACTGTAGTGTCATTTTCCTTTGTCTGCGTATTTATTAATGAAAAAGGAATAGGTAAAAAATATGTGCTTCATGTATTAATATACAGCTATTATACAATTATGATTATAATATCATACCAGCTGTTGCCCGCGACTTCGTTCGCGTCGGAGGTTTTTCCCGTGTAAATCCCGTTCCCGTAGGAAATTCCAAAATCCTTTCTTAGTGCTCCTCTACACACCCCAAGGAACATACATGCCAAATTTCACCTTCCTGCGCCCAGTAGTTTCGGTTGTGCGTTGTCTGTCAGTCAGTCAGTAACAGAAGCGTTTTATAGAAATATTGATTGATTTATTAGCTTATTTCTTGTGTAATAAACCTCTGACCCTTTCATATAATTACAGAATTTTAATGTGTTTATTTCTGGATTTCAGGTACTTTCTTTTGGATTGGGAATCACATCTAAGGCAGTGAACTGTACGTTTTAATTTATCCAATCATTATTTTGGTAATTATTGTAGAAATTATTTAAAATGCCCGTTCTCCATACGCCGTACCTAAATTATTTCTGTGTAATATACTTGTAAAAGTAAATAAAAATATCAATTACTAACAACGTAGATATTATAAATCAAGATAAGCTTGTCGCGTCACAAGAATAACCTACCACAAGCCGATTTCCATTTAATTTTCTTCCCACATCACAATTAAAATGCAGCCACAGCACAAAAACAATAAAACAAGCGGAACTTTCCTCTCATTAAGACATCTCACCCGGATTCTCTCGGATGATCACAAGAGTATCTATGTCAATAGACATACAAACCACAGCACACGATCAGACTTGCCAATGAGTGCTTTTTACTGGATAGTACAACGACACACTGGCTTCAATGACTGATGGAATAAAGTTTTGCATATCGTCAATCGTTTTCTCAGCAATACTTGATTTCTCTAAAACCCTGTAAGATTTTGTGAATGGACATTTTATTATTGTTAAGAAGCATTTTTAGGACCTATTCTGTCATCGAACCAAAGAAAGCAAAGTCAAAGCCAGAATATATTAAACTTAACATGTATTTCTGCCATATCAAAATTCTCCCAGTATCCAGTACCTTCCGGTATAGAAATGTAATCGTATAATAAGTATAGTAATGTATGGTATCAAAACATGATCATGCGCAGGGTGTATTGTGTTCTTCCGTAGTAAATGCTACAAGTATGTATGTACATTGTATACTGCCATGTATGAACATATTACATATACATATAACACACCGCGTATTGAATCTAAATTGCTCAGCAACATTTTTGCAACAGTGTTAAATTTCAATGTCATATGTTTTGAATGACAATGTGATATTATTTCATATTCGGAATTGGGAAATAGTGTTGCGGAAATCAATAATATATTTTATAGTTATAGTTATCGAATGCGAGAATGCGTTAAGAATAAATTTACACAGTTTTAGCAGCTGGATCTGAAATTTGTCAATACATATGCATAGTCATCAATATTGCTAATATTGAACACACTGCTAGGACATAGACCTCGTTTCAATGAACGGCACGAGGGAGTGAGGTCGTTTGATAATTTTCCTCTGGGAAAAGAAAATTTCGGGAGCAAAATTATCAAATGCCTCCATTCGCTCTTAGTGGAGTGGAAGGTAGTGTCAATATTCTACTGAGTGAAAACCAAACCGTTTGCCCTTGTATTCCGGGGCAGCAGTATCTCGTTAGAACATTCCCGCAGTCCTGGGTCCCTGCTCCATGTTCAGCAGAACTGCACTCAACGCAAGAACCATATTCGTATTTCTCATCCTATATAAAATAGTTGCCTTCGGTTAAGAATATTATCGCCAAAATAACAATTTCACGACTACCTCCAGAAACAATTTCCATTTCTCCATCTTTAATTCAGTAAGTACGCCAATAGACGGCGTTGTGGCCAATTGAGCGTGTTGATCGGTAATGCCGGGAAGTTTTGTGCGCCTGCGCAGCTAGCTTCCGCTGCTGACGACTGACGACACAGATGCCGTTTTAATGGTCAGAGAACTCACTGACCATCACTAATATGCTTGAATGTACTTAAGAGAAGGTCGACGAACGAGCTGTTTGTTTGTGATTGTGTTTGATTAAATTATTTATTTGGTAAACTTACAGCTAGATAGAGAAAATGGTAGGGATAATAAATTAAATATGGCCAATTACAAGTATTCACTAGTAACTAGATGTGCAATATAATAATACAGACAGGTTAGGTGAGACAGACAGTGGAAAAAAAATACAAATTGATAAACAAAACAAATAATAATTGATAAATATAACAAATGTCTTAAAAGTTTATTAGTATGTAGGCCATAATGTATGAAAATGTTATCATTGTTATTTAACTTTTTAATTTAAATTATCATTAACGTTTTTTTTTTAATTTTCTCATAATTGTTTCTCTTTTTAATATATTATATGTAAATTTCGTCTATTGATAACCTTGTTAGCTTAGTTGTATTATCATATCATGCTGTGGTCTCCTGTAAGGAGTACACTAACGTAATCTATATCTATACTTATAATAAATCTGTAGAGAGGTCAATTCTGTACATGAAATATATTTACAAAATAACTATCAGGGGGTGATTAGGGATCGATACTGATGCCAAAATAGCAATCAGTAAAATTTTTGTCTGTCTGTCTGTCTGTCTGTATAACCGTTATAGAAACAAAAACTACTCAACGGATTTTAACGAAACTTGGTACAATTATTTTTCATACTCCTGAGCTGGTTATAGTATACTTTTCATCACACTACAATCAATAGGAGCAGAGCAGTGAAGGGAAATGTTGGGAAAACGGGAGAAGTTACTCCATTTTTTAAGCTTCCGTCGCGAGTGCAACCTTAATGGTTAAAGCTACACAGAAATTATTTATGACGGAAATGTTCTCCTTAAAATTATATAAAAAATATCCCACGACAGCATATATCTATCTTTTATGGTTTACTCACAATAACACGTGTAACTCCCGATAGCTTAGCAGTTCGAAGCTTTCTGATTATTATTCTGCTCCGAAATTTAAAACCACCACAACTTTGCAATGGAACTCGGCTAAAAGTAACCCAGTTGCAACAAAATATAATCGAGGCTCAAATTTTAATAGGTTGCGGTGCAGGAGAAACTGTCTTTATTCCCAGAATTCCCATAATACCAAATAATTTTCCATTCCAATTTAAAAGAACGCAATTCCCAGTATCGATGTGTTATGCAATGACAATTAATAAGGCTCAAGGGCAGACTTTTCGTGTTGCTGGAGTAGATCTCAGTGTCAGTTGTTTCTCGCATGGTCAGTTGTACGTCGCTCTTTCCCGGGTTAGCAGTTCTAGAAATCTTTATGTTCACGTGCCAGACGGGTCAACTTTCAACATAGTTTACCCGGAAGCTTTGCGCTGAAGTATTTTCGTTTTATAGGTACTTAAGCCTCATGTGAACCTGATCTTAACTTAATAACACACAAGGAGTTACACGCTGACGGAGTCGCGGGCACAGCTATTAACAATAATATTGTGCGGTTCGGTATTGCGATATTTTTCAACAGTATTATAGATTGACATATTATATTTCCCTACTAAATTACGAAAGTTAATCTGTCTGTTACATCAAAATCACTGAACCGTGAGGAAGGACATAGGCTACCTTTTTTACGAAAAACTACGGAAACGTGGATGAAGTTGCGGGCAACAGCTATCTATACTAATAATATAAGGCTGAATAGTTTGTTTGTTTGTTTGAACGCGATAATCTCAGGAACTACTAGTTCGAATTGAAAAAATATTTTTTAATTAAATAGTCAATTTATAGAGAAAGGCTATAGGCTATATATCATTATGCTAAGGCCAATAGGAGCAGAGCGCCAATGAAGAATGCTTCAAAATCGGGGTTAAATTTAACGTTAGCCCAAAGTAACTATTCCACGCAGACGAAGTCGCGGGCAAAAGCTAGTACCTTATATATTAATATTTGTCATGTCCTGTGTACATCTTTTGTTGGAGATCCTAATAAGTAAATAAATAAATAATTTTGTAGTCTTGGTTAGGTGTATCTTATTAATATGAATGCTATAGGACGGATCTTCCTAAAGTATTCATATTAAGAAGTATGAAGTACAAGTCTGTAGAACTTGATATAAGTAAGAAATACCTACAAATTACGATTTTTTGGAATAGACAGTTTTATACAAAAGCATGCATTTTCTAGTTATATTATATATATCTTTGTAAAAAACAAAGATATCAAAACTGGGCACAAAATAATAACACAACAACTCGTTCATCAAACGAACAACCACTATTCGTTTCGCGACATATTGGTATCTATGTACATGTGTTACATAATTATTATAGAAGACGTTCATAATAAAATAAATTTTCTAAACATGAAAACAAAACATATTTCTTCCGTTTCATGAAAATAATTTATTTTATTGGATGCACGTCCAAGGTAACAGAGCAGACACGCAATGATGTTATTAATTGCCTTGTTTTCTCCACGATACGTCTACTCACTGATATTGTATGTTTTTGATAAAAAGCTAAATATTGGATGTATGATCAAGAATGTAGGAAGTTCTTCTAAAGCCTAACTTTTCATTATTTTGTGCATATTTTACGGATAAGATAAGAAGGCTATTTTAAAAACATTAAAAGTTAAGTTGCAATGTCATCTCAGCGTCAAGAAATGTTAAAAAATTTACATGTTGTAGTAAAATAATAAGTTTTTAAAAATATTAGCATTGAAATCAGACTAGTTGTATGTATTAGTTAACAGAGTAAGTCTCACTCAATAAATATTTCAGCCTATCTCCTCTCTGGCAATGCTCTCTATGAGAAAGATTGGACTATAATCCAAGCCCAGTGCGAGTTAGTAAAATAAAGAATTACTGCATCAATATTGTCTATTACTTAATGAGTCTTTAAACCTCATTAATGTTCTTTTTACAATAATACAAAAAAATATTGTCTCACTACAATACAAATAAATTACATTATACAGTTTCGCCAAATGGTACATAACTTAGGTAAGTAGTATATATTGTGGGAGTCTGGTGGCTAAGCTTGGCTTGAGGCCTGTGTTTCAGGACACCAGGATCCCCCCTTTACATTTTAATATTATATTTATGTACTAAGCGCGTAGACAATAATACGGTATCATACTATAATATATACATTTTATATTTTTATTTATTTTGCTTTATAGCTTAGTTATGCGAGACGAATGTTAATAGATGTGTAGTATGTGTGATTGTGTGGGAGTTTGAGCATGTTGGTGTGGGTGTGTGAGAGTACGTGATTATGTGTTTAGGTTTATATAAGTAAATTTTCAGTATCGTTATAGCTTAATTTTATAGTAAGACCAGTTAAGTCTAGAGTACTAGGTACTTGTAAGTCATAAGTAAGTTTAATCTCATTTACTTGCTGTTGCACTCATTGACCTAATTGTTTACCGATTTGTGTTTTTAGAAACGTGACCTACGTGTAACTGTCTGATTCACACGGTAAACACGTAGTTTAGTATTTGTTTTTCTTGCGTTTAAGCTGTTTTTGAGTACATAAATCTTGCTAGATCAAAAAGTATTTAAAAGTTCAAAGAAGGCAAAGAGGTTAAACAATTTGACAAACATGAGTATTACAAGAGTTGTGTTTTGGCTATAAGAAAATAAAACTTGTATTAAAACGCAATCCCTACTAACATTATAAATGCAAAAGTAACTACTTAACTGATTTGATCGAAATTGGTTCAGAGATCGATAAGTAATGTAAGAACTTGTAAAAGGACATAGGGTACTATGGGCTTTTTTTTTTTTAACGTGGTAAAATTTTCAAATAAGTCCTCCCACCCCGGGCAGGGTGGGAGGGACTGTCAGACTTTTACTGACTAAAATCCACGGTGTTCCTTCAATAACCCTTTACGTACCAGGGCCACGGTAACGGCATCCCGTTAACTCACCTCTCACTCACTCGGTCGTGGGACTCATCAGTCCCACGACCCCGGCAGGCTTCGGCCCTCTGCAGAGGGGGCCTCGTCATGTTGCTGACGCTCTTTGAGGCGCGCGTGGAACACGACGCGCCGTCGACCCGGGCATGGTCCATGGTCGGACAGCGAGTTGCCCTTTACTCGCTGTCCGCATGCCCGCGCCTACGGCGGTGGCCGGAGATCGTCGACCGACGTCCGACGCCGTGGGCGTCTACCACTGCGGCTGGGCTGGAGGGAGGACGCCATCCTCTCCCTCACGCGGCCCGCCTCCTCCTTCGGAAGCATGACTGCTTCGCAGAAGGAGGCGACCGCTTCCCACTCCCTCTCGCCCCGCAGCATGGCCTCGACCAATGCCGGGAGGGTACTATGGGCTAGGACATACATATTATAAAAGGAGACATAGACAGATACTCAACAATAATTGCAAAAAAAGTGATCAACAAAGCCGATACTGGTAACATAAATACACTCACATTTTTTACTTCAAGGTCTGGTCGGACTACCAACAGTTCCGCTCCATTGGATTCGCACATCTTCCGTTATCACACTGAGCACGATCGGTAACACATTCCGGTTAAATAGAATAACAGCCGGACAGTCAGTGCCATAGATCACGGGTACACTGCGCCTGCGACGATTGGAGACGAAATTGTTTCATTAGTAATACTTTTGGTCACTTTGATACCACTGAACACAAAGATTTGAGAACCAGAGTCGGATTTTTTTTATTACGAAACTCCGTCTACCCCCTTGAACAGACTAGCATCAGTTTTTCTAGCATCTGTCTCATTCACCCATCCATAAACTTACCGCAGTAAGTGTCACTTACCTGGAGGATCGACTTGTGCAGCTTCTATATATGAGTAAAAAATGTCTCATTAACACTCGTGATGTCTAAGATAAAGGAGAATGGCAATTAGATTGCCGTAACGCCCATAGCATAAAATTCTTGTGAAGAAGTAACTTTGCTATTAACATCACTGTTCGTCAATTCTCAGTCTTAGAGTTAATGACCTTAATAGGTGACTAATAAAATAACAGAAGGTAATTTTTTGTTTTGTGCCGAATGGCTGGATATTATGGGTCTCTGGCCGCCGATACGTCTGGATACTCTGTGATAGTACTCGGTACTCCGGTAGTGCGTGCGCGCCGATCTCATCTGCCACTTGCTACACGCCTGTGGTGTTCCCACGAAAGTGCTGTAACTAGGTATGTGCTAGAAAAGACATGAAATGATCGTAAGATTGTAACTCTTCCGAGAATGTTGACAGGATTGCGTGTTAGATGTCATAATTTTTTTCCAAAGATGCCGCGGAAATTGGAACGTCGTTATACTAAAATTGTGTCTGAGGAATCTAAAATGAGCCGTAGACCGTATATAGCTGGTTTACGGTACATTTTATCTTACTTAACGGTTCCGTTATGAAGAATGATATTATACATAGATCTAGAATCTATCTCCTTTAATTTCTGTCGATCCAAAAGTTGTCTGTAAGATGTGTAATTTCTCTGTGCGATAAGACGGAACATCGTACACTAGCTGTGATATTTGTATCTTTAGAGTATAGTAAACAAAGTATATTATAAATAAATAATTAATAGATCAACGAATCTTTCTGCTTGTTGATTTAATAAGCCATAGTTTTAAGCAAAACTATAGTCAACATAAAGGCCTTATTGAACATAATATGAGCAGGCGCTGAGTTCCAAATTACACTAAAATTTTTGCATCGAAGAAATATACATTCTTGACTTGTGAAGAGTCATCACTAGACACTAAGACAATAGAAACGGTCTACTGCTAGTGACGTGTTCTGTAACACTGGAAAAATTCATAAATTCTAGTCCAGTTGGTAAACAAGATTTTTTTAAGAACACCATTTTACTTTAATTTTATGACTATGAGGCTGATTTGAATTAAATAACTAAAAAAACTTTTTTACCAAAAAATTAAACCGACTCCCAAAAAACACTGCAAAGTGAAAAATAACTTTAATTTCGGAAGTCGGTGTCTTTAGTTTTGTATTTTCGTTTTTGGCACCGACTTCCGAAATTAAAGTTATTTTTCTTTTTGCAGTGTTTTTTGGGAGTCGGTTTAATTTTTTGGTAAAAAGTTTTTATTTCACTATTTTTAGTTGGTTGATTTTTAATTTACCTAGTTACCAGAGCCTAAATGTCAACTACTTATAAAATTTTACAAAATATTACTTTTCCCCATGCTGGGCCGTTAATTTTTGAGGAGTTCTCCTAGTACTTCACCATCAGCTATACATCACCATATGCATTGTGACGAGCATAAAGTGCTTAATATCCATATTCAAGTAATTAAAGAATAATAATAAATAATAATAATATTCCACAACTTTTCACACAACGCCATCTAGTCCCAAACTAAGCAGAGCTTGTGGTATGGGTACTAGACAACTGATAAACATACATATATATTTCTAAATACATACATATTATAGATAAATTACACCCAGACAAAGAACAAATGACCGTGCTCATCACACAAACATTTGTCCTAGGTGGGAATCGAACCCATGACCTTGCCCATAACAGTCAGGGCCACTGACCACTATACCAACGGGCCTGTCAAAATCGAATCGCAATCCACTCAATACTTATTATTGAGTAGTTTCGGCGACCATCTGTGGTCTTCATCATCAGTTCCACTTCCCGAAATGGTGCTTTTTGAGAGCAACTGCACAAGTTACTATAAGAAATACCCAAAACGCCATAGGTGTGCCTATAATATTTGAAGAGTTCCCTCGATTTCTCCATGATCCCATCACCAGATCCTGACTTGGTGACAAATGGTACCAATTTCGAAGTATACCCTATCAAACAAAAAAAGATTTTTCTAAATCGGTCTAGCCGTCTTCGAGTACTCGGTGACCATACATTAAAAAATATATATATATATATATATATATACGCGTCGAATTGATAGCCTCCTCTTTTGGTCGTCGGTTGATAATAAAGATTATTTGGAAATCTTATACGGCATAAAATAATATGACTATTTAAGCATACGCATAATAATATAAAACTATGTCTCAATCTTAGCTATGCTAAGGTTGTCCAAGCATGCAATTTAATGTTTTGTTGCTGTAGCAAATTATTATGTATTGTTAAGTTTGCCTGTAAGGGCAGTTCATAAGTATTGTAAAGAAATATGTCTTGGAGCAGATTTTGGAAATAGATTAATCAAAATTTTATTTCATAGTCAGAATCCTGTGTCATCTTTGTTCTAAAAAATATAAGTACTCCATTTGTTGGAATGTTATTTTGTGGAATTGTTATATTGCATCTTCATCATCATTTTGATTATAAAGGTGTTAGCAGCATACTAAAAAGTCACACCTTGTATGAAAGATCTGCACTACTAAAAATCATGAAAGTGTACGTGTGTAAGAAACACAATTTTTCCATGTGTGCGTCTATGTGTGATCTTGTAAAAAATAGTGTTTTATTTTGTGCAAGCCATCTATACTTGAAGGTACAGTCATACCAAGAAATGTGTTCTTATTTTTTTAAATATTCTTTCATTTATCATTTCACTATTTTAATTGCAATTGCCCGCGGCTTCGATCGCAAGATTTTCTTTAACTTTCAACCTCCATTCTCTCAGTATTAAAAGTGTACTGCTTGACATCCAGTCTTTTTTTAATATGTCCAAGCTGACATCTGTGTAGCCGTGAAAAAGATAGACTTAAAGACGTTTGCTTTTATAATATTTTTATGGATATGTAGAATAGGTACGCGTATCGTACATCTAGTCGATGACATGCCTAGTCCTAGCGATCAGAAGTGTGTTCGACGTTACCCGAATACTGATTTATTAGGCTTTTTTGCCTTTTCTCATAAGTTGTACACCAAACTTATGTTACACACGTATGTCTATTTGTTTCCTTGACTGTACGCATGTATCATCTGTGCACAGTTAAGCATGTGTGCAAGTGTATCGGTGCCTGACGCCGCAGCTTCTGCGTCGCGCTCCATTTCCTGCGCCCGCGCATTGCACAAGCCGCGGCCGGACAATGGCGCTACAGCACATGCAAACACCCTTGCTTACTTACTTCGCTGCATTGTTTGAATACAACTATGACAATGGATATGGATTATGACCTGACCGCCCCGTTAGATAGCCGTTATAAGGAATATTGAATTGTATTGTATTGAATACGTTCGGAAATGCTTTAACTGCTATAAAATGTTAGAGAATGTAGAGTAAAGCTTGGACTATATAGATGCATTATTTCCTTCTATAAGTTATTTTTTTTTACTCCATTGATTGTTTCATGAAAATTGAGAAAACACCAGGAAAGAATGATGCGGTAGGACCAGAAATGTAAGGCTAGACTGCTACTCAAACGTCTGGCTCAGAATCGGAAATGACCAAATAAAGTAAAATTATTATAAAGCTGTTTATTAGTTTATTATTTTAGCATATATATGTATTTTATTAGTGTTATTTATTAGTATTAAATATGTTATTTCATTCCATTTTCTCGTACACCTACCACATTGTGTTTTTTTTTACCCAATGGTTGACTGGTAGAGAATCTTGCTGCATTAAATCCGCTCATGTACATAAAGTTTAAATAAATAAATAAATAATAAATAAAAAGTGAGAGTGCAGGTCTGGGCTCGGTAGTGAGGCCAAACAATAGTATTATTAATAAATTCATGAATATAAATTATGTACAGTATTTTCACGTATTTTTAGTACACTGGTAAAGTCAAAGCTCCTGAACCTAGAACATCATCGACGAGTTGCAAGCTTATTGGTTACATTTTGGGGAGTGTGCGATGGAATTGGAAAATCGAATTCTACCAAGCCCGTTCCATCATCGGACTGCAAGACGAAAAGCTATAAAATGCTATAAACGCTATCTTTACAAGATATTAGTTATTCACAAAACGTTTTGTGAATACTTTAATAGTGCGTACAGCTAATGAAATGAAATGAAATATTTATTTGTAAATTGGTTATAAATAACACTTTTACACGTCATGTTTTTTTGCGTGTTAAGTTTAGCTAGATGAGGCCGGTATTTCCTAACTGACTACTCTGAGAAGAAACACCGAAACAAACTCAGAGGTCATAGTCTCTTTTAAAGTCCAGACAATTTGTATTTTTATATGAGAAGCATGTAGGTTCATGTCTGTGGTATTCTTTTGAGGAAATAACCACGCAAATTTGAGCGGACCTGTCCAGACAGTGCAAGCATTTGTCAGTTATCGTGTAGCTCAACTTAGAACTTAAGGAGCTCAACAATTTGACAAAAAATACCAACGGACATTGCTAAGGAGTGGAGATTCCCTACCAGTGTCTGTGTTTCCTGATAGCTACAACTTGGGGATATTTAAGTCAAGAGTGAATAGTTTCCTTCTAGGTAAACGCGCTTCATCGCTTACCATCAGGTGACATGTGAAACTCGAGTCTATCATCAATAAAAAAAACATATTCAGAACAAGAAGGAATGCAGAACACCGTAGTTTCTTCACGCATTTTTATTTGCATACAGTTATCTTCTGCAATAGTTGTGCATCATTTGTACGAAGTGTGGACAGGAATGCGATTCAATTTATTCTCGACATAAAGTTGTAGCTGGCATCCGGGCTGCAGGCACCTGTGGGGTTTGTGGGACTGTGGTGCTTGCTACACGTTAGCTGCTCACTGGTAACTTGACATCATGTGGAGCGTTAGCAGCTTTTAAATCATTGCTATTTGTGCTCCTGTTAATGATAAATGATATTTGTTTTTCAAATTGGTTACTAATTACCTTTTTTACTCTCAGACGTCATGGTCCATAAGAATCGTTAGTAACAGTTTGAGCTTACATGCTTTGTTAGTGTTAAATGTAATTTTGAATTCTGCGCCTTGCAACACCAACTTACTTTTTGGCAGCGTTGTCTATTTTTCCCCGCTATCCGATCTCTACTCTGTGACATCGTAGTGATTTATGTTCTACTTATAATTAATTCTATATTAAAGTAATTACTAAGTTTATAGTAGTTGCGATTCGCCTAAACCCAACAGGTTATGGCCCAGTAAGCTCAGAAATAAAGACAGTGCGAAATCTTAGTGTAAAACAGTGATAAAATACTTTTCATATGAACATAACCTGTAAACTGCAACGTGACTTTCATTTTTTCTCATTCGAACTTTTTCAAAACGTGTTTTTGTACGTACAAACTAAGTGAAATCATTCAAAATGGCAGTAAATAATCACATGGCACTCATTGAAAAGCTGTCTGGTCGTGAAAATTACACAACTTGGCGATTTGCGATGCAAACATACCTACAGCATGAGGAATTGTGGGACTGTGTAGAATCCAATTCCGAACCGGATCCGAAACGAGATACTAAGGCGAAAACAAAAATCATTCTCTCAGTTGATCCTACAAATTATGTGCATATCCAAGAAGCTCGCACTGCTAAAGAAGTATGGAACAAACTATCCTCAGCCTTTGACGACTCTGGGCTGACACGCCGAGTTGGTCTGCTGCGTGATCTTTGCAATACGTCACTAACAGGATGTCAAAATGTAGAGGAATATGTAAGCAAAATTATGAACACAGCTCACAAGCTCAGAAACATTGGTTTTGAGGTGGATGATGAGTGGCTCGGCACACTGCTGCTCTCTGGTCTACCAGAATCTTATCAACCAATGATTATAGCTATTGAAAGCTCAGGCATGAAGATTACTTCAGATGCCGTCAAAGCAAAATTATTGCAAGATGTCAGACTATCTGAAAATGATATCAAAGCATTCACAGTTAACAAGAAGTTTCAGAAAAGTTTTAAAAAACAGTCTAAAGGACCACGGTGCTATACCTGCAACAAATATGGACACAAAAGCCCAGAATGTAAATTAAAATCTAAAGACACATCATTAAAGTCGAGTAGTTCTTCATCATATGCTGCTGTATTCATAGCAACAACTACACAATGTGATGCCTGGCATGTGGACTCGGGTGCATCCTCACACATGGTCAAAGACAAGAGTTTACTTCAGAATAAAACTACTTCAGTTATAAAGAATATAAGAGTAGCAGACAATAAAATATTACCAGTGCAATGCTCAGGACAAGTGAGCTTAAATACTTACAATGAAAATGGTCAAGAAAATAAGGTACTGTTTACAAATGTATTATGTGTTCCAGAACTTGCAACCAACTTGCTATCAGTAAGTCAGATTATTCGCAGTGGTGGCCAAGTAAGATTTGACAAAAAAGGCTGTGTTATTTTAAACAAAAAAGGTCAGATAGTAGCAACAGCTAGTATCATCAACAACATGTACCGTCTGAACATGCCCGGAGGAGGCTATGCATGCATGTCCGATGTTGAAGAACAAGATACCTTCCTGTGGCACCAACGAATGGGACACTTAAATTTCAACAGTTTAAAGAAAATGACTGAAAACACTGAACATGTAATTTTCTCAGCAAATTTAGAAAATCTGACTTGTATCACCTGTAAAGAAGGTAAACAGACAAGATTACCTTTTAAAAGTGAAGGAACCAGAGCAAAGGTTCCACTTGAATTGATCCATTCAGACATATGTGGCCCAATGGAGACTCAAACACTAGGTGGTGCCAAATATTTTATAACTTTTCTTGATGACTACTCAAAGAAAATTTATGTGTATTTTCTTCGAAACAAGTCAGATGCACTAGAAAAATTCAAAGAATTTAGACATGAAGTAGAAAATCAACTTGATGCTCATATAAAAATTCTCCGGACAGATAATGGCTTGGAATATGTCAACAAGAATTTCTCGGATTACTTAAAAGGTGCAGGTATCATACACCAAACGACCACACCATACACACCAGAACAAAATGGGACTGCAGAACGCATGAACAGAAGTCTTATTGAAAGAGCAAAATGTATGCTTCTTAATGCTAATTTGCCAAAGCAATTATGGGCTGATGCGGTACATACTGCTGCCTATGTAATAAATCGTTCTCCAACCAAGTCCCTATCATTTAAAACACCTGAAGAGATGTGGTCTGGACAAAAACCAGATGTGAAACATTTGCGCATTTTCGGTTGTGAAGCAATGGTACACTTACCTCAGGAGAAACGCAAGAAGTGGGATCCTAAAGCACAGAAAATGATCTTCATTGGATATTGTTACCACTCAAAAGGGTATAGATTTATGATACCAAAATCTAGAAAAGTAATAAAAAGCAGGGATGCTACATTTCTAGAATCTACTGTGAAAAGAGATTATGTATTGGTAGAATTATCAGAGAAGAATTCTACAAGAAATAGTGATGAAACTGAAAAGGAAGATGCAGATTCCAGTATAACTTCGTATGATACTGTATGTGAAACAATATCTACTTCAGACAGTGAGTATACTCCAGACACCAGTTTAGATACAACTCCAGCTAGGAACATAACATTGAGACCTAGAAACAACAGAATTGAAGATGCAAAACTGGGTGATGAAAAAGGAAAAATCTATCTGTGTCAACATGAAGATTACCCTGCAGATGTTCCTATGACATATAATGAAGCTATGAACTCCATAGATAAAAACAAATGGATAAAATCTATTGATGAGGAACTGGATGCTCATCAGAAAAATAATACATGGACATTGGTTAAAAAGCCTGTAAATTCCAAAGTGATACACTGTAAGTGGGTGTTTCGAATTAAGGAGGAACCAACAGGACCAAGGTATAAATCACGCTTATGTGCAAAAGGATATGCTCAAACCAAGGGCATTGACTATCAGGAAACATTTGCACCAACGGTCAGGTATGATTCAATACGATTATTACTTTCTGTAGCTGTTCAAAATAATTTCAAAGTCATTCAGCTAGATGTCAAAACAGCATTCCTATATGGAGAACTAGAAGAAACCATATTTATGACACCACCAGAAGGGCTAGACCATACAGAAAATATGGTTTGCAAACTCAATAAATCCCTCTATGGACTGAAACAGGCTCCTAGATGCTGGAACAGTAAGTTTGACTCTGTACTAAAGAAATTTGGTTTTGTCAACAGCAATGCTGACCAATGCGTATATATTTGTAGAACCAATGGAAAGAATTGTTACTTGTGCTTGTATGTTGATGACGGATTGTTATTTTCATCAGATGAACAGGCACTAAAAGAAATAACTGAAGATTTGAAAACCATTTTTGATATCAAAATATTAACTAAACCTAGAAATTTTGTGGGAATGCAAATAGAACAATTCAGTAAATGTATATTTATACATCAGACTAAATACATTGAACAAATGTTAATCAAATTTAACATGACTGACTCTAATTCCAACAGTGTACCAGTAGATCCTCACATGAAGTTGTATAAAGTGGATGGAGAACCTGATAAAGATATCCCCTACAGGGAAGCAGTCGGCTCCCTGATGCATCTAGCCATTGTGAGTCGACCTGATATAATGTTTGCTGTCAGTCTGGTGAGTCGTTTTCTTAATTGTTACAACACTACCCATTGGAATGCAGTCAAGAGAATATTCAAGTATTTGAAAGATACAAAAGACTATGGGCTGTGTTACACACAAACTGAACCAGCTACTGAAGTCACTGGTTATAGCGATGCAGACTATGCAAATGATCTGGATACGAGACGTTCAGTTACTGGTTATGTATTTATCAGAAATGGGGCAGCTGTAACTTGGTCAAGTCAAAGACAACAAACAGTCGCTCTGTCTACAACAGAGGCCGAGTTCATGGCAGCCTGTGCTGCTACAAAAGAGACTATGTGGATCAAACAATTTTTAAGTGATATTGGTCAATACAAACAAGACTCAGTGTGTCTTTATTTGGACAATCAAAGTGCTATTAGTGTAATTAAAAACATTAACTTTCATAAAAGATGTAAGCACATTGAAATTAAGTACTACTTCATTAAAGAAAAATATCATCAAAAGGTTATTGTATTAAAATTTGTTAATAGTAATGATCAGTATGCAGATATACTCACAAAAGCTTTGTCAAAAGATAAATTTCAATTTTTGAGAACTAAACTTGGTATGTGTTCATATAGCTCACTAAAGTAACTAAGCTAAAAATTGATGTAAGTCTAAACATAATCTTAAACTGAAAAATCTTAAATAAATTTTATGATTTTCTTTGGTTAGTTAATTGAATATTGTAATATATAAGTATTCCACATTGATAAAGGCAACTGGAAAGTATAGGTTCAGGAAGGGTATTAAAAAATTTATTTTGATCTTTGCATTATATAATAATAAAACCATTTAATTTTAGTAAGGCTTAAATTCAGGAAGGGTGTTAAATGTAATTTTGAATTCTGCGCCTTGCAACACCAACTTACTTTTTGGCAGCGTTGTCTATTTTTCCCCGCTATCCGATCTCTACTCTGTGACATCGTAGTGATTTATGTTCTACTTATAATTAATTCTATATTAAAGTAATTACTAAGTTTATAGTAGTTGCGATTCGCCTAAACCCAACAGTTAGTATTTAATTTAATATTTTTTTCGGCTAAGCGTATTCTTATAGCCAACCCTCCCGAGTATCGTTGAATAAGACAGTCAGGTCCGTTAGCAATAATTTTCAGGAAAATACTAAGTACTTCTACTTGTATTATTTTCGTAAATATACACTAGATTGTATAGTATACTAGATAGTATTTATAAGATAGCAATAAATTTAACTAACTGTTTTTAACTATATTGTGTATGTTAGTGTTGTAGTTACCTATAATTGTTATAGGTAACTATCTTATATTTCATTCCCTTTTGTGTGTTATTTTTATGTAATTGTATAAGCGTAATCAAATGTTGATAAATCTAAATAAATAAGGTATAGTAGAGATAGAGTTAAAGCCTTGAACGAAAACCGAAACAAATTGAGAGCTCAAAATCTCTTTTGAGTCCATACAATCTGTTCTGATCAAATCGTATGAGAACCTTTTAGCTTCTAAAGATAGTTCTGGATATATCATGCGAATAGAGTATTTTCAAAAAGCATGTATTTCAGGATCTTCGGCCTAATTTTTCGTCACTTCTAAGGCATCGTCAGCTACTTACGTTTCGTTTTTTTGGGCATAGAAGAAGCCAGGATAAATGATTTTTTGATTGACTTGCATGTATAACTTCAACTTCAGTTTTTTTTTTGTGCACACGCAAATATTTACTTATATTATAAAATCGCGCAATTTAGTTGCTGAAACTATAGAATAAATTATTGTGAGTAGGTAAACAAACTTTGTCATTGCAACTGAGCAGAAAAATAAGGCGAAAGAACGCAATGTTTCACATTTTTCTAGTAAGTCTGATAAAAAACAGAAATAAGACGTAACAAAATTAAGTAGGTATAAATAAATAGGAATTATAAATGTCAGCCAAATTTCTAAGCACCTAGAACATAATTCAAAAGTCTAGCAACTTGTTTCACCGCACTATACGATTAATAATCCTAGAATTCATTTGAGAATAGGTACAAGTTTCATACTGGTATATGACTCACGCTAACTTGAACACATCATCAATCTAAAGGAGGCACAACTGGCTCGACCAGCAGTACGGGATCAAAGCAGGCTAACCGAGAAAGTGACTGTTTTCACTTTTCAAATATAACATGTTCTTTGAGTAAACAATGTATATATAAATGATAAATTAACCACCAACCAAATAACCAACACTCGGGCCCAGTGCGGATGGGAAGAAGTCACATATCTTCATATTTCTGGTCCTAATGGACTGATCCCGAATTTCTGGGTATGTCGGTTTCCTCACGATATTTTTCTTCACCGATTCTAGAACAGTGGTGATGACATAATTACAGAAATGACCTGTGTCTGACTGGATTCGAACCTACGACCACTGGCCCACCAATGCTCTTGTATATACTTAAGTTTATATAATACACAAAATGAGGGCAGCTAAAAGTCAATATATTACTACAAAACCTTGATACTATATAGGAGAATACATACTAGAAATAACCTTATACAAAACGCTACAAAATTTCTTCGGATAATATTATAGAAAACCAAAAATCGTAAGTGCTTGGGTAAAATAAAATATGAGATAAAATCAACTAGTCTAGGAGCCCGAAAGACTCGATTCAACAAAGTTGCAATAGCATGAACTCAATTAAAGAATGCGATGTGACCTACATTCACACAGCAATCCATACCAAAGATGGGATTATTTGTACAGTGGAGCAAGTAGAAGCCGGCGTCCTTGCAGTTCGTTAATACTGTAAATAGTTAATACGTACGTAGTAGTTCTTCCCGCGGCTCTGCTTCCTTGGCGTATCTCCATTTAATTCGGGGTGAAAGCATAATATGACTTGTCCCTCCCTGGGTTGAGCGGAAGGGAGTGTCAGACTTCTACTGACTCAAAACGCACCCTGTTGCTTCAGTAGCCCTTGCGTTCCGTGGCCGCAGTGTCCCGTTAAAAAATCCGGAACCTCATTTGAAATGTCCCCATGAATGGTGTATTTATAGGGGATAGAGAGTACGCTATATGGTAAGTGCGTGTTTGTTAGAGGTTTGTCCCGGCTGCTATTTCAGAATCTTTGTCGTTACAGGGTCGTAAAAACCAAGAAAATCCGAGTTGTCAGATTCTCTTGGTTTTTTAATTAGAATCAACAGTCTTGTTAATAGGTTAAATTTATCTGATTTTTCAACATAGCATATTGAATAACAGTCTCTATTTCATCGTCTTTATTGGATAATTAAATATCACAACAAAGTAATGGGACGTATGCGAGAAGACTAATCGATGATGCAGTGATAGCGGATGGAATTCTCAGCAGCGCAAAGCGGCGCATTTTGCAAATACTTCTCATTGAGGCCTGTTTTCTCGGCATTCACAATTTCTCCCCTGATGTTACTGTCACATTAGAAATAAACTGTATTTACAAGGCTAACATTATTGCCATTTTCATTTTAATTCATGAAGGCTCTCTCTTCGACTTTTCATACAGATTAGTCGTCGCATAAAAGTGAATAACAATAATTATTTATTGGAAACACCAAGTGAAAACAAGTTATTAATAACCGATGACTTTACCTTTACCTAATAAGCACCTGTTATAGTATTTTTATTACCTTAGAAAGTTAACTAAGTTCGAAAGTGGTTTGGTATCTTATCAAATGGGAGTATGTGGCGCGAAATTACGTTTGCTGTTATAAAATGTTATGCTATGCGATAACAGGTTTTATTAATAGTGATAGAAGGTTGATATGTTGTTTGAGGAGTGGTCACTGTATCTTGGTTTTATTTCGTAGATAGTGACAGTGGTCGCGGACAAGCCTTGTTATTCGTTCAATGCCATCGTTTGTTTTTGTTTGCTCACTGTAATGGCCGCTTTGATCCCCAGTGCGTTTGTTGTTTGTAATAGTATATTGTGTTCACAGTTCGGATAAAAAGTAGGCTACGATATTAGGCGATTGCCGGGGTTCGCGGGAAAGTTCTATCAAGATACCGCGGCCCGGGAACTTTAGGGCAGCCGAAGTAACAGGGTGGGTTTTTAGTCAGTAGAAGTCTGACACACCCTTCCGCTTAACCCAGAGCGGAAGAAGTCATTCGATGATTTTCCCACCAAAGAAAAAAAAAATAGGCGATAAAACAGCTCGTGGCTGAATGGTAACAGCCGCACGGGTTGTTCTTTCTTGTTAGATTTTTCAAGGTTAAGCAAAGATTGCCGAGGTTTGTATTTGGATGGGTTACCGTCTAACATTCGAGAATCCTCCGTGACTCGGAAAGCATGTTAAGTCGTTGGTCCCGGCTGTCATTTGTACATATTTGACAGTCGTTACTGGTAGACAGAAACCAGAAAATCTGAGCCCCATGTTAAACAATAATACTCAGCTGAATCCGTTAAGACCAGGCAGTCTAAAATAATTATCACGCAAGCTCCGCCCCCATGCACCCTGGTTAGGCTGTTGTACGCTAAACGCTAACGCAACAGCAATAAAGTTGAATATCGCGTGCGCTCTTTCACCAGCTTCGGGTTCGAAACTGCCGTTGTGTGCTAAACGCTAACGCAGCAGTAATAAAGTTGAATATCGCATGCGCTCTTTTACCACGTTCGGGTTCGAAACTAAATGTCGTAAGTCTCAATATTTATTTTGTTTATAACTAAAGTAATAATTGATCTAGAGAAAAAATGTCCTATATTTGGATAATAAACTATATTGTCTTACTCTCAATGCTAATTTTAGACATAAAAGCCGAGTAATCTTGATTAAATTTTGAATAATCTTTAACTAAGACATGATTTTCGATTAAAACATGAATTGAGCGAAAATGTACCAATTACGTAACATGTAAAGAAAAAGATCCAATAAATCATTACTAAAGTTACATTTTGATTGTATGCGTGATTGTTTCAGAATATTAATGCAAAGTTACTTACAATTTAGGGAGCCCCCTCTTAAGATTGGAAGCCGACTCCAATAGAGAAAAATGCAAATGACTGTTTTCACTGTTGATTTATCAATACATGGTGCTATCATCACGTTTTGTGGCTCAACTTTGAAAAGTGAAACTATAACTGTGCTGCTTTTCGAACACCGCTTCGACTAGTTCTTTTGTATTTCGATGTTTCTGGTTTATTTGTTTGCATTACGAATTCGTTAAAGTGAATCTGAGAGATGATTGCAATATTACGGAGCTTGTGAATTTTTTGATGTAACGTTTTTGTCGATTATCAAATAAATCTTAATGTTATCTAACTAAATGTCAGCGCCAATTAAGAAGTGCGGATTAGTGATGAGGATTTATAACTCAATTATGCAAGACAATTTGTCACACAAAATCGAAAATTTAACATATAAATCCTGACTGTTCCATTCTCTTAATCTACTAGCTTCTAATAGCGGCTTCGCTTGCGTGAATATTTTATTTTTATTTTTGATACGTCAGCGTTTGACCACCCGCATCACCTGATGGTAAGCAACGATGTGGTTGAAGATGAGGCAAGTTTGCCTAAAAGTAATCTATTATTACCTCTTGACTCAAAAACCCCCGGGTTATAGCTATCAGGAAACACAGACTCTGGCGGTGAATTCCACTCCTTAGCTATACGCACACTGAAAGTATTCCCAAAACATTTTGTGCATATGGCTGGGAGATTTTCTTCAGCAAAAAATATAGCTCGTGTCACTCAGTGACAACTTAGTATCTTACTGAACAAAGAAGTCGAATATTACTTGTTCATACAAACTAACTCACAATTACCCTTTTATAATACTACATTATGGATTAGTTAAACTGTATAGCGAATCCATCTGTTTTTATAACATATTGAGCTAACATGGCCATAAGTTTAACCTCGACTCATATTATTTACATATTTATACGGTCTAACCCAGTAAGACAATGCTAACCAGTGCGTTTTTATGCCGCGAAAAATACTTAGTCTTCATTCATGAATATAGGAACCTACTTAATATGTTTGAGTTTGTATGAGTTGGTCGTTCAGTGATTTGATTTGCGACTTAAATATTCTTTGAAATTAATTTTTTAGAACAATATTTGTCGCCTGGAGGGTGTCATGGGAATACGTATTAGAGTATAGGTTGCATGTTTCATCGACAACGTCCTTTCTGCTACGTGAGTATGTTTGCCGGGCGGGAGGGCTTTGCGATAAACGGTACCTATTTATATTGCTATTTGGCGGAAAAATCACTATTGTTTTAACCTGCGCAAAGTAAAGCGTTTCATTCTGTTTGTGAATGATATTTGATAGTTTTGTAACTTAGACTATTCAAGTTTTGACATATAAAGATGCTGGCCTGGCACTAAATAAACGAAGAAGCGCTTAGTTGGAATGATAAGTGTTCATATTTCATACATGCTAAGAAAGACGTTCAACGAGTAGGTATTTATTTATTAAAACTTTATGCAGCACAATAGTTACAAAGGCGGACTTAATGCCTTAGGAATTCTCTACCAGTCAACCTGTAGGTACTTAGCGGTTTTTCAATAACACCTCTAAAATAATCCTAAAAACATATTGTATTCAAATATCCAATCAGAGATGTAAACATGTACGTGTCACACAAAACCACAGGATATAAGCTTTCTTCTTCTTGAAACTGTCCATCACATCTCCCAGATATAAACAAAACACTAATATGACCAATATAACTTGACATCTAATATTGGCGCCACTTGTCAATGCGCAAAGCTTGCTACGCATTCCTTAACATTAGTTCCTCATTTTCCCGCCAGCCAAGATATACTGGTCACATGTCGCTCATATTTTGCGGTTTAACTAACAATGTTGGAGAGAAAAGCGTGTTAAATTTTGCGATAAGCTTCGCTGTAACTAAGTCCATTACTTAGTATATGAAAGTTATATTATGAGTTTCACTCTGTTAGAAAATGTCTATTCATCCTGGTCGTTTAAATATAGCTTTAATGGATCTGCTTTGGGAGCTATTTAATCGGAAAAAAAGCCGTGTTAACATCGGATAGCACGTTAGCGAGTAATTCTTGGCTATCGTTCGTCGGTTTTTGACAGTCGTTAAGGGTAGTTACAAGCCCAGCTACATAACCTGACACATAAATGCACAAAGTGCATTTATCAAAGCGATGGTGAACTCTCATTATCCTTGAGGTGTAAATAGGGTTGCTAGATCAAAAAATCGAAAATCCGGAGTAAATTCCGGACATTTGATGAAAATTCCTGACTTTCTTTAATTTTAAAATATATATTTTTTTATGTTTCACTCTTTCAGTCAATTGTAGAAATTCTTAACGGTTTAGGATTCTCTCCGCATTCCGGACAAAGACCTATATTTCCGGACATGTCCGGAAAATTCCGGTCGTATGGCAACCTTAGGTGGAAATCGTCCGAAGCCAACCCACACCGTGTTTCCTCGCATACTTGTACCGGGGGCTGCGGGAGCACTTAAATACGGAGAGTATTTAAGTGCTCCCGCAGCTTCCGTCTGGTGATGCCGCTATAACCTAATTAAAAAAGTACAACACTAATACAGGGCAATAAAAACATGTTGTTGTCATAGTTATTGTTTGAGTGCAACTATCATTAAATAAAAACTGTTAGATTTTCTTATGGCGATGATATTTTAAGTAGTATTTTGTATCAGTGTGATACTGACTAGGAAGGGAGTTTACCTTGTTAATAAATTATGAAGGTCGGATAGGATATCCCTGTATCACGTTAGGCTGGAAATCAAGTTATATTCACTTACTTGCTATATTTCGAAAGGTTTCATTTAGTTTAAAAATACTATTATAAATACATCTGCTTAATAATGCTGACATCCACGACAGTATCTATGGCAAAATAATTTCATTGCCTTACAAATTAGCATATCATTATACTAAGCTAAATATAATAATTCTTGCATAATACCAAGTTACTTCGTAGCTCTCAGGTTTATGAACCTCATAAAATATTTTATATTATAATTATTTTTTTTATTACTGTTGGGCCCACTCTTGACCTCGATCTCGCCTGATGGTAAGCGATAGATGAGGTCTAAGATGGGACGAGCGAGCCCACAAGATGCCTATTTACTCGTGCTTTAAAGGCTTAAAGGTCATAAGTGGCAGGGAACACAGAAGCCGGCAGAGAACTTAATGTTCTGTGAAATCATATTATAAAATTATTTATTTGACGTAAATGATGACTTATTGATTACAAAAGCTGTGATGTTTGCGTAGAAAATAATTTAATTTTTATTTACTCTAATACTTTTCAACCTACTGCGTTTGATGATCTATCATTGTATGTAACCTACGTGTTATTGGCAGAACTGTGGTGCCTCGTCCATAAAAGCCACTCATGAAGAGTTGAAGTTGTCGTAAATGACGATTTAGGTAATAAAATGGGGGTATTATGTGCCGAAGATTTATTGGAATTGCCACTGTTAAAACTCCAACGGTAGATATAGGTACCTACCGTAGGATTTTTGACAGTGGCAATTTCAATCTGAGGTCAAAGTGTCTCTTATCGTTACAAAAATTCCAGGATACACGGGGAAAGGCTATTCAAATTAATTGATTCGATCGTTTCATTTAACACATATTCACTTTTGAATACTTCACTTGAGCCTTCCTAATACATCTCAGCTTTAAGACAACATAAGTATCTTAAACCTCTAACACTGCCTGCCACTTAGAAACCAGCTTAATCAACATTACAAATTACCGTACCAAACAACAATTTCAATAGAGAGAAATCGTAACAACCATGTTATTTGTCCGTGTTTACTTAAAATTGTATCGAGAAAGTGTATGCCATGATGTTAATATACTAGGAAAGTGGCGATAGTTTCGGTAAAACTTGAGGGCTTGCGATTGGTCAGTTAGGACGCTCTCGGTGATTAGGAGCGTCACGACTCGAAGGTGCAGCGTTGTTGTTGACTTTGAATGTGGGTTAAACTTCCTCATTAATTAATGTATTAATTAAGGCAACCACAGGCAAGCCCGGTTAAGCAGCCGACAACCTCAGAGGTTGACCTGCGAGATGCCAAACACACAAAAAAAAAACTTCCTCAATGAAAAGGGTCACGTTCTGATGCACCAAATTATTAAACAGCAGCTAGGGCACCTTGATTCTTCTTAAAGCTTTTCAGCAACATGGGCAAATATAATCAAGATTTTTTTAGAGCCTATAGTGAAATAAATTCAGACCATCTGATTAGTGAGTGGCCTCTTGGTCCTCGGCTTTTCTTCTTTGATTAGTGTTTTACATAGAACGAATGCCTATCTGTTACGTCCTACGCGAATATCAGAACGCATATTTGTGGTATGGCAATATTCTATTGTCTTTGACTTGACACTTGACATTACTTTTTGTTAGCAAAACCGCCGCGTTGTTGAGATTGATTTTATTGATTTTGTAATTGTGAATCTATCCTAATCTTAGTTTCTATCGACAAGTTGGTCGCGATTAGTGATTCATTGGAATTTGTAATCCCCATTTGAGTGAAAACCTGGGATATTTCGATCAATAACGCCGAGTTGAGATCAGATTGACTGACACGCGAACTTTGCTGAAAGTAATTGTGATAATCGGTGCTACAAATACGGTCTGGACCACGCTATCTGAGGATCGGCGTCTTTTGTGATCGTCCACCACCACTTGACAACATTACACATTTCAATTACACTTACACACGCACACCACGGACGTGATCGGAACAGATCGTCGCTTGTCGTCAACCAGCTTTGGGTAAGTCCAATTAAATACCATTATTATTGAACTAAGGCCTAAGAGCCTACCACAACGTTAGAGCTCCACGTAATCGTGGAAAGTTCGACATACCCGTTACCGTTGGCTGGGCTTGGTGTCGAACACTATCTAACCTTAGCAGCCAGAAAGTTGGGTTACACGTTATCCTTAGGTACACAAAGACCAGTGTTAGATTCTCTGGCCTCATGACTGTCAGAGATGCACAATTGACAACCATGACCAACGGCTTAACGTGCTTTACGAAGCACGAACGAATTACTTTTTATTTATTTACACCTTATGGCATATAGGTAAAAAGGAGGACTTAATGCCATAGGCATTCTCTATCAGTCAATTGAGACGAGAGATCAAAACCGAGAGATATGTTAAGAGACTGCCACGGACCGACCTTAGCAAGAATGTTGCTTAATCTTGAATATGATTACGTAGGTACAGAACCAAGCTCAAATGGATGCCCATTCGCCAGAGAAGAAGTTTGCGCGCCTTGACTACGCTTTTCTCTTTGCTAAACTCTCCTACCCCTAACTCTTACCTTATTTCTCATTTACGATTTCTATTTTCTACACACGCTAAAAGTCTGCGTTCTTCCAATAATCTTCTCTTACTCTGTCCTTCTCATACTTCTGATTTTATTCATTCTTCCTCTTTATATCAGGACGGCCACCAGTCAATATGCGTTGAGGTTATGAAGTTGCGGGATTATTTTCAAAACAAATAGTGGAAGCAGAGTTTTCATAACCTCCTTTATATGAATTTTAATTAATATATAATATATATTATATATATTTGGTATGTATTATGATAAATATGTATGTAAGTTTATTTTTGTTATTTATGTACCTATATATATACTTGTAATAAGACTTACTTTGAATATTTATAGTATATAGATTATTTTTTATGCACCGGCCATGTTATCTCTTCACCACACATGGTTGACTGGTAGAGAATGCCTATGGCATTAAGTCCGCCTTTGTAACTATTGTGCTGCATAAAGTTTTAATAAAAAATAAAATTACCCGTGTGGCTGTTATTCGCCACGAGCATACTCTACCAGCCAATCACAACACGATCAAGAATATTTAATTACAATAACTATCATTTAATTGAAAATCAAATGCATTCACAGACACGATTCGCAAATCATGCACTTGCGTGCACCGCTATTACAGTTATCAAGCAATTTGTCACGGCGGCGCGTGGTAGGAAAAATATAATTTAAGAGTAGAACTCAGCGATGGATAGTGAGTTAGATAGTTAATAGAATGTAAATAAGTAACTGTGGGGTAATTGAGTGGTAGGAGCGTGGTTAAGATGCGAAGTGAGTTGAGACGGTGTTAAATTTACAATTGAAATAGATAGTAATAGTTGTTTGGAGCTCTGATGTTATTTAATATAATGACATTTTTACAGCTTCAAAGTTCAACAGATTTGGGAATACGTTCATTGTGCGACCAGATAAGGAGTCTGTGTTTCCTGATAGTTTTTTTTTTTTTTTAGGTATCGCCACTCGTAGATCAGCTCAGTAAGGCTGTGCGTCTACTTAACCGGTCTGTCCTGTGATGACCTCTAATAAATTAAAGGCCCCCAGCCAGGGCTTACAAACTAAAAAATACTTACAAGCTAATGACCTTAGCTAAGGGCACTCCCTGTGGAGTACGGGCCTCGGCATAGCGGGGTCATTTTGGGAGGGCAGCAAAGGGACAGGCTGGGTCGTATTTAGGGGAGTATTTATTGCTACATGCTCAGCATCGCGGGCTGGCTCGTTTGGCAAAGGTCGGGGAGGATTTCCATTACAAGTACGCGGACGTCGCGATGGGCCTCGTCGGCGAGGCCGGAATACGGAACGCGTTTTGTGTTTGTGTTTTCTAAGAGTGCTAGTTTCCCTACTGCTCTCTTGTCGGATGGTGGTGGGGTCGTCGGGCTCGTCTAGGACGTGACGCGGGCGACGAACCCGAGAAATTTGGGAGGGTCTGTATCGGGCGGCCGATACGATCAGGGGGTTGGTGTGGGTATCAGCAGAGGTGAAGTAACGCAGTGACATGCGCTTCAACACTTGCTTTATGGTCGGGAGTTTGAGGTCTACGTGGAGATCCTCATTCCTCAAGAACCAGGGCGCGCCCGTGGCCTTTCGGAGAAAACAGTTCTGGAGAACCTGCATCCTATGGATCTGGGCCGGACTGGCATGGGCAAACACTGGACAGGCGTACGTCATGATAGGACGTATGCACGTCGTGTAAATTCTGATTTTACACCTAAGGGAGAGCTTACTGTGCTTATTCAGCAAGGAGTGAAGCCTACCGAGAGCGAAAGTGGCTCGCGAGCGAACCTTCTTTATGTGCTCAGTGAAGTTGAGGAACTGGTCTAAGATTACACCTAAGTATTTGGCTCGCTTCTCCCAAGGGATCGGCTTGCCAAACATAGTGATCGGGCTGGGGAGGGTGGGCTGTCCATGGCGAGCCCTGCGAAACAGGACTGCTTGACTTTTGTCGGGGTTTACCTCAATCCTCCATTTCCTAAACCAATCGCCTAGTGCGTTGGCTGAGGTCTGGAGGGTATGAGCGATGCAATCGGGACTTTTCCCCGAGTAGTAGATGGCCGTGTCATCGGCAAATAGGGATAACTCTACTGGAGGGCTGTTGGGGATGTCGCTAGTGAATAGTGTGAAGAGTGGGGGAGAGAGCACGGCGCCCTGAGGGACGCCGGCTCTTATAGGGCGGGGAGTGGAAAGCGCTCCTTCGATACGATATCTGAAGGAGCGGTTGCGATAGAAAGTCTCGAATGATGAGCACGAGACGGTCCGGCACACCTAGTTGGTAAAGCTTATAAATTAAGCCATTGTGCCAGACTTTGTCGAAGGCCTTCGCTATGTCGAAGAATAGGGCCCCCGTCATCAGACCGCGTTGAAAGCGGCCGCTAATGTGCTCTACGATGCGGTGGGCTTGGTGGACACTGGAATGATGGGCTCTAAAGCCAAACTGCTCGTTAGGGATTAGGCTCTTTGCCTCGACAAAGTCCTTGAGCCGATTAAGAATAATCCGCTCGTAGATCTTGCTGAGGGCACTGAGCAGACTAATGGGTCTATAATAGTCAGGAGGGACTTGGGCTTTTTGGGTTTTGGGATACCTATCACTATAGCCTCTTTCCAAGCTTGCGGAAACAAGTTGTTGGACATGGCGCCATTGAAGATGGCAACCAGTAGGACTATGATCGTACGTGGGAGGAGTTTAAGTGCCCTAGTGGTCAGTCTGTCAGTCCCGGGAGCTTTCCTAGGTTTGAGTTTCTTGATGATCTCCTCCACCTCGTCTTCCGTGACGGGGGGGGAGAGGAGCATCAGGGTCCTCGACAGGGGGTAGGGCAAATCTACGTTCGACCTCAGCATCCACGTGGGCAAGGTGGGCTGGGTCGACTGGTTGGGAGCTGGGAGAGCACTGGGCCTCCAGGCTGTCGGCTAGGCATTCGGCTTTGTCTTCATCGTCGAAGGCAATGCTTTGGTCCGGGCGAATGAGGGGAGGCATTGTCGTAACCTCAGTGGCGCGCATACTCCTCTGAAGTTGCCAGAAGGCAAGGTGGGTGGGTTCCAGTTCGCTCAGGGTCTTTCCTGATAGCTATATCCTGGGGGTTATATACCAGAAAACACTCTTGACTCTTGACTTAAAGTCAAGATTGAATAGGTTACTTCTAGGTAAGCGTGCTGCATCTTCGACTACATCATCGCTTACTCCCATCACATCTACTAAAAATAAAAATATTTTGACAAGTAGCTATTACTCATCGCACATCGCACAAAATGATTGAGAATCAGAGAATTGAAACTATAATAAATGTAAAATATCTTTAAAGATCTTAAGGGAGTGATAAAATAATTTACGTTAAGAGATTAAAAAGTCCAACACTTACATAACAATCACTAAAGCTGTGGGTGATCCATGATCAAGAGGTCGACGATGACTTTCTCGGCGATGGGTGCGCCGACGATGGCTTTCTCGTGGCCACACCTGTTCCCACGATGGGCTACGCTGGACCATGGTGGACGTTGACAAGTGGACGATGAAAGTTTTGAGCTTGTTTTGCCATGGGAATGGGCGGGATTATAAGCAGTGATCGGAATAGGTAGAACTATTTAGGTTCATTGACCGTAAATATTGATGTTAATATGGATATTCCACGGGATTCCGACTGATACTACGGGATTTTATTGAATTTCATTAGCTTTGTCAATATGTATAAAAATGGTTTATGTAAGCAAATAAGCGCATGAGCAACGTTGTAAATTTTACAACTGTAATTGTTTTTGTACAACTTCAGAATAAAAATGTTTAAATGATTGTTGATTCTTGAATAAGAAATTGTTACGTAATAAATATATGTGGTTTAATGTATCAAGTTAATCTATTTATTATACTATCCTTAATCCCGTCCTTCTTATATTTACCCGTCAGAAAGGTAGTGTAATCTTTCATTAGTCCTGAAGGCGAGAAGTTTGTTTATGATTTTACTACTTAAAAACCAAATCCCGGGATTCGGGGAATATCCATATTATTCTAACCTATAGCAAGTACATAAAACAGCTCTACCTATTCCGATCTCTGATTATGAGTTTGTTATGGACGGGGATAGATTGATGGATGAGGAGGGAAGGTGAGAACGTACATAAATTGTTGATGATTAATACTTTGAGTCAATATCTTTACACCTATTAATAAGTTATGCAAAAACTATGTGCCCCTTTTTACGAAAATCACGCAGTTAGAGGAGTATGAAAGTAGCATAGTTCTAGTTTACATGGAGAAGGAGTGCAGAGACCTAATATTTTTAAATACATAGTAACTAGCTGACCCGGCGAATTTCATACCGCCTATCAGTCAGTGAATAAGCGGATTTAGGACTATTAACGTATTTATTTTTTATAGAAAACGATTAATTCAATTTTTTATTAGAATAATAATACCAGTTTAGCTTGGTTCAACCGAATGAAAGTTAAGCGCTCCGTTTGGATTTTGACGTACTATTATAATTCATCGAGCTAACCTTCTTGGTAGTAATGCATTTGAAATAATTCAGTCCAATTAATTAATTGCATTGTTTAATGACGAAACTACTGAAAAATTTAAGAGCAAAAAGTAATCAGAATGATACTGTCCTGTAAATAGGATTGATATATTATGTGTCCACCTGTGTTGTAATTTCTCCTGAGTCGTGAGTGCATTTTTACCAACACTCAGACCCGAAACAACAATTTGTAGGTCATACAAATATTTATTCCGGTTTGGGAAACGAAACCGCAATACATGACGCGTCAGCCAACCGCTCAACCACTAAGCCAAGAGCGTTGTTACTCCGTGTCATCGTATTGATAGGAAAATTCATGTTGCTATTATGCCTAGTGCATATTTACTTTAAATCTCTTCACCTTATCAATACTAAACTCAAATAAACATAACTTAAACAGATCTTATCCACAAAGGGCTTTATAGATCGTTATCATTTAAATAGAATCGAGTCCTATAACTTTGTCCACAATTTCAAGAAATCCTAAGTAAACACAGTTCGTGGACGACCAATATTTAACATTATTGATAAACCATACGCCAAATATCCGTTAATATGACACCTTTTTATAAATTTTCAGGGTTGACACGTGACCCCGACACCGATTCCAATGAATTATATTTACATATACTAGCTTCTTTCTGCATCTTCGCCTGCGTGAAAAGTTTTTTTTGCGAAAAGTACCAAATTTCATGAAAATCGGCTAAATGGTGTAGCCGTAAAAGTGTTACAAACAGACTGACAGAGTTACTTTTGCATTCATAATATGAGTAGGGATATTGTGAATAAATAAATGAATGATTTATTTACCAGAATATAGATACAATGACATAGAGCATAAGTATAGAGGATAAGTTCAGGTAAATATTTAAATTAGGTACCTACTGATATGAGCAGTAAAATAAAATTGCGATCCAAATAATCACGTTAAAATAAAATACAGTCATGGGTTAATAAGAAGGGTTAATAATGAATTATTAGCTAATCGTAGACTGTTATAATTTCGGTAAAAAGCCACACTTTTTACAAGATACCTACTTAAACACCTAAGGCACCATATCCTTCGCTGTTATAGGAACTCATTTAAATAATGCATTTTGCTCTGCATTTTTATTTTTACTGTTGATAGGCTCGCGGTGGACCACCATCTCACCTGATGATAAGTGATGATGTGGTCGAAGATGAAGCACGCTTACTTAAAGACCTTTAAAGACCCCCAGATAATAACTATCAGGCAAAACAGAAATCAGAGTAAAGTAAAGTGGCAGCCCTGAGCCGATCGCGTTAGGGCGAAGGCGCGGCCCTTGGCGCGTGGTTCGTGAAATGTTGACCAAACCTTCACATTTACAATACACAGTCTGCTCTGTGCTAACCGACTCGGAAAAAAATATCGTTTGTTTGGTTGGCAATATAACAGACTATAGTAGGAATGGGTTTAAAGTGAAGTAGGACCTCACGTTCTGAATAACGAGGTGATAATAGACACACTAATGCTGAGGAGTTCGTGGCTAAATAATAATAGCCAAGGTTCAATCTTCTGGGTTAAGGTTCCCTTGCCGTGTTCGACACATGGATAAGTGAGCATTTTAACATTTTTTTTTATAGTTGATAGGCTTGCGTTTGACCATAATCTCACCTGATGTTAAGTGATGATGTGGTCGAAGATGGAGCACGCTTGTCTAGAAGTAATCTATTCAATCTTGACTTAAAGACTCCCAGGTTATAGCTATCGGGAAACATAGACTCCGGCAGGGAATTCCACTCCTCAGCCGTACGCACAATGAAAGTATTCCCAAAACGTTTCGTGCGTACGGATGAGATGTCCACCATGTAACGATGGCGCATCGCCGTTTGTCTTGTAGTCCGATGATGGAACGGGCTTGGCGGAATTAGATAGTGTAATTCCATCGCACACTCCCCGAAATGTAACCGATAGAAAACTGATAGGCTTGCAACACGTCGCCGATGTTCTAGGCTCTGGAGCCTTGTCTCGTTGCCAAGGAGCCTTTTGGCCCGTTTCTCTATAGACTCAAGTGCATCAAACTAGTATTTGGCAGATCCGTCCCAGAGATGAGAGCAGAACATATCAAGTTTAAGCTGTTGTTTGTACATCTTTGACGGTCATTATAGGTAGTCAAAAGCCAGAAAATCTGTCACCAGTCTTGCCAAGCGGTATCGTGTTACCCAGTTACTGGGTTGTGGAGGTCAGGTAGGCAGACGCTCCATGTAAATCACTAGTACTCAGCTTCATTCTGTTATACTAGAAGCCGATCTCTGTGTGATTTACTCAAACATTTTCTGGAAACGAAGTGTATGCGATTAAGTAAGTATTACGTTTGTGATTGATGGTAAACATTTACAGAATAATCAACTTTTGGTTCCTTTTACAATATTAACTCAGTTAATATTTGATTGACTAACGAGACAACCGTTAATTGCTAACACGACATCAGAGACATGTGCAATCATCAACGTAAGTTTTCATCGTTACGCTAACGCAGTTGTTATTTATTGGTAGCCGAACACTATTGTCTCTAACATAAATTCTACTAGACTAATCAACTAACTGCCATAGTGGTCTAGTTAGTAGGTTGAAAGTAGTGGTTTTTCAACAAGGGTTCAAATCAGGGTCGGGCAAAGTGCCATCGAGTTTTTCTATTACATATTTCTCAGTGGTAACCCGGAGTTTGGAAGTTGGCGGTGTGAAGCCCCCGTGCCTCGTAAGGCATGTTAAGTCATGTTAAAAAGCATCTCACACTATTTCCACCTTACTAAAATTAACTGAAGCAAGTCGAAGGCCTATCGCATACATCAAAGTACCAGACTAGTGGCTCCCGATCAGATGGAGTGGACGCAAACGCAGCCCGTGCGTAAACTAACAATGCAACGGCAAGGTGAAATCTGATGCTGCGGAATTAGTCCAGATTAATGATACAGATCATAGAACGAATCGAATTGGTAAGCAAAAAAATGGTATAAAAAGCAGGGCAAATTGAAATATTTGTTATGTTTTTCCAATTCTGTCTACCGAATTCATTCGATCATTAATTCTCATCATGTTTTGATGCTTTTTCATGTTTGTAGTGGTCACTAAAGACGATTCTGGCTTTAAGAAGCGGAACCAGTCTCCTTATCACAATAACTCTTTATTGTGATAAGGAGACTGGTTCCGCTTCTGACTTTACCATTTATCGTTCGCTACTTCATTCAAATACAGATAATTTTCTGGACGTTTTTTTTTTATTCAGGGAGAAATTCATCAAATGGCTCCTCCCACTCTGGAAGGGAGTGTCAGACTTCTACTGAGCAAAACCCACGTCGTCCTTCAGTTGCCCTTGCATTCCGAGGCCGTGGTAGCTCGTCAGAAAATTCCCGCAACCCTCGTCTTACTAAAGCTTTAAACAAATTAATAGGACATTTGTAATTATTCAAAAACATTAAATCATAAATGATAAAACATGAAACCTTATAACAAACGTTGAAACAACAGTAGTGAAGCGCAAAAGTAGGCAGTCTTATGTAAATGAATTGTATAAATTTTACTTACAGATGACTCACTAATAGAAAGACTTTCTCTAAAACCAACATATTAGGAAACCAAATTTATGATGAAAGTTGGAATGATTTACGATGATCTGGAAAAGGGTCACGGGTTTAGTAAGTTGATATTACTTGATAGTAGATTTGAGTTAGAGATATGCGGCGTGTGAACTGTGACACCGTGAGTGTCTACTTAAAAATATGAATTTAAATAGTGTTTGGTTTCATTTTTAGTATCACGACTTTTTTTGTATAAAGTGAAGTATCTTGTGATACGACGAGTAAGTCCCCAAGTTTGTAGGTAGGTAATGTTAATGCCCGATTTAGCTCGGGATATTGGGCACAAGGGACTTTTCGTTATTAAACTATTGCAATTACACCAAAGATTAAGAGGAGAACGTTTTACGGACTTTTGAGTTTTCAATGTGCAGCAATGGAAACACATAATTTATTTGATTTCAATTTTTTTAATACTCTTTTACAAGATCCAATGATCGGTTTTGATTGTGTTCGGCCCATTCTATGGGTTTTATTGGAAAAAGTACGCAAAATACGACAGCAACAGTAATATTGGTTCTCACAGTCCACTGCCCAACAAAAGACGGCACCTCAGCATCAATGGCGGCTGACCCACACCCAAGGATGGGTTGACCTCATTGAGTAACGACCACAAAAACATCGATAAAAACTATCGATACAATCCTATTGACTTTACGCCACTACTGAGATTACGCGCGACGCTTTTTGTTAAGCCCCTGAATGATTCGATCATTCAATGTGTTCGCTTCCATGGGTATCTAAATTTACGCAATTACACATATTGATTTATATTAGTAACCAGCTTTCCGCCGGCGGCTTTGTACACGTATATTTCGGTTTTATCAACATATTTCGTCGCAATTTTTCCGTATTCTCATTCCATAATAAGTCTTCCTCAGGCCTCAATGAAAGTATTAACATAAGAATTAGCTGTATTGATCAAACTTTTCTCAAGTTTTGCGCTTAGCAGCACAATTGACGATTCATTTTTATTTATGTTGCAATTTTATTTATTACTAGCTTCTGCCTGCGACTTCGTCCGCATAGAAGTCGAAAATATTCCACGGGATCCCGTCCCCGACTTGCTTGACAAAGATTATAAATAGCTCGGCTAATCTGCCGCGCTAGCGATATCAGCAGTAAGTGATATTTTTGACAAAATTAGTTAAATATTGATCCCGAATCAGCTCAATGAGCTCTACTAGATGTGCTGACTCCTGTTTTAATAGATTATCGGGAACCAGTAAATTTCGTTAAGGATAAAGGCAGTAAGTCCAATAAATGAAAAATCTTCCTTAACATAACAACAGTAAGTATAGTTACTCCGAGTTAGCAAGTAAAGCTCTTTCCTTTAGGTTTTACTTATACTTAAGTTATGTGCAGTAACTGTGTATACTGTCGATGTAATAAACTGTAAAGCATGTTTTTTCTTTTGCCTTAATCACTTAGGAGAGATATAATAAAATAAAATCTATGATTTTAATGACTTCGTTGATGCAGTGCAGCAAGCTAACTCAAGAAAAACTTTTGTAAAAACAATGGAAGTTGATAATTTTTACAATTATATCGACCCATCTTCGCAACATAAAATGAGGAAAGTACAACCTAGAGTATACCTTAAGACTTATTCCATTACCGTGACCCCGGTACGTAAATGGTTATTGAAGGTACACCGTGGATTTTAGTCAGTAAAAGTCTGACAGTCCCTCCCACCCTGCCCGGGGTGGGAGGACTTATTTGATTATTTTACCACGTTAAAAAAAAAAATTACCTTAAGGATATTATGGTTTTAGTCGCAAATCGAGGCGAGTTCAAACTGCAATATAAAACTAACCATGCTGACGAACAAGTACAAAGTTTAAACTTTTACAGTTAAAGTACCTGAAATCAAGAACTTTCCTGAATTCAGTTCAAAATTGACACCCAGAGGAATTCCAGAATATGCGAAGACTGAGATTTTAAAGAAACTGTTAGAATTAATGCCAGATAACAGAAATGGGTTTTGGTTAAATTTACCGGTTTCAGATAAAGTCAGTGATATAGATTAAGTTTTGCTAGATAGTTTTATGTGTTTTGTTATTTCATGACACCCCAAAAAAGGTTATGTTGTTTTATTTCTTACATTATATTTGATTTATTTTAATTTTAGTATTTTAACTTAGTTTTATCTCAAAATGTGAACGTAGAAAGGCTGTTTTTTTTGTTTGTTGCTTTGAAATTGGCTAACTTGCCAATGTTTATATATTTTTTAAGTTTTTAGAAATGATATACGAGAGTAGAATGGAGCTCAATAAACTTTTATAATTATTTTATAAGACTTTCAAAGTAAGAAAAACTGATTTAAACTTGTATGATAGTTTAAATTTTTAATATTTTATTGATCTCAGATAGTGAAACCTCGTTATCTATCTAAATATAATATATAACTCAAAGGTGACTGACTGACTGACTGACATAGTGATCTATCAACGCACAGCCCAAACCACTGGACGGATCGGGCTGAAATTTGCGAAATTCCCACCGGATCGGCATTTACACGGGAAAAACTTCCCACACGGGCAAAGCCGCTGGCACAAGCTAGTTTAATATAATAATAATACGTAAGCAAAGAAATATTAATAAACAGAAACGTTTTTCAACCGACGACAAAAAGAGGAGGTTATCAATTCGACGCGTATATTTTTTTTTTTTATGTATGATCATCGAGTACTCGAAGACGGCTGAACCGATTTGGAAAATTCTTTTTTTGTTCGAATGGGTATATGTCGAAATTGGTACCATTATCACCAAAGACAGGATCTGATGATGGGATCCTGGAGAAATCGAGGGAACTCTTCAAATATTATAGGCACACCTATGGCGTTTTGGGTATTTCTTATAGTAACTTGTGCAGTTGCTCTCAAAAAGTACCATTTGGGGAAGTGGAACTGATGATGAAGACCACAGATGGCCGCCGAAACTACTCAATAATAAGTTTTGAATGGATTGCGATTCGATTACCTGAATATGGATGTTAAGCACTTTATGCTCGTCACAATGCATATGGTGATGTAGAGCTGATGGTGAAGTACCAGGAGAACTCCTCAACAATTAACGGCCCAGCATTGGGAAAAGCAATATTTTGTAAAAGGTTATAAGTAGTTGACATTTAGGCTCTTGTATCTAGGTAAATTAAAAATCATCCAACTAAAAAGAGTGAAATAAAAACTTTTTACCAAAAAATTAAACCGACTCCCAAAAAACACTGCAAAGTGAAAAATAACTTTAATTTCGGAAGTCGGTGCCAAAAACGAAAAAACAAAACTAAAGACACCGACTACCGAAATTAAAGTTATTTTTCACTTTGCAGTGTTTTTTGGGAGTCGGTTTAATTTTTTGGTAAAAAGTTTTTTTATCTAACACTTTGTTTTTATTCCTAAGCTATAACCTAACCCTAGTATGACTTGCTTATAATAACAGCAGTAACTTACTACTTACTGCTATTATTCTAAGCAATTGATATTTCAGTTGCTTCAACTAACACTAGATATAAAAGGATTTTCGTTATTTAAGACTATTCAAATATATATATAATTTTATTGAGTGAAAAATATAAAAGCGCTTTATTTGGGCTACACGTTTCAACCATCACAATTAATATAACATAAAAAAAGAAGTCCAGAAAAAAAAATTGTAACAAAAACTTTGCACGCCAATTACTGAAAACTATGCAAAACATACTTACTGCTCTTATCGCTAGCGCGGCAGTAATATGCATGATATAAAGATAATTTATAGCCTATAGCACTCAGGGATAATGCAGCTACATGTAAGCGAAAGAATTTTCAAAATCGGTTCGGTAGTTTCAGAGATTACCCCATACATACAAACTTACCAATTTTACCTCTTTATAATATTAGTATAGATTAATTCTGTTGCACGCTATAGTGGACTCAACGCAAAACCTGTAAAGATAAAAACTTTTAGAAAGAAAGAAAGAAAGAAAGAAAGAAAGAAAAAACGTTTATTGACACATGCCACAAGTACACACAGTAAAAAAAATAAAAAAATAAACAACATCTTATTATTATTAAAAGAAATTATACATAAAAAATAATGGAATTCAACACATCTAGGACTACTGTGTGACTCACGGCTGCGCCAAATAGGCCCAGTTCAGCAAAATGCCGGACAACTAGTGCCCGACGCTGGTTTTCAACTGGTCCTAATGGTGAGTGTACGGATGTCAATCATTTCTATGATATATAATATAATAATGATAAACATAATATATAAACAGAATAGAAATAATAATAAAGTATTTAATAATCTAATAGATAAATATATATACAATACATATATGTGTATTCCCTGTAGTTGCACGCGCACTGCCCGTACACCACAAACCCACCACATTCCACTCAAATTGGCACAGCATCATATCAAAGAAACATTTAAATGTACCATGTCCAGTTTCCGTTGTGCGTCTATCAAATACTGTCGCAAACGTTTTCTGAAGTAATTAGACGAGTTGGATGTTCTAATCGGAGGCGGCAGATTATTCCAGACTTTTGATGCCGCATAACGGAAACTGCCTCTGAATGCTGCCGTGCGGTGAGATCGAGACGCAAGCTGCTGTGAGCATTGCCTTCTTTCGCACCCTCGTGTACTAGTGAGCCAACTTAGCTTGTTGTACAGGTACTCTGGCTTTTTATGCTTTAGCACACCGAACAGAAGGCAGGCTAAGTGCAACTTGCGTCTCGACTTCATTTTGAGTGTGAAGTGTTTATTAAGTACGGGCGTTACATGGCTCCTAGGGGGGGTTGTGTAACAGAATCGGGCACAGGCGTTTTGCACCCTTTGAATAAGACGGTCTGTGCGGGCTAATAGGCGAGGGTCGTAAACTGTATCCGCGTAGTTTAACTTAGACAATACCAGAGTCTCGACAAGCTGCTCGCGTAGTGTAACAGACAAGTAGGGCCTCATCTTGTACAAAACCTTCAGTCGGTAGAAACAGTTTCGTACAGAGTCGGCTACATGTTTTTCAAACCGGAGGTCCTTGTCCATTATGAGACCAAGATTGCGCGCTTCGAAAACTCTTTCAATTGGTTCACCCATCAATTCTAGGTTAAGGGTGGAGGGAAGTTTAAATAATTGTTGTCTAGTGCCAAATACAAGGTACTTTGTTTTGGTTGGGTTTAGCGACAAGCAGTTTTCTTGAGACCAGGCAGCAATTCTAAGAAGGTCTTCATTAAGATCTCGGATGGCCCTATCGTAATCATCTGGCATAAACGATAGATAGAGTTGGACGTCGTCAGCGTAAATATGGTATTTACATTTCTGGAGACACTTTATAATATCTGCACAGTACAAGATAAAAATAATAGGTCCTAATATAGACCCTTGCGGGACGCCTCTAACAATCGAAGTAAGAGCTGATGTTAAAACAGTTCCATCACCTAAATGCAAATCAACACACTGTTTTCTATTACTAAGATAGCTGCGGAACCACTGCACAGCGCTGGGGTCAAAACCGTAATAAACTAGTTTAGATATTAATAGCGAAATATTAATTGCGTCAAAAGCCCGTGAAAAATCTAGCAATACCAACACCGAACACATTCCCTTGTCCTGGGCAGATAGAAGATTATCCGTTACATCCAGTAAGGCAGTGGAGGTACTGCGCTGTTTTCTGAAACCAGACTGCAAGTCCGGTAACACATTATTGTGTTCCAGGAAATTAGTTAATTGCTGACTCACGACCTTCTCTAAGACTTTCGATAAACATGGTAAAACGCTTATAGGACGTAAGTCTTTTATTTCAACAGGATTGGCATGTTTCGGTAATGGCCTCACGGACGCTATTTTCCATTGATCAGGGAACACAGACGTTAGTATGGAACAGTTTATAATCTCTGTTATAGTATTCAGAGCGTACGGAAGAATCATATTAATCATATCAAGGGTAATCCGATCGTAACCTTCGGCGTTACTTTTCAGGTTAGAAATAATACGGGAAATATCTTTCGCATCCACTGGATTGAGCTTGAAAATGGCTTTTCCATATCTATGATCTTCAAAATAAGTTTGAAGTTGCATACTTGCTACAGAGGCACCAGGAACTACCAAAAAAGTGTTATTAATAAGGTCAGGGTCATTAAAATGCGACGGAATGTCTTGTCTAGGTTTATAGGGAGTTAGGGTAGATTTAAGATTTTTCCATAGCTGTTTAGGATTTTTTAACTTGTTGTTAATGTTATATTTAAAGTATGCGACTTTTTCATTATACATGGAACTTAACACAAGCGACTTTAAGTCTTTATAGTATTGTCTTTTGGAATCGGATTTAGTTGCCTTGTAACAAGTTAAAGCGTTGTCACGTAAACGCATCATTAGTTTAATCGTGTCTGTTATCCACGGGTGAGACTTCTCCTTGACAACACAAGTTTTAATTGGAGCGTGAACATCAAATAGTGAAATTATATGTGAGTTAAATACACGCACCATGTCATTAACATTGTCTAACGAAGAAATATCACCAAGGCACAACAGGTCCAAGTCCATATTAAAGCTGTCCATACAAACATTTTTTAGTGGCCTGAATTTTATTGTATATGGTTTTAACTTTTCTCGCAATACATGAAATTCCGCAACTATAATAGAATGACCATTCATTGAACTGAACGATTCGACTGACGTGTATCTTGCTCTTAAGTTGGTACAAAGGACATCTATTAGTGTTTCACTAGATGCTGTAAAGTGAGTAGGAGTTTTTACCAACAGAGTCAGACTGAGGCTATCCAAAAATTCGCTAATCTTTTTTGTTTTTGTGCTGCTTGTATCTAACATATTGACATTAAAATCACCCAGCAATATATAGTGATCGCAATGACCCAGTGAGCTAAGGGAGTCGGTTAAGGCGTCCAAGAAAAGAACAAGGTCTAGCCATGGTGGCCGGTACGCGGTACCTACAGCGACATGTTTACCACTCATAGTCATCGTTAGCCACATTTGTTCGACCGATTCGAACCTGGGATCAACCGGGCGAGACCAAGTACGCGCGCACAGCCCTCGCCGTAGATAAAATCCGACGCCCCCACCACGACCGGAGCGAACGCTCGCTGGGCGCGGCGAGTGACGTAGACGGTAGCCAGGAATCACTGGTGCGCGCCCCTCTTCGCCAGCACGGAGCCAAGTTTCATTGATCGCCATTATGTCAAAACAGTGCCGGTCCATTGCGCCAATCAGATCGTCATGCCCAGTACCCAATGATCCAGCATTTAGAAAACCAACTTTAAGAAACCTTTCCCTCTTAGTCATCATTATAATAGTGAAAAAACAATTCTGCAGTGAACAATATCGATATTGTAATTTCTTTCCTGTTCATTAAAATCGTTACATACGATACTTCCCAATAATGCAATTGAAAATGTGTAAATAGTGTATCTGTACAATACACAATAAACATTAAAAAAAAACGTAAATAAACATTAAACGGTGTAAAGCTGTGATATGTAAGTAATAGTATGTATGTAAATAGTGAGTATATAATCAATATGTTTAAAAAGTTACGAAGTAGAATATATATGATAAATATATATAGATTAATATGTGTGCATGCCTGTGTGCGTGTATATAATATATGGAATAAATAGATATACATAAGTGAATGATTTACGCACTTTTCTCTCAGGTGCTTGGTTTTACTACAGGACTTACCCCAAAATCACGAAAAACATACAGCATTATTATTTATTCACCTATTTATTAAGTTTAAAGATAACGAGTAGGTAATACAAATCGATTAAAACTTGGTACACCTTACCATACAAACCACCATATGTATTACTTGATAATGTAATAAGGTCTTATTTATAACCACAGCTTAAATCAGTAAAAATCTGTCGAGTTATGCTCACATAAATGGGCAATAGTTTTTATTTGGAATGTCAGATGGATTTCAAAAATGGAAAGCTTTCTTTCAAAAACATTACTGAAAACATAAAATGTGTTGCGTCGACCCCAAATAACAATATTGGTCAAGGTCCTGAAAGTGATGATGATACCTATAGATCTTTGACTACTGAATACCAAGTAATTTGCTCCAGTATGCTTTTGTTCTTTTTTATTATTCTAGAACAAATAAAACACAATCTCGCTCTATATCCCATCCCATTGCAATTCAGCGTGTATGAAAATAATCAAACCTATGCGTGTCACTGACGACGTAGGTGTATACAAACACACCTACTTACCAGCTAAATGTTTATCCATCACACCTTTCTCCCCGAAACTCAATTGGAACTTCAACCACATCGTAAACCCAGAAATGAACTGTCTATCATAACTCCATCGTTCAATAACCAACCGATCACTTCATGTAACAGCGTATTTACGTCAAGCGTATGCAAGCGAGTCAGGGACCTGTCAAGAATGCACTGGTATCACGTAATTATGAGGCAATCGCGTAATTGCCGACATCATCGTAATACTATGGATTATTATCGATACACATCACTAAAAAAACGATACGCTTTGTTATTTAGGCACGTGTTCTGCCAGGTGTTTTAGACCTGGTATATAGAACGGTATTTTTTATTGATGTTAGGATTGCGTTTGACCACCATCTCACCTGATGGTGAGCGATGATGTGGTCGAAAAAGAAGCACGGTTACCTAGAAGTACGCTATGGGTCATAATCGGGTCAAAACATATGATGTGAATTCGTTATTATTACCTGTTGTAAAACCCTTTTTTAATAAATGAAATAAATAACTTATTTACTCTTGACTAGAACTCCGGCAGGGAATTCCAGTCCTTAGTTGTACCCACCATGAAATTATCACCAAACAGTTTCGACTTATTTCTTTCTATATAGCGATGAGTATTTTAATTGTACTCTTTACAATCAAGTAGTATATTTATTTAAAATTGCAAATCTGCAGTTCGTTTTTGCATAACCATTCGCAATTTTTTGTCTAAAGCAGTGACAGTTTTTTAAATAACAAATGAGCGTACCGCGGTTTAATTATGGTCTTTATTTTAATTGTTTGAGTTGATTTTTTTTTCCTTGATAATTAATTAGGTTTCAAAAACCTATGATTTGCTGATCTAACTTGTATATTCGATACTGTATCTAGAATAGGTATTAAAAGACACGGACGATTTATTCTTTATATATTTCATATACACTGTACTACCATTATAGTTATTACAAACCCATGCTGCATGCAATAGCATTGTAATAAGGATAACCAAAAACATATAGACATATAGAGCTATGAGGTTAAGAAATTAGCAAATGATCTAAGACATGTCTGTCACAATCAAACTCAAAGGCACTTATAATAGTATCATTAAGATGTTGTCATAGTGTCACAATGGTGCCAACGCATACTCAACACAATTAATTTGCCTTCATCTTTAAATAAATAATTTAAAGAGTATTTGTGACACCCGTCAAAAATTATTTACGGTTGGCGTTACGACGCAAAAGCAACCAGCGTTTGTAATTGTTGCTGACAGGTTGCTAGTCGCAGTCGCTGCCTTATTTCCCAACATAGTTACACATTCGGTTTCGGAACGTGCGAATATTCGCTACTAGTTTCATTCATCGTTTTTTGCTCTATTACAAAATGAGGTTTATCTACTAGCGATAATTTGCTAGAGAACGGAGGTTGTAGTCGCAGTTGCTGTTGTAAGATCGTGATTGTAAGTTGAAACAACTGGTCGCTTATATTGTGTTTATTTTGTTATTTAATAAATTAAAGTTGTATTAAATTTTCAGAGTAATGTTTGATTCCTATCGTAATTTTGTTAAAACAATTTACGATGAGCGTGACTTTGTATGACTGGTCCAACTATCGGTAGGAGAATTATATCATAAGGCAGACCATTTAAATACCGCTTAAGAAAATTTTCGAATTGTCCGACAGTTTTATAAATAGCCATTTCCTATGCATACCCCATACGAATAGAATCAAACCAAACGCAATATATATTGGAGCTTATTATATTGGAGCTGGTAGTTAGTACTTGAAAGTTCACTGGCGTCATTTTGGCGTCATTCTATTCCATGTATATTTTTCACTCATTTAAATACATTTTGACCCCGTACATATTATTGTATTTATTACAAGACATCACGCCTCATGTTATTAAGGCTTCACAGTTTTGCCTACCAACCTGCACTGGGCACACACCGCGTGGTGGATTATAGCCCTTTCCCTGTCATAGAGAAGGAGCCTATGTCCCAGATAAATGTAAATATGTATGTGTTTCCATTAAGTATGATAATAATTGCTAGAGGAGGTCGATGTCCCAGCTATGGGATCGTTATAGGCTGATTTATATGTGTATGTATGTATGTGTTTCGATTAAGTATGAGAATCATTACTACAACAATTTTCTCGAATTGAAATCATTCACGAATGAAGTCTGACACTCTAGGTTTTTATACCGTAAACATGAATGGACACAACCAGGCTGTATTGAAACATAAGAGAGTGAATGCACGTGTGAGTCCCGAACGGTTATTATGCAATACTGGGTAACGTGTGGGGATTGGTGCAAGTTAGCGACTGAAGACGTGATGGATGAACAGCGTGGTAAAGTATTTGTTTATAGATAACTATGCTGGACATATATCGAATTATTTATTGATAGCGAGGTGTATAATAACAACCCATGTAAATTAGTAATAGGCTGTTGTGGTGAGAAATAAATTAATAAATTGATATAGCCTTCACAATAAAATAACATCTGTTTTAAAAAGAAAAGAGAAGAGCCCATGTACCACTATTCTACATAATACAGAATAAATAAGAGGATGACCGTTTTGAATGTATGTGACGTGATACTTTCCTTCTAGAATGAATTTATTTTGTATTTCTTTGCTTGTTTTCCAATGCGTCATGTGATAGCGCAAATCAATTTCTTTTCTTTAATTTAGTAAGGCTTTTGAATTTGAAAGTAAATCAGGAAAAAAAGCCACACAACTGTCGGAATGCAGCCTTTAGTCTAGATAAAGTGGTAAATACTATGAAAAAGATAAAAAAGACAAAAAAAAAAAACAAAGCAATTTCAATATTTCTAGACTCACAAAACAATTTAGATCTATACCCACCTAGTTGATTTGCACCACTACTAAATTTTTATTTGCGCCACACCTGTGCTCCAAGCGTATAGTTCGAAAGTATTATCGAAAAGCTACAAAACATGTAAACAACTTAAAGTTGTAATTTGCGCCCGCGCAATTTTGCGGTATGTAAGCAAAGTAGCCGGCCATTATCGCGGTGAAAGGAAATCAAAATATCACATGTTTGTGCTGCAGTACTGTTGGTCTGTATCCCTGTAGGTAACTGTGGTTTAGCAGTACTTAAATAGAGTATTGTATGTTGCAGGAAATGAAACAAAATAACTCGGTTATTTTGACCTGAAAAATATTTTATAAAACCCATTTTTAATGTGAAGGCGAGAACACTGTGAATTCGATTTGTAATATTGTACTGTATTAATTGGCTTACACTGTCCTTCCATACCCATAAAGCTGTATTGTATTATGAAAACATTGCAAAATATGTAATAATTATGTTTTGAGAACAGTAACCGTGGAACTTCTGCTCTAGATGGAGCAGAAGGCAATGTCATACTTCTACTGACTGAAAACCTACCCTATTCCTTCAAGCGCGCTTGCGTTCCGGGGCCGTGGTAATTAATACTATTTTCAACATCGCCATTGCAGCTAATGATTTTAATTTTGAAGATGAATATGTCATCAAATCTTCCATTACAAGATGTCAAATGGCTTAAATTTTCCTCAACCTTAATCGGCATTCCAATAAACAAAATTAGGTGTCCAAAGTCATTTAAACATCATTAACGTAATACATATGTCCAATACAAATGTAGGTCAAGTCATATCACTTACTGGCGCTAATTATGAGTCCAATTAGTAAAGACCATTGACTTAGACACGTGTTTCTGACCGTGTTTATGTTAATTTGTTGAAAGGGAATAAATTCTGGTGTGAAGTCGTGAATGTCAAACACACAGAATAGGAATTTATTTAATGTGACCCTGCATAGTAGTTGCCTGCCTTGAGGCTACCGTCCAGTGCTATGAAGGGTCCGTAAAGTGCCTATTGTTAGTCCGAGTAGTCATAATAACATTACATGACTTAATTAATCAGCCTATCAAGCTATAACTATCAGGCTATAGCTATTTATTTATTATTAAGGTCATCCAACAGCTTCTGTATATAGCATTTCGTGGGTATAAGTAACAAACAGCCTTAGTCTTATACAGTCGCCAATTACAGGAAAACCAGCATTCAACATAACTAATAACATTAAAACAAAAAATAGTATTACAAAATTAACTTAAATCGATTGAAATTAAATTAAATTATTATTAAAATTAAATTATAAAGATTTGAGTAAACCTTTCATTGCATATTAAATTCTAACCCATTAAAAAGCAATACATTTCTTATTCTACAATAATTATATTATCTTATTTACATTATTTTATTTACATACATATAATTGTCGGGTTTCTTTCTTTGAGACTCCAGTATAATTGTTTTAAAGACCTTCAAGGAGTTGTAGTGGATGTCAACTTCGGGCATAGATTTTATGAGAGAGTTCATTTCCCTACAGACCCTATTTATCGGTGAGTTAACCCCAATATTAGTTTTGGATGATGGAACATGAAACATATTACTGACCGGAAATCTGGGTAAGTTATAAGGCACTTTAAGTCCAATTCGCGCGATCAACTTAATGCAGTCTAACTTATTATTGACCAATTTATGGAGGAACGTTAAACCCTGCACCAGTCGACGATCACTCAGAGAAGTCATATTGAAGCACTGAATACGTTGCTTATACGGACACCTGGGAGATATTTTACCGGAGGTATAAGCTAAGTGTTTCGTGAAAGCCCTCTGGATACTTTCGACTCTTTGTGATTGCACTGCATAGTGCGGGTAGCTATACAATAAAATAAATAAATAACGTTCCGACTGTTGGGACACAGGCCTCGTCTCTATGGGCTATAATCCGTCATGCGAGCTCAGTACGGCTTGGTGGATAATATCGTTTTGAGAGCAATTGTTGCTTCAATTTGATTGAAAACGATGTTTTCTCTTTTCTGCGAAATGATGACGATGAGATGTTTTCTCTTTCCAAATCAATATTTTTATACAGCTGCAATGGATATTTTCGAAAAGTCTCTTGCGTAAACACTTATGGCTCATGATGACTCACTTATGGCTCATGATGACTCATGATCTAGGGTGTTTTGGGTTGGTTATTTAGCCGATAGGCCGTCGACTTTCATCTGATAGGCGCGGGCTTGTGGTCGTTGACCAGTGGTAGATCTTTTGTGATAAAGACCAGGCAAGGCAAGTTGGTTCATCGTGTTCCGTGCGCACCTCATAGGCGATAAGGCTATTCCCAGCCGGGGTTAGTCGGTTTTCTATCGGTTACATTTCGGGGAGTGTGCGATGGAATTACACAATTTAATTCCGCCAAGCCCGTTCCATCATTGGACTACAAGACAAACGACGATGCGCCATCGTCACATGGTGGACATCCCACCTATACGCACTAAACGTTTTGGGAATACCTTCATTATGCGTATGGCTAAGGAGTGGAATTCCCTGCCGGAGTCTGTGTTTCCCGATAGCTATAACCTAGGGGTCTTTAAGTCAATAGAATGACTGAATGAAAGAGTGAATAGGTTACTTTTAGGTAAGCGTGCTCCATCTTCGACCACATCATCACTTACCATCAGGTAAGATGGTGGTCAAACGCGAACCTATTATCAATAAAAAAAAATGTTATGATGAGATACCGCAGCCTCGGAAATAAAGGTCAACCGAAGGAATAGAGCGGTTTTTAGATACTAGAAGTCTGACACTCCCTTCCACCCCACCCAGAGTCTAAAGAGCCATCTGATGATCTTCTCCCCGAAAAAAAGGGATTGGTTATTTGTTTTCCTATAAAACTTCAACTTAAACATTAACCATAAAATTACCGCGTGTGGAAGTCATCTATGTATTTAATCAACTGTAAATAAAAAGCAATACATCATTCTTGCTTTCAGGTTACATTATACTAGCTACATGTCATATCATGCGGAGCGGAAGACCAGTCCTCGCCACATCCACATGTAATCTTCATTGCACAACTATTGATGAATAGCAACCGGTTATAGTTGTTAGTTAATTGTTACGTGCGTTTCCTGTGGGTGTCGATGTGTTGGTCAGTTTTATATAATGATTTGCTAGACATTGGGGGTGAGGTGAGCATTTTGTAGCATTGATTGATAACTTAAAGGTTGTTGTTGAACTTATATGATGTAGACAAAAAAATCTCTATAATATTTACTATTCGATAAGTCTCTGTTATTATAATTCTGAATCAGTCTGTAGAAACTAATAATAACGAATATTATTTCTCATATTTCACCATTTATCTAATAGTACCTTAAAGATGACGTTGAACCTAGTTTAGCTGCTGAAGCTAATGATATCTTACTTTCTTATTAAACCGAAATTTTTCTTGAATGTCGGCTCTCCGACTTCTACATTAAACCAGAAAATCTAACATTAGCTTAGTTTAACCTGAAGTGTAACACTACATCTTTAAAACATTAAATAACAGTAAGATACAAAGGTCAGTGACTGCCAACCTGGTCGGTATTCAAACCAGCATGAAGTTCCGTCAGTGTGGGAGCACGACAGTTGGCAGCAACCGACTGTCACACTGCCAACCACTGCGCCTATGGGGAGACTCTTGACTACCAAGTGGCAAAGACAGTTAGATTACACGGATTACTTAATAGTTGCTACGTGGTTTGAATGGAAGATGAAATTTGATGGATGATGTGTTAACTCTGATGGTTGGCGTTTATTTCTGACTAGTTTTGCTCGCGACTTCTCTCGCGTGGGAGGATTTTCCCGCGTAAAACGCGATCTATTGGAAATTTCGGGATGGAAAATATGTATGTATCTATATATTTATTGTCCACCTTCAAGTAACACTTTTGGTTTGCATACTGCAAAAAACGCATTTATATTGAAATATTAAGAATTTATTTCTGGCTAAATTCAAACGAATTAGGTACTGTCCGAAAATATGCATTTGTTATAAATTTCCTCGAAGTAATGCTTAATTCCATTCTATAACAGAGTCACTTTAAAATATGAACTGAAATGTCAACGTTCAAGTATCACTTAATAATCTAATTGAAATAAATGATTTGACTTTGATACCTGTTACAGCCTCAATAAGACTGAGAGAGCTTGCACAAAAAAGTAATCTTGTAAGCGATTGTGTTTGTAGCCCAATTAAATAGGTATTAATTCCTCGTGTTTCTCTCACCTTTCCACTAGGTCGTTGAACCTACTTCTTCAAACTGTGCTATTTCTGGGTTCGTTGAGGTTTGGTTCTTGTTTCTCGCTATAAATAGCTGGTGGTTATTGTTTCAGTTCCGACTGAGGGCTCTGAGTTTTCCTTGTAAGCTGTTTGATCAGCGTTTCTTGATTTGTCACGCTTAAATGGTAAAAAAAGTTTCAAAACAAAACGAATGGATAGTGCCAACATAGTTAACTTGAAATGCTGTTGTTTTGGCACAGACCTTTCGAAAGGAATTTTTCTCATCTTGTCAATGAAAATAATGTAAGTTTCGCCATTAGATATTCTAAAAATAACAATAAAATTCTAAGTCAAATACATCTCTTAAACAACGAGTTTGTTTTGGTATTTCATCTCAAGATTGTAAGCAAGGAAATACCGACTTTATCTAGTTTTAATTGGCCAAAAAAAATGACGGATAAAACAATAATAACAATTTCAAAAAAGTTATCATTATGGCCAGTCTTTCCCATGCTTTTTAGTAATCGATTACATGTTACGACCGATATGTTGCCATCCTGTATATGCAGTTATCGAAAAAGTGAGAACGTGGGGACCCTTTCGTTTTGTTAAGTTTCGAGAGGTGTTGCCTCGTTGCCTCCAATGGTATGGAACGAATAATGATGTCACACAACTTGCTTCAAAATGGTGGACACCATGCTACGTAATAGTGATGAACAGATGTGACATGTTGCGCGATATTTTTTGTGGATAACTGTTTTTATTTATAGTGATTTGTTATTGAGAGGGATGACTTAAGGAAGTACCTATCCTAAAGTTTTGCAAGGCTTATAAGCCACTAGGTACCTCGCACTTCTGGCATCCGGTCTAACGTTCTTGTACATAATTTTTATTTGTAATCAATCTATTGTTGCCAATAAATTTCGATGTGTTCTCGTGAATTGTTAGGTTCAGAGTCCTCCAACCAACCTGCATGCCAAATTAAGATAAAATCATTTCAGCGGTTTTGCTATCGCTTTCTCATTTATAATATAAGTATGGATTGTGATAATTAAAAAGGTACACACCTCTAGATAGGTACTTCAAAACGAGAAATATCATGAATTTGCAAATAGGATAGGATAAAATTTCCTAACTTATAATTTCAACATAAACAAGCTAATTATTCACAGTAACATATTAACGTGTAAATACATCGATGTTTTGCTGACATGCATTTGATTCACGACTATAACCTGCAGATTCGCAGCGGAATTAAGTTGTTGGTCTGTTTGCATGCGCTGTCTCAATAACTCGTGCGCATAAAGCCGGTCAACGGACCTAACCTTGCGGGCTTACAATACAATCAATTGCTAATAATCTCATTGCTTTCACAGCTGAGTCTGTCCTTCCTTAATTTTCTAATCGGATAGAGTTTACTAGCTATTTCTTCTTTAATAATTGATTATTGTAAAAAATATAAATACAGTATGTTAACTACCTATGTTTAAACAAACACTGAAATTATTTTTGGCACAAAAAGCCTATTATAGCATCGCAGATTTTTTAAAGGACTCATGTAAATAATAAATTAATTAGTAAAATTGGATTATGTTATGATTTGTTTTGTTTAAGAATTTGTTTGTTTTAAATTATTTAATTTATGAAATTTATATTGTAAGTATAGAATTAAAATAATGTTATGATTTGTTTTGTTTTATGATTTATTTGTGTAAAATGATTTAATTTATGAAATTTATATTGTAAAATTGTGTGTAGAATTGAAATAATCATTATACCTGTATGTAAACATATTTGCATGCCATGAGAAATGGCAGACATGTCGTGAACCAATCAATTTTTAAGATCTTGCATGCATGTATTATATTAAATTCTGTATGTGTACACATGTTTGAGCTAATAAAACTTCTATTCTATTCTATTCTATTTCGTGCGAGCATGTTACTCCTCACTGAGAGGGCCCTTCGCTCTCTTTCTATATCTGTGTCGTCTTGCAGTCTGTCTGTCAGTATGTGCCCCATACCTTAATAGTGGACCCGTTCAAATTAAGACTCCATTCTAATTTTATTTAATTTGAATGTAATTTAAAGATTTGAACCATAAGTTTACTTATTTGTACACCGGAAACGGGTAGAATATTCTGATCGTAATTAATAACTTAACAACTTTGTACAATATTCTGACAAATAAATGTTATTCTATTCTATTCTATTCTATTCTAATGTTAAATTGATACGTAAAAGAAACACTCTGTACACGCGTACTTGAAGGACGGCAACGTCGCAATTTATTTGTTTCTTTTACGTATCAATTTAACATTTTTAGTGAATATTTAAATATTAAATAAAATAAAAACATTTTGTTTTCGAATGGTAATATTTTTTTAGCATGTATGGATGCTATACAATTGCGGGTTAGCGGGAACGCCCTCTGTTAGTTAACATACTGTGTACATACAGGAGGAGCTCGTGGTTAAATAATAACAGCAGCATGGAACGATCTAAAGTCAAGTATCGCTTCCCTAGCTCCATGGATGGCTGACAATCCTGACATATCGACTTTCCTCCCTGCCTCGAAAAGCACGTTACGCTTTTGCTCATTTTTACATCTTTAACAGCCGTAACGTGTAGTCAGTAAATCTGACACTAGGCTTGCCAAGTTTATCGTGTTACTCAAATACTGGGTTGTGGATTAGATAGAATTACACAATCTAATTCCACCCGTTCCTTCATCGGACTACAAGACAAGTGGCGATGCGCCATCGTTACATGGTGGACATCCCACACATATGTACGCACAAAACGTTTTGGGAATACTCTCATTGTGCGTACGGCTAAGGTGGAATTCTCTGCCGGAGACTTTCCCGATAGCTATAACCTAGGGGTCTTTAAATCAAGAGTGAATAGGTTACTTTTAGGTAAGCGTACTTTATCTTCGACCACATCACTCATCATCAAGTGAGATGGTGGTCAAACGCGAACCTATTATAAATAATAAAAAAGAAAAGCAGGTGCTCTTTTTAAAACACTATTACTCAGTGGCATCATGTTGAAATGAAAGCCGGTCCAAAATAATTGAGATTAGGCTAAGTAGTTTAATATAATGAATTTATTATTAAACAAAACATCACACACCACACAACATCATACACACATCATCATCTATAAATCTATATATAGGTTTTACAAAAACAAGTGGAAATTTTGATCGAGTATTAGTTTAACAGCGTTTAGAATCGCATGTTATTTTTTCCTTATAACCTTAAGCTTACAAAAGGTAGAAAAGAAACTCCTTCACAGCTCACCAATAGAAATAACGTACAATGATACCAATTCTACCAATTCCATCTGTCAATCCGAATCAAAGAAATACATTATGTGACTGTGACAGCCTCTTTCACAATGAGAGAATCTCTTTCTGTCACTTTCACTGTTGGTTGGTGTCCTCTTATCAATCACAGTAGATACGTGATGTCTTTGTGGGTGCGACGTGAGTTTCCACGGGTTATGTCAACACCACAAGTCATTTTTTTGTGGAGAAAGTTTGGGGGAAATTGGTTATTTACTTATATGAAAAAAATTCATACTATGTCTGGATTTAAGACATTAATAACTGTGCACATTAGATCTTATTATATAATATTTTAGTCTACCCATGTCGAATAAACAATATTAAATAAAGTAAATTAAAAATCGACCAACTAAAAAGAGTGAAATAAAAACTTTTTACCAAAAAATTAAACCAACTCCCAAAAAACACTGCAAAGTGAAAAATAACTTTAATTTCGGAAGTCGGTGCCAAAAACGAAAACAAAAAACTAAAGACACCGACTACCGAAATTAAAGTTATTTTTCACTTTGCAGTGTTTTTTGGGAGTCGGTTTAATTTTTTGGTAAAAAGTTTTTATAACAATTGCTTATTTACTGTGGTAAAAATAGAATAAGCATGGATATACTAGCCGTTCAATCAATGTGGTAATGCTGCCAGTCTTCAGGGCCACGTCTCCGAACGATAGTGATGTGGAGGCGTACTTCGACGCCTAAGTCTATTTTGTTTTAAATTTATGTACGTAGTTCGGTTTAGTCGATGTAAGGAGGTAGTCTCTTATAAGATACTGGTTAATATATATACTAACTTAATTTGACAAGCTTCTAAGGAATTTTATAATCTGACTTTTTTAACAAACCAAAGTGCTTCTCTGTTTTGAATAAATTGATATCATTACTCGTTGTTTTTTAACTGTTGTAACAAACACTATTACCGGCTTCAAAAATAGACGAATTAGATCAATCGTCAGATCGTGCAGTGCGTGTCACGATTGTACTAAATAGGTGTTTCTTTTTGAACACATTCTGGACAGTTAGACACGAGATTTTTTTTGGATAAATTCAGTTACGTATTATGTCGCTGTTTTCTGCAATTACATTACAGATTGTATTTTGCACGTTGAATTTAATTATCTAATTATTTAGTTCCTGGTCCAGAAAATAAGATACGTTTGCTGATGTCTGTTAGATGATGAGCGACTGTTTTTGAGGCACATGCTAAAATCACTCCGTAGGTATATTTTGTATCCCGTATTGCCATACTCCGTATTACCCCGTAACTGTGGAGTGCAGATCCGCATCTGCCTAGCCTCTTCTCATTTATTTCGAGGTCAGCTTCCAGTCTAACCAGATACAGATGAGTATAGGCAAATAACTTGGCAAGAGTCGTTCAATGCGCAGAAGTCGATTTTTAGGTGTCAGCGGTTGTTAGCGGGACGCGGGGAATGATGTAGCACCGAGCGCGCGATTGGTGCGTCAATAGTTCTCGTTCAATTTGCTCCCGAATACACTTGCGTACGCGAAAGTTGTACCCTTTGTTTTTGTTACGAGTTGTTGTTTTAAATTTAGTTTTTGTTACGTTGATTACAATGCCAGGACCAAATACCGTTTTACGCAGACTATTAAAACGTCAGAAAGAATAGTTACACGGTTTAAAGGAAGGTTGAAATTCCAATTCGTCACTGTCTTTAGGACACCGGGAAAAAAGAAGAATAAAAGGGGTAGCAGTTTCATTAACTAATTGTGACGACGAGAACATATTATTTTTAATGTTTTTTTACATACATTTTTATCACTTTTAAATGTATTTATGTATTATATCTATTTTATTTGTAATACCGAATTAACTAATGAATTCCTCTTCTTTCTTTAACATTCTTCTGAACAGACATGATTAAAAATAAATGATGGTAATAACCATAGAATAATGGCAAGCAATAAAATTGACCACTTTTTGTTCCACTAAGTGCACGATGCGCGAACTTACCCCCACTACGCCAAAACCTTGCCAACTTACATGCTGAGGACTATACTAGTGTGTTACATGGAGCGTCTGCCTATCTGACCTCTACAACCCAGTAGCTGGGTAACACGGAACCCCTTGGCAAGACTTGTGACATATTTTCTGGCTACGCGTAACTTATGACCAATGACAGCCGGGACAAATGGATTAAAGTGCTTTCCGAGGCACGGATGATTCTTTTTTTTAAAGTTTACTAGCAATGTGGGTAGAATTCACATTACTAGCAATCCTGTTAACCCACCTAAGCTAAAGGACACCGGCAACAGCCCATACTTCGTCCGGCCCACTTTTCCAACTCAACAGACAATAATAATATTAATACTAAATTGAGTGGTAATAAACACTATTTACTATAAAAACATCAATATCAATATTGATTATGGGAATACCGAGATAACAGAGAGATAACAAAAACGTTTTTTAGGTTATGAAAAGTAAAAACATTTAAGGTCATTGAGAAATAAAACCGAAAATGAATAAAAAAGAACTTAATTCAAACTAAAAGTAGTTTAAATTAAGTTCTTTTTTATTAATTTTCATAAATAATTAATAAATCAACTAAAAAGTAGGAGTATTCACAGTGGCGTAAGAGTATAAACGCATGAGTCTATATGAGTTCGCGCCTTCGCGGAGTGAATGACATTGATTGATTTTTTCAGCTCATTTGACGTTTCTTGAGTTTTTATAATTTGACTTCTAGCATTTTTATCCACTATCGAAATCAACACAAAGACACAGTTATTATGGACCAAAAACGTTGTAATTAACAAAAATATTTACATAATGCGTTAACTGATATATTTAGACTTTCAAAATCGATCTGTTTTTAATAATAATATACAAAATAATGAGAAATCATGACCTCTCTACATATAATATTATTTAACTCTATTTAACCCCTTGGCAACCCTGGAATTAGGAAATGCAGATGTCATGGCTGATAGATAATTTATTCACAATGACTTCCGCTATATCTTAATTTTATTGTGTTTTTCATTACCCCATGATTAAAAGTCGTATAAAAATTACGATAAATCACTATTAAATAATAGTAGATTATTAGCCAAGGGGATAAAGCAGTGTCTTCTGTCGCGGGTGACGATTTAAATCGCGAGCACGCGTAACGAAGGAAGGACTCGAGGTTTACTCCCGAGCGTAGCGAGGGTGTTAAAAACTTAAATCACGAGCGAAACGAGGGATTTAAGACGAGTCCTGAGTGTAGCGAGGGATTTAAGTTCACCCAAGACTAAACCAGCTTTATCACCGAGGAAAATACTCAACTTTTCGTACCATTTGCGAAAAAATTAACACAATAATAATATGAGATAAGCATTTATTAAAAATAATGACAATTAAAAGTAAAAATAAATTAAAATAAACTTAACATTTATGTATTTGAAGAAAACAAAAACGCGGCAAATTCCTAGACTAATATTTTTTGTCGGAAAAGTAAAGGCATCAAGCTCATACGGCCTCGTCGGTTTTCGTAATTTTATTTAATAATCATAACTGCATAATAAATGTGTATTCCTTTTTCAAAAAGATGTATAATGCTTTTTTATACAAACTCAAAGGTGTAAACACAGATGTAGTTCAGTATAAATTTCAGTAAGTATTCCAAATTTAAATCACATTCTCCCCCTAGAGGATGAATGAAATTCAGTACAATTTTCTTTCCCTGTTTTTAACAGATTAAAAATAACTATTGTTATGTTCGCTTTTTGTGGCATAGAATGTCACTTTTTTGAGCAAGTGGTACGAAAAAGTTTTTTTTTAATATCTATTTCATTTGTGCCCGCTATAACACTGCTAGTGGGCCTAATTTCGCCGACCTCCTTTGCTTGTGTCTGGAGTGGGTTCACGGCAATAGTGTAATGGGTGGGGTTAGAACCCACGACCTCTCGATCATAAGTCCGACACCTTATCCATTAGGATATTGACGCCGTAATAGGTTCGCGTTTGACCACCATCTCACCTGATGGTAAGTGATGATGTGGTCGAAGATGGAGCACACTTACCTAAAAGTAACGTATTCACTCTTGACTTAAAGACCCCTAGGTTATAGCTATCGGGAAACACAGACTTCGGCAGGGAATTCCACTCCTTACCCGGTTATATCTTTATCTTTTATCTTGATATGTCAAGATAGAGATACCCACCCATCCACGGACCTACTTCATCTGGAGTTGCTGTACCTTGAAAATCGACTCAAGTGGCTGTTACCATTTAGCCACGAACTCCTCATCATATACAGAGAACATAGTTAAGAAAGCTGTAGGCTAATTAATTGAAGAGCTACTAATTCTTCTTAGCGTGTCAATAGCAAAAATGTCTTACTTGTTACTTAATTTATATAAATGCGAAAGTTTGTGAGGATGTATGTATGTTTGTTACTCTTTCACGCAAAAACTGCTGAACGGATCTGAATGTTTGGTAAGTAGATAGTTGACATCCTGCAATAACACATATGCTACTTTTTATCTCGGAATTCCCACGGAATCGGGATTTACGCAGGAAAATCTGCCAACGCGAAGGAAGTCGCGGGTAGAAACTAATAAATAAATTTGTCCCAAAACTCAGCCACGTGAACTCAGCTCACTGATGCAGAAATAAGATCATCAAGAGTGCAGGTGAAGATAGGATACATAGAACAACTAATAACGAAAATACATTGATATTAAACAAGTAATCTATATGCATATTTTCTTAATCTCCGCTATCAAATGATCGGAATACAAACGTTTCGTACCGCGGTCGTATCCATTGCACGTTCATTTCTATATCACGAAGCTCTAACACGAAATATGTTAATATCACGTTAATAGATTACCGCCATAATGTTAGTTGATGACCTTGTCGAGCTAACGACGAGGTTGTTTCTGTTTTTCTTTAATGAAACTTTGATTAATTTTATTTTGATCAGCTTTTTGAATCAACTATTTAAAGACCTTAATATTTGTTACGAACAATAAAGTACCTAAACATATAAAAATCATAATTGTATAGATCCATATTGAGATAGACTCATGATAGTACAAGTTTAAATCGTAGTAGTTTTTGGTTACTATTTATGAATGCTTATGCTTTATTATGAATAATACTTTATTCTTTTGTAAACTAATAAAAATCTTATATAAAATTAATGGGTGTGCCGATCGAATTAATTCCGGGGCACCTCATTAGCAAGAAACAAAAAGATTTCTCACCTGTTGGATGTCACTCATTTCTCGATAGTTCACTATTTAATGACAAAATTAACACTTAATACCAATTAATATATACATTACCTACCAAAGTGTAAGGACAGATTAATTGATTATCCAAAAGACATATACTTACAAGATATTAAGCGTGTTTTATCTTGTTTGACATGAATTCTGGGAAAATCTTTTCGAAATAAACAAAAAACTACACTCTAAGGGTGCGTTTCCACCAGAGATGTGCGATGGAAATGTGTCGTGCGAGAATGTCTAGCTGTGCTGTGAAAATGTGTGGGGGTTTCCACCAAAGCTGTGCGATGAAAATGTGCCTACGAGGACGTGTAGCGGAGCTGTGAAAATGCGCATTAATGTGTGGTGCGAGGATGCGCAAACCTCGCAACACATCCTTCTCAACACACATTCCTCGCAACACATCTCTCGCACACATCCCTCGCACACATCCCTCGCTTGTTTTGTATGCGCAAAAATCTAGCTCCGCTGAGCCGTTTCCACCAGAGCTGTGCTGACCGAGGCGAGGTAAATGAAGCGATTCTATTGGTTCTTTACAAACACATCCCTCGCTACGCATCCTCGCACATCTCTGGTGGAAACGCAGCCTAAGGCACGAATGTGGCGCGCAGTTTTGGGAAAATGTGAAAATGTTTTCTAGAAAGCTAAATATGATGTATTCTGCTGATGAAAACAAATACAGCAGCCCAAGATTAAACATTCTAAGATCAAATAAAAATACATATTTACTTATATTATAATTGAGAAAGTAACTCTGTCTATTAGTCTGTTACCTTTTCACGTCAAAGCCACTGAACTGTTATTGATGAAATTTGGTACAGAGACAGATTAGACTAGACTTAGACTCGGGTAAAAGCTAGTATTAGTAAAAACAGCGAGGATTTAACTACGTTACATAAAACAAAATTACTATTAAAGCTTAAGAAATAAATCAACTTCCAAACCTGTCAATGTAACAAGTTTTATGATCCGATATCATGTGTTACGTAGCCGCTATTTACTATGTGCGTACCTATGTATGGTGAAGGTCAACGGCCGATGAGCCGCGCTCTGAAATTTCACTTTCGATCGCTACGTCTGGACCGAAGTCGCATCGGTGGTAGGGCTGGCGGGCTCTCAAGGGAGATTTCTGCATTTTCTTTTACGTTATTATAGATAACTAGCACGTCGACCACAACTTAGTCCACGTGGACTTCTAAATAATTTATCACCTATGCACTTACCAATAATGAACCTTACCATTGAAAAAAAATTCGAATCGAGTCATTAGTTCCGGAGATTACTTCCTACATACAACTTTACAAATACAATAAATTAAAAAGTAAAACAGGTTTAAAGATTATTCTCAAAAAGATAAAGTTTCTTACGTGAGGACAACATTATGTTATGTTACATGAAGTTCGTAACTACATACTACAAATTATCATAATTTTAATATAAATAAATAATTATCTACGCTCATTCAGTGCTGAGGAATGTTTTCATTTTTCTATCAAATATCTACTGAGCTTAAAGTCTGAAATGTATTGCATGAGTCTTGCATGTTACTTATTGTTTTTTTTTCTTTATTGATAATAGGTTCGCGTTTGACCACCATCTGGAGCACGCTTACCTAAAAATAACCTATTCAAGACCCCTAGGTTACACTCGTAGCTATCGGGAAACACAGACTCCGGCAGGGAATTCCACTCCTTAGGCGTACGCATAATAAACGTTTAGTGCGTATGGGTGGGATGTCCACCATGTAACGATGGCGCATCGCCGTTTGTCTTGTAGTCCGATGATGGAACGGACTTGGCGGAATCAGATTGTGTAATTCCATCGCATACTGTCCGAAATGTAACCGATAGAAAACCGATTGACTTGCAACTCGTCGTCGATGTTCAAGGCTCTGGAGCTTTGACTCGACCAGTGCATCGTTGCCAATGAGTTTCTTGGCCCATTTCTCAATAGACTCAAGCGCGTCCAGTTGGTATTTGGCAGATCCATCCCAAATATGAGAGCAATACTCCATACACGACCGAACCTGGGCTTGATACAGATTGAGCAGCTGTTCCGGTGCGAAGTACCGTCTCGCCTTTGCCAAAATGCCCAACTTTTTTGATGTTAATTGAGCCTTAGCCTCGATAAACGGACCAAAATTGAGAGTAGAAATTAGTGTTAGCCCCAGAAGCTCGATACGGTCGGTTATCGGCACGGTTACACCCCGGAAAGTAGGAGCCGGTCGAATTGACTCCTTTTTGTGGAAAAGAGACACGCCTGGGTCTTAGCTGCATTAAACTTGACCAAGTTGGCAAGTTTTGGCCGAAAATAAAAAAAACCTTTGCGGTTTTTATAGTTGAAGATGAGATTTTTTTCATTTTTGTTGTTGTAAAATTTATGAAATGAATATATATGTTGTTATGTATTTTTTTAAACAGGCGGTAAAAATTCTCGCTTTGTTCCAGAATAAGTTGCCTCTACTGTACCTATATACCTATGTATATTGTTTAATAGATTTTTCTCCGCATAGTGAAATGCATGGTTATCTTAAGAAAATAATCAATCAAGAAATATATTTCCTATGAAAGTTCCCAGTGGTAAGGAAAGCAGATATCAAGCTTGCGATAACGTTGACAGCCCTGTACGGTTTGCAACCAACGAAGGAATGCTGTTAATTAATTATCCGAATGTTTGCTATCAGTACTTTCTAAATCTTGGAGTTCTCATATAAATAATTTATATATTTATGAACTGTATTTAACTTTAAATCTGAGCAGGAAGACTCTTCAGCGACGTTGACTGCCTAGACTTTGTAAACACTGTGTAACTCATGAAAAAAATGTTTTGCTCACTAAATTAATTTCCGCGCTTCATTACTATATATTTTTGTTCGGACTTCAGCCAAAAAATGGTTCATACACTCAATTAAGATTACCATGCATATCATCAGTATGAATGGATGGAGACGAAGATAAAAGAAAACATGAATGGATTGTGTGCAGAATTGAGTCTAAAGCTCAGACTGCAGCAAAAAGCTGGGCATCCTACAGAAAGTGAGGCGATACTTCACACCTGGACAGCTTTTGAATTTATATAAAGCACAGGTCCATTCCTGTATGGAGTATTGCAGTCACTTGTGGGATGGCTCAGCCAAATACCAGCTAGCTGCACTTGACTCGATCGAATGCAAAGCTAAAAGGCTCCTAGGTGACAAGATTCTGGCAGGCAAGATTCACAGCCTGGCTCACCGGCGGAACGTTGCTTGCCTGTCTATCTTCTACAGATTGTACTTCGGAGAGTGTGCGCAGGAGCTCCACGACCTAATCCCTTCATCCCCCTTTTACTACCGGTCTACCAGACGTACCGCAGGATACCATACATACATATACATATAGATACAGCGTATTGAAAGCATACAAAGAGCTTTCACCAGGCACCTGGCCTTTAACGTTGGTGGCTTTTCGCATCGTAATTCGTACAAGAAACGCTTGAAAAAATTTAAAATGAGTACACTTCGCGAGCGGAGACGTTTGTTAGATATGTGTTTCTTTCACAAAATAATGGGCGGTCAGAGTCAGTGTTCCTACCTTTTACAAAATATTTCTTTGCGGGTTCCTCGCACCTATCCTCGTAAAAAAAATAATAATCTTTTTCATACTCCACCAGTTAAGTCAAACCTAGGACGTCAAGCACCCTTCGTAGGATCTTGGATGAATATCACGCACTGGTCACTCTAGTGCCCGATCTAGATGTGTTCCACGATAAACTACGTATAATTAAAAAGAAAATTAGTAATGTTTTATACAAAAATTAAGTAATTTATATCTAATTTACAATTGATTTCTAGTTTGTTCATAAACCTGTTATAATGTATTTCTTCCATTTCAATTTAATGTATTTAGTCACTTTTATCATAATCGAAATTATAAATGTATGTCAATATCTAAATGTATAATACAAATTATAAGTTATTTCATATTTTTAATTATATTTTGTGAATAATTTACTGTAGAATAACCGATTATAGTTGTAATTTTTATGTACGCCGTAATTGTCATGTACATCAGACCAATTATCTGTAATATTTTTTTTTGTGAATGTAAAATGTGCGTGATGTGGCAGTGCTTTTCAAAATAAATAAATACCATCCACACTTGGTCGATATACCGTCTTGTCGTACTAAGCGCTTTTCTTCAACATTCATTGCGCGCACAGCCAAGGTGTGGAACTCTCTGCCGGCTTCTGTATTCCCTGCCACATACGATCCGTCAGTCTTTAAAGCAAGAGTGAATAGGCATTTTCTGGGCTCGCTCGTTCGATCGTAGACCTCATCTTACACTTACCACCAGGTGTGATCGAGGTCAACAGCGGACTCAGTCGTAATAAAAAAAAAATGAAAGCAAAAGAAGTAAATGATGCCGTGATGTCTGATAGGGGAGAATGGAAGAAGAAAACTAGTTGCGACGACCCAAAGAAAATGGGGTAAGGGCAGGAAAATGACTAGAAACCATGAAGGTTCTTCTCTATAGAAAGCAACCAATCCGAACCGTGCTCAACTTCTGCCATCTTATACGCGCCTGTGTAGGCCTATGTGATGTAAAATATTTTTAATTTTAATTTTGATCATCTTTATTGAGTTTAACGACTTTTCCAGTATTATAAGCAGCTCATTTAAATGCTAAACGTCAATTTATTTATTTTGAAGATATGCGCGGAGTCGATTTCGGTATATTTAATTTAATTTCTTTTGGGTTTCATTTCTGTATGCTCTTTAAATTGTTTTAAATGTTAAAGTGTTGGTCAATGCGTTTTCGCTTAAGTTATATAAGTAGTTATGTTTACATTATCTCTTGCAGTTAAAACGCAATGTCGCAAAGACAGAATAATTAATATTTGGTGAAGTACTTAATTGTTTTCGACTTTGATGGTATATATCGTCCTTGCATGTGAAATGTTTTTTTTTTTTCTAAATCTGACTGGTCAGTCCGGTTTTAGGGTTCCGTACCCAAAGGGTAAAATGGGACCCTATTATTAAGACTTCACTGTCCTTCGATCAACAGTACAATTGTTGATCGAAGCCGCTGTCCGTCTGTCTGTCCGTCTGTCTGTCAATCCGTCTGTCACCAGACTGTATTTCATGAACCGTGATAGTTAGACAGTTGAAATTTTCACAGATGATGTAATTTCTATTACCGCTATAACAACAAATACTAAAAAACAGAATGAAATAAATTTTTAAGATGGCTCCCATACAATAAACGTGACTTTTTGCTCGTTTTTACTCGATATTGATAACGGCAACAGGTAGACGCTTGAAATATTCACAAAATATTTAGAACATATAACTTAAAAATAAATAATTGAGTATATTTAAATAAAACAAATATTTAAGGGTATATTCAACAGACTTGATTTTTTGCCGTTTTTATGGATAATGGTACGGAACCGTTCGTGCACGAGTCCGCCTCGCACTTGGCTGGTTTTTTTATATTTAAATAGAATCAACTAAAGTAAATACAGGCACGGGCGCAGTCGATTCTATTTTTTTATAATAGACCAGTTTTGCCAACCTGCTACTGCTTTAACCTTCGGGGTATAGGCGTGATGTTTTAATTTGCTTTCTATATTTTTAAGTCCCATCGATACTTAGTATAAATTCCCAGTCTTCTAACTTATCATAATGTTGCCATATAATTTATGCGATTATCTTTCGCGATAGAGGTTACGCGGATGCGTAATAGCTCTAACGAGATGCTCTCTTCCGCTCCACCAAGAGTGAAAGGAGTCATTTGATAATTTCTCCCCAAAAAAAACAGTGGTAGTGGTTTAAAGTGAAATGAAGCTATACTTTTTGAACTTTAAGTTTTACAAATTCTATAAAGGATAGGCTGGTAAATGCGTATCGAAAGCGAGCGTTGCACAAACATGCGCGTGCGCCGGTGCCCGGGGGTCAAGAGCTGTTACGTTACATATTCGGGGGCGGTGCATTTCGGTGCATAACACGTTGCGATGGCCCAGTTCGATCAGACGCTTGAATGGTTGCGTGTCAACGATGCATTTTATATTTGGTTATTTCTGTATTGTATCGTCTTATGAATATTCATTAAAATTAATCATAAATTAGCATACATACTAGGATTTTAAGCAATTTTTCTTAATTGTCTACAGAAATAAAAACTATTCAAATTTATTTCAAACTTAGCATATTTGTTGTTTTAGAGACTTTATTTTTGAGTATTTGGTTCAAGATCAAGGATGGATTCACTACGATTTCCAATATACTTACCTATACTTGTACCTGTTTATGCTAATAAGATTAATGGCTTTCCATAAGAAACGACATGACATGATACGGAGAAAAAATATCAAAATTGGACCATAATAAACACGTGATGTAAGGAAAACATTTCTATTAAAATCATACGCAGATGTCAATCATATTGTGTGATGAATTCATAATTGTATTATTATTTGTGTATTGTATTTCAACTTTGACTTCAAGAAGAATCTGAACAGATTCTGTACATAACATAATATTAATTCCAATATTACTTACACAATATTTCCTTCTGCAGGTGCCAAGCGTCGGGTTACGGCCGCCACGCGTGGCTACGTGCCTGAGGACTACAAGTTAAAGGTAACCGGAGTTTAACTTGTACTCACATTGTAACACGACACAATAACTTAAATTAGGAAGTTGTTTTTAAGTAGCCATGGCGATTTGTAACGGTACCGATAGTTGGTTTACCAAGAAGTCGAAAAGAAAAAAGTTTTAGCTGTTTTCGTTTGTAATTAGTAAGAATAAGATAGTTAAGAGACGGTTTTACCAATTTATGTTAGATCGATGTAGCGCTGTTCTATTTTCAAGTTCCGTTAATTCGTGACCCAGAAGCCGGCGAGTCAACATTTCCTTAAGGAGAGGCGTAACGTGGAGTAATATAGACGTAAGCGAAGTCGTATCGATGAGTCCCCTGATCTTTCGTCATCTACAATAGATCTATCCAACCAAACATGCTTTGATCAGTATATATCTACTCAAAATAAATTCAAAATATGAATGTGCATTGGGAGACTATTGAAAAGTGCATAGATTTGAAAAAAGTTCTTATTAATAGTCTTCGTGGGCGAGGGCCCACTTCGGCCACGCCGAGCTACGCCACTACCACGCTACGAAACACATGTCACGTGTGGTTTGCTGCATATTACGTACAATAATTAATATTTGATTTTTGGAGGAACAAGCACTAGATTTTTTTCTATATTATTATTTTGGTATAGAATTCCGCAAAGTAACGCCTCTCCTTTTTGTATGTTCCGTTAATTATTATTTGATTAGACACCTATGGACGGAGTAGTTTGCAACAGTCTGCCAGGGTAATTAAATAATTTACTTGATCGTTCCTTGTTAGACACAGTAAATGGTGGAGAAAACTGTAAAAATAATGAAGTAATTGAGGTTATTAACGATGGTAGTTACGGAAGAGGTTTGGCATATAGGAAAGAAACTATTGAGCCGGCAAAGTACTAGTCAATATTACAATCTGATTGATTACTGGCGTGGGCGCGCGTTTTGTTCCACGCGTGCCCTTCTCAGTAGTCACAGGGGGAGCAAAACACCACACTCCTCCCGCTTACAGAGAGAGATGGGGCTCGCGGAGGCGGCCGGCACTATTCGGGTGCCGCGTTGAAGAATACTTATGTGTTCCCGCAGCCCTCGGCGCATGTGTACGAGGAAAACTTCGAAATTTTAGTAGGACATGTCGATTTCCTCACAATGTCCTTCACCGTTGTGAGAGCGATGATGGAATAAATCACCCGAAGTAATGTGCCTGATTGTGTTCAAACTCACGAAAACTTGTAAGTTGGGCCCGTAGCCTATCACGTGCGCCTCAAAGAGTGTCAGAAAAAATTGTTGGGGCCCATGAGGGGGCCGTTGCCTGCCGGGGTTGCGGAATTGTTCGAAAGAGTTACCGCGGCCTCGGAACACGAAGGGCATATGATGGAACACGGATGGGTTTTAGTCAGTAGAAGTCTGACACACCCTCCCGCTTCGCCCAGACCGGCAGGCAGTCATTGGATGATTTTCCATACTTAAAAAGAAGCCCATCCCTGCTCTATCTCTAGTATTCAATTTTTGTTTCAAATTAAATCAAATTCATTTATTTGTTAACATTGGTAAAGTATATTTATATATATACGTAATATTAATAAAAAGAGCGCTATGTTACGCCAGAGGCGTACAAATATGGTGCGCAAATCTACTAGAAAAATACATTATACAAATAAAATGTACTAATATATTTACAAAATTATGCATTTTTTTGGTATTAAATTAAAAAATTAATTAAATTTAATAATAACTGATGTCAGACTTAAATGAAGAATTATTAAAAATGTTAAATGCATAAAAATGTTAAATGATTAAATTTGTCAAAATAATTTTATCATCCGTTTAGCCTTTTGCCAACTATGTTCGTGATGGCTTCCAGTCTCTGATTATATGTGTTTAACATGGAGTGACTGCCAGTCTGAGCTCCACAACCCAGTAACTGGGCAACACGATAACCCTTAGTAAGACTGGTGATCGATTTTGTGTATAACGACTTGATAACGACAGTCAACGCATTGCGCATGCAAATGACAGCCAGGGCCGGGACGAGTACGTTCCGAGGCACGAAAGAATCTCGGTATATTGAGATGGTCACTTACCAACTTCGGCAAGGGTTCCTTAGCCTCTCTTAGACTGGTATTGTTTAGCCACGAACTCGTCATGTCAAATTTTTCAATACTTTAATTAAAAACATCAGTGGCGAAGAGTATAGTTAAGATTATCAACCTGTTCTAGTAGAAGTAGGCTTGATGCCAGGACGTGGGTACTGACACACAATAGCAGTTAGCATTACGGCTGGTACGCTCACAGTTGATCGTAATGTGAACTGCATTGTTCACGCCTGTTCCTTTGCTTATCTGGCACAAGATCCGGCTGCCATCACTGAGTTGTGTGACGCTAATTGTAGGAAAATGTTCTACTTTTAATTATCCTCTACTTCACAGTGTAGTGATCCTAAGAAACAAGGCCTTTGACCTAAATGATGAAGTTAGATTTAGTTTTGATTTCGTTATTTGTTTAGATTCTGACTAACTTAAGCCTTTATAAGGCACTATCTTGACTAGACTCGCTCGCGTCAGGAGTATTTTTCAACGAAAACTTTAGTCTATGTCACTCAGTAATAAGCACAGATCGGAATAGGTAGAGCTGTTTTATGTACTTGCCATAAGATAGAATAATGTGGATATTCCCCGAGTCCCGGGATTTGGTTTTTAAGTAGTAAAATTATAAAAAAAAAACTATTCTCGCCTTCGGGACTAGTGAAAGATTACACTTCCTTTCTGGCGGGTAATTATAAGAAGGACGGGATTAAGGATAGTATTATAAATAGATAAACTTGTTTCATTAAACCACATATATTTTTTTAAGTAACAATTTCATATTCAAGAATCAACAATCAATGAAACATTTTTATTCTGATGTTGTACAAAAACATATTACTTATCTCGTGGAATATCCATATTTACATCAATGTTTGCGGTCAATGAACCTAAATAGCTCTACCTATTCCGATCACTGGTAATAAGTGAGAGTGTAGTTCATTAATTATGTATTATATATAAGTAAAAAGTAAACCAAGGACCGCCCGCGTATTTACCTTCAGTTTCAAATCCATCCAAAGGTTGTCCGTAAAAGATCGCATTTAGCGATAAGGCCACCCATTTTAGTTGTTAGGTCTTTATTTAAATCTGTTGTAGTGCAGAAATAAAATATATCTAGCTATCATTGTACTGGTGAAATAATTCTTATAAAGTGTGATTTCTAAGATTACTTCCTACATACAAACATTACTTCTTTATAATATTAATAAGTGTAGAAGACTAGTAATCAAATTCTTCCAAAACATAACAAATAAAATGACTTGTCCAACATTTAATTAATTCTAAAATCAAACCAAGTCGCGCCCAAAACCAGTACCACTTCAGACTCTGCGTTAACTTAAACGTCAATTAATGCCATATTTCACGCAAGAACGTTAATCAATTACTTGTCAAATAAGACTGAAACAATAAAAGCAGTCAAAATTTCAATGAACCAGTCTTTAAGTGCAGTTTTGCGAATGATTTACGACACCTACGTAAAGCTTGAAACGAGAATTGAAATCAAATAAGTATCGTGATTGTGATTTAAGTTCCGGATAATTTACGAGACTATGCTTGCAGTTGTGGAATGTTTTAGAACGAAGTGTTTCGTTATAGCAACATCAGAGTTTTTGGTCTAAATAACCCTAATTTTTATGGGCAATAAAAAAATCTTAATCGAATAAAAAATGTTTCTTTGATTTCATAAATCTTGTGTTTTTTTATTTTTTATAGTGAGTTCACGACAATAGTATAATCGGTGGGGTTCAAACCCACATACCTCTTGATCATAGGCCGACACCATAAGGCCACAGCCATAAGGCTTTTCAAGCTTCAAAGCACATTTTACAGTGGCAAACAGTGGTCCAACTTATTCCTTGATAACAATATTGCTTCCCTCTCAATACACACAGCAAGTCTGTTATATAATAGTAAAGAATCACTTAATATCCTGAGCGTAACGAGAACCAATCAGTTTATTCAGTTTTCCTTTTATAATCTCTCCATTCACAACATTAAAACTGTTAGCTTCTAAGCTCTCGACATTCTCGTTGCGAAGCCGCTGCATATTAATTAAGGCTTCATTTCGCTCTCCGAATACCAGAGATAGTCAACCCCGAGATGTATCGGGTTCCCACAGGCTGCGGAGGAGTTTTTAAGTGTTATCGCCACCTCGCATCTGAGGCCGCCGAGTGATTGGAATGGCCGCCAATATCTGTAACACCGAGTGTGGGATAAGTGTTGGGAATGTGAGGAATTAGATAAACTACTTGCATGTGTGTAGGTATCTACTTCGTTATGTTTTGTAAGTATGAAGTTATGTGTGGTGTACATTTTAAAATTATTTATTTACAAAAATGGAGCCTTCTTGAGAGCTCAAGTAGCATCGAATAAGGCTCTATTTCAAAACCTAATAAGGGACACTTTTTACAAAAATCGTTTTATTTCATAATCTTGCTAACCTAGTGTGTACCAAAAACACAAACACGAGCCAGCGCTTTAAACTCCCATATTAGCCGATATAATATTTAAATATCGATACCTCGTAAGTGTACCATTCACTTACGTCGAGACTACTTTTAAAACAAAGCCACTATAAGCAATTCAAATGTATCCTTTACTATATTCAATACCTATTTAACATTTATGGGCTCTCTAGTGGAATTCGTTTTAAGTCCTCTGTAGGTTTTGAAATGGGGCATCCGTACAATTCAGCTTAAATTACATCATGAAACAAAATCGATGCCACTTATAACCTGGACCATCGTCCATGAAACCGTCCGGGCCGGCGCACGCGCTCCGCGTAATCTCAGCCATCGATCCTTGTTAATTGATCACCCGCACCTGTCCGCTGTCCGGCGTCTGTCCGGCCGGACGGGCTCTGTCCGGTGGCGCGCCACCTGGCCGCGTGCCTGCCCTATCTCATCTTCCACCTTTTAATATAAGCCGCGTGTTATCCGTCTCTGCTACTTCTCCTTTTATGATCAACTGGTTTATGCTGAATGAAGTTTTCTTGGTATCTGTTTGTTTTATGTATAGTATGTTTGTTTTGCTGTGTTGACTTTTGTACTCTCCGTTTTATTATTTATTACTTTTTTCATGTTTCTCACCTTCAAAACTTTTTCTGGACTTCTACAAATATTTTTAAATCAAATTTTGCGAAATTGTTCCAGCCTTTGTCGACACAACAATAGATTATATTCGTTATTGTACACATAATAATATTTAAAAGGATACTGATAATAAAAATCTAGTGTACAATGGGCGATCTTATTACACAGGGTCATCTCTTACCTTTTGATGGACAGAACTTAAAGACCTTGTCATTTAAGGTTAGCGTACAAAAATCATAAACAATACTATTTTAAGTGTATTTACGATACAATATGAAAATTTTGTAATGAATGTCGTGTTTCAAATAGCTTATAACTATATATCTTATCAATAACTCATAAACGCAGGTCATAACCTAACCGTAGTTTATAAGTTTCACAATGAATATTTGAGAAACAATAAAATCTATGACAAAGTGGGTCGAACGCAAGTGTACGCTATAAAAGAAAATGCCATGTTATATCAGTTTGTAATTGAGTAAACTATTAACGGCTAGTAATAGTCGCTTACAATTTAACATGCAAAGGCCAAGAAGGCCAATCACGAAGAAATCTATGTAGCTATCACCATAGGCCTCTTTACGCACTTGTTCGACCCATTATCATTATGAACTTTCTTCAATACTTCGTAACCTATATGTTGCCCTATAACTTCGTCTATCTTTCAGTAAAAGTTCCTTTAAAATCGTTACAGCCATTTTTTTAAATAACTTCAAGATTAAGCCTGCAATACATGTTGGCCGAGCGTAGGCCAACGCGAGCGTTGGCAAATAGGTACAAGGCAAGAAATAATGTCCACACGTTCGACAAGTTCGTCGAACGCCAATGCAGACGACCAATGTAGAAGAGGGTGTGTAGAGCTGCCCACACGTTGGCCGAGCGCAGGCGAGCGCCTTTGATTTGTGATTAAAAACCGACACCGATCCGAAGTGAGGCAAGTGATCACGAGCAACGGCGAGCGAAGACAAGTAGCAGCAAATGAGCTCTATACACGTTGGCGCTGGCCTCCACTCGGCCAACTAGGCAAGTGACACCGAGCGATAGCAAGACAAGGCAAATATACCGTCTACATGTTGGTATTGGCCTTCACTCGACAACGCTAGGCCAACATGTATTGCAGGCTTTAGAATTCACATTACTAGCAATCTTGTTAAACCCCTCCAACTGAGCTAAAATATGTTCGAGTCTGGAGTATAGTGTAATAGATGGGTTCGAACCCGCGACCTCTCGATCAGAAGTCCCAAACTTTTACGAGTTTAACCGTTTTAAATGTTGTACTTCCGTTTTTCCAAACGAAAGTACAACATTTAAAACAGTTTATTTGTGTTTTAGCAGCGTGTCAATAACCATAAGCTCTTGAGAAAACAACTTATTTTAAAATCATAAACAGACATTTTACTTTTATTTATACATGTTCACGATACACATACAATTTTGCGGTTGCCATCTGGGTCCCTATTTACATTTCAAAGATCCTAGTGCACCTTCTGCAAGTTTTTGTCTATGACCGCTACTAGGGCGGGCCATGCGCGTGCGCTTGCTTCACAAGCCTTTCCGATTATTACCTACCCACCGCCGCACACATGTGTCCAACGTTTTGTATTCATCAATTGCCGCCGCTAATTGCTCTGTTCGTCACGAAATGTTTTAATAATCGTGGTTTTCTTAGAAAACGGCTACACGCTAAACTATTGAGATTAGTTCGTAGTTTTATACAGAACACGTTTACTATAATTGCAATCATGTAGATGCAATAACTAATATATAACAAGAGTGAAGATATAAGAAGAGTGAATAGGTTAGTTTTAGGTAAGCGTGCTCCATCTTCGACCACATCATCACTTACCATCAGATGAGATGGTGAACAAACGCGAACCTATTATCAATGAAAAAAAAAACTTTTTTTTCCTCCACCATGTTGAGGGCAGTGGTGGTGTTGAAAATTGCATAAAGTAAGGTGATTAGGTTCGAACCCACGACCAAGAGCTCGAAAGTCGTGCACACCACTGCTCTAACAACTAATAAACAATGAATAAAACTAACATCATACAGGTATATTGTATGTTACCAGATACATTTTACTTACCAACTGCCTTGCAAGTACCAATCAAAAAATATAAAACTCGCCTTTTATGCCACAAATAACTAAAAACTGTTCATATAATATCTCATTGAACAAGTACAAGTGTTATCTCAGTGTTACATCGAATATAAGTGAAAATATAACAATAAACCTCTAACAGTGACAGAAGTTTTAACAGTGAAAAAACTTTAATACTTTAACTACAAACAATGTTTCCCTCATTAAACACAGTATTCAGTGAAAACAAAGCTTAATAATAAGTGAATACAATTAAATATACCAATAAAAAAGTGAACTTAAAAACAGTAAAAACAACTTATTATTTGTGTGTTTTGTGGGTTGCCGTAAAAAATTCAAAGTTAAATTATAACGTCATCGTGTTGGTCGCATCACACGTACTTTGAGATAACCAATTTCGTCACTCTACGTAAAGCTGACTTGGTCGAGCGGTATCGACACCGGAGTGAACGTCGTGGCGAGTATCGCGAGTTCGAAACCGAGCAAATCAAAACTCTTTTTGAGAAATTGAATAAGTTTAAAAATGTCATCCTGTTTAAATAAAGGAGTAAGCAGTAACCGCAAAACGTCAACACAAGTTACTTGTAATATCTGCAAGAAATTTGTCAACATAAGAAACACTGCTCTATGTTCAATTTGCAAAAAGAGATACGAGTTTGACTGTGAGGGTTATCCAGAATCCACTTATCGCTTAAAGGACGCCGAAGCTAAAAAAAGGTGGAAGTGCAAAATATGCATTAAAAACACAACAGACGCAAATACAGATACAGCTACCTCTAATATCACACTTAGAAAGAAGCAACACTCATCAAGTAAACCTGCTTCGCCCCAACAACAGGACATTGCCAAGCAAAATTTTGTTTTAAATGACAATACTTCGTCGTAAATCGACGCCCAAAAGAGCTTCACAGAAGAAAAAGAGTAAAGGTCCCATTCAAACTAAATTAGATTTCTCAGAGCAACTAATTAGTCCCAACGGACTCTCATCACAAAAAAAGTACGACACGCATTATCAAGGTACAATCCAGGATATTAACAATGACAGGGCTAAAAAGATAATGGTGGACTCCCCGAATAAACAACGACATAGAAACCCAAAATATACAACCCAATTAAAATGCAATACAAAAAGAAATATATATATCATTGGAGACGAAAAAGTAAGAGGTCTATCCGCACAATTGATCCACACTAAATCAGGTAAATGGAATGATAATTTCAATATCGAGGGTAAAGTTCAACCATATGCTTCATCATGCGAGATCCTACGAAATCCAGATTATCTATCAAACATCCTATCTGACGACGACATTGTCATACTCTCAGTTGGTAAACACGATAAAAATCCCTACATGTTGCTAACTAATCTGTGTAGCACTCTGTGTAGTTTGAGTAATTGTACAATATTGATGTTAAATGTTTCAGAGAACAGGTATCTTAATGTCAAAAAACTCAATCATGAACTAAAATTGTTTACAAAAAACTTCAAGAATTGTAGATTTATTGAAGTTAATGAGTTGGATGTAAATTATCACAAGAAGCTTTCGGAATTAGATTTAATTACCTATAAACTGAATATAGAAATTGATTATTTGAAATATGAAACTAGTTGTACAAAACTAAGTTTAAGTGAACGAACCTCGATTCATGATACCAGCAAAAACAATAATACATTTTTTCGTTCCAAACTCCACCATTGATAAAATTACAATTAATAATGACAAATTAAAACATAATTGCCGACATAGTAAATTGCGAATCTTACACCAAAATATAGCTGGCATCTGCAACAAATTAGATATATTGGAAGTAACTCTATCCGAATTAGTAGGAAAAAACTTGGAGGTGGATATATTATGTTTTAGTGAAACTTTTGTAAAACAGGGTACGGAAACTAACATCAAACTTAATAATTTTAAATTAGCTGCGGCATTTAGTCGAGATAAATGTAGAGGGGGGACTTGTATTTTAACGAACAAGGTATTTGACACTAAAACATTAAAATTTCCTTCGAATCTAGCTACAACGTTTTATTTTGAGTGCTGTGGCATAGAGATTATTGGCTTAAACCTGATAGTCGTTAACATATATAGAATACCCGACCAGAGAAAGGCACAAATAGGTATTTTTCTACATAAACTTGATATTTTGTTAAATTACTTGACAGATCAGTATAGGAGGAAGAAAATTATAATTTGTGGCGATTGGAATATCGATATATTAAAACATAACTCTGCAGCAAAAGAACTTCTAAGCATACTTTATAATTATAACTTTGAAGCTCACATAAAATCACCAACTCGGGCGAACTCTTGCATTGACCAAATTGCCAGTAACATAAAAAATGTTCAGTCAGACATTCATCACCTAGGCTTGTCAGATCACGAAACGGCACAAACGGTAACCATAAAAGCTAGAAAACACAAAAAAATATCGTATTGGTCTGAATTAAAACGTGACTATTGTTCGGAAAACCTCGAGAAATTCGTTGAATGTATATCTTCTCTTTCTTTTTCGGAAACATTTAACTCTAACACTCTAACAGAAGCGTTTAATTTATTTTATGAAACTTTTACACTGTTTTACGATCTGTGCTTTCCGACCATTAAAGTTAAAGTTAATAATAAACCAGTCGCACAAAACTGGATAACGAAAGGCATTAAAAAATCTAGCAAAATGAAACGTCAGCTATATCTAAAATTCAAACATAGTAAAATTAGTAAAAAACAGAATGAGAAAAACTACAAACTTTATAGTCATTTGTTCAAACGATGTACACAAACAGCACAAAAACTTATAAATACAAGACGTATACAAAAGCATACAAATAAATGTAAAGCTACTTGGAACGCAATCTCCTCAACAATTACTAATAATGATTTGTATAAAAATGATATTGACGAATTAAATTTAAAAAATGTGACATATAATAATCCATCAGACATTTGTAACATATTTAATGACTACTTTATTAATTTGACATCTAATCAGACATCTAGTGCTAATAATAATATTAATAAAAATAAAAATAATAAAAATCCAAATACTATTTTCCTAAATCCTGTAGATGCACCTGAAGTGTATAAAATCATAATGTCTTTAAATAATAGCAAAACTAGTGGATATGACTGCATTGCCACACAAGTTTTGAAGACTTGTGCTGGTTGGATATGTCATCCACTAGCACATGTTATAAACTTATCTTTTGTGGAAGGTGTATTTCCTGATCAACTTAAAATGTCTATCGTGAAACCCCTATTTAAAAAGGGAAATAAGTCAGACCCTAATAACTATCGGCCGATCACCATAGTACCCACGATGTCAAAAATTTTTGAGAAAGCAATGCTTACCAGATTTAATAATTTTCTCAGTACACATAATATAGTATGCAAAGAACAATTTGGTTTTCGTAAAGGTAGTTCAACTGCTCTTGCAATCTTCAACTTAATGAAACTTGTTACAGAGAGCATAAATAATGGAAGTCCAGTGGTGTCTCTATTTTTAGATATGAGCAAAGCCTTTGATTTTGTAAATCATTCGAAGCTTTTAAACAAATTAGAGTTCTACGGCATTAGGGGTAAAGCATATGAATGGATATCTAGTTATCTAAGAAACAGAAAACAGTGCACAGAAATTTCTAAAGTCGTAAAGAAAAATGATAAATCATATTCCAAAGAAAAATTTACATCTATTTCAATATCAACTGATTGTGGTGTGCCTCAGGGTAGCATTCTCGGCCCATTGCTTTTCTTACTTTATGTAAATGATCTTCCGGAGGCTACTTTACAGAAATGTATCCTTTTCGCAGATGATACTACACTTATTATAAAATGTGACGATAAAAATGATTACAAATCAGTTATCGAAAAGACCTTATCAGATATCATAAGCTGGATGGAAGATAATAACTTAAACATTAACATAAGTAAAACGAAATTAATTCAATTTAAATCTTATAATTCCAATCAATTGGATTTAGACATTATTTGTAAAAACGAAAAAGTACAACAAGTAAATGAATTAAAATTTTTAGGTCTTATTGTAGATAATCATCTTAACTGGAAAAGTCATGTGGAACATATTTGTCAGAAACTAGATAGGTTTGTGTTCGCTTTAAAGAAGTTAAGACAAAATGTATCAGTAGAAGCTGCTCTTTCGGCTTACCATGGCTATGTGTCATCTGTACTAAGCTATGGAGTAATAATGTGGGGCAACTCGACCGATGCTGACAGAGTTTTCAAACTACAAAAACGTTGCATCCGAGTTATTAACAAGGCGTGGTTCTTAGACAGTTGTAAACCTATATTTCAAAAATATAAAATTCTTCCACTGCCCTGTATGTATATAAAAGATATCTGCATTTTTACAAAGAAACACATGCATTACTTTAAGCAACGTAGTGAGGTTCTGCCGAGGCAGAAAAGGGCTAAATTCCATAACCTATTGTATCAACCACCCGGTCATAAAGATATTTATAAGAAAAATGTGTATAATATGTGTATTCTGATTTATAATAACCTCCCAAACGAATTGAAATTGTTACAGGGTAATGTATTTAAAACAAAATTGACAGAGTGGCTACAAAAAAACTGTTTTTATAGTATTAGGAAATTTATGGAATTTGGAAATAGAAGTGAATAATTTAATTAGTAAAACAATGTTGACGATAAAATTGTATGTAATAATGATATTAATCGAATTTATGAAAATTGTATATGATAATAATAATTTAATTGCATGTAGTAATAATAATTTAATGACATAAATATAAATAATTTGCACGCTTGCTTGCAGGCAGAATACAGTGACTTTTAGGATATAAGATCTTTCCTTATAAATAATGTATTTCTTGCAAATAAACATTTTGATTTGATTTGATTTGATTTGATTTGAAATGAAAAGCACTCGGAAACGAGAGGTAACAAAAACAATACATTACAACCAGGATATTGTATAGACAGACAGATTATTATTATATGTAGATATGAATTTACCCTTGAATAGAGCGAAATATAATTGCATAATGGCTCACGCAAGTTGAATGCGCCATTAGTAAAGTGGTGAAGTGGCGAAAAAGTTGTGTGAAACAATAGTGGCGCGCGCGCAGCCGGCGAACAATGAGCGAGCAGCGCCGCGGGCAGAGGTGGTGCTCGCTGACCACAACGACGTAGTGGAGATGGCATCTCTAGGAGAGAAGGAATAGATCACTTGGAAATTAAACAAGTTAAGATTTTACGTTTTGAAATTGTCACTATTAGAACTTAAAGGAGGGAAACTCGAATCAGTAAGTAGATTGTAAATATCTTGTTTTAAGTTCTAATAAAGTTGAGATACTTACAACTCAGAGATGTTTTAAGCGGCTAGCAATAATGTCTTTTCGTGTTAATGCTAACAAAAAATCTAAACATCCTGAAATGTAGGTCTGAATATCAATCTTCTTACAATGGACTGTCCATTGCTAGCTGATTCTTATTTTTTGTTGCAAACTATTTTTTTTTATTCAATTCTTATTAACCACTCCTTACACTTTAACTATTCATAATTATTGCTAAAGAAACAAAGTACATGATAACAGATAAATAAAAACAAATAAATAAAATAAAATTGTATGCTTGCATTTTGACTTACATGAAAATAACGACGAAGAAATGATATACAGTGTTGTGGTATCGATCTCAAAAATTCTCTAACCTAAAGAATAAACTATAACTAATTTATTAAAAGATTTTTTGATTAAGCTAAGCTAAGACGAATAAAGTAAAATACTTTATATATTTTGCACACTATAATATATTTCTGATAGATACCTTCTGTAAATTCATAGTTTAGTCGAATCTACCGCATCTACCCACATTCCTAGCTCAGTTGGTTGCAGGCTAGCTATTAGAGCGTTTGGTAGACAATATGGGAGATGCTAGATTGCGCCCATTGTTCCGGCGTCGCCTGCCGGCTGCTGGCGGCAAAAAGACCACTCTGCGCCGGCGCAAGACCACACTGAGCTGTGGGTCATTGGAGAACTCCATGTATAGTAGTTGTGGCATTCCTGGCCATTGTAGCTCGGGAATGAAACAACATTGTTTTGCCTGTTGTGGTTTTTGCAATAGCTATGGTGTAAGAACTATGATTAATTTGGTATCTAATTAGTTTACACGATTCTCGAAAATTGAGGAAGGTTTAGTTAACACAACGAATGGAATAAACAAATATAAGTCCAATCATTCAGAAAGTATGATGGACTTATGTCAATCTAAGACATATTCGAAATAATATCCAACACACCTCTTATCCATAAATCTTTTTACCGTAAACATATAAATAAAATTGAAGAATCTATCTGTGATTGCAAAATAACTGTGTTTTCTCAAGTACTAATCGTTATTTACATGATACTTAAACACAAGCTAACTTTATTAAATTTTTGTCCCTGTTTCTCTGCTGCATCCGATTTTAAGAGACTTTCATGACATGAGCGATGAGGAGCGCGTTTTACGCTAGAAAAACATCCCACACGAACGAAGTTAAGGGCTTACTGCCACATACATCTAACTTGACTTAACTACCGTATATGTAAGGAAATATCTGCTCAATCTGTCCATACCAATTCCCCATTGAAAGTCCATTACATCTTCACTGAATTCACCTGGAGCTTTAAACTGCAGATCATTCATTAGATCAGTCCGAGTCTAGTTTATCTTAAGTAAAATCTCAGCAACATCTGTCGGTACTAATTCAAACTTGTAAAATTTCCTGTCCACGTTTCCTGATTTCCTGATAGAGAAATAGATATGAATCGTAGGGTTGTACATGTCCAGGACTACGGTGCATTACATGCGTTTAGTATAGAGCTTTCTTTAGATATATTTAAAAATATATTGGTTATGATTTGGATTTTTTAACATTATTCCTAGTCAAACATAGGCTATGTTTGACTTCGGCTCTTCAACTTACCAATTTCCTATTACTTCAGGAAATTATCTAGTGTTAATTCTGCCAAAACTGGATGATCAATCTTGCAAACACAGCACACTCCTTTGTTTGCATGTGGTATGTTTTTATTGCATTCCTTCGACATGTGCATATATTTGCGGACGGGAGGGCGGTGCTGCATACTGCATGCAAGATTGACCATCTAGTTTTTGGCGGAATAAACACTAGATATTTTCCTGAAGTATTAGTTTGGTATCGATTTCCGCAAAGCAAAGCCTGATTCCATTCTGTTTGCCACATTTCATGAAAATTGACTAGTGGTTTAGCCGTGAAAGTGTAACAGGCAAGCTTTCGGATTAATGGCGTTGATTGCAGATTTTTGTCGCTACAGCCAATCCTAGTTTAGCGTCAATTGAAGGGGAAGGGTATGCAGTAATATGAGCGTCGTACGCGCAACGATTGATGTGCGAGCAGGAAGCGACGTGAGCATATACCGTGGCTCAAGTTACTTGCGGCTGGCGATCTTATAGGAACCTTCTAGGCGCGTGGGTTACTGCTTCAAGATCCTAGATTGGTCATGCGCGGGCAGAGCGATGTGTCATATACCGATGACCTCCGAAGGTCGCTGATATCCACTGGATGCGAAAAGCACAGCGCTTGTGACGCTCGGAGAAAGATAATTTTGAAATGTTGCTAATGATTATGGTGATAAACTTAACAGTTTTCGGAGTAAAATCATTAAATGACTTCTCCCGCTCTGGGTTGAGCGGAAGGTAATTTCAGACTTATATTGCCTTTTCCTTCAGTTACCCATACGTTCCCTTCACTCCCGCAACCTGGACAGGCAAGGACAATGGTAATTAGTGCTTAGTGCTCTTTGACTCGTGTTGGATAGGTGTGCGCGTGACATACCTACGGCGTAGTAATGTCGATTCGGGATAAACTTAACCTTTGGTATATGGTTTGAAATGCTAACCTAAACATGATCGTAAAGAAAGTTATTAAAGTAAAAATACAGCAAAAGCTCTGATATATTTAATTGTATAGAGAAGCAAGGATGCAGATAAAATGTTACAAAAAAAATGATTGGTAATGTAAATCTGAATTGCACTGTGACAAGTTAATTTTCTCTTACACTTTCATCAGTCCGATCCCATTGTCTGTCATCGACAGCCCTGACATGTCCATTATCTCCTGATCTTTCTACATCATCCTTATGTGAATATAAGGACCCATCCTTAAAGGTCTCACTAATTTGGTTACTTTTATCTTCATCCCTTTTGTGTAGCATTTTTAATCACCACTACTTACATCGTCATTGATGTGTTAATATTAATTTAAATATTAATTTGAAACCTTATGTATTCTAGTCTAAGGTTTAATTTGTTTCAACCCTTATTTAATTTTGTTTTAATTCTAAGATTATCGCCAAGTCGTTACAGGAATGAGTAATCGCTTTTTGGGTCTTTTGTATCGAGAAATCAGAGCTCATTTTAATTATCGATTACGTGTGGATAATTTTTGTTCAGTGTGTTGTGTGGACGTTTCGGAGGGAGAATAATAACACATTTGGTTAGCTTTAGATTGTATTTATAATAGACGTGCTGTGTGGTGCATGGGTACGGGTGGACCGCCGCGGTCGCGCCGGATCTCAGGGGTGTCGAAAGTGTTGAGTGACTAAGGACTTATGGTGAAATGAACTTTAATAAATAATTAGTTATATTTTTTTTAATAAGAGAACTACAATAGTGGGTAGAATTCACATACCTAGCAATTATTTTAACCCATCCAACTAAGCTAAATATGCTTGTGTCTGGAACGGGTTCACGGTAATAGAGTGATGTGTGTAATGGATGGGGTTCGAACCCGTGATCTCTCGATAACCATAATTAACCATTAGGCGATTGACGCTTCAAACATTATTTCCTAATTAAATAATCATAATCTTGAAAGTACCTAAAGCGGTTTTGATCGATATTTATGTAAGTTTAACAAGTTCACTTTTATTTCACAGGTTTTTATTACTCCAATGTTCAAATAAATTTTCTCTGTGGAATCTAAGTCCAAATCTTGAAAAAAAAGAAGTTTGCTTCCCATACTAACTGGAACGATCAACTTTATATGGGAGATCGACATTTTTTTTTTCTGTTTTCGACATGGGTAAAATCCATAAAGCAGTTGTCTTTGCACAGTAGAATGTTGTCAAAAGTCGTTTCGTATATGCCAGTTAGCCATTTACCGGCCATGTTATCACTTCATCACCCATGTTTGATGGACCGAGAATTCTTAAGGCATTAAGACCACGTTTTGTGCATAAAGTTTAAATAATATCTCTCTGCTAGAAAAACAGATTTACCATTATAATAAGACTAGTATTTGCGTGTTGCGCGAGGTGCAAGCAAGTCGCGTGCTTGTGAAAAAAAAAAATGGGGGGCGTGATGGGGGGAGATGGGGGGGTTTAGTATTTGCGTGTTGCACGAGGTGCAAGCACCTCACGTGCTTGTGAAAAAAGAAAAAAAGGGGGGGGCGAGATGGGGGGTTTAGTATTTGCGTGTTGCGCAAGGTGCAAGCACCTCGCGAGCTTGTGTAAAAAAAAAAAAAAAGTTGGGGTGTGATGGGGGGAGATGGGGGGGGTTTAGTATTTGCGTGTTGAGCGAGGTGCAAGCACCTCGCGTGCTTGTGAAAAAAAAAAACAAAAAGTGGGGGGGATGATGGGGGGGGGGTTGCAGAAGTATTTTGACTAAAGCATTGCCCCTCTAAATGAATCTGAAAAAAAAAATGTTCCAAGTCTCTTAATTTCCGAGATCCGCCTAAAGGGGGTGAGAAGGGGGTGGCGGGGGCGATAAATATTTTTTACTTTACCGAGCCTCCTCTATACGAATCCGTAAAAAAAAAAATAGGGGTCTCGTAGTTTCCGAGATAGGATAGGGAGGGGGGAGAAGGGGGGGGGGGAGGGGGAAAGGGGAGGTTTGGCACTTTTCCCGTAGGTTTGAGAGTTACTTGTTCACGAATCTGTCAAAATATACCCACCTCCCCATCCACCATCTGGGAGAACAATTATGTCAGTGAGTCAGTGAGTGAGTGGTAATTTAGCTTTATATAATATAATAACTAGTATTTGCGTGTTGCGCGAGGTGCTTGCACCTCGCGGTTCACTCTATTGCGTGTTGCGCGAGGTGCAAGCACCTCGCGTGCTTGTGAAAAAAAATAAAAAAAATGGGGGGGGTGATGGGGGTGGTTTAGTATTTGCGTGTTGCGCGAGGTGCAAGCACCTCGCGTGCTTTATTAAAAAAAAAAAGGGGGGGTGATGGCGGGGAGATGGGGGGAGGGTTGCACAATTATTTCGACTAAAGCATTGCCCCTCTAAACGAATCTGAAAAAAAAAAAATTCCAAGTCTCTTAATTTCCGAGATACGCCTAAAGGGGGTGAGAAGGGGGGCAAGGGGGGCGACTTTGAAAAATGGTTTTTACTTTACCGAGCCTCCTCTATACGAATCCGTAAAAAAACAAAATACGGGTCTCGTAGTTTCCGAGATACGATAGGGGGGGGGGGGAGAAGGGGGGTGAAAAGGGGAGGTTTGACACTTTTCCCGTAGGTTTGAGAGTTACTTGTTTACGAATCTGTCAAAATATACCCACCTCCCCATCCACCATCTGGGAGAACAATTATGTCAATGAGTCAGTCAGTGAGTGAGTCAGTGAGTGGTAATTTAGCTTTATATAATACAACTAGTATTTGCGTGTTGCGCGAGGTGCAAGCACCTCGCGTGCTTGTGAAGAAAACTAAAGCATTGCCCCTCTAAATCAAGTGTTTGCGAGTTGCGCGAGGTGCAAGCACCTCGCGTGCTTGTGAAAAAAAAAAAAAAAAAGGGCGGGGTGATGGGGGGGGGGGTTGCAGATGTATTTCGACTAAAGCATTGCCCCTTTAAATGAATCTGAAAAAAAAAATGTTCCAAGTCTCTTAATTTCCGAGATCCGCCTAAAGGGGGTGAGAAGGGTGGTGGGGGTTGCGACTTTGATAAATGGTTTCTACTTTACCGAGCCTCCTCTATACGAATCCGTAAAAAAGAAAAAATACGGGTCTCGTAGCTTCCGAGATACGATAGGGAGGGGGGAGAAGGGGGGTGAAAGGGGAGGTTTGGCACTTTTCCCGTAGGTTTGAGAGTTACTTGTTTACGAATCTGTCAAAATATACCCACCTCCCCATCCACCATCTGGGAGAACAATTATGTCAATGAGTCAGTCAGTGAGTCAGTGGTAATTTAGCTTTATATAGTATAACTAGTATTTGCGTGCTGCGCGAGGTGCAAGCACCTCGCGTGCTTGTGAAAAAAAAAGGGGGGGGGGGGTGATGGGGGTGATGGGGGGGGTTTAGTATTTGCGTGTTGCGCGAGGTGCAAGCACCTCGCGTGCTTGTGAAAAAAAAAAGTGGGGGGGGGGTGATGGGGGGAGATGGGGGGGTTTAGTATTTGCGTGTTGTGCGAGGTGCAAGCACCTCGCGTGCTTGAGAAAAAAAGAAAAAAAAGGGGGGGGGTGATGGGGGGGGTCGCAGAAGTATTTTGACTAAAGCATTGCCCCTCTAAATGAATCTGAAAAAAAATAATGTTCCAAGTCTCTTAGATTCCGAGATCCGCCTAAAGGGGGGGAGAAGGGGGACGGGGGGGGACTTTGAAAAATGTTTTTTACTTTACCGAGCCTCCTCTATACGAATCCGTAAAAAGAAAAAATACGGGTCTCGTAGTTTCCGAGATACGATAGGGGGGGGGGGGGGGGAAAGGGGAGGTTTGGCACTTTTCCCTTAGGTTTGAGAGTTACTTGTTTACGAATCTGTCAAAATATACCCACCTCCCCATCCACCATCTGGGAGAACAATTATGTCAATGAGTCAGTCAGTCAGTCAGTGAGTGAGTGAGTGGTAATTTAGCTTTATATAATATAACTAGTATTTGCGTGTTGCGCGAGGTGCAAGCACCTCGCGTGCTTGTGAAAAACAACAAACAAACAAAAAAAGAGGGGGGGGGGTGATGGGGGGGGAGGGTTGCACAAGTATTTCGACTAAAGCATTGCCCCTCTAAATGAATCTGAAAAAAAAAATGATCCAAGTCTCTTAGATTCCGAGATCCGCCTAAAGGGAGGGGAGAAGGGGGGCGGGGGGGGGACTTTGAAAAATGGTTTTTACTTTACCGAGCCTCCTCTATACGAATCCGTAAAAAAAAAAATACGGGTCTCGTAGTTTCCGAGATACGATAGGGAGGGGGGAGAAGGGGGGGGAAAAGGGGAGGTTTGGCACTTTTCCCGTAGGTTTCAGAGTTACTTGTTTACGAATCTGTCAAAATATACCCACCTCCCCATCCACCATCTGGGAGAACAATTATGTCAGTGAGTCAGTGAGTGGTAATTTAGCTTTATATAGTATAACTAGTATTTGCGTGTTGCGCGAGGTGCAAGCACCTCGCGTGCTTGTGAAAAAAAAATGGGGAGGGGGGTGATGCGTGCTTGTGAAGAAAACTAAAGCATTACCCCTCTAAATCAAGTATTTGCGTGTTGTTGTGCTTGTGGAAAAAAAAAAGTATTTGCGTGTTGCGCGAGGTGCAAGCACCTCGCGTGCTTGTGAAAAAAACTAAAGCATTGCCCCTGTAAATCAAGTATTTGCGTGTTGCGCGAGGTGCAAGCACCTCGCGTGCTTGTGAAAAAAAAAAAAAAAAAAGAGGGGGGGGGTGATGGGGGGGGGGGTTGCACAAGTATTTCGACTAAAGCATTGCCCCTCTAAATGAATCTGAAAAAAAAAATGTTCCAAGTCTCTTAGATTCCGAGATCCGCCTAAAGGGGGGGAGAAGGGGGGCGGGGGGGGGGACTTTGAAAAATGGTTTTTACTTTACCGAGCCTCCTCTATACGAATCCGTAAAAAAAAAAATACGGGTCTCGTAGTTTCCGAGATACGATAGGGGGGGGGGGAGAAGGGGGGTGAAAAGGGGAGGTTTGGCACTTTTCCCGTAGGTTTGAGAGTTACTTGTTTACGAATCTGTCAAAATATACCCACCTCCCCATCCACCATCTGGGAGAACAATTATGTCAGTGAGTCAGTGAGTGGTAATTTAGCTTTATATAGTATAATAATACGTCCCTTTCGTAAGAAACTGCAAGATTTACCTACAGCTTCTAGCATTTTTATAAACAATCTGATATCTTTACCGTGGTGTCTACATCGCCACATTAAAGGGCTCATTAAACTGAACTTTAAAATAAAAAATAAAGATTCGATAAAGATGCCACCGTGACATTATTTCACCCTTCTGCCTGGCTCTACCATGTTGCTTATTATGCCATGTTTATGGCCTGACATTTCAGCTGGCTTCTCTCATTTAACTACAGCTACGCATGTATGTAATTCCCAGTACCCCGTGTAATACAACAAGCACAGATTAAAAATAAATCTTAGTATACTTATATAAAGATTCTCACGAAACCAAGCCGTATTAACGTATACAAAAGACGTTTTGTCAGTCTGTCAGAAGTACAAATAATCTGACATTTTAAAATAATTGCGCGACAGTTTTTCTAGAGATTCTCATTGTTGCTGCTGCACGAATTACTATGTGGAAGAATGCTCTTTTAATCACACCACAGTGTAATTATTAAAGAATAAGCAAAATTTTCGTTTGGACGAGTTTTCGTAATTAGTGGATTGTGTAGCCATGCATTAGCGAGCCGAGACATTGCGTGAGGGTAATCGGTGCCATCTTTTGTTTTTAGATTGCCCGAAATTGTCGGGAACTTGCCTTGAGGACTCCATGCGTCTTATTATCTAAGTAATAATCAACATTTTCAATTTGTTGGTCAAGTTCTGAGCACCTACATCATGGTTTCTTGTTGAATATTTTATTTATTTAACCCGCCTTAACATCTTTTCAGACTTAACGAAAAACGATAGTGTTGCACTTACACACTACAAACTTAACTAAAAATAAACAGTCATACTAAGTAATAGTAAGTATATCACATATTTATAACTCAATTATTAAGCTGTGTACCTACTACTAACTATATTTGAAAGAATCATTGCGAGTTCACTCAAATTGCAATACATATATATATCAACCCATTCATGAATATCGTTCACTTTGCGGATTGTACTTGTAAAGGGTGTTTTAGTCAGTACGTAGATTGGCGCTGGCTACAGGCAGGGCTAGCAGTTGCTTGCGGTTTGTATCGTAATTAAAAAATCCTGAATTTAATGAGTGTTTAGTAGGCAGATGCAGGTCTTAAAGTGAGAGAGACTTAAGAAAAGACAGTACCTACCTAGCAGGAGATTTGTCTACTCCGTAACTTTATGAATAGAAAATTGTTTCATTAGTAGTCTTAAAAACATTAAAATTTATTTGAAAATAAACTTGCAACAGTAACTCAATAATTAAAATCCTTAGTACTTCTTATTCGAATAAATTATTTTCTTTTTATTTCCAGTTGTACAATTTGTAACAGAAAAGAAGGTTGCAAAGTAAAATGAAAAGTGAATGAAGGAGGAGTGGCTGAGGACGGGTTTATTATCATAACAGGGACATATTAATACGTCAATGTGTTGTGTCGCACCCACTCGTGCGCAGCGCGACACAGCACAGCAGAGACAGTAAAACTATATTTAGTTAAAGCCTTATTATTGTTATTACTGTATATATTTTAACCCAACAATAATAAGCCTTATATTTATTATTAAAAAAGGTGGTTCTCTTTAAGACCTTCCTAACTTTAATAACCCGGACAAACCGAAAACCATACAAAGCTTGTTTGTGTTTTAATCTGAAACTGCTCAAAAATTTGCTCCACCGACTTCCAAAACTGTCGCCAGAGCTGAATCCCCAGTATGCCGCACTCTAAGGATGCTCAATGCCCTCCTGACTACTAACCCTGAATATTATGTGTTTGCGGACGAATGGAGTAAAATTATGCGTGCATGCAACTGTTATGCGAGAGGAAGTATGCGAGAGTGTCTACTGTTCCATTTTAATTTTATCTTATATAATTTCAATTTTCAATCACAATTATTGTTTTCTTAAATGTATTTCTATGTTAATTAATGTAATTGGTGTTGTACCGTTTTAATTAACTATAAATAAATGGAAAAATATCGTGTAAATAACTTATTTATTTATTAAAACTTTATGAAACACAAACGCGGACATAATACCTTAAGAAAACACAGTTATTTTGAAATCACAGACAGACAATTCAATTATATTTATATGTATGTATGTATAGATTAGTCGCGCTTGAAACTAGACCACTAATTCGATTCACACAAATTAGTTTCATAACTTGTTATAGTGAAATGTAAGCAAAAACTGTTCTCGCTTAAATCGCGTTCATGTTTCGCCAACTTTATCAATGAAGTCTATATTTTAATCAAACTTTATTAACATTTAGTGTCTATGGAATGAGTTGTTGTCTATTTTTTATTATTACGCACGAAAGCAAATAGTAATTATTTGACCAAAACCTGTGTTATTTAATAGTAAGTTTTCAGTCACCTACTTTAGTATTTAAGAAATTTCGCTTTAGTACAGTTGTACATATTTATTATTATATAAGTATTATTTATAAAACTTCCTATGCTATTTCCTTTTGTATGCTTAATACAGAAAGTCCAATGTCCACTTAAAGTTACAACAATCAATCAATACAATAAACATATCTACTTTCAATAGGCTGCTTGATCATCCCACTTCCTAATAACCTTCTGAGGGTCTTCAAGTCAAGAGTGAATAGCTTACTTCTGGTCTTGATTCGTCTTCGACTGCATCATCGCTTACCATCAGGTTAAATGGTGGTCAAACGCGAGCTTATCAACAATAAAATAAATAAATAAAAACACACACGTAACTGATTCGACCTACTGCATCCACTATTCTGTGGCAGTGTCATGGCTACCTGCTCCGTGAAAGTTTGCAGATACTATTGTTATGTTACTATCACTTTATGAATTCCCGGTGTATGTATTAGCATACACAGAGTGCCGACTTATTGTTTAAAAGTAATAGTTTTGGTTTATGATCGTATGTGGGACTTTCACTGGTTCTGAGTGGGTCTTTGAATTTTTTCTGACTTGGAATAATTTATAACATAATAATTCTTAAATTCTAATGGCTCTCCTAACCAAATTTGGATATCGACGTGGGAGATATTGTGCACAAGAATGTGTGCAAAAGCAGATGCTCTTCTTCTGCCATCGCTCTTATATCACAGCGAAACAAAATGTAGGTCCCGGAAGTGGAGAGTTCTGTCCGACACGCATGGAAAATAACTTAAAATGGCATATTGCAACAAAATTAAACCAAGTAAAATAAGATCAGGGAATACCGTTGTAATTTCTTTTCGGACCAAATAAATAATCGCTAAAATTGTGAATGATTACGTATGTACCAGGAAACTGATTCAAAAAAACAATTCCCTTCATTAAGATTTATATTCCGGAAACCAATCATAATAAAACCTATTATTATCTACATTGCGCATCACGATTCACAATTTGATAAAATTGCGTAGGTGTAACATCTACCCTATTTGGACTTATAAAATGGCATATGAATCTTAATTTATGGCTGTATCATCGTTAAACACACCAGTATCCTTATATGGAATCATAAAAGGATATTTTTCTATAACATCTTACAAAATATTTTTATCTAAATTTACAATTATATGGCCTATTCACGAGGCATTTAATTAACATACAATTTGCTTACAAATTAAGGTCAAAAAGCTCACGCATGATCTACTTAAATAGCCATTCTCAAACTTGACAATGTGTAAATAATTTATAACATAAGCAAATTAAAAGTTGAATAATTACTAGTATGAATGATGGAGCAGCTTGGTATGAATCACAAATGGCATCGTAAATAACCCGTTAATAAATAGGTTACGGTTATTTATAGCTTTACAAGCTTGTTACTTTGCATAGTTGATACATTAAGATTTGTTAATGATATCAAATTATGAAATATGCGACATTTATAATGCAAGTTGAGGCTGGTTGAAACACACAAGTTTCTACATCATCTCAGCCTAACTTCTCCTTTCCTGTTCATCTTGTCATAGTCAAACTAAGTTTGATTTATTTTGATATATGATATTTGATATATATATATGATATACTATATGATATTTATTATGTAAATTTTCTTCCATGTCGTCGTTGTCACTGGTTTAATCCAAAATTACTGCACATAGAATTACTAAAAATAAATGTTTATTTATTTAACTTATGAATTTTTGAATTTAATAGGTAGTGCCATGTGCAAACAGAATACGTTGCAAGCTGTAAAGAGGTTCAGGCCGGGATTATTAAGCGGTTATAAGATTCGAATTTCAAACATGCTTAGTGTTAATAAATTAATAGTTTAAAAATCACTAGAAAAACACGCTTTTATAAATGCACTAGCTTCTACCCGCGAATTCGTACGCGTGGGAAGGTTTTCCCGCGCAAATCCCGATCCCGTGGGAATTTCGGGATAAAAAGTAGCCTATGTGTTATTCCAGGCTGCCAACTATATACTTACTAAATTTCATTCAGATCCATTCAGTAGTTTTTGCGTGAAAGAGTAACAAACATCCATCCATCCTCACAAACTTTCGCATTTATAATATTAGTAGGATAGTAGGAAGGACGTAGAAACATTTTTTGTAGTCTCCGTTTTCTTTGTGTTGCTGTTTCTTTTTTGTAGTTTTTTGCCATAATTATTATTCCCACATTTAAAAGTTAGATCCCGATTTAAAAGTGACATTTATAAAAAAAATAGTCTATGGATTACGCGGTAATTTAAAAAGGTTAAGAAAACCGATAACGGATTTTCTTTAGGTTTGTTATAACCTTGAAACCTGATCGTCTTCAAAGTCCATTACGTGGCCTTTCTCACAAGTGCAAACACGACTATGATACAATATACCATCATGGAATGCCAGTGCCTATCTTCCGGCTTCATCATCAGTCCTTGAAACCTAATCGTGGTCAAAGTTCATTACAAGACTTTTCTAAGAAATCTAAAACAGCTATGATACGATTTTCCATCATGAAGTTCCAGTTCATATCTTCCAGCTCCATCATCAGATCAGTTCGACAGTACCATATTATTGTATTGTCATCAGAACTACATAAAGCTGCCAATTTTCACTACGCTACAAGCCTTGGAAGATGGTTAAATTAGTTACCTTAGATTCCATTACATAGTTAGTTACATACAGGTCGGCCTAATAAAATGGTGTTAAAAAATCTAAATCATGTGTTGCGGGGATGTTCTTACGAGACTACTAAAGAAGAGGGTAGGTTCTAGGTTTCAATCAGTAGAAGTCTGACACTCCACCCAGACAGGGAGGAGACATTTGATTATTTTCCTCCGCAAAAAAGCCACACTTAAAGTATGCTACATTCTATTAAAATTCTTCCGACTTCTACTAATAGAAATCTCTTCCATTTCTCACAAGAATTGACCTATGAGGCAAAGCTTAATTTGACTTTTAACAAGAAGCTGTTCAGTGAGAACCTCGTGTTTCCCAGGGAGTGTCGCAAGACTCCGTCCAGCAGCGCAGGAATGTGTCGGTCAGCACGACGCGGCGCGACGCGGTAATGCACGTAATCATTACAATTATATGCGCCCGCGCAGAGCTTTGTCGAGCAGCGCTAGCGCCGCCGATTGAATTTGGTTAAGGGGAAGATTTAGGTGGCAACGGCCTTGACAACGAACTTTTATTGAACCTTTATTGTTATTTTATTCGGAACTGCAATGATAATAGCACGATGATTAATAATAATAAATGTGTATTTCCAATAAATAATGATGACATAGGTTAACTGATATACAACTGATTGACAGTGGAACATGAAAGAAAAAAGCGTTTTAGCGTGATCCCAAATAAACTAAGTGCAGCAAGAATAGGAATTTAATATTTTCTTGCTATTTTTATCTTGCTTATATATTTATTTAGGTTTGTATACTAAAATATTTCTCTTTCCTTCTTTTGTGCACTGAAATTAGTTTTAAGACCCGTTGGCCCTACATTCTTCGCAATATTCTATTCTATTGAACGTTATTAATCTGACTTCATGGTCAATACTTAGGTGTCAATTAGTAGATCATAATCAATGACAATTTCGTAGAATTCGACATTGATTTACAAAATTAAATTAGGTATAAGAAATAGATAATACTCGTATTTGTAACTGTTATAGATATATAAATATGGGTTGTATAGTACCTGAATATTATCTTTTTCTTTTATGTTATTACGTTAAAGCAACAACTACAGACATTCTCCAGTGAACAACATCGCCTTAACACTAGTAGTGTGATTTCCCACAGGTGATCACAGGCGCCCGCGCCAGCGACGTATTCAATAATGTTCTGTGGTATTCTCACAGAGGTGCTATACTTTTGAAATAAATTAGGCGCCATACTGTTCAATACTAATTTAAATTAGATTATAGAGAACACTATTGTATTATATTGATAGACTGTAGGCGAATGGACCGGCAGTGTTGAAAATAATGTAGGTGGAAACGTAGGTTGATTATTGTATTATTGGATTAATAGTAAACAAGAACAACACAACGTTGTATGATTTGTAAGGAAGGTGTAACATATTGAAACAAAGGGAATTATGGGAAGAGGAACTAATAGGACACCTAGGAAGGCGCAGTAATGGCAAGCTTTGACCGAGCGGCGTCCAAGGACTGGTAAGAGGAGCGTTAGTCGTCCGCCAGTGAGGTTGGCAGAGGACATTGTTGCCATCGGGGGTAAATCCTGGACGAGACTGGCACAAGAACGTGGAGCTTGGCACAAGCGAAAGGATGCCTATACCCAGAAGTGGGTGAAATCAGGCTGTATATGATGATGATGATAGGAAAGTAATTTTATTAAAATCAATCAATATAAATATAAAACGCTTCCATTACTGACTGACTGACAGACAACGCACAGCCGAAACTACTGGGCGCAGGAAGCTGGGCATGTATCATGTACATGCTCCTTGGGGTGTGTAGGGGAGCATTAAGAAAGGATTTTTGGAATTTCCCACGGGATTGGGATTTACACGGGAAAAACCTCCGACGCGAATGAGGTCGCGGGCAACTCAATGGCAGTATTCAAGAGATGCGTATCATTCAATTGTTTTATTTATGAACTGCTTATTTCTGCTTGCGCCTTGGCTCGCGTGAAAAGTTTTTTCCAGCAAGAAAATTAGCCTAGAAATGTCATTCAGTGATAAAGTAGCATTCTACTCGTGTGGTGTAATGATTTTTAGGGTTCCGTAGTCAACAAGGAACCCTTATAGTTTCGCCATGTCCGTCTGTCTGTCCGTCTGTCCGCGGTTTAGCTCAAAAACTATTAGTACTAGAAAGTTGTAATTTGGCATGAGTATACACGTTAATGACGCCGAAAAAGTGGTAAAATAAAATTTTGAAAAAAGCAATTATTTAGGGTACCTCCCCTACATGTAAAGTGGGATGATAATTTTTTTTTTTCGTCCTTCCCATAGTGTGGGATATCGTTGGATAGGTCTTTCAAAAATATTAGGGGTTTGGGAAGACCGTTTTTTGATTAAGTAAACCGTTCGTGACTTAACAAGCTTTAAAGTACCAATTTTCGTTAGAGTCAAGTGTCCCCCCCTTCTAACATCTAAACGGTTGTGGTTAGAAATTCAAATGTCACGGCAGTAGTACCTATATATAACGAAGTTTAAAGGAAAACTATCACACATAAGTGGGCTTTACAAGTTTACGAGTAATAGTCGACCAATTGTATTTGACTCGAAAATTTCGAACAACTCCATAGATATGTCGATAGATGGCGCTAAGCGTCAGTTTTATCGCGCTAGTTTTTGTAAGAAATTTACTATCGCATAACAGTCCTTGCATAATATTTGGAGATTTTAATGAAGACTATCTCCGTAACGACAACACTGCAGTTTTCAAATTAATACGTGACGCTGGTTACCAGTCTATTACAACCACTTCCCTCTACACGCGGTGGTACTTAAATAGCCTTATAATTCCCTTGTGAAGTTGGATTTTATAATTCTTTCTTCAGTTACCATCGCCCTATGTGGGCCCATTATTAGAGTGAATTCAAATTAATATGTTTTTATTTAATTATTATTTTGCTATATAATATCAAACACAAAGCTCCCCCAGCAAACTACTTCCTCAATTTTATTTTTTTGTGACGATTGAGTAGTGTAGTTCTGTGTCATGTATTTAAATTCAAAACACCGACTATGACAAGTTTTATACAAATCTCTAAAAAAATTAAAACTTTCCGTTCAAAATTGTCGGATCAGGTGAGGATTTGTATAGGAAGTCAAGTTAGTTAGGTAGTCATGTTTGGCTTTTAGTTAGAGCATGTTACGAAACGATCAGTCAGCGAATACGACACGCACTTGGCTGTTATAAAAACTACGGAACCCTACACTGCGCGTGGCCCGACACGCACTTGACCGGTTTTTTTTTTAATCGGATGAGTAGGATCGAAGATTACTTCCCACATTCAAACTCACTCACAAAATCTCCTTCCTTCCTTTATTATATTTTACATTTATTTATTACAAAATCCACAGTTATTAAACAAAGTTTTTGCAGTAAGTATCTTATTTATGTAAACTTATAGCCAATTACGGATTTACCATATATTCACTAGCTAGATATTTTTTAACCGACTTCTGAAAAAGGAGGAGGTTCTCAATTCGGATGTTTGTTTGTTTGTTTTTTTTTTTTATGTTTGTTCGGGCATAGCTCCGTCGCTCGCCAACCGATTTGAAAAATTCTTTTTTTTTTGGAAAGGGTATACTTCCCAAATGGTCCCATGAAAATTTTATCGAAATCGAACAAGCCGTTTCTGAAAAATCAACAAAACTAAAAAAAAATATTTACATTGATGATCTTTTCGTTTACTCTGCATTGTGTTTTTTGTTCGCGCGTTTTTAGTTTTTTGTAGTTGACATTTTGGCTTTTATAGATAGATAGATAGATAGATATACTCTTTATTGTACACCATAACAGAATTAAATAAGGACTTAAAAACTACAAAGGGTGTTACAATGGGCGGTCTTATCGCTAAAAGCGATCTTTTACAGACAACCTTTAGATGGATTTGACACAGCAGGAGATAATAAATTCGCGGGTAGTCCATGGTGTACTATTTACTTATATACAATAAATAAGTAATAACCTACATACTCAATACACATATACATATATATACATAAAAATAACAAAGCTGAGATATATAAAAAATAAAATAAAAATAACTAGATTAATTACAAATTGACCCACTAAAAAGCGCAAAAATAAAAACTTTTTTGCAAAAAAATAAAACCGACTTCCATATCAAAACACTACAAAGCCAAAAATAATTTTAATTTCGGAAGGCGGTGTTTAAAAAAAGAAAATACAAAACCAATTTAACACCGACTACCGAAATTAAAATTATTTTTGCCTTTGTAGTGTTTTGATATGAAAGTCGGTTAAATTTTTTTGCAAAATAGTTTTTTTTAGCTTAGTTAGTTCACATTTAAGGGCGATATTATGTTCTAAACGATTGCAAAAATAAAAATATTTTCAAAAGAACTCTACTGCAAAGATATTACCTGCATAATTTCATTCCTCGCAAAACATTCCTATTCAAAGCAAATCAGAGTGGCCGAAGGACCTAAGTCTACATTTATGCTAGCTTGGTACTTAATCAGTATTGGCATAAGTAGAGCTGTGAATGTACTGGTTACCTTTAAAAGGAGAATGTATGTTTATCGGCGCATTACCATTTTTGTTTCATTGACATTTTCTGATATAATTATACCTATGCAATGTTGACAGTATTTAGAATATTTACATTTTATTATCTTTGTGTAAGGTCACCTTATTTATTGTACACCATAACAGAAAAGCAAATAAGGACTTAACACCTAAAATAGTTGATACAATGGGCGGTCTTATCTCTAAAACGATGTTCTACAAAGACCATTTGGATGGATTTGACACAGAAGGAGAAAGTAAATACGCGCGTACTATTACCTATATATATTTTTTAGTGTACTATTTACCTATATATATTTTTTATTTATTTTATTTCGCTCTTCAACAATGAAAACAGTATTACATACACAATTTTATATCTTAATCTATGTTTCAGTGCTCCATCACTATTTTATACGCGTAAACTGTTAAACAAAAACTTTTACCTTAAAATTAAACCGACTCCCAAAAACCACTGCAAAGTGAAAAATAACTTTTAGTCGGTTTAATTTTTTGGTAAAAAGTTTTTATTTCACTCTTTTTAGTTGGTCTATTTTTAATTTACCTAGTTACAAGAGCCTAAATGTCAACTACTTATAACCGTTTACAAAATATTGCTTTTCCCAATGCTGGGCCGTTAATTGTTGAGGAGTTCTCCTGGTACTTCACCATCAGCCCTACATCACCATATGCATTGTGACGAGCATAAAGTGCTTAACATCCATATTCAATTAATCGAATCGCAATCCACTCAATACTTATTATTGAGTAGTTTCGGCGGCCATCTGTGGTCTTCATCATTAGTTCCACTTCCTCAAATGGTACTTTTTGAGAGCATCTGCACAAGTTACTATAATAAATACCCAAAACGTCATAGGTGTGCCTATAATATTTGAAGAGTTCCCTCGATTTCTCCAGGATCCCATCATCAGATCCTGACGTTTATGAAAATGGGACCAATTTCGAAGTTTACCCTTTCAATCAAAAAAATAATTTTCCAAATCGGTCCAGCCATCTTCGAGTAATCGATGATCATACATTAAAAAATATATATATATATATACGCGTCGAATTGATAACCTCCTCTTTTTGTCGTCGGTTGAAAATGAATTACTTAATTAATCAATTACAATTATGTGTTAAAAATTATATAATACAAAAGCAATACATAACATTCTCAAAACATATTATATACCCATATATTTTTTTTTAATTATATTATAGCCTGTAGTGTCCCACTGCTGGACAAAGACGTCCCTCCATTCCTTCCAGCGGCCACGGTTAAGGAAGGCACCCAGATCATCCCGCCATTTCCTTCGTGGTCTACCACGGCCACGCGTTGCAGTCTCAGGGCACCAATCCTGTGTCTTACGAGACCACAGCTTCTCAGGTAGACATATCCTGCTCAGTCCCATTTAAGTTGAGCAGTCTTTTGAGCCACGTCGACGATTTGCGTTCTGGAGCGTAGTTTGCTGTCACGAACGCGGTCCGTTAATTTAACACCTAGGATACTGCGCTCCATAGCACGTTGGCAAACCTTGAGTTTGGACTTTTGGATGTTAGTCAAAGAACAAGTCTGTGCGCCATAAGTAAGATGGCGAGAACACACATGTCCATCAGCTTACGTTTTAGTGACATGGGCAACGTGCCCTTAAACAGCTCTTTCATGGACCAGTAGCTTTTCCAGGCATTTTCTGTTCGTCTTGCAATTTCCTTGTCATGCCTGGAAATAGACACATATATATAGTTATACGCATATATATAAATATAAAAAAGAAATAAAGACATATATAGTAAGAAACAATTTATAGAGACAAAGATCTTTTACCATGTTTTAGAAAGACGATAGGGTTTGTGCTTGTCTTACTGACACGGGTAGAGCATTCCACAGCCGTACTGCTTGAGCTGCGAACGACTTACCAAAGAAATTGGTGGCGTGAATCTGTACGGCAAGCCTTAAGTTTTCTGATGACCTCAGAGATTTTGCATGTGTGTCATGAAGGAAATTGAATAATTCTTCAAGTTAGGTAGAGGTTTAAGGATTAAACAGAATACTGTAAAGCAGTGGCAAGACGTAGCTGGTTATGTTATACTCATTCATATTATTTTTGCTGCATAGGATTGGCATTAGTATTTTTATCTGCAAAAAGTATCGTTACTTTCTATTAACGGTAGGAGATATCTTTAAAAATTGCATATGACATATTTCATCATTAGGTAGGGCTTGAAATTTCTAGTCAAATAAACGAAAAATGACAAAGAAATGCTTTTTAAGCATATCTCTCCTTTCGCTTATAGATTAAAATTAGAGTAGGTAATGACACCTCATAACTTTGTCTTACCCAAGTAAAATAACTCAAATATTGAGTTCACTTAGTTTAGATTTAGCGGGGCTATACAAGTAAACATCAATTTGTATTGAAACTTAATGGAAGCCATCTCGATGAAAGATTTTTCTGTATATATATCTATATATAAGTAAATGTTAACGTTAACGCCCTTCAAGAACTCACATTAAAACGCCAGCAACATATAGTATTTAATAACCACGATCTACATTATTATTCATTACAAGTTGTGAGTAATCTCAGCTTTAAACCCACACCGCGCACGCAATTTATCACCAATTAAAAGTAAGCGTTATATGTGAACGATTATGAAAGATCTCGGTCAGAACGAATGAATGAAGTTAAGGTGAGTACATCACTGTTATGGATCTCGGTCACCTTGGCCAAATTACAGAACCATACGGAGCTGAGGTATGCGAGCAGATACTTCGAAATAAGCGGGCAATAAGCAACATTCACCATGTAATGGATGGCATTTGGCCAGTTAATGGCGTTTGGTGGTGTTTCCAGCGTTTGGAGTTTACATTGAAAGAGATCTAGTGTGTTTATGAGTCTATGGTTTTGTTTTGTAATGCAGCTTTGATCAATGTTAAGTAGAGTCTTGTATAAACATACATAACCAGCCTATAACGTTTGTGGGTTCGAACTCACACCAGCAACTTGTAAGTCATTCCTATAACCACGGGGCTACCACTGCTCTGTATTTACCCACTCGTATAAACATTGAAGTCATAATTTCTGGCCAAAAATTATGACGGTACGGAAAAACCATTTTGACAAAGGTCATTCATTTACAAATATAATTATGCTTTATCAATAAAAATAGCAAACACATCAAGTTGAAACACCAAAATATTTACGATGCTAACAAATCTTAAACGAAAACGAAATCGAATTCTCAAGTTGATTCGCATTCCTATGCAAATGACATTATGGTCTCAACTGTCCGAGCTTTCGTCAAGACCGGTTGTAACTTGTTTTAAACAACAGTTGTGTTGATTGTTGTTGCAAAACAACAGGTGCCGTGTTTTGAGATTAGAGTGCGTTGTTGTGCGTGTGCATTAAGATGTTGTCACGATAGATATCAGGTTTATAAATGTTATTGAGATGCGATTAAGATTAATCATTTCGAAATTCGTCCAACCTCAAATCGAAATTCCTCCTCTGACAAAACAGACATTAATGAGATACTCAGTTTCAATTAATTGTGATTCGGTAATTAATTACGTGTAGTGTTGAGTAATACTTTCATTACAAAATCGTAATTGCTTAGTTGGTTGAGTGGTTGTAAGCGCGATTGCTGAGCACGAGGTCCCAATGAAGACCACAGATGGCCACCGAAACTACTCAATAATAAGTATTTCGAGGATTGCGATTCGATTATCATATGGTGATGTAGAGCTGAAGGTGAAGTACCAGGAGAACTCCTCAAAAATTAACGGCTATGCATCAGGAAAAGCAATATTTTGTAAAAGGTGATAAGTAGTTGACATTTTGGCTTTTGTAACTAGATAAATTACAAACCGACCAACAAAAAATCGTGAATAAAAAATTTTTAGCAAAAAATAAAACCGACTTCCATATCAAAACACTACAAAGACAAATATAACTTTAATTTCGGAAGGCGGTGTCAAAAAAAAATGAAAATACAAAACAAATAACACCGACTACGGAAATTAAAGTTATTTTTGGCTTTGTAGTGTTTTGATATGGAAGTCGGTTTTATTTTTTGCTAGAAAGTTTTTTAGGGTAGGAATATACTTGTAACCATGAGGAGATCGTGGTTAAATAATATCAACTGCACGGGTCGAGCTTCAAGGTAAAACAAAGCTTGCTGAAGTAGATCCATGAATGAGTAACCATCTTGATATGTCGAGATTCCTTCATCTTAACAAACCATTGGTCTCTGCTGTAATTTTTACTTCTTTGACAGCCGTAACGGGTAGACAGAAGTCAAACAACTGACACTTGTCTTGCCAAGGAGTATTGTGTTACCCAGTTACTGGGTTGTGCAGGTCAGATAGGCAGACGGTCCATGTAAAACACTAGTACCTACCCAACTACATCCGGTTAGACCGGAAGCCGACCCAACGACCTACAACTCCTAACTTAGGAACCGAAAAAATACCTGTACCAGTCAGTCACTACTGACTGGTACAGGTATTTTTTCGGTGATCTTACTCCACTATTCATGGGCACTCTCCAGTCGCCTGTCTATCTAGATTGAAAATATTGATATCTCTAGTAACTGTACGAAGATATGGATGTACGAAGGCGTCCAACTTTATAATAATTTACCGGTAGATATCAGGAGCACATCTTCTATTAATGTATTTAAAGCAAGACTCACACAGTATGTCATTAAGAACACTAAGCTATTAAGATAGATAGATAGAATAGATAGAATACTCTTTATTGTACACCAATAATTTAAACAAGCACTTGATTTACAATAATGCAAAAAAATTGGTTACAATGGCGGTCTTATCGCTGATAGCGATATCTTCCAGACAACCTTTGGATGGACTTTAAGAACATAAAACAAAGAGGGGAGGAGAAAGTCAGTGTACTTACTTCAAATATATAACATACACAAAAAGTAACTAAAGTAGTTAATATAACTATATATATAGGTATATATAATACAATACAATACATAAATAAGTATAAATAAATATATGTGTTTCATATATATAAATATGTCATAAGGAAAGAAATACAAGGTAAAATCATAGGAGTGTATAAAAATGATTGACAACAGAGCTTTTAAAAGCAGCAAGTGACTGCGCTTGTCTAACTGACAACGGCAATGCGTTCCACAGACGAGTAGCCTGCACCGTATACGATGAATCATAAAATTTTGTGGAATGCGCAGGCATTGAAAGTGTCAAATTTACCGATGATCTCAAATCTCTAGTATGTGTGTCATGAAGGAACTTAAAACGTTCTTTGAGGTAAAAGGGAATTTTTGGATTGAACAGAATATTGTAAAGTAATGATAAAATATGCGCATTCCGGCGAAGACGGATAGGCAGCCACTTTAAGATAACAATTTAATGTTACGCACAATAATATGTCGACATCATACCTACCTACTCCAAGTAAAAATACTGTTAGCTACTGGACTAAACTAGGGTTGCCATCACCAAATTTGCCGCCCCCAGACAAAGACTTATAAACCCCGGACATTTTGGTAAAATCACGATTTTTCCCCGGACACCATAGAAAAATACATTTTTGAACTTGAAACTAAAAACAACGATGTTTAATTATGGTTTTTATTTACTGATAAAGTGATAACATTGTAGAGCTTTAGAACTTTTTTAATAACAGCCTTATCATTTAATCAACGTAACATAAACAATGAGATGAAATACCATAGGAAAATTATAATAGAGATCGTGCTTTTTGGTACCCGTAAGACCAATGTGTGTCCTTCCCGTAGGACAAATCCAGGAAAACCCGGATGGATGGAAACCCTAGACTAAACCTACCTTAATTATGTATTTTTTCGCTAAGTGAACAATGTATGTTCTTTTAGAATAAATAAAGAATCTTTAAACCCAACAACTCCTTACATGTCTCCAGTTGATTTCAAAACAAAATGAAACTTTAATTGCTTGCAGCTCTTACAACAATACGCCATTGCAGATGCGATACAGGTGCGTCTTATTACGTCACATTCAAACACATTACGCAATTAATATGACCCATCGACTTTTCCTCACCACAAGACATGACATTTCTTCCGCGACACAAAAACACATATTTACCTACGAAGCGATCGTAAAAGCTTACTAATTAATCTTGTATCACAGTCGGAAAACATAAAAAAGTGAAACTGAATACCTTAAGAGGCGTAAGATGTTCTTACTGATGTTACGTATAATATACGTACCTACATATACCGGATAACTTTATTACCGTCTTGAAAAAATAGGGAATAGGTAAATAGGTGAACGTAGTAAAAGCCTATGGCATAGGAAAAAAATGAAAGAAATTTGAAGTAAACTTTTATTTATTTATTTTTACTTTATTACACTACATCAATGGACACAAAAAAAACTACATAGTGTACAATGTGCGGTCTTATCGCACAGGGCGATCAGGCGGTCAGACAACAGATTAAAAAAAAAAAAAAAAAAAGAAAAAAAAAAAAAAAAACGAGAATTAATCAATGAATTTTTAGCGCGAACCTATTCCTTGAAGCCGGCCGATAGGTACAGCCATAGATAAACTGTATTTTTGATTTCTGTGGGTACAGCATACTCGCCGCATGTGCCGTCGGCCTCCTTGATATCCTTTCACAGGCGCACGAGCCGCTCGCGCATCAAATATTCTCGTGTAAGGCTTCTGTTCCACTTACACACCACACCATATTGTTTTCGAGACGGTAAAATTTCATCCGGTATATGTGTACGTAATATGTCATGCGTCGATGTCAACTCTCGCTGTCACTGATCTGTCGCCACCTGGTGACACCATACTCTGAGACGTAGGTAGGTATGCGTATCAGAAACTGTGACGATATGCGGCACATTTCGTTTGTTAGGGTTGCCGAAAAGATACGAAAAGATAAGGATTGGCCGTAATCTAAAAAGAAAGGAGTGTTTTATGTGTAGATCAACCTTTATGAAATGCTGAATTAGAAACGCTTTCAATTAGTCTATCCATATGATCCATATTCATCCATACTAATATTATTTATTATTCTTCATTCACGTCAAAAAGAATTGGCACGATTTTTAGTGTGGAGATAGTTGAAGGCCTGGAAACTGACATAGACTATTATTTTCTCTGAACAAAACACTTAACACGAAAGCGACGCCGCAGGCAAGTTAGTTGTGTTTAAATCGTTATCACTATAATTATAAAATCACTACTATAATATACTGTGTTTTTCAACTAATTTCAACACAATCCAATTAGTTGTTAGTGCCCCCAGAATGGAATGAGAATTCATTGTACAGTTTTTTTTTTTTTTTTCAACACGGAAACTTTTAATAAAAACTTCCTATTCCACTAGTGCCAGCAGTCATTAATAAGCCGGAAAACGGAACCTTTATATAAAAAGTAAAGTTCCGGATGGCGGCCAACCCTGCCCATGGCGAAAGCTTTCTTACGTGATAACACCGCGGACACACCTTGCGGGACGGACAGCATTCGGATGTAAGCATATTTTAACCAAACCACCTTGCGGAAGTACTGAGGGAGATTTCTAAGAAGCTGTTTACAACATTCAGAACTTGTACTAAATATATATATATATGCACAGTTTCAGCACAAAATAACTGACTCAAAGAATTGATACCAAATTATTGGTTTCATATATTTCTTGAATACCAATCATAACAAACGTGTCACAGCACCATGAGGGTCAATAACTTTCCACGTCACTTGCCCATAACACGATAATTCTTTTCGTTCTTCTTAATTTGAAAAAATCGGTCTTTTAAATTGTATTGGAATTTCTAATAAGTTCTACAGACGTAGACTTAGGATTACAAAACCCTTGCCATATCGTTTGTTATCATCCAAAGAAGCCATGCAATTGGTATGTATATACCCTTTAAATTACACGTTGTATATACAACGTGTAACGGAAACCCCATATATATCCAAAAGGACTGAAGACAACATCTGGTATGGAGTCTCTATGCAAAGTTTCAACTCAAATTAAGTGACTCACAGAATTGACCCCAAATTATTGGTTTCATATGTTTCTTGAATACCAGTAATAACAAACGTGTCACAGCACTATGAGGGTCATCACTTTCCACGTCACTTGTCAATAAAACGATAATTCTCTTCGTTCTTCTTAATTTGAAAAATTCGGTCTCTGGTATCAATGTATTGAATATATTAGAAAACCCTTGCCATATCGTTTATTATCATCCAAAGAAGCCGTGCATTTGGTATGTATATACCAGAGAGTATTTAAATCTTTGGTATATACCCTTTAAATTACACGTCGTATATATGGATGCAAAAGCACTTCATCACAAAGGCCTTTATTTAATTGTAGTCGGAGCTTTCAACAGAATAAGCTGATGATTAAGTAACCAGCAACTAACCTGACCTCCACAACAAAAACCAAAAATAACAAATAAAATCTTTAACGATAATAAAACAACCTCTTATATTAATGAATATTTAACCAACAAAGCGCCGTCACCTCATAAAATGCCAATCATTAAGACGCAAGTCACAAGTGTCGGACTCTCGATAAATAATGAATAGTTGAATATTATTATATCACGGATGACGATGAAGATTTGTGTGTATCACACTTAATCATCTAGGTATCATATTAAAGTATGTCTAACATGATAGTTTACTCTATGACCTTATATCATTAATATTTATATGCAAGTAATCATTTACTTAGTAAAAATGCTGGATCATAATTATGTAATATTGAGGATGACATTTTTTTTTTTTTTTTTATTTTGCATTTGCTAACTATAATATTGTATTCATGTATATGTATCTAAACGTGAATGTAGATAGCTATCTGGAAACATAGACACCAGCAAGGATTTCCACTACTTTTTCGGAGAGAAAATCAGACAAGAGAATATACATATTAGACTAAATCCGACTTCTACTGGATTAAAAACCTAACCTATTCCTTCAGATGCCCTTGCTGTCCGGGGCCGCGGTATCTCGTTTGAATTTTACCGCAATCCTTGTGAGTTTTTCACTCCTTAGGTGACTATGAAATTATTCCCAAAAAGTTTTATGTATAAGGGTGGAATCTCTAAGCAAATTATTCAATCGGTGGTGTGCTAACATTTTAAACTTTTATTTATGAATTACAATTTTTTAGTAACTGATCACAAAATTTTATATTTTTCTGTCAGTGACATGACTAAAGTGAAAGGACCTGAGCTTTTTCCTCTGCTCTATCACACACTCGTATCAAGAAACCTTTAATAAATGCAATAATTTTACGCAACATACAGTTTCGGGCACACCTCGTGTACAGAGATCACTGATTTGAAAACCACTCTCTGACAGAGATGGACATGGGCGGCACATCCCGACAGACGCACCCACTATCAACATCTTACGTCAATGATGAGCCGACACAAGTGTTGTATAACACAAGAATTTCAGCTTTTTGCTCGGTGTGATTAAATCTTCGTAAAAGTAAACGATGCCACATTTCATTCCTACTTGGAGCCATCTCTTTAGTTTCATAATTATGGGTTTTAATCAATTATCGTTTTTCTTGTCTTTTACTTTGTTTATCGCATTGAAAATAAATTTCTCGTGATATATTAATAGAAAAATAATAGTAGTAAGAATCAATATATGAAAACAAAGCCATATCAGTCTGACTGTCTGTTCGCGTTAAACTTAAAAGCAACTGAATAGATTCTCATGCGGTTTTCACCACTGAAGCGAATGAATGGATTCTCTGATTCATAAGCAGTCTTAGTGTATATTATGTAAAGGTTTTGTGTGAATTAGCAGAATGAGACCGTCCGAATCCGGGACGGGTCGCTAGACTAATATTCCTCTGTACATCCTTAAATAGATTCAACCAAACCCAAACCCCCACATCCCATGCGCGTGCACAGGATTATGACAGGGTATGCGGCGGAGTAATCGGTCACAAAAACTTTGCCTTTTATAGATTTTTAGCATAGCCACAGCCACGCATCGTTGCATGGTGGCGATGCGTGGCTGTGCCTATGCTAAAAATCTATAAAAGAAAAAGTTTTTGTGACCGATTACTCCGCCGCATACCCTGTCATAATCCTGTGCACGCCCCTGCCACATCCCACACGTGCGACATTCAAATCCCCATCAACAGTGTTCCCAACGTTCACTTACACACAATTCGCACAACCCACTTAAATCCGAGCCCATTAACTTTTTCCCCTACATTTCACCGGTGCACAACATAATCTGCAAACAATCAGAGCTGCGGGCAATCGGTGGGCAAGCCCTGTATACCTCGGTATCATCACCGCTTTGCCCACAAATTATCCCCAGAACGACACAGTAATACCCCAAAGCCCACATTTTAATGCAGTATTAACTTGTCGCCTCATAAAAAGCGCTTGTAATTATTTTTCCCCCGTCTCAGACAATAATACTGTAAATCTGGCCTCATTTAACTATCATTAGTCGGCTTGCTCTATTTTCTGGAGATAATAACCGTTTAACATGTCACGCCGGTGATTTTAGGCATTTTTGCCCGTATTTTAAGATGTTATTAAGTGAATTTGTTGGTTTACAAGATAAGTGCTCCTGTGTTTATTCTTATTCATTTACTTGGAGATTGTGCTATTTGATTCGGTTTTACTACATTTAATTGCTTATTGTATGTAGATTATCCAAAACTTGCTGTGCCGGCGACTTTGTTTACGTGAGAGGACTTTTCCGCGTTAATCTCGACTCCGCGGGAATTTAGGGATAAAAGTCGTATGTTGCTCTATAACCTTTTCTATCTTCGAGTAAAAGTTCCATCTAAATAGGTTCAGCCGTTCCAGATATTAGCCCGGATAAACAAAAGACAAAATTTGTATCGAGTAAACAAAATAAAAACTGTATATGCAATATTATCATATAAAGTAAGTAAATACAATTGACAGATAAATGATACACAAGTAATAATATTGATTATCGGAGACAGCCAGTTCAATTTTATTAAACTGTATGTATGAATACAATTTTTTTAAAAACCTAATCGATTGCCGTTAATTATAAATACATAGCAATGCTACTAACGGCCGCTGGTTTATTCAAAACTTATGTTGATCTACAATTAATTAATTATTGGATGTTTTAATTAATAACGGTGTATCTGTAGACGTCAATATCAATTATACACCATTACTAGTCTAAGTGGTCAATTAGTGCGTTATAGCAATATAAAAAGATTGACGTAAGCTGCTGTTTAGTACTTGGTAGGAATGTAATACTTAGGTACTATAAATATCTAAGTAGCTGTAGGTATTAAAACAATGAATAGATTACCACACTCTCTGGCAGTTTGAGTGCTTTATACGGCCCACCCAAATGTCCTTACTTTGGTATTGTTCGTCAAATCGTTCCAGCTCCTTAAGGTTCTAAGTTGAGCTACGCGATATTTGACAAATGCTTGCACTGTTTGGATGGGCCTGCTCAAATCTGTTTGATTCTGTCCTCTAAAGGGCGCCACAGACATTAACCTACATGGCTCTCATATGATTTGATCACTACAGATTGTTAGGACTTTAAAAGTGACGTTGACCTCTGAGTTTGTTTCAGTGTTTCTTCTCAGAGTAGTCAGTTAGGAAACACTGGCCTCATCTAGTTTACAATTACATTTACCTACCAAAAAATAGATGTATTTCATTATTAGTACTGTCAAGGCATATTTTGTCGATCTGACTATATGCTCTCTTATTTTAAATTGGCCACGCATGCCCTGAATGGACATACACAGTTACACAGCTAAGGAGCGGAATTCTCTGCCAGAGTCTGTGTTTTCTCGTAGCTATAACCTAGGAGTCTTTAATTCAAGAGTGAATAGGTTGCTTTTAAGTAAGCGTGCTCCATCTTCGACCACATCATCACTTACCATCAGGTAATTTGCTGGTCAAGCGCGAGTCTAGCAACAAAAAATATATCTTATTATACCAGGGGATCTATATGGTAAGGACCTTGAGACCCCCCGCAATGCACCTAAGTTATTTTTTTAAAATAACTGTATTAAAGGAGATGTTTCATTTTGGGCTACCATTAGTACACCACATAGATAAATAGAAAAAATAATAGAGATTACCATAAAAATACTCAAAAAATTATTTGGAGACGGGTAGAGCTGTGATAAATTATTATTTGGGAAGATTTTTATTATGACAACCCTTGTTTTAGGGCAGCCATGACAGTCGTGTTTGACAGATTTAAGTTTCATGACGTTTGGTGTCTTTCTGTGAGTCGTAGAGATGGGCAAGTGAAAAAAATATATCGATTAATATCGAATCGATATTTTTAATCTATATGAATTATTATCAAGTCAAAAATAGATATTTTCCGTAAAGGTAATGTACGTAGGTAACATGGACTCGAGCCACCGCAGGAGACACACCGGGCGTCGGGATCGCGAGCTGATCTCCGGCCACCGTAGACGCAGGCTTGCAGACTGCGAGCAGGGGTAGTTCACTGTCCGGTAAGGACCAGGTCCGGGTCGGCGGCGCGTTATGTTCCACGCGCGCCTCTAAGAGCTGTCAGCACCAGTGACGGGGCCTCATAGGACCATTGCCTGCCGGGGTTGCGGGAATGTTCTAACGAGATACCGTGGCCCCGGAACTTAAGGGCAGCTGGAAGGGAACAGGGTGGGTTTTTATTCAGTAGAATTTTGACACGCCCTTACGCTTCGCGAGGCCAAGAAAAGAAAATTAATCTGAAGATATATGCATATTTTGATGGTGCAAACATGCTGACGATCTGGTGCGACATTTGGACTACTTCCCAGATCTGACAAGATTAGTGTAACTGAGACCAATAGTATACTAAAGTGAATTAAAAAATATCGATTTATTGAGATTTAAAATATTGTCTATATTTATCGATTATTTTATGAAAAATATCGATATTTTTACCCAAGCCTAGTGAGTCATTATGTGTTTTCGCTGTGTTGTATTGAATGATTTCGGAGTTTTTAATGATTATTTTGTTTTACGACCCAGATTATTTCTAAAGACATTGATTGATTGCTTCTCTATTGATCCCAGCTTTGTTATATGGTTTTTGATTCGCCTGTGATTTAGATATCGTTGTTTACGGTTTCGTCGTTGTTTATTCTACAATGACAAGTTCAGTTTCAAGTATGTCTGCATTAACCCGTGCATTTACTTATTATTTTCTTAACATGCTATTACTATATGATGTTATCTTCCCACTTTCCATATTCTAATAGATTTTAACTCATATTTATTCTAGTTTATGTACAATAGCGTGCCTGCAGTGTACCTCTGTTATAGATGAAAATGAACTATATTTTGGACAGCATAGAAGCCGCGGCTTTTTTCCTGGATGGAGTATTGATAAGGGATAATGCGGAATAAATATATATATTTAAGTCTCTACAAGTTGTTTTATTTATATACTTCTTATGGCTGGTTTTCCATCCTCTTAATGTCACCAATTACATAACTTATTTGGAGTTTTATAGGAGTAATAGTTATCTATAACTCACAGAACAGTTCACTGCTCTTCTATGCATTATCGAAGTCCAGAGATTATTGACAAGCACTAAATAATGAAATAGCACATTTTGCTATACAAAGTAACATTCAAGCCTTCGTTTTATGTTTCCAATATAACCAATCTTTAGCTACTGAAATATGTATTAGGTAAAAGATGTGCCGCCGTAAAGCAGTAATATAATTATCCTGTGGTCTTATTTTATAAGTATAACTATAAGGAATCCTAAGTATTTTCGGAATTCGTATGTTGATATTTTATTGTAGTTACAAAAATATATGTCGACCTCCGAGACGTCAAAAACACGATCCGTCAAACTGACATGTCAAAATGACATTCGCATCATTGTTTAATAGCAACATGGCTGATCCATATTTATTGTGTTGCTCTCCTCGACCGAGTTAATTTGAATATCACACTAAAATAAAGCGAAATCATAGAAAATTAATATTAAAAAACGGTTACTACATTATACAGCAATATTTACATGTGGTGTACTAATGGTAGCCCAGGCTCCATACATTTCTGGAACATCTCCTTTTAATATAAAGCTTTGAAGCGAGGTAGTAATTTCTTCGTTTCCATGTCTACGCCAGGTCCAACAATTCAGAAGATGAATAATATTTTTTTTTAACATTGGGTTTAGCATTTTTAACACCCTTTTTTTTTTTTTTTTAATGTGGTAAAATTATCAAATAAGTCCTCCCACCTTACTTATTTGATAATTAAGGTGGGAGGACTTATTTTTAACACCCTAGGAATTTCTTCTGTACCTTGAGTGCATTTTTAGGGTTCCGTAGCCGAATGGCAAAAAATGGAACCCTTATAGTTTCGTCATGTCTGCCTGTCTGTCTGTCCGTCCGTCCGTATGTCATTGCCATTTTATTCCGAAACTATAAAGACTACACACATGAAACTTGATAGGTAGATGTATTCTGTTAACCGCTTTCCGATTTTTATACAAAAATAAATAAAATTAAGGGAGGCTATACATGGAACTGAAACTATTTTTTGTTTTCATCAAACCTATACGTGTGTGGTATCTATAGACAGGTCTTTAAAAATAAATCTGAGGTATCGAGAACCATTTTTTCCTAAAGTCAATGGTTTAAAAGATATACGCTTCCAAAGTGGTAAAATGTGTGTCCCCTTTTCTAACTTTTATAATAATGGAGTAAAAAATCTAAAAAAATATATGCTGTAGATCTTAATAAAAACATTCAACGAAAATTAGTTTGAACAAGATAAGATGCGATGCGATAAGAGCGGTTTTTGAGAAATAGCACATTTTCTGAAACCGCAAATATAACTTTGTATTTCATACAAACACTGAAAAACAAAGTTAAATTGCGTAGTTACTACGGAACCCTTCATGGCCGAGTCTGGCTCGCCCTTGGCCATTTTTTACAAACTTCCAGACCTGGAACCAATATTTGTAGCCCATACAAAGATTTGTTATGACTTATGTTGCAAAGATCGAACCTGCGACACGAAATGAAACCGTGTCGTCGTCACCAAGCTAAAATACACTCGATTTTCCTGACCATCTTCAGGCTAACGCAAAAATTGATATTTGTTGCTTTTTAATAATAACAATACTTACTCTCTAGAGTGGTGTGGAGGAATGTCGTTGCATCAGATATATCGACGCAGCACTCATAGGAGACACGACCTTCAGCAATGAGGAAAACGTCCAAGAAGAAGAAACTCTCTCTATAAGTCGATTGAAGACGTAGTCAATTACACAACATATCTATAGCCATTACAGCCACAAAACTATTAAACGATATCCCACGCCATATCTCACGATTACATCGACACCTGCGCGCGCGCCGCTCCGGCCTAAACATTAGGCAGTAGGCTGCACACGTCGTGACCTTTGCCTCTAACAATAGTTAAGTCAGTTCACATCATACCGTTGCGAAATAAATTGGAGCTTTGTTCAGGATATTAAAATATTGTATTCAAGGTTAGATGCTTTTATTCTTTTTACCCGACTGCAGCGAAGCAAGGAGGAGGGTTATGTTTTTAGCGTGTATGTATTTATGTCCGTACCTTTGTTCCCTCGTAACTATCAAACCAGTGAACGGATTTTAATAAGTGATACGTCGTTGGATTTGTCTTGATGGCGCGAGTGTCACTGGATACATTAAAATAAAATAAAAACACCACAACTACAACCAGACACCATATTGTCAAAAATAAAAAAAAATGTAAAATCAACAAACTATGTCAAATGGGGTATCATTAAATAGATCTTTAAAAATGATTTTGAGCTTTGTTTCACCATTTTTCATTGTAAGCAAGCGTTTAGGAAATATAACGTTTTAAAACGAAATTAAATACTAAAAGGATGAAAATAAAAAAAAATATTTAAAAAGTTTAAAAACCCGACTGCTCAACTGAAATGCAAGAAACAAGCACATTTTTAATTTAAAAAGTGACAAGCGGGCGGGACCCAGCCCATTTTTTTTTAAATTATATTATGTTCAATTGGGTCCCGCCTGCTTGTCACTTTCTAAAATAAAATGTTCTTGTTTTTTGCATTTCAGTTGAACAGTCGGGTTTTTTAATTTTTTATTTTAAAAGAGAACTAGCGATGTGGGTAGAATTCACATCACTAGCATTTTTGTTAATCTCTCCAACTAAGCTAAATATGCTTGTCTGGAGTGGGTTCACGAGAATAGTGTAATGGGTGGGGTTCAAACCCGCGACTTCTCGATCACAAGTCCGATACCTTAGCCATTAGGCTATTGACGCTTCGTTCCTTAGGCTCAATTTACACCACCGCGGAATGGAATGGAAGCGAACGAAATTCTACCTTATGTCAATTATATAACATACAAAATACAAACTAAATAGGAGCGCAAAAAGGTCGCGCGTCTTCCCGTGAATCCTCGCGCATTCTCGAGAATTTTTGGCTCCTATTTAGTTCATTATGCTATGTACAATTTCGTTGCAAAAAGTCACTTCCATTCCATTCCGCGGCGGTGTAAATTGAGCCTTAGTTGACGGCGCGTCGTGTTCCAACTTTCACGCGCACTTCAAAGAGCAGTTAGCAGCAATGACATGGTCTCATAGGACGAATGCTAGCCGGGGTAACAGGAATGTTTTGACGAGGTACCGTGGTACTGTAATGCGATCTACGATCTCCTAGACGTACTGCAGGGTACCATCCACACTGGTGTGATATACCGCCTCGTCGTATTAAGCGGTTTAGTTCCACATTTAATTTGCGTATAGCCCAGGTGTGGAACTCCCTGCCAGCTTTAAAGCAAGAGCGAATAGCCTGGGCCTAGCTCGTTTCATCGTAGACCTCATCTATCGCTTACCATCAGGCCAAGAGCACGCCCATCCATAAAAAAGAAAAGTTTAAGTGTGTTTAGGTAGATACAATGCTAAGTTAATGAGGAGATTCCTTGTTGCTGTGTCAAGTTTCTTCTCCCGCTATGAGTGGAGTGGAAGGGAGTGTCAGACTTCCATTGACTAAAAACCCACTCTGTTCCTTCAGCTGCCTTTAAGTTCCGGGGCCGCGGTATCTCGTTCGAACATTCCTTCAACTCTGGTTACTGCTATCCTTCACTTTTTGTTTTAAGGCCCATCATTTTATTTTGCAATAACATTTTTTTTTTATTATTTTTAGTGTTCATCAGCAGGGTGAACCCTAATTATATTACAATCTAGCCTTATACACTCATTAGCCTTATACACTCATCTGCGAGGGTCGCCCTGAGGACACCGTAGAGCACACGGTGCAAGACTGCCCCGCCTGGGCAGAGCACCGACGTGTCCTCACGGCGGCGATAGGCGGAGACCTCTCGCGCCCGGCATTGGTCGAGGCCATGCTGCGGGGCGAGAGGGAGTGGGAAGCGGTCGCCTCCTTCTGCGAAGCAGTCATGCTTCCGAAGGAGGAGGCGGGTCGCGTGAGGGAGAGGATGGCGTCCTCCCTCCAGCCCAGCCGCAGTGGTAGACGCCCACGGCGACGGACGTCGGCCGACGATCTCCGGCCACCGTAGGCGCGGGCATGCGGACAGCGAGTAAAGGGCAATTCGCTGTCCGACCATGGACCATGCCCGGGTCGACGGCGCGTCGTGTTCCACGCGCGCCTCAAAGAGCGTCAGCAATATGACGAGGCCCCCCCATAGAGGGCCGAAGCCTGCCGGGGTCGTGGGACTCATCCCGTTACCGTGACCCCGGTACGTAAAGGGTTATTGAAGGAACACCGTGGATTTTAGTCAGTAAAAGTCTGACAGTCCCTCCCACCCTGCCCGGAGTGGGAGGACTTATTTGATAATTTTACCACGATAAAAAAAAAAAAAAAGCCTTATACACTCATAGACTAATAAGTAATTTAATTTTAACTTAAACTAATAAATTGTATTTACTAAGAATGTGTCCAATGGCACTTTTCTTATTGTCTCTATTAAGGGGAATACACTTTGTTATTGTGTTTATTTGGTAGCACTTTTGCACTTTACACACTATCACTAAACACTAATTCGAACGGTTTTGTTTTTTTTGGTCTTCTAACTATATTTGTGAGATCGAGACGCTGGATTGCCTCGATGTTCACATGCTGATGAAGTCTCTTTTCATGAGCTTCCGCAAATTTTTTAATAACTTTTCCGACGACCTCAACTTTTAGGTCCCGATGGAGATCGTCGTTTCAAATGTACCAAGGTGCAATAACATTTAAATACACATATTCAACCACGTAGGTTAGTTGTCAGTACATCAGGTAGCATCAACGGAAGTTGCGTTACTATCATCATTGTTCGTTCCTTTACACACAGTGTTAACTTCTGCTGTTCTGTATACAATGTAATCATTAACCTGCGGTTTGAGTGAATTTAACGATTTGATGAGTCTTGTTGTATTGTTTTGTTGTGTTTTATGCTAATGCACTTTTATCTTGAAATAAGAAGCTAGAATTTTCCAGTCTTTGTGGTTGGTTACTGTAAAAAACATGGTTCTGTATACTCAAAAATAAAAACACGTTAACATATTTCGTTAAAATCCGCTTTATCCGTTACAAACAAATAGACAATCCAAACTTTCGTCTTTAAATAAAAATATTATAAATATTAAATATTATTATATTTAATATATATTAAATATCGGAAATATTTGCTGTATTTCTACACAAGTACCATTGTACTTGTGTAGAAATACAGCAAATATTTCCAAATATATGTATGTTAAAGAAATATGTGTATGATAAGATTCATTGATACCATTCGATCTCTGTACATATCTTATGTAAGAATATTATAGTAGCTACAAGTAGTTATAATTAGTCATTTAAGCTCATTGTAACTGAATCGAGTTCTATATGAATATAAAATAATCATTAAATCTAAATAAAGAAGGGTCTTTTCTTGAGCAATATAACAACTCTATCGTTAGGTAGGTACATGTTATGTTTGACGATGTACTTTCCATTGCATATCAAGTGTAATTGCTCACAAAGTAACCTTCACAATTTAAACCTCTGTTAAAACTCCATAGTTAAGACATTACAACGCCGATTGAACTGCAGTTTGTAATCAAATCTATCTGTTACATTCGATTCAGTGCATGATATTTCGAAACGATACAAAATCGATCTAATAACGAGACTGGATCAAGAACAGTACAGAAAAACATTTATAGTTATTGCGTTTGTTAATCACAAAGCAATATACTTGGGCTGAAAATGTCCACACCGAGGGATATTTAATAATTTGAAAGAATGTATAATGTTTTCAATCTACACTGATATTATAAAGCGAAAAAGTTTGTTTCGTTTGTCGCGCTAATCTGCGAAAGTACTAGATGAATTTGAATGAAATTTGGTACGGAAGTAGTTCAATTGAAACTAAAGAAAAGCTATAGGTATTCAACTGTAAAAAAACAGCGCCGTGCAACTGCTACTCTGTAAATAAAATAATATTATATAGTGTAATCATATCAAAATTGTGTTCCTGGCTGGGGGCCTTTAATTTATTAGAGGTCACCACAGGATAGTCCGGTTAAGTAGTACCCAGCCTTAGTGTGCTGAAATACGAGTGGCCCTATCTAAAAAAAAAAATTAGTGCGCTAAAAGAACATTTTTGAAGGTATATAAAACATGCCACTAACTGGCACTAAGTACTATTTATATTCAATTTCGACAAAGACAAAGAATTTTGAGTTAAAGTTCACGAGTTCCCGTACTAAATCATCGTTGGCGTCAAAGCATTGCTCAAGCATAGAACCTGCTTACCGACGGTGGGCGCGGCTGACTGCTCGCCTTTCGGCCATTCGTAATGCATATTATTTACGACTAATTATTTATATTAGGTAGCCGACGGGCTCAATTGTGGCTATTTGAATCAAGTGCTGGATTTAATTTAAGCTGGCATTTAGAGTAACAAGCTTGTTATTTTAGTGCGCAGGAGTTAGGTGCAATACGCAATACGCACACTTAGAATCAAAAGTGGTCTAACTCTTAGTTCCTGTAACTGTTGATTTTATACTAATACTAACTTAAAACAGTAATCAAACTCTTTAGCTATAGGGAATTATGAGTGGAGGGATAGCATTAGTCAAGGGAGAGATATTTTTATTTTATTTCATGTTCAGTTTCAGTACATTAAAATTTAATCAACACCGCTTCTTCAAGAGTTTCTTACGCAAGCTCAAAAATAGCAATTTTTGAGTAATTGTTGTTTTTCCATTTTCCAAGCTTATATATTTAGGTTTTTTTAGTCAACATTCCTCAAGATTGATTCAAATTAAAAGTTTCGTTTCCACAGTGAAATGCTCACGAGGAATTATACATTAAAACGCTTAATAGTCGTCTATTCTTTTTTTGTTTGAACGCTGTGTGTTTTCAGTAAATGCCAACAACGAATAATAATGTTAAATCCATACTAATATTACAAATGTAAACGTGTGTTTGATTGTCCTATGTTACGTCAAAACGGAGCAACAGATCAATGTGATTTTGTTGTGGAGATATTTGAAGGGATGGATAGTGAGTAAGTAGCCTATACTTTATTTATACTAAAAATGCTATACATACGAGCGAAGTCATGAGTCAAATCAAAGTAAAAAATATTTTATTTGACATAAGCCTACATGCGCATTTATAAAACCTAAGAGCTAGTGCACACGGTACAAATTAATCGTTTCTTTTAGAGAAGAACCGGCAAGGAACACCATGGTAGGAGCCTATAACAGCAGAAATTAGGGCGATTCACGAACAATAAAATTATTTTAAAACATAATAGGAAATCATTTTCTTATCTATACTAATATTATAAAGCGGAAAAGTTTGTTTGTTTGTTTGTTTGCTTTAACGCGCTAATCTTGGAAAGTACTGGGTGGATTTGGATGCAATTTGGTACGGAAGTAGCTTGAAGCTTGAGGAAGGTTATAGGCTACTTTTTACGTGACTGTAAAAAAGGAGAGTTATGTTTTTACCGTGATAGAATCCACGGGAGCGAAGCCCCGCGTGAGTACTAGTAATATATATAAACACAAAATATAATAATCTATTATTGAATTAAGCATTCCTAAATAATCTTTCATCCCACATTATATCACTGTATCTACTACAGTTCATTTTCATCCTGGTTTGACCTTCACGCCTGGTCATTTAGTAGGTAGGCAAGTTTATTGACATCACCACGTGCTACGACGTGCTGGGTCAGAGAAAACTATTAGGACCAAAAAGCTGTCCGTCTTTATGATATTCAGTAGCGCTCCATCTTTATTGTCTTTATTGAATTTTACCTTGGTATTTGCAAACAAGCTTTTTTATTTTAAAGACTCGTTCGTGTCGGAGGTTTTTCCCGTGTAAATTCCGATCCCGTGGGAAAGTCCAAAAATCCTTTCTTAGTCCTCCCCTTACTGTATTCTAAGGTGCTCCTCTACACACCCCAATGAACATACATGCCAAATTTCAGCTTCTTGCGCCCAGTAGTTTCGGTTGTGTGTTGTCTGTCAGTCAGTAACGGAAGCGTTATTTATATAAAAGCGAAATACCACTTACTGATTTATCACGAAATCTCAGAAACTACAAGGGCTCTCAAATTTTGCATGGGGTTTCCTTTTAGTACGTAGATGCTCGCTAAGACGGGATTTTGCGAAATTCCCGCGGGATCGGGATTTACACGGGAAAAAATTCCCACGCGAACGAAGTTGCGAGCAACTGCTAGTTAAATATGTATTTAAATAATAATAATTAATATATTGATTAACAAAAGTTCTAATAGAGCTTTGTTGTATTTTCCTTGAGTATTTAATAGAGCAGTAGTGGTAATTTTTATCAACATCACTGGAAAACATCGTGAGGAAACCGGAATGTCTTAGGAACAAAAATTCGAAGCCATTAACATTCACTAACCCGCACTGAGCCCGCGTGGTGAGGAGCCCTCTGTCTCAATAGTGGGAAACTTAGAAACTAAATTTTAATTCGGTTGACAACGAGTCTTCAAAGTACACTCGTTGTTTCGTGCTGACAAACTCAGGATATTGAATATTACCTAAATCGTGGGTCGCCCTTTTGCTTTGCGAATTCGACTTAAATACCAAAAAAGAAGTACATTGCACAACACACTATGGTGATATGATAACAACCTCCACAATAACTTTACATTTATTTTAAAATTTTTGTAAATCCCATAAAATGACTGCGTCAACTATTCTCATAAGTCCCAACACTAGAGAGGAGGGCGTGGCAGCAGTGCGCAGTCGCAAGGCCGTCCGACTCACGCGCACTTGTCGCGGTTCCCACATCGCGCCAGTACTGGCTCGCCCACTGACCTATTACTGACCCCGGTTGGACACAGCCTTATCGCTAGCTAGATTTCAATGTAATTGGGCGATATTGATGGCCGCAAAGTTGATCGATATGGTTATTTGCAAATGTTATGGTGTGGGAGTTGTTTGAGAGTAATGTGGGAATGAAAGTTGTGTTGTGATGTATGAGATTTATTTTGTAGGTTGATCACCATTTATTACTTTTTCAGATAGTAACTTATGTAACGTTACTATTACATAATCTTCTGTTACCATTACATAAAAAATAATTACCATTACATAAAGAAACAAATTTTACAAAACAGAAATTCATTTAAAAAAAGTATATTTCTTTATTATATTGCTTTAAAAATAATAAGTTTCAAAACAATATTTTTGACTGAAATGTAACAGTTTACAAGCTTTTAAATGTAACCAAATCAAGCAAAAAAAAAAAAACAAAGGTATGTATAAAATCGACATGCCCCAAACACAGTAATTTCTGTAAAAAAATAAATAAAGACAATTCTGACACTCCATACCGTTTACGCAGGAAAACGTGGCTATCGGCATCGGCATGTAATCTAATAGATCACAGCTGCTGATTAGCTGACAATGACCGAATGAGCTTCCTAGATCCTGCTGTTAAATATAGTGTCACGGCCACTTCTATAATTTGAAAAAAAAAAGAAAGAATGAAAGCAATTCTTTGCTGTGTGATCTGAATTCGGAAATGAAAATTAAGTAGTCACTTATAGACCATACCGTTATTTTAGTAAAACTGAGGATTTCACTCACCTAAAACATAATATTTTATATAATTATTTTTAATTTACAGGGTATATACATACCAAGTGCATGGCTTCTTTGGATGATAACAAATGATATGGCAAGGGTTTTGTAATCCTAAGTCTACGTGTGTAGAACTTATTACAAATTCCAATACACTGATACCAGAGACCGAATTTTTCGAATTAAGAAGAACGAAAAGAATTATCTTGTTAGTGACGTTAAAGTTATTGACCCTCGTAGTGCTGTGACATGTTTGTTATGATTGGAATTCAAGAAATATATGAAACCAATAATTTGGTATCAATTCTTTGAGTCAGTTATTTTGTGCTGAAACTGTGCATAGAGACTCCATACGAGATGTTGTCTTCAGCCCTTTTGGATAGATATGGGGTTTCCGTTACACGTATATGTATAATAAAATTACTACTAGTACTTCCGTTACCGTGGCCCCGGTATGTAAAGGGTTATTGAAGGAACACCGTGGATTTTAGTCAGTAAAAGTCTGACAGTCCCTCCCACCCTGCCCGGAGTGGGAGGACTTATTTGATAATATTACAACGTTAAAAAAAAAAAAAAAAGTACTTCAACATTTATAAACTATTCTTTTGGAAATAAACATATATATCTTGAAATAGAAATTAGAAGTTTAGGTTCATAAAAAAAAAAAATATTAAATTAAAATGCGTTACGTTTTTTTTTTAACCGACTTCTAAAAAAGGAGGAGGTTCTCAATTCGGATGTTTGTATTTTTTTTATGTTTGTCCGCGCATAACTCCGTCGCTTGCCAACCGATTTGAAAAATTCTTATCTTGTTAGAAAGGGTATACTTCCCAAATGGCCAATGAAAATTTTATCGAAATCGGACAAGCCGTTTTTGAAAAATCAACAAAGGTCTAAAAAAAATATTTACGTTGATGATCTTTTCGTTTACTCTGCATTGCGGTTTTTGTTCGCGCATAACTCCGTCATTTACGAACCGATTTGGAAAATTCACTGACCCACTAAAAAGCACGAAAATAAAAACTTTTTGCAAAAAATAAAACCGACTTCCATATCAAAACACTACAAAGCCAGAAATAATTTTAATTACGGAAGGCGGTGTGAAAAAAAAATACATAACCTATAACACCGACTACCGAAATTAAAATTATTTCTGGCTTTGTAGTGTTTTGATATGGAAGTCGGTATTATTTTTTGCAAAAAAGTTTTTTTATTTCTTGACAGCTACCTATATTTAATTTAGAAGTAGATATTATGTTTTTTCCTTATATATGACATGTGTGTTTTTAACGGCATGTCCTTTTTGTTTTTTTTTTCTCTGGGTGTGAAAATCATTGAATCACTTCTCCCGCTATGGGTGGAGCGGAAGGGAGTGTCAGACTTCTACTGACTAAAAACCCACCCTATTCCTTCAACTGCCCTTTAGTTCCGGGGCCGCGGGATCTCGTAAGAACGGCGTGTCCTAGGACCTAAAATCCGAAGACATGGACATTCCTGGATTACGGCCCAATCCCTCTCAAAGAGATAAGACCTATGTCCCAGCTGTGGAAACTTTATACGCTGATTATGTTATTTATATCCAATTCTGTTGATTTTTAACACGCTTTTATTAAGTCGACCTGTATGTAACTAACTATGTAATGGAATCTAAGGTAACTAATTTAATCATCTTCCAAGGGTCGTAGCGTAATGAAAATTGGCAGCTGTATGTAGTTCTGATGACAATACAATAATATGGTACTGTCAAACTGATCTGATGATGGAGCCGGAAGATATGAACTGGAACTTCATGATAGAAAAACGTATCATAGCTGTTTTGGATTTCTTATAAAAGTCTTATAATGAACTTTGATCATGATTAGGTTTCAAGGTTTGATGATGAAGCCGAAAGATAGGCACTGGCATTCCATGATGAAATATCACATCATAGTCGTGTTTGCACTTGTGACAAAGGCCACGTAATGAACTTTGAACACCATCAGGTTTCAAGGTTCAAACAAACTTAAAGAAAATCCGTTATCGGTTTTCTTAACCTTTTTGAATTACCGCGTAATCCATAGATTTATTTTTATAGATGTCACTTTCAAATCCTCTGGGAGGACCGTTTAATTGTTCACTACTCGTGGGAATAATATGGCAAAAACTACAAAAAAAAAAGAAACAGCAACACAAAGGAAACACTACAATTTTTTTTTGTTTTTACGTGCATTTATAAAAGCGTGTATTTCTATTGTTTTTTAAACTTTTAATTTATTTATAAATAAACATGTATGTAATTTAAGTTATATATGTATATATATATCCAATATGCTTGTAATAGAACTTTAACTTTGAATATTATGATCAATTTAATTAATTTTTTATTATTAAGATACCAATTAAGTTTGTAAAAGTATGAATAACAAAACTTATATTTACAAACCTCCGTTTAAAGAAATGGGAATTTATGACAATGACTTGTCAAAATCATATAACATCTGTCATGTTTTTAAGAACAGCAGTGATTAATGAGCGCATTGTTTTGTTTCAGGTGGGTGGTCCATCATCTAATTACAGTGAGTAATTAAACGTAAATAAACTAATGAAGTTTTTAATTACAAAACATAATAGGCCGGTAATTGTTGTAACTGTGAAGTAATCCATCGTGGCATAATAATGCGCACGTCAATGACTGTTATTATTGTAAATGCTGTCAGTAGTAGTTTAGAGTACTGAATAAAAACCGGATTTTAAACATACAGGTTGGTGGATTTTTAAATGGGTTTTTTGTTTAAGTTTCCTCTGGAAACCATTTCTCTAAAAGACGCCACTGGTTGCGCAGTGGCTTCTGCACTGTGTGTTGCGGGTTGTATTCCCGCACCAGTACACATTCTTGTATGTCCTACAAATAGATTAGTTTTAGTTATTATAATGTAATTATACTCGTGCATCGTCCTCGAGATTAGTAACCTGAAAACGTTGAAATATATGTAGTAACACGCTAGTGACACCACTCTTACACTGTATGTTTAGAGTACTGCGCTCTTTTTTTTTTTTTTTTCTTTTGTTGGCAACCCCAGCGTCTCGGTCTTTCATTCACGTCACAGTGCGCCACCACTCGCACGTTTTATTTTAGGAAAAAACAAAAGTGATAAGTTTTATAGTGAAAATACGCAAGCAAAAATGCCAAAAAGGAAATTCGAAATAGAGTACATAATGTGGAAGATCAAAAAATTGAAAAAGAAACAATAACAAACAAAAAAGCGGCACGCCGTCGGCGCCATTCGACCGCCAATTCAACAGGGACTATTTCGGAAAAGGATGATAAAGATCAAGGTACATATATAATATATTTATTATAATATAATAGTAAAGTGATCAAGTGCTATTATTATAACAAAAACAAGCCCTTATTAGTAAATTTACCAAAATAACCTCGTATGTTTGCCTTCGTGCAAAACATTTTCCACGAAATTGTGTGCAAAACATATTCCACGAAATTGTGTGCAATCTAATCTGTCAAAACGAATTGCTGCAAAAGATATTTATACAAGATCCTTGCTGCAAACACACGAACTTGTACGTAAAGTTGATAGACGCTAATAATTATATATTTTACACGGCATTATGATCAGTATTTCTGGAAAACAAATAAAAAACAAGCAACTGCCTACATACCGATAGATTTACCCTAACTAAAGTTATTACCGATCAGTGCGGCTTCTGGGGCCGTATCGCCAGGTAAAACAAAATAAGTGTACTGTAATAACCAACACCTAATACCTATCAGAGCGGCTTTTGGGGCCGTATCGCCAGGTTACACAAAATAAGTATACTGAAATAACCAACATCTATTAGAGCGGCTTATGGGACCGTATCGCCAGGTAACACAAAATAAATATATTGAAGTAACCAACACCTGTCACCTATCAGAGCGGTTTTTGGGGCCGTATCGCCAGGTTTCACAAAATAAGTATACGGAAATAACCAATACCTATCAGAGCGGCTTATGGGGCCGTATCGCCAGGTAACACAAAATAAGTATACTGAAGTAACCAACACCTGTCACCTATCAGACATTGAGGTAATATGTACTCTATCAGAGCGGTTTTTGGGGCCGTATCGCCAGGTTACACAAAATAAGTTACATACTGAAATAACCAACACCTATCAAAGCGGTTTTTGGGGGCCGTATCGCCAGGTTACACAAAATAAGTATACTGAAATAACCAATACTTATCAGAGCGGCTTATGGGGCTGTATCGCCAGATAATACAAAATAAGTATACTGAAGTAACCAACACCTGTCACCTATCAGAGCGGTTTTTGGGGCCGTATCGCCAGGTTACACAAAATAAGTTACATACTAAAATAACCAACACCTATCAGAGCGGCTTATGGGGCCGTATCGCCAGGTAACACAAAATAAGTATACTGAAGTAACCACACATATCAGAGCAGCCTATGGGGCTGTATCGCCAGGTTACACAAAATAAGTTTACTAAAGTACCCAACACCTATTAGAGCGACTTTGGGCTGTCAGTTTGCCTCAGGGTAACTTATTCAAGACGGTTGTGAGACCAATATAGATTAGTTTTTGGGATGGTTTCATTGGCTCAATTTTCATAGTGCATCAGTAAAACCTTAGAATGGTGTTACTAACACCTGCCTCATTTGTCTACTGACATACAATCATGGTAACAAACACCCATCAGAGCAGCTTCTGGGGATGTATCGCCAGGTTGCTTACTATGCCACACTAATTCACAGACAATAACTACAGTTTATTTCTTGGGACTGCATTGGCATATCATATGGATAGTTGCTGAAACTACACCATAACTGATGTAATAAAAATTCCTTACTAGGATAATCTGGTTTCAGTTGGGGTGTCATTGGACAGCCCACGGACGATACAACTTATAGAGGTTTTACCGTCAAATAAGTGCGTCAAACCTATTGAAGAGGTCACACAGCCATCCACCTCAGAAAACTTACCGCAGCAGACGTTGGTTAAGGAAAAAGTCTTGGAAGTAAACCATAATGAAGAACTAGCTGACCCAAAATATCCCGCTCTTGAACACAGGAATCCAGAAGTGCTGGATATTATGGGAACTGATCCCTCTGCGGTTGTTAACTATGGGATTGACATACACAAAGTTTTAGCAACAAGACTGCAACACATAGATACTCTGGGACATAGTAAGGAAACCCGCGAAGAGCTTACAGAATGGTACCTCATCCCAGCTAACAGTATCTTGATTGGAGCACCCTACTAAATGTGGAAATAAAAGCAGCTGTAACAGAAACCGTATTAAAGCGAGACAAGGGCATCAAAGAGCGCCAAAGCCAGCTCACAATGGCAATTTCTGGGCTAGCGAGTCCTCACCCAAGAACATGAGAACAAAAACAAAAACAAAGAGGGCCTCAAACAACTCATGGATGTGTACTGGATCTTGTGTGACACACAACATGCAGAGTCAGTCGCTAAGCGAAACTTCACCATATTCTCCATAAACAAACATCTGAATGACACAAAAAGTTACAAATAGTGAAAACCTAGCAAAAACAGAACCCAAAACTTTTTCCTCAACTCAATAACAAGTTAAGAACAATTTAAGGTGGAGAAAAAGGGTCCTAGTGCGCAGGAGTACAACGAGGTTGTGAAACATTTCCCCCGCCGGTGCCGGGTCCCTCAGCGTGAGACAGTCGCATCAAGTCGCCGCGAAAGCATCGTGACGTCCGTCGAACTGCAACCATCGCCGATAAATACGGTAAAATACAATGGTCGGTAATCACTGAAGACCAAACTATGTTGTCATAAGTTAACGTGTATAAACTAGCAATGTTTTTCTTTTTATGCTCAATGGCTTCTAAACACCGAAGACTAAACTATGTTGTCATGAGTTTAATGTGTATAAACTGGCAATTATTTCCTTTTTTATGCTTCACGATCTCTAATCAATGAAGATCAAACTATATTGTCATAGGTTTAATGGATATAAACTAAAATTAAGAAAAAAAAAAGAAACCTAATTAGATTACCTAACGAAAAACTGTCAAACAAAGTCTGAACTAATATGATGTATTGCATAAGGTGTAAAATTTGCGGAATTCTTTGGACTACTTGCATGGATGAATATGAGATACTTTACACTTAAGAAAGAGTAAATACATGAATAGACCCAACTCTATGCAAGATTCTTTTAAATGATGAGACGCATACTGCTAAGAAATATAGACTGACGCCTCAACTATGGGGGGGAGTAGCCACATGTGGGGGTGAACGAGCCAGCGGAAGATGGTCTTCAGATGAGAGATAAATCCATATAAATCATCTCGAGCTGCTGGTAGCTTATTTTGGCCTTAAAGTATTTGCCTAAAACCTCAGAATATGTGAATTCTTCTTCACATAGATAACTCCATAGCCATTACTTACATAAACCGCAAGGGGAGCATCCAATACCTACATCTATTTTTTTATATATTTCATATATTACAGATAACAAAATTGCGGATGCAGACTCTCGTCGAGTACACCCAGATATAGATTGGATACTGGCTGGATTGGATTCGGCCGGCGGACCTCTTCACAAGTAGAGTAAATACAATCCAAACACTTTGGCAGTTAATGCATTCATAATCAAATGGACAACAATTATTTTTTAGGCCCCTTGGTCCTTTCATAATAATGTTAAAAACCTTGAGAAAAATTATTACTAAGAAGGCAAGGCAATCATGGTGGTTCCTAAATAGCCCATACAACCGTGGTTGCTCATATTCCAACTTTAACCTAACAACATTATTATTTTTACAAGATAACCTCAAACTGGTTGCCGGATCATTGTGCGCTGCGGCGACGCAGGGTATCAATCATCCACAGCGGACACCATGATAGGCTCGTTGTCGGAAAATCCTTACCAGCAATATGACGTACCTAGCACTTGAAAAATTAAATTTTGTGCTCAGAACAATATAATTTTGAGTTATATGAAGCGTCAATCCCAAACATTTTATATTTTCTCACAGGTTTACTCAATCAGAGAAACCAGTACGGCAGTACCTTGAATTCATGTAGGTTCTCATTACAAGGCTTTTTCAGGAGAGCTTATCGGCTCAACCACGGCCTAAATATAATACCACGTGGTATACTTCGCTTGTACTAGAAATTCCAAAGGAAAATTTTCCGTTAAAAATTAACTTAAAATGATGATAACGTATACAAAAATTATTATAAAATAAATAAATTGCTTTTAAATAAATAAATAATAAACATACCCGACCAGTGACGATTTTAAAACTTCCAGGGCGGGCTCAAAACAACCAATCTTGAGCCAACCATTCTTTGAGACGAAAATGGAAATGTGCCCAAAACCTTACTTTTTAATATTAGTACAAAACCAAGCCAGGTCTTTTTGTGGGAAACACATAAAGCCGTTCAATGGTTTTAAGAAACCGCATAAACGGTAAAAATACAATCCTTACGTCCGTCGGTGGATTATAGCCGTCCTTAAAGATAGCGGGATTGACACCTCTGAGTGCACACGACACAAGGCACGCTGCTACGTCTAAACCTAACCAATGCGACTTCTCATCGATCTTATCCGCGACAGGGCAAGCTAGAGCGGAAGCTCTAACGTTTTGGAAAATTCTATAACAGAGCAATGATTAACTCTAACGAAACGTAACTGCCACGATAGTGCTAACTGATTTATAATTAGTTCATTACCCTTAGATATAAAACTAGATTTTTAAGGAGAACAAAATTGAATTATAACTAAAACAAAAAAAAAAAATGTGATACTAATTAAGTAGTTTTAGAAATAAACCAATTGATTAATACACAGGTATTTTTTGGTAGTTGACATTTCCTCAGCTATCTCTCAAGGTCTACATATATTTCAACGTTTTCAGGTTACTAATCTCGAGGACGATGCACGAGTATAATTAATGATTAAACGAACTTACCTGTACGTGAAGTTCTATCATAATTATACAAAGTGCATCGTCCGAAGAGATTAGTAACACCCACCCAACCCAAATTGTCTCCCAGTTTGCTGCAGAAATGTCAAAGCTGAACATGGTGGCTTCAAACTCTAAACTTAATGAAAGACCGAGACGCTGGGGTTGCCAACAAAAGAAAAAAAAAAAAAAAAGAGCGCAGTACTCTAAACATACAGTGTAAGAGTGGTGTCACTAGCGTGTTACTACATATATTTCAACGTTTTCAGGTTACTAATCTCTTCGGACGATGCACTTTGTATAATTATGATAGAACTTCACGTACAGGTAAGTTCGTTTAATCATTAAATGTTTGTTGTTCCTTCTAAAACATAATAAAATGAAATAGTTCCGGTTTTCTGTACGTAAAAAATGCACTTACGATACAGGAGACATTCCTAGTATAGAGCAATTTTTACAGTAAAACTTTCTCTTTTTAGCTCTGGATCATATTATTATGTTCCCAATTCTCGCGTGTCTAAAATCTAAATATAACCGCCAAGAATCCCCCCGAAGGGTACAGCCCTGTCCCATGGTCACGCGAACTAAATGTTACATTCCTGTGAAGTAGCCGTTGGCGCAGGCGCACGGCATTGCGTTAGCTATGGGGTTTGACGGAGACGCTGTTGCCTTTACAATGAGGGTTCTCTGGAAAATTTAAACCACCAGTTGGCGCTAATAAGGTGAGAAGTCTTCTACTTTGGAAACGAATCTTTGATGTATACATGACATTGACGTCAATTTGACAGATGTCAAAAACTTTAAGCGTTTGACAGGTGCCTCAGTGCTGCCGTCTGGTGGACGTTATTACAGAAAACCCTCATTAATCAACAATAAGCTGTCTATTTTTGAACAGAGTCTTTTCTGCCTTTCCTGCAGTATAAAGGGTGGTTTTTAAGAGATATACATAGCCAAAACGATGTCGTCATCTGGTTAGCCTCTTTCCAAATACATTTGGTGCTTCCAGTCTTGACGGAAGTCGCTGAGTAGATAGATAGATAAAACGTTTATTTGGTACAACACAAGACACAAAATACCATTCACATAATAAAAAAAAACAATACCTAATGACTAACAACAAAAAAAAACCAAAACAAAAAATATATAACATACAGTTTGAGTAACTTTATGAAAATATATAAAATAACACTTACATACATATATTAAAAAAAAATAACGTAAAAAGTGTGGTGTGTGTCTCGCGTTTGCACCAAATGGGTGCCCAGTTTAGCATGTGCCAGGCTGTAAATACCTGGCGCTGATATTCTGCTGGGTCCCTGCAGTGACATACGCATGTCGAGTTGCTTAGACGCGAAATTGTGGGTATATTTTTTTTATTACTGATGGGCCCACTGTTGATCTCGATCTCGCCTGATGGTAAGCGATAGATGAGGTCTAAGATGGGACGAGCGAGCCCACAAGATGCCTATTTACTCGTGCTTTAAAGGCTGAAAGGTCATAAGTGGCAGGGAACACAGAAGCCAGCAGAGAGTTCCACAGCAGCCTCCACAACTGTAACTGGGTAACATGATATTCCTTGGCAAGGCCTGTTTCAGAGTTTTTGGTGTCTGACTACTCATACGAAATATCAAAGATGGACCGGGATCAGCGGCGAAACGTGCTTTCCTAGGCACAGAGGAGTATCGATATGTTAAAATGGGCACCCATCCAAGCTTGACAAGCGTTGCAATACGGCGATTGTTTAGTTCTTTTTTATTTTATTTTTTTAGTTCAGAATAGGCTCGCGTTTGACCACCATCTCACTTGATGGTAAGCGATGATGTGGTCGAAGATGGAGCACGCTTGCCTAGAAGTAACCTATTCACTCTTGACTTAAAGACTCCCAGGTTATAGCGATCAGGAAATACAGACTCCGGCAGGGAATTCCCCTCCTTAGCCGTACGCACAATGAAAGTTTTCCCAAAACGTTTTGTGCGTATGGGTGGGATGTCCGCCGTACAACAACTATCCTTATAGGTATTAACCCAATGCGATAGCGTAGCAATAAGAAAAAAAATTAGCCTTAAAATTAGAGAACAAAAAAAATAGGTCTGTCTCCCTACCAATTACGTTTAGTGTGCTGAGTGCACGCGTCAAAGGCGCCTGCCTCAAAAGTGTTGTTGCAAAAACATATATAGATTTATTTTATCCCGGGAAAATGCATGAAATTTCCACACGAAAACAATCATGGGTAATAAATAACTTGTATAGGATACAGGTACTTCTTATGATCACGTAGTTTCTTGCCGGTTCTTCTCCATATAAAACGACCAACTTCGAACCGTGCCCTAACTGCTGACGTTTTATAAGTGCCCATGTAGGCCTATGTGAAATAAAATATTTTGAGTTTGAGTGTAGTTAATCATTTTGTTCCTACCTATCCAATCGTTGAAATTTTACCATTTTACAATAATAAAAAATAATTTTGATAAACTAAAACCAACAATCGATTATGTATTTATATTTCTAGGAATTAGAAAAACCGGCCAAGTGCGAGTAGGGCTCGCATACGAAGGGTTCCGTACTATTATCTATAAAAATAGCAAGAAAATCATGTCTGTTGTATGAGAGCCTCCTTAAATATTTATTTTATTTGTTGTTATAGCGTCAACAGAAATACATCATCTGTGAAAATTTCAACTGTCTAACTATCACGGTTCATGAGATACAGCCTGGTGACAGATGGACAGACAGACTGACGGACGGACAGCGGAGTCTTAGTAATAGGGCCCCGTTTTACCCTTTGGGTACGGAACCCTAAAAACTGTATATACAGTCACAATCATGTCAATTTTATCCGTACCCATTCCAATGTTTGGTAAGATGTTTACTTATTAAACAATCTTGTAAGCCTTGAGATATTATGCAAATATTTTACCATAAAAACTTGTCTTTAAGTATTTGTCAAGATCATGTCGAAATCATGTATGATGTAATACAAATAAAATAACTTGTGTGACCCCAAAGTGTGTGAGAATTACTGAGAATTTGAAAAAACTAGCGACCTTACTAAGTCTAGACCAACAAATCAAGGTAAAACATAATGGAAAATTCTTACCTATAGTTATTTTAACTTTAATTACTATCCTGTTGCGTTTCAGCATTGTATTTACGGCCATTGCATACTCATCTATTATTGACATTCTAAAGTTATTTATTTACATGTATAAAAGTTTTCAGTTTGTCTAAAATTTTACATAATTTTATTTCAAATTGAAAATTAAGATACAGTTGTCCTGAATTGACATAGAGCGGTATCCTCAATATTTCTATCACATTTAATGCAAAGTTAGGGTGTTTTTACTAAAAAAAGAATATTAGGAAAAAGGGCAATGACCGCATTATTGTAAGGCTCAAATGGTTTAAACCACTCTACTTAGAATTCGCTCTTGAATTCGAAAACAATAGATGAGGTCTACGATGAAACGAGCGAGCCCACAAAATGCCTGGTGTTCCTTTCTTTAACGGCTGGCTGACGGGTCATATGTGGCAGGGAACACAGAAGCCGGCAGAGAGTTCCACACCTTGGCTGTGCGCACAATAAATGTGGAGGAGAAGCGCTTGGTACGACAAGACGGTATATCAACGTACAAAGGATGGTATCCTTCAGTACGTCTGATAATTCGGTACTGAAAGGGAGATGAAAAATCTTGGAAATAAACTCAAAATATGAATGGAACATCAATCAAATACAGCTCATTTGAGAAATTAATACTCGTAAGTCCGTCAAGTCATCAAACCGTCCTGACAGGCGCCCTCGCCGATATAATTTCATATGAGATCATTTATAACGATTGGGTACTATGTTTGACATTAAGTTAATTAGTGATCAACAGTCGTATGATTAGTGGCAATTCGGTGTTGAGTGGCCTCTGGTGCGTGATAATGACTAGTTAGCTTTGAGTAATTTGTTAATTATAAGTCGTTTTTGTAGTGGGTCAATTTAGTTCGTAATTTGTGAGAGTCGATTACAGTTTTGAATGTGTTGTCTACGGTCTGCAAGATTTACGATGCTTACAATATTGTTGTGACTGTTTTGAAGCTATATGTATAACACGTCATACCTTATGTTAACTTACCCTTTGTATGTGCTTCCATTTGCATGTTGGACTATGTTTTTATTAATGTTATTTATTTAAGGGATTTTTGTGCACATGCGTGACAATGTCAATCCCATTATGCTATTTACAATACATTACAAAAACAAAAAAAAATAATTTAGTTTAATTTCTTACTTAGCTAATAGGAAAGAAAACAAAACATAATGATAACTGTAATATTTATTAAAAATATTTTTACTTCTTAAATAACCTAACCATCCAAACTAATTAATAATAATTCAGCGTATGACGATCTTACTGCTGAGACACAGCCCTCCTCTCCATGTGAGGAAATGTACAAGTATTCCACCACCAGATTAGAATATTAGAACAGGCCATATTGTCCTTTCGTTGCAAAAATCTAAGCCCTTTAATTTAAGCCAAGCATAACGACAAGCATGGAAGTTTTGATTTGAAAGCAAAGCTAGGAAAAGAAACATTTTCTAATCTTACCGCAGAAATAAATGCATAAATCCTACGACCAATGAAAAGCGTATTCACTTCACTGCCGCGTACAACAAAAACCAGCACAAAGTGTGCGTGTATACTTCTGCTTATTCCGTAAAGAACTAGAGGAAGGAAGCTACCAACTGAACAGTAAAAAAACTTTTTACCAAAAAATTAAACCGACTCCCAAAAAACACTGCAAAGTGAAAAATAACTTTAATTTCGGTAGTCGGTGTCTTTAGTTTTGTATTTTCGTTTTTGGCACCGACTTCCGAAATTAAAGTTATTTTTCACTTTGCAGTGTTTTTTGGGAGTCGGTTTAATTTTTTGGTAAAAAGTTTTTATTTCACTCTTTTTAGTTGGTCTATTTTTAATTTACCTAGTTACAAGAGCCTAATTATCAACTACTTATAACCTTTTACAAAATATTGCTTTTCCCAATGCTGGGCCGTTAATTGTTGAGGAGTTCTCCTGGTACTTCACCATCAGCTCTTCATCACCATATGCATTGTGACGAGCATAAAGTGCGTAACATCCATATTCAAGTAATCGAATCGCAATCCACTCAATACTTATTATTAAGTAGTTTCGGCGGCCATCTGTGGTCTTCATCATCAGTTCCACTTCCTCAAATGGTACTTTTTGAGAGCAACTGCACAAGTTACTATAATAAATACCCAAAACGACATAGGTGTGCCTATAATATTTGAAGAGTTCCCTCGATTTCTCCAGGATCCCATCATCAGATCCTGACGTTTATGAAAATGGGACCAATATCGAAGTATACCCTTTCAATCAAAAAAAGAATTTTCCAAATCGGTTCAGCCGTCTTCGAGTAATCGATGATCATTCATTAAAAAAAAAAAAAAAAAATATACGCGTCGAATTGATAACCTCCTCTTTTGGTCGTCGGTTGATAAAAAATGATGAATACACCAACTTTCCAACATTCACCGGAACCATAGACCCTTCGGACCATAGATAGCTTTTCCAACACATTCGCTTTTCTAATAGAGAATCTTTCTAACCAGTAAAGTCAGTACTTCGGCGTCATATGTCCAAGGATGTGTGGGCTTTCTGTTTTCACATTCGTCTCGGATATATGACGTTCATTGGTTTATTTATAGGTTTGAAGTGGTACTAATCTAATTGATATTTATTTAGAAAAGATTAGCTTTCGCGGCTATGCTCGAATAACACGTTTTTTTTTTCAGCGATATGCTTCTATGTCTTTCTTCAAGATGTCTATCTCTGTACCAGGTTAGTTGGTTTAAACTGAGTGTAATAGCCAGACAGAGTTATTTTCGCATTTATAATATAAGTAGGGGAGTAGTATCCCTTCTAATAATATAAAGTGGAAAAGTTTGTTTGTTTGTTTAAACGTGTTAATTTTCGAAAGTATTGGGTAGATTTGAATAAAATTTGGTATGGAAGTAACTTGAAGCTTGAGGAAGGCTTTACCCAACTGAAAAAAATGAGAGGTATGTTTTTATCGTGATAAAGTTCACAGGGGCGAAACACCGTCCGCTAGCTAATCTAAATATACATATATAACTCAAAGGTGACTGACTGACTGACTGACTGACTGACATAGTGATCTATCAACGCACAGCCCAAACCACTGGACGTATCGGGCTGAAGTTTGGCATGCAGGTAGATGTTATGACGTAGGCATCCGCTAAGAAAGGATTTTGCGAAATTCCCACGGGATCGGGATTTACACGGGAAAATCTTCCCACGCGGGCGAAGCCGCTGGCACAAGCTAGTAATATTATATATTTAATGCCAATTTATCTTGCGCATTGGCAAGAGGAAACGTGAATTAAGAAATCTGGGCGCTGCTATATTTGTCATGCTATTTTCATTGATATTCCACTTTTGGAATGACGGACGGAAATATTTCTGTCAACATTGACTTGATTGAACGGAAACCAAAGGTGGAGTTAAGTAATATTGGTTCACTTTTGAAACCTTCACTATCTTGTTGTTTTTGTGGTCGCATGGTCTACTGTTGGTTTGATACCGTGTTGGCCAACTATTATTTCTTCAGAATTTCTCCTCAAACCTGGGTAAATAAAGTCTGAATTCGCAGTTGATAGCAAAAGGATCGCCATCAACGACAAGGGGCTGATAACTGGCCAAATACGGGTGCTTTTTTAGCCTGGCACATAGTATTTTTTTTGATATTGCATCTTATTTTTTGTACAATAGGCTCTCGTTATATCGCCATCTCATCTGATGGTAAGTGATGATGTGGTAGAAGATGAAGCACGCTTACCTAGAAGTAACCTATTCACTTTTGACTTACACCCAGTTTATAGCAGATTTCTGCAAGCAATTCCACTCCTTTAGTAGTATACAATTAAAATATTCCCAAAACGTTTTGTGCATATAGGCTGTATGGTTATCATCTCTCTTTTGCTAGTTCAAAGACTTATCAATTCACAATAGACAAATTCCTATGCATGATAAAATCTCTTGTCCTCGTTCGATCTCTGAGAGACCGCAAACAACACTTGAAGGCAAACAATTGTTTAAATCAATAAACACAGTGTCGCGACGAGCACACAGTCACACAGACAAACAGACAGAACCTGCCGGTACCGGGGCACAAGGCCGAAGGGCCAGTATGGTAATCAGTTAGGAAACCTTTAGATATATATACTTGTCATTAAGTATTTTGCGGACGCTGCGCGCCTGCTAAGTGATATTTTTGCATGTACAATATCATGTTTGAGATCCAACTTCTGATAAATTCTGTCTCTAAGATACCGCGCCCGCGGATCGTAAAGTCATCTGATGGAACAGAGTGGGTTTTAATCATGAGGAGTCTGAAACTCCATCCGCTCCTTCCAGACCAGGAGGAGTCATTTGACAAAATTTCTCTTGAAAAATTACAGGTCTCTGGTTGGCCAACGCTCAAACAATTGTAGGATTGTCTATATCTGTCAAAATGACGAATTTATAGAAGACTAGCTTTACCCCGCGACTTCGTTCGCGTGGCAGGATTTTCCCGCGTAAATACCGATCCCGTGAAACTTCCGGGATAAAAAGTAGCCTATGTGTTATTCTGATGTATAACCTATATCACTGTAAAGTTTTATCCCAATCCGTTCAGTAGTTTTCGAGTGAAAAAGCAACAATCATACAGTCTGGACAGGTCCGCTCAAATCTGCGTGGTTATTTCCTCAATAGAATACCACAGACATGAACCTATATGCTTCTCATATACAAATACAAATTTTCTGGACTTTAAAAGATAGGTACTTTGACCTCTGAGTTTGTTTCGGTGTTTCTTCTCAGAGTAGTCAGTTAGGAAATACTGGCCTCATCTAGCTAAACTAAACTTAACACGCGAAAAAACATGACGTATAAAAGTGTTATTTATAACCAATTTACAAAATAAATATTTCACTTCATTTCATTCATTTCACATCCTCACAAAGTTTCGCATTTATAGTATTAGTTGGATAGGATAATGTTAGCACCACGTATTTAAATGAATGATAATGAATCTACAACATCTACTGTGGTCTAATGGATGATGGACCATCTGCAATCTCCATAAGATTTCTTACAATTTTATTAGTATTTATTAAAAATCTATATACCTTTATAAAAAAACATTGCTCTACACTAGGAATTTCTACTGCATCGCCATTTGTAGGCTATTTTAATATTTATTCCGGTACAGGAATCCAGTGACAAGCAGCTTAGTAGCCAATTTATTTAGGATGCATTAAGTTTCGAAATACTTACAATTTAACATAAGCATGGAGTTTCAATATCTTGGCGTTCGGCGGAATATTACAAAGCTTGTTTACCTTGCCCAAATATATGTATGTAGGTAAGTTATAGAGATGGTTTGACCTAAAACATCCCAACCAGTTTGCCCAATCACTCAGGGTTCGGTATTTGGTAAACATTCGGGACCCGAGCCATTAGCACTCGTCGGCAACTGGCCCAGCCCTGTGACACACAGACATACTAACACAGTCACTGATAACGGCCCTTCACACGTATGTTATTGGGAGATTTTAGTCGTTTTACAAAAATAGTAAGCTTAAAAAGTTTTTGTTTCGGGTGGAAAATCATGAAATTTCAATGTCTCTCGCGTCTCCATCCAGGTATGAAGTGTTACTAATGAAGTACTCCTACTAACTAAAAGCCCACCTTTGTTTATGTTGTTCCAATGACGTGGTAACTGTTTATATCATTCCTGCAAACCCGGACCTACAAAGATGTCATGAACTGTTTTAGCAGGAGAAAAAGGAACCATAATGTCATCATGGCTTTATAGAATTTGAGTAGACTAGACTCTGGTGCTGTAGAACCTGTTTTTGATGAAATAGTCTCATCTATGTTGTACTGTCTGTGCTGATAATTCTGCAACAGTTGTGCAACAATTCAGGCTTACCACTGTGTTGTTAGATATTATAACGACAGAGGAAAGGTAAACGCTGAACTACCATTTTTATTGTTTTACAAAAATGATGCTGAAAGTTTTTTTTTTTAAGTCACATCCCATTTTTAAAGCGACGCATAAAGACAAAAATAAAACGAAGGATATTCGTGTATGTCCTTTTACTCAAAAACTAGCTGTTGCCCGCAACATCGTTCGCGTGGGAGAATTTCCCGCATAAATCCCCATCCCGTGGGAATTCCGGGATAAAAATCCTATGTGTTATTCCAGGATGTCGACTATCTACTTACCAAATTTCATTAAAATCTATCTAGTAGGTTCGGAAATTAGCGTGTACAAACAGACAGACTTTTTTTTTGCCGTGTTACCGTTACTTAACCCACCTAAATTAATATTATTTTTGTATAAGCTTTAAATGTATAGACACACTTGTTTTACTGTGTTATTATATGTATACATTGTATATACATTATGTAGTGCCTTTATATCCCAAATTAATAATAAGAATAAGAATTAATTTATTTTTCATTGTTACAATGATGTACTTAATTCTATACTACAATTGTTTAATTTGTAACTGTATGACGATTTCTTATTTTTATCGGCGGTCCCCAAACTCGAAGCGAAAATCACATCTCTGTTATACCAAGCCTAACCGCCACAGAAAAATTTCTGATTACTGTGATAACAGCTTAAATTCCTAGAATTAATACTGATATTAGATTGTTAACGCTAATAATTTACTATTTGTGAAATACTTTTTAACCTAGCTAATTATGCAGATAGCTAAGTCTCTATTCTTTGGGAAGCTTTCACTTTTATCCAAAAAGCGGTACACCAGCGAAACAACCAGGTTGCGAATGAAAAGCTGCGCCTTTTGAGAGCGACCCTACGCTCTGATTGGCGCAGTGCGAACCAGTCCAGATGCATAGATACGTATGTAAATGTCACGTCAAGCAGTGGACTGACAGTAGTACAGAACTGGACAAAAGAATACCATGTTGCTTCGGATATACTTATCTTATCATCTCAAAAGATTTATGACAGATACGAGTATTCATAGGTCTTTTCGCCTGCTCTTAATCGATCACACCTGGTAATAAGCGATAGGTGAAGTCTACGACGAAACGAGCTCGCCCAGAAGATAGCTTTTCACACTTACTTTAAAGGCGTGTGTCATATGTTAGGGAACACAGAAGCCGGCAGAGAGTTCCACTCCTTGGCTATGCGCACAATAAATGTAGAGGAGAAGCGCTTAGTACGACAAGACGGTATATTGACCAAGTGTTAATGGTACCCTGCAGTACTGTTCGCAGTGAAAGGGAGATAGAGGTCTCAATGTAATGTGTTTCAAATAAGAACAGAAAATGAAATGAGTTTGGTCACACACCAAAAGCTAAACTTTAGCTTAGAATATTTATCAAACCTATAAAATAAATATTATCAAGTATTTGATGGCAATTAGCAAACAACATTACAGGCCAATCCAACCATTCTTGAAAAACATTCATAAAACACCGTAAAAAACAAGAAAACGAGATACCATAATAATTATAAAGCAATACGATACACTTGATTGCGTCCGAGTGCGCATCTCCGCGGCATATTGATCGCTAAATAATTCTTAACCAGCCGTTAGAAATAGGAACAAGTTACTTCTGATCTCGGATAGCAGATCAGTACCGCTGGCACTAACGGTTCATTATTGCATTACTTGATCGGTATAAAAAGTTATCCAATACTTATACTGTTTCTAAGTAACCGCTAAGTAATTTGAAGTCAACTGCGTAAAACCTGATATAGTTTTTTTCTTATTGATGTTGTTCGCATTCGACCTTGCCTAAAAGTAACCAATGCACCTTTCTTGATTTAAAAACCGCCAGGTATATATAAGCTATCAGGAATCTCCTGCAGGGAATTTCACTCCTTAACTGTTCTCACAATGAAAGTATTCCGAATACATTTTGTGCGTATGGGTCGGATGTCCATCATGTAACAATGGCGCGTTCGTCTTGTGTTTCGATGACGGGACTGGCTTGGTTAAATTACGAATCATTCGAAAGGGTCATACTCTGGTGATAAGTATTATTCCAAGTAAGAAACTGTATGTGTGACCAATTCAATCCAAGCCTTGCATCCGTTTTTCCGTGAAAGGGTAACAAATCCATGCTCACTCATATTTTAATCACTTAGTGCATAGGCTATTCCAGACTATAATCTGTATTGATGCCCATTTTTTTTTCTAGATTCATGAAACCACATTGGCGGGACATTTACAGACATCTAAACTTTATTTAAATACACAGTTGCATATTCCTACTGGCACATCTGACTGGCTGTAAGGAAAAAAAGAGATTTGTTTAGCGAATTGTTTATAAATAGCAAATTTACACGTCATTCGTCTCTGCCTTCTAAGACACAAGGTATCCATCTTAGTTTAGAAGGCGGGGTCGTAATTATATAGTATATGTACTTACGTCTTCCACACGGGTCTTCCACAAATAGTAAAATTATCTAAATTTAAGCAAGTTGTGAGTGAGGCTTTTGCCTAAAAATGGCATTATTTATGTACAATAGTGTGATTTTCTTTCGTTTTAAATTTAAACTAGATGGGGTTGGTGTTTTCTGACTACTCTGAGCTAGGCTTGCGAACGGTTTACTTCCTCTAATTAACTTAAAGGCTTGCCTTATATCCCACCCTTTATTACAATAAGACTGCATCCCACACTTTATCAATCTGACACGGAAATGCCATAAGTTCTCATTAGGTGATCTAGTTCCAAAGTTTTCATGGTAATTACTTGAAACCATAGCGTTGTGTGTCATTGTATGCCAGATTATCGTGAGTAGGAGCTAAGATTATAGAAAAAAATGCATTTATTGGCGTTAAATCACCTTAAAACTAAATAGAATAAACAAATATATTAATGACAAAACATAAGATATGCCATGTATACATAAAACTTCACTTTTAATACATAGTCACTTTTTGGAAAGACTTGACACTATAGCGGACAGGTGGACTGTCCCACCTGTCCGCTACTGGGCCGCATACTGGGACATTGGAAACGGCTACATACCACTGTGGCGTTCAATAATTAACATTAACATTTTTTTTATAAGTTGTTTGCGTACTAACCAAATGGATTCTGTCTGAAATAAAATAATTTTAATTTAATAGGAATCACCATCGGACACAATTTGAAAAAAAAAATGGAACTTACGATTTAGGCACTTACCGTTCATCGTGAGTAATTTTTCTCTAATACTTCTGCATGTTACCTGCGTTACGGGATGCGCTTACGCATGCATGCGAAGAACAGGTGCGCCGCAAGCGACCGCCAGTAACAGTTTCTTAGTAAATTCACTGATGTTGGTGATGTCTTCATACGGATCGTATTTAGAAATAGTTGAAAGGAGATGATAGTTTGAGTTTTGTTTTCTTTTTGTATTAAAAAAAACTGTTAATATCTGTGACATCTTAGATCGTTACGTTGATCTCGATACATTTTGAAACGTACTGTATAAAACAGATTAATTATATTGACTACAGTAACTACAGTATTGAGAAATGAGAAACCTCAATAATTACTTAATTTACCCTGTTTTCCTGAACAGTATTTATAACAACTACTCAATCACCGCTAATTAAAACTTACCAAACTAATAACAACCTATTAAAACTTGCTACCAATAGTCCAAAAACGAGCTGAGCACAGTCCATCAACCTTTTGTTTTATGAGTAGTGATTACGAACAGTAGTGGCGTCGTGGCCCCTGGCGGTGAATGGGCCAGTGCGTCCCAGCGGAGTGGCCACTGCGCGTCTATGGTTCATCGACTCGACCGGCGCGAGCGCACGCGACTCGCTGTCTGCCGCGACAACACCGGCTTCTCGCTGCCAATGCTAATTTTAATTAGACAATTTTCTTTACGCTATTTCGTTAAAAGTTTAAAGCGAAAATTTTTCAGGAAATAAATGTGCTTTGTCTAGCGTATTGTGGTTGGAGGTAATCTTCCATAATAATAATTATGGCTGTAAAAAACCGTTCCACTTTCTTCCAATTTTGTCGTCTAGTCTCGTTTGCTTAAAATGTCTGCAAAATAAATCTGATGATGTTTTGTCACAATTCATTGTTTTGAACAGAAAAACCACTTTTTTAACGAGTGGTTAAAAAAGTGGTATTACATACTTAAAGACTTGGTGCCCTTTTGTTTTGCTTATTTTCATGATAGGCTTGCGTTTGACTTCCATTTCACCGGATGGTAAGCGATCATTTGGTCAAGAGTGAATACGTTTCATCTAGTAAGCGTACTACATACAATTACTGGATGCAACGTATTCACTCTTGACTTAAAGACGCACAGGTTATAGTTATTAGGAAACACAGACTCCACCAGGGAATTCCACGCTTTGGCTGTACGCACAATGACCAAAAGATTTTCCCGTTGGTAATTAATTACCTGAATTAATTTATCATTTTAACATCTCCGTCTTCCTTTCACTACCGGTATACCAGATGTACTGCGAATGTTCTGCGGATCCACGCTTGGTAGATACTGGGTAGGTACAGTCTTGTCATACTATGCGTTTCTCTGTAGTGTGGAACTCTGAAATGAAATGAAATGAAATATTTATTTTGTAAATTGGTTATAAATAACACTTTTACACGTCATGTTTTTTTTGCGTGTTAAGTTTAGTTTAGCTAGATGAGGCTGGTATTTCCTAACTGACTACTCTGAGAAGAAACACCGAAACAAACTCAGAGGTCAAAGTCTCTTTTAAAGTCCAGACAATTTGTATTTGTATATGAGAAGCATATAGGTTCATGTCTGTGGTATTCTTTTGAGAAAATAACCACGCAAATTTGAGCGGACCTGTCCAGAAAGTGCAAGCATTAGTCAGTTATCGTGTAGCTCAACTTAGAACTTAAGGAGCTCAACAATTTGACGAACAATACCAAAGTAAGGACCTTTGGGTAGGCCACACAAGTACTCTGTGTGCCGGCTTCTATGTTCGCATATGAACCGCTCTTCAAGCAAGAGTGAATAGGCATCTTCTGGGCTCGCTCGTTCCATCGTAGACCTTATTACCATCTTGCGTGAAGTGCGAGTTCATTCGTGATACGAAAAAACAATAGATGATGTGGCTTTGTACGTTTGAGAAAATTTTCTGTTTAATTCACAAGCCTAGTTCAAATAAGGACAATTACCCTTATGTCGTACAATCTGCGGTAAGCCAACGACCCGCCTGGTAGTGCGGTGTGCGACACTGGCTCACGAGAGCGACGCTATCTCTCATCTGAACAGTGCACATCGGAGATGCGACGCTGTTCCCGCGACGGGCAGCCACTCCTGTACAAAGGGTAGCAGAAGGCTCACTTCCGTGTCCCAGGGAACTGGAACTCATTTACATAACAATATGTAAAACGGTTAGATGTTTACAAGGGCGCTACGAGTTCAGACACCATAGTATGTGTGGTGTCTGAACTCGAAGAATCCTTATCACCATATTAGATAGATAAATAGAATATACTTTATTGTACACCAATAATTAAATCACACTTAAATAACAATATTGTAAATAAAATTGATTACAATGGCGGTCTTATCGCTGAGAGCGATATCTTCCAGACAACCTTTGGAAGGACTTTTCGAGCTTTAATTAAAATGGGGAGGGCAATATTAGTGTACTACTGTACAAATATTCGTCAACAACGGAAATACTAATAAAAATATACAAATATATATACATATATACAATACATAAGTACATAAAATAAATAAATATATAATGTGTTCTTTAACATCGTGTCACACTCTCCGCCCGACGCTCGCCCGAGACGGTCGTGCCGCTCTGCGCTCCCGATCGTTCTGTGTTTGTGTCATCGCTTCGTCGCGCTCGTCGTGACGTCATTCGTAGTCGCCGACTACAACTCCCGATCCGGAACCGCCTTTTTCAAGGCAGTGAAGGATATTTTGTTTCTATAACAGAGTATCGTCAAAAACAATTTTGTTTGGCCCCTTCAGGGTAAAACCACAGTTTCGTGGTCCTTGGTTGGAAACCTCACGGTGTCAACAATACCAAGGGGGTGCTGACCCGACGCACCCGCTGATCCCCTTCAGGGTGAAGCAGTCAATTGGAGTCGAGTGCTAGGTTTTGGCCTTGGGGGATCTCCTAGTCAAACCTAGTTACTGAGTTTCCTTTTCAGCTACACACCTAGCGTCGGTTGGGTGTGTCTACCCCTTCGCACTAGACCCAATATGGCCCGGTTCGCACAATAAGACTGGCGACCGGTTACAAGCTTAGGGCTCACCATTAGGTACTCACCTCCCAGTCTCTACCCGACTGGGAGGGTTACACATCCCCGGACCCATCCATCCGGGGAGTTAGGTCAGTTAGGCTTTAAATAGGTCCCCCGCGGGAGAGAAATCTCCAAAATTTCCCCATTGAATTTTTAATCCATTCGCCAATCATGGCAAACTCCAATATTTTGGAGATATTGCTAAAAATCCTTAAGGAAAACCCTGCTATTTCCGCCAAATATGGCGGAATAATCCAGCGTGAAATCGCTAACTGTCCTCCGGCTACCGAAGCCAACGTCGCTGATTTTAGTGACGCACTTGACAGCCCATTATCTCCCCCGCTTGCTGATCAAGGCATTCCGGTTGGTCAATTCACGGAAGTGTTTATCAACTCCGATCCCATTGTTCATCGAACAACGAACGACTTCCAGGTAGATAGCCCTCTATCGCTCCCGCCCGCCGACAATGTCGTGCCGACCGCCCAATTCCCGAAATCATCCATTGTTTCCGGCCCAGCTACTAATCCCATTGTTCATAAAACAATGGACGCCGCGCAGGTGTGCGCTGCAGTTGAATTCCGTGAAATGGACACCACCGAACCAGTGTCCAATAACAACTCCGACAATGATTTGTCATCATGCCCCTCGTCCTCGGAAGACGACTTTCAAGTCGTCACCGGTGGCAAGAGGAAGAAAGGGAAAACCTCCCAGGCCAGCAAGGCCAAAAAGACCACCGCGTCGCCCCCGTCCCCAACTCAAACGCCCGTTCGACCCGCTAGCCCCGTCCCAACTACCTCTGCTCGCGCGCAGAATAGTCGTCCCCCCAGCCCGATAGCCCAAACTTCCTCAGCCCAAAGGAAGCAACGCCCTCCGCCCCCCTTTTACATCCAGGACAAGGGTAAATGGACTGATGTGTCCAAGATGTGTGTTGATCGAAAGATCAACTACACAAACGCCCGTGCCTGCCAAAATGGCATTAAAGTCACCGTCCCTACGTCGAACGACTATAGGGAACTATATCGCACCCTCCGTGAAAGGAATATTTCTTTTCACACTTTCTCCTTCCCCGAGGACACGCCCACTCGTGTTATTATTAAACGTGTCCCTAAAGAAATCCTAGTACAGGATATTAAAGACGACCTTGCCGATCAAGGTATACCAGTGATCGCCGTCCATCGCTTACATAAAGCGAGAGGCGGTGAATTGTACGACATGGTTCTTGTCATTTGTGAACCAACCGAAGGTCATCACCCGATTTTTAAGATTAAGTCCATTTGCTCCCTATCCGGTATCTCAATTGAAAAGCCCTACAAAACCGCAACAGTGGGACAATGCCACCGTTGCCAACTGTATGGCCATGCGCAGAGCAACTGCTATGCGACTCCCAGATGCGTCAAGTGTCTGGGCGAGCACAGCACTGCGGACTGCCCTCGGCCCAAAGACCGAACCCTCTGTTCGGAACCACCCAGCTGCGTTCTCTGCGGCCAGACCGGTCACCCGGCAAACTACCGCGGCTGTCCCAAAGCCCCCAAACTCGCTCCTAAATTAGCGAAGCGCGCCAACGCCCGCCAACAAAGAGAGGCACCTTCCTCTCAAATTCCCCAACGTCTCGCTCCTCAGAGACCATCCCCGTGGAACAGGCTAAACCACGAAAAAGCCTTTCCCTCCTTGGCCACTGCCAAACCTTTGCAGGCACTGATGGATATACCCATCGCAGCGCAGATCCTGCCTATAGCCGTGGCTCCAGAGGCCACAGCCAGTCCGCAACCCGAGCCTCAAACCACTGCTGCTCCTGCAGCCAAACAACCGCCCAATCCCTCACCCGCGCACGGCGAGTCTTGCGGCCAGACTCTACTGCGCCACTATAGAATATTTATGACCCGCCAAGCCAGGTCTCTCCGCGATGCCCTTCTGGCTGCCGAGCAGCAGAATAACGGCAAAATTACGACGGCAATGTACAGCCAAATATTCAGCACACACAGTGATGTCGTGCTAGGCCTCGACCAGATGGATGCGATGGACTGATCCAATGGATTCCCAACGCACAAACCACACTAGGCCTCGATCCCTCAAATTAGGTTTTTTCAACGCCAATGGCATTTTCAACCAACGCGCCGAAATAACTAAATTCCTCCGCGACCACCAATTAGACGTCCTCCTTATACAGGAGACCCTTTTGAAACCCCACCGCGCTGACCCCAAAATTGCGAATTACCGTCTAGTTCGCAATGACAGAACACGCTGCCACGGCGGCGGTACCCTTATTTATTATAGGAAGGAGTTATACTGCATCCCTCTGACCCCACCCGCGCCTCTCTCTCACCTAGAGTACTCTGCCTGTCGACTAGGCATGACTGGTCATCCTCCGATAACCATCATCTCTGCCTACCATCCCCCACCATCGGTCGCGTCTCTTGCTTCAGACGATCCTATCGCGCTCACCAGCGATCTCACGACTCTCTTCGGCCTGAGTGACTCCGTCTTACTAGCGGGCGATCTCAACGCCAAACACCCCGCTTGGAACAGCAACACGACAAATGCCAGAGGCAGAATCGTGTATAACCTAGGCGCGACCCTAAACTATGACGTCATCGCTCCGATGACTCCCACCCACTACCCACACGACCCCAACCATAACCCCGATGTCCTCGATGTGGCGCTCCTAAAGAATGTAAACCTCCGTTTACACTCCATAGAAGCGCTTCACGAGCTCAACTCGGATCACCGTCCCGTTATCCTACACCTAGGTTCCCGCTCGGGTAACCATGATCCTACCCAACCTCCTCCGACCCAATTGATCACCGACTGGAGGAAAGTAAGTGAAAAACTGAAATCCACCACGTCGCCTCAATTGGACACCATTCCTGACCACATAGTCTCAGTCGCTGACACGACGGCGGCGATCGACTCGCTTACAGATCACGTACAATCCGTCCTGAACGATTGTTCAAGGGAAGTTCCTGTAGTGGAAGACCACCGCTGGAAACTCCCGGACGATGTACGGAATCTGATAACCAAGAAGAACGCAGCCATCCGTGCGTACAGCGCTTTTCCCTGCGCCGCAAACAAAGCTCACATGCGCAACTTACAGCGTGCTGTAAGGAAACGCATTGCCGAGCAGCGTAATGCGAGCTGGGACAAGATGCTGAGTGAACTTGAGCCCACGCATCTTGCCTTCTGGCAGCTTCAGAGGAAGTTACGATCCACTGAAGAGGCCACAATGCCTCCTCTCATTCGTCCCGATAAGAGTGTCGCCTTCGATAACTCTGAAAAAGCAGAATGCCTAGCCGACAGCCTAGAGTCCCAATGTTCTCCCAGCTCTCAACCAGTAGACCAAGCCCACCTCGATATGGTGAACGCCGAAGTCGAACGTAGAACTTCCCTTCCCCCCGTCGAAGATCCCGATAATCCACTGGCCCCCATCACTCCTGATGAGGTCCAGGATATCATTAAAAGTCTCCAACCGTGAAAAGCCCCTGGCTCCGACGGCATCACCAATAGGGTTTTCAAACTTTTCCCCGCCCAGCTTATAGTGCTAATGACTGCCATCTTCAATGGCGCATTGAGCAATAATATGTTCCCTACAACCTGGAAACAGGCCACCGTCATAGGTATTCCCAAACCAGGCAAGCCCAAGTCTGACCCATCTAGCTACCGTCCCATTAGCTTACTCAACGTCCTCGGTAAAATCTATGAAAGGCTTATATATAAGCGGCTCAAAGATTTTGCCGAAGCAAAGAGTCTAATACCCAATGAGCAGTTCGGATTTAGAACCGAACACTCATGTATCCAACAAGTCCACCGCATCGTAGAACACGTCAGCGCCGGCTTCCAACGGGGCGCAATAACGGGAGCCTTATTCTTCGACATAGCGAAAGCGTTCGACAAAGTCTGGCACAATGGCTTAATCTATAAGCTATACCAACTCGGCGTGCCTGACCGTCTCGTGCTCATCCTACGGGACTTTTTATCGAATCGCACCTTTCGTTATCGAATTGAGGGGGAGCTTTCCTCCCCCCATCCCATTCGCGCAGGAGTTCCTCAAGGCTCCGTACTATCCCCCCTCATTTTCACGCTATTCACTAGTGATATTCCCAAGCATAAAAATACCCAGCTAGCCCTATTCGCCGACGATACGGCTATCTATTATACCGGTCTTAAACCCGATGCCATCGCTCGCACTCTCCAAACTTCCGCAAACACTCTGGCCAAGTGGTTCCGGAAATGGAGAATCGAAGTCAATCCAGATAAAAGCCAGGCAGTCCTCTTTTCTAAACCGCGGATAAACCCACCCTCGCCCCGTCCGATTACCATGTACGGCAAGCCGATCCCTTGGGAAAAGCAAGCCAAATACTTAGGCGTGGTCCTCGATAGACACCTCTCCTTCGCTGAGCACATAAAGCAGGCACGTTCGCGCGCCGCTTTCGCTCTAGGTAGGCTCCACTTCATTCTTAGCTCTCGCAGCAAGTTATCACTCAGGTGCAAGCTGCGTATTTTCACCGCGGTCATCCGTCCCATCATGACCTACGCCTGCGTTGTTTTCGCACATGCAAAGCCCTACCTCCTCCACAAGATGCAGACCCTCCAAAACCGATTCCTCCGTAGAGTCACGGGAGCCCCCTTTTATGTTCGAAATGAGCTTCTTCACGTAGATCTCAAGATGCCCACCATCCAGCAGTTCATGAAACGTGTCTCCAAGCGTTTCTTTGAAATTTCAATCCAACATAGGAATCCCCTTATCGTATCGGCCGCCCAATACGAACCCTCGCGTATCTCTAAGATTCGCCGACCAAGGCATACCCTAGTCACTCCCGATGACGCAATCACCCTGCTCCAAGAGAGCCGTAGGGAAACAAGTACAGTGGCACACAAACACAAAAACCGACCGTCCTGCCGTCCTCGCCGCCGAGGCCCACCGCGACGTCCCCGTAATAGTCCACCCCGACCCTTGCCAGAGCCAGCCCGCGACGCTGAGCCAGTAGCTTTAAATTCCCTTATTAATAATAATAATGATATGATCCAGCCTGTCCCTAGCTGCCCTCCCCTGCGACGCCCTAAGCCGAGGTCCGTACCCCACAGGGGGTGCCCTTAGCGTGTAGTCGCCTAGTTTGTAAGTTTTTTAATAAGCCCTGGCTGGAGGCTTTAATTAATTTATTAATTAAGGCAACCACAGGCAAGTCCGGTTAAGCAGTCGACAACCTCAGAGGTTGACCTGCGAGATGCCACACACAAAAAAAAAAAAAAAAAATTAACATCGTGTAGAGAAAAACAAAGGAATAATCATAAGTTTGAAAGAAAATGATTGGCAACCGAGCTTTTTTTTTAAACTGCTTTAAGTGTTATTGATCGTTAAAATATGACGTATTCGACCCTTAATTTCGGAATCTTGATAACCGTTATCTCTATAGGTTACAACTTCATGGAGGCTTCATATAGGCTCAAATACGGCTTAATGCCCTAGGCATTCTTTACTAATCAACCAAAGATGATGGAGAGATAGCCCACGTTATTTTTGCTTAGAAGTCAAAAAACATCGCAATTTATATGGCTGTTGGTTCGATCATGTACGCGCAGTCCTCTGCAGTAGCGGAACGACATCTGAAGTAAAGAATAATAATTGCTGATTCATTGTTTGTAGGTTTAAATTATAAAGTCATTGATAGTCTTACTTTACTATAGTAAAATCTCTTTTGATGCTCTTTTTTAGTGGCCAGTAATACTTCAACCTGCTTTGGACCCCAATAGATTATAGCCCATTTCCCCTCATAGAGAAGATGCCTTTGTCCCAGCAGAGAAAACGTTATTGGCTGGTTTTGTTATGTGATGAGACTTAGAGATATTCAACATTTGCTGAGACACTTTCTGAAAACTACTTACAATAGAAAACTCACTCACTTTACCACTTCCTATTGTTCCAACCAAGAAGCACTCTTCTCACAATAAATTCCACAGCTACCCAGCTACCTCTCAGTTTCGCAGTCACGCACAAATCTTGAATGGTACTTCTCTAGCGTCTTATTTGCGCAGATACAGACGCAGTGCACGGAAGCGCGCACCTCGGCGAATAATTTTCCACGTCCGTGCCCATAACTGTTAACGTTATAATGATCCCCCCGGGCCTGCGGGGTCGGAGGGGGAGGCGGGGAGCTCCTTTGCTTTTAATGTCCAGCTTTATAGATAATGGATAATTATTGTGGCCTACGCAGGATCGTACTGATCGCTATGATGCTGATCATATCGAGATCAAACTGATAAATCTTACGTTCAAAGATGAAATAGATAAGATCATTGAGAACAAATGCTGTTTTAATTAGTTATGTTTTCTACTCTGTGTAGTGTGTGCAATAAATTTGTATTGGGTGTATCAATGCTTTATTCTAAGACTGGACCACACAGAATTTTCTTTCCACATCAATCTTACTCCTAGAATTTTACTAAACACACTTGAGTACCTAATATTTGTATAGAGGATCCATACTAATCCGACCCGTCGTAAATGTTCTACAAACACTGATTTATTAGAATAAAATTACTATCCCTATGATTTGTATAATAACGAGTGCTATGTGTGCAGAGTATGTACTCGGCGCTTAATTTAGAAGAATAATGTACGGTTGCGTACAATTGCTCATAAATGTACCAGCTTTTACAAATTCGAGTCTGTACTAGACATTATGGTTTATTAACTATTTTTTTTTTGTTAACAACTGTTACTTATAATGGTAGTTATAAGTTCACAAAGTTACTTTTTAAGTTATGTTTTTGAGTGATGATGATGATAAGCTCAGCTTTTGCATGTAAAACTAAAAGGTTCACCTTTGTATGACAAATCCGAATTTTTGACGAGAAAGTGACGAAATCAACAATAATGATTTTCAAAAATTTGTAGTAACTATGTTTTATATTTGTATATAGGATCTATCCAACTATTATAAAAAACGTTGGTTAGCCTACTACAAAATATTTTGACTTATATAAATAATAATAATAACTTTATTTATTTCTCCTCACAATGACAAACTTATTCTAGGTTTCACAAATAGGTTTTTTTTTATTTGTTAGCAATGTGAGGAGCTGGTGTCTGAATTAGGCGTAAAATGCCTGTACTACAAATCACCAGGTCCCCACCCGACGGAAGAACAGAAAGTTTTACTTATAAAATAAAAAATAAAAAGAAACAAATATTACCTATATTACAATTTACCGTTATAGATAAGGAGATTTAGGATTAAAAACTTAAGTTATTATATTTTTGAGGGTAGAAATTAAAAGGAAACTATAAACAAAATCAAGGCGCCTGTATTTGTGTGTCTATGCGAATATGTAGGTAATGTTAGTGTGTAGTGTTAAGTGTCAGGTGCAGTGTGCCGAGGTGTACGTGAGAAGGTTTTGGTGGAAGTTATAAACTTATGTCGTACTAATTTAATTTGAATTAAGTAGACTTTCTGTAAAATTATAATCCAAATTTTGTAATCAGTCCGAAACCAAAGACTTACATTTGGTTTTTGGCAAGGGATATAGCGTTAAGGCTCGATTTACCTTATTGTATAAATTTGAACCCTGGTAGCAGAAAAACCGATGTGCAGACTTAGTTTTGAAGGGCGATGAAGAACAGACTATATGTTTGCGACGTTTGTTTCTGATTCTTTCTGGATCAAAAGTTGTTAGGGCATGTTGCTTAATTACAGTTTTTAGAATGAAGAGCTGTCTCACAGTAAGTACCTCCCATTTCGAGTAGAGATCAGTAGTTGGGTGATAAAAAGGTAAAGATAAACTAACCTTTAGAAGTGCTCTTTGTGCTCTCTCAACTTTTAAGAGATGAGTTTTACATGTGCCACTCCATGTGGTGATACAGTATTCAAGCTGAGACTAACAGAGAGCATAGTAGACCGATTTTACAACAGATTTTGGTGCAGTGTTTCTTAAAGCTTTAAATATTACGATAAGTCTACGCACTCTCGCTGATAGAAGATTAATATGATCATGAAATTTAAGATTTCTGTCAATAATTACTCCTAAATACTTCATAGATTCAGTGCTTTTAAGGTTAGGACACTGACAAATTGTGTCATTTGCATTTGGGCACAAATGGAAGACAATACTCAAAGAGGGATCCGGTTTGTCATTAGATTGGATGGAAAACGTGATGTAGGTCGTTTTTTCTACATTTAATGTAAGTAAGTTCTTATTTAACCAACTGTTCACAGTGTTCATGCCTATCTGAGCTTTGACAAAAACTTCATGCCATGAGTTACCACTGAAAAGTAAAGCCGTGTCATCAGCATACGCAACAACTTTCGAATCCGGATACATTAACTGACATATATCATTTATATAGACCAGGAACAGCGTCGGTCCAAGAATACTGCCCTGTGGAACTCCAAATGTCATTGGGAGTTCTTCACTAGTTATGTTACCGATTTTAACACATTGTGTTTTGTCGGTTAGATAATCTTTAAAAAGTTTTAATTGAAGATCCCGGATACCCAGACTTTCAAGTTTTGTTAACAGAATGAGGACAGACACTGTGTCAAAGGCCTTTGCTATGTCTAAGAATATTCCAATTGTTTTCCTCTTTGAATCTATGTTGTTAACTATATAATTTGTTAGTTCTGACACAGCGTCAGCGGTGGATCTCTTGGCTCTGAAACCAAATTGTGCTTGTGAGAGAAGATTTTTATTTTGTAAATAGTTAACAAGTCTTTTATTAATGATGCGCTCTAAAATTTTTGATAGGGTAGGTAGAATTGAAATTGGCCTATAATTATTGACACAGTCCCTGTCACCACTCTTATGTATCGGGTGAACTCTGATTTGACTCTGATATATTATTGACTTTCCGCCAATAGTTTCGGCAAATACCTGATCTATAATTTATTGTTCAAATTTTCCTACAAAGAAGCTCACAATTCATTCGACCTAGATCCATTATTTTTCTAATCCAATTGACTTAAGTAAATTAGTCTAAAATTGGTAGAAGGCAATAAAACAAATACAGCAGTAACTCGTCTCGGGTCAGAAGTTCTTGACCGATAAAGTCTCGGATCAATTGCTGCGATGATCCGAAACAAAAAATACTTCTTGCTTGTGTAAATGCGCCTGTGACTGTTCACTGATGCAATTTCTAGTTTCTTTAGTTTTTTTACACGGAAAAGTTTATTAATTGTTTTACTGCTTAATATGTATTAAGAAATGCTATTCTTAGAGGCTGATATCCAGGCAAAGAGTCAAGACAAGTTTGACGCTTATCTACAGAATTGATCCAATTTCCTAAAGCCCGGAAGAATAGAAAGGACATAATTAAATAGATATACTCTTAATAACTCCACACCATAACAGAATTTAATAAGGACGTAGCATCCTAACCTTAAAAGAATTAAGTAAGTGTGACTTATTCCATTCCATTGAAAATAACATAAAATTTATGTTACATTATGTACTTTCATTGTGCGTACGGCTAAGGAGTGGAATTCCCTGCCGGAGTCTGTGTTTCCTGATCGCTATAACCTGGGAGTCTTTAAGTCAAGAGTGAATAGGTTACTTCTAGGCAAGCGTGCTCCATCTTCGACCACATCATCACTTATCATCAGGTGAGATGGTAGTCAAACGCGAGCCCATTATCAGTAAAAAATACGCTTAAAATAAAATACTTAAATCAATCTATCTTAAATCAATACTTAAACCAGCGAAACCTGAAGCGGGTTGATTATTTCATTTTATTATAATAATAACAATTTAAAATTAATTACAAGATTGAGAAAAACTATTTCTTATCATCATGTACTCAAGATGAAGTCAGACATTGAGTGCTACCCGTAAGTTAACATGACACAAATCAGTTATAATGAGCGGGTTACGTGCATGTCACGATCGACGGTTCCGTCACCGATACATCGGTTGTTAATAAACAATTAAGACGTTGTTATTAATTGCTATTGTTAGTAATTATGTCATTATTTTCTCGTGACTGCATGGGTCTCACGCTTTTCCTTTGCAGTTTGCGGGCTTAGCACAGCTTATTAATCAATTAATGATTTTGATATTAATCTTCTGGCCGTACTACCTGATTGATGGTCTTGACTATATCATTGTCATTGCTGAGTAGAAGGAGGACCTCCTACTCAGCAGTGACAATTAGATAAAAACCTCTCTAAAAAAAAGATCTCTTAAAAAAATTGACACACAAGACATGACATTTAAATGTACAATAGTTATTGGATTAGTGTAATCTCCACACTTACAAGAGACCACAGCTTTCACATATAGAAACTAAACTAACAAGGCAAATAATAATAGAAGGAATTTGCACATATTAAAGAATAAAATGAACATAATAAAATTAAAAAAAAGCAAAATAACCATAACAAATATAAAGTAACGTTTTTCTATTAAAAACATCACAATAACTATTGAAATCCAGTATCAATGTTGTTGTCTGAACTTCTCATTTGTATTTTATTATACAAGTTGGTCGTGGGTTCGAACTCAGACAGGCACATTACGTTGCTTAATTTTCAACATCACCACAGTGGTTAAGCGAAAGGGTGTGTCAGACTTCTACTGACTAAAAACCCACCCTGTTCCTTCGGCTGCCCTAAAGTTCCGGGGCCGCGGTATCTCGATAGAACTTTCCCGCAAACCCCGGCAGGCAATGGCCCTATGAGGCCCCGTCACTGGTGTTGACAGCTTATAGAACACAGAAAGGAGGCCTGTGCCTAGCAGTGACAACGTTATAGGCCGATTATTGGTTCTAAGACTTGCTTTTTAGGGTTCAGTAGCCGAATGGCAAAAAACGGAACCCTTATAGTTTCGATATGTCTGTCCGTCTGTCTGTCTGTCTGTCTGTCCGTCCATCCGTATGTCACAGCCATTTTATTCCGAAACTATTAAGACTATACATGTGAAACTTAGTAGGTAGAGGTATTCTGTGAACCGCTTTCCGATTTTAAGAAAAAAAATAAAAAATACATGGAACTAGAACTGATTTTTTTTTTCATGAAACCTATGCGTATGTGGTATCTATAGACAGCTCTTTAAAAATGATATAAAGGTTTCTAAAGCCACTTTTTCATAAAGTCAATCGTTAAGACATAAGCTTCCAAAGTGGTAAAATGGTTGTCCCCTCCCCCTCTAACTTCTATAATAATGGAGTGAAAAATCTAAAAAAAAAATATATGTCTGTAGATCTTAATGTAAACTTTCAACCAAAATTGGTTTGAACGAAATCGGGTCAGCAGTTTTTGAGATACAGCATATTTTCTAAAACCGCAAATATAACTTTGTAATTCATACAAACACTATGAAAAACAAAGAAATTTAGCGTAGTTGTAAAAATGTAAATAAGCTAGTTTTAAGAAATTTTTAAGGTTTTTTTTTTATTCGTCAAATAAATATACATATTATATGATATTATTATAGTTACTACGGAACCCTTCATGGGCGAGTCTGACTCGCACTTGGCCAATTTTTCATTTGCTATTGACGGAATGCGCTATGTGTGCCATTGTTGATTCGATTTCCGCACTGAACAAATATAATATGTTAGACCTACAGTTGGTCCGGGTTGGGTGGTATTTGCACTAGCGAGATTTGTGTTTGCATCCACAAGAGAAATTGTAGTGTATGACCATACATCGAAGTTTCTATGTATGTAATCTTGGATGTGAAGACAGATCCCTACTTATTAGTAGGGATCTTTACAATATTATTGCGAAAAGAACTCTGTCTATTTGTGACAGGATTTTGATGAAATTTTGTGTAGATATAGACTAGACCAGGGTAGGCAAACCTTAATGTATCAATGTGACATTTTTTGTAAAGAAATTTTTAATGAGATCGTAAATGTGCCGTCAAATAACTTTGACTTTGTTATTGGAAAATAATAGTAATAGTATCAATTCAAAACCAGCCAACCAACTTTATTTACTATAAAAAAATAAATTTTACAATATTTCTCATCGAAAACTCTATAGTCGCTCGGTCGCTCGTCATAAAATAACTACTTCCGACTTTTTTCTTAGTGCATAAAGAATTTCGTGATCGGTGACGTGCCAAAACGCGTGCCATTGGTTCGCCAAATGTCTACCTAGCTTCAAATATTTTGTACCTATTAATATAATTATATTAGAATAATGACTCTCTAGATGTTACTAAAAACTCGGCTTTATTCTAAAAAACTCACCGGCGTCTTAAGCACCTAACATTTCAAATTCATCGGTACGGATCGTAACTAGTAGTCAGAAACCAGAAATTCCGACACTAGACTTGCTGAGAGGTATCGTGTTACCCAGTTACTGGGTTGGAGAGGTCAGATACACAATCACCCCGTAAAAACTTTTACTACTCAGCTGTATCTGGCTAGACCAGAATCCGAACCCGACTTCATTGGGAAAAGTCTAAGAAGATGAAATTCATGACAGTATCATCAAGAGACTCATTGGCAACGATGCACTGGTCGAATCAAAGCTCCAGAGCCTTGAACATCGACAACGAGTTGCAAGTCTATCGGTTTTCTATCGGTTCATTACGGTGTGCGATGGAATTACACAATCTAATTCCGCCAAGCCCGTTCCATCATCGGACTACAAGACAAACGGCGATGCGCCATCGTTACATGGTGGATCCCACCTATACGCACTAAACGTTTTGGGAATACTTTCATTGTGCGTACGGCTAAGGAGTGGAATTCCCTGCCGGAGTCTGTGTTTCCTGATAGCTATAACCTGGGAGTCTTTAAGTCTAGAGTGAATAGGTTACTTCTAGGTAAGCGTGCTCCATCTTCGACCACATCGTCACTTACCATCAGGTGAGATGGTGGTCAAACGCGAGCCTATTATTAATAAAAAAAAGCGTGGACCCTATAATCTTTAGGTGAAACTTTTATAGTCCACGCTTCCAAATAATCATAGCTCTATCTTCTGTTGTTTTAAACCATTTAAATAATTAAACGGCTAAATTATTCAAAGCTACACTCATACAATTTCAGACTAGTTACTATTAAAACTTTCATTTAGGCAAGTATCGCGTTTCTACAACATTTAATCTTATATCCAGTTCATAACAATCGTTTAATGTTGATCTTGCTATTATAGATGCAAATGCAGCTAGCGGGTCTGTATAGGATAGGCTTTAAATGTAAATGTTATGTGAAACTTTGAACTCTGTCTTACTTACGAATGTTAAAAGTTAATCCGGAAAACTTAGATTTAAATAATTTAGAATAATATCTAAATGTTTCACCCATGCATACGTAAACAACTTATTTTGTTATTATCATGTACATACCAAAGCATTCTACTAAAACAACTATGGATTTTTATATTATCTGAAATAAAGAATTTGTATTTGAATTTTGAACAGTAGATACTACTACAGAATTTTATAATCTATACCGATATTATAAAGAGGTAAAGTTTGTAATTTTGATTGTTTGTGTATAAGGGCTAATCTTCGGAAACACTGAACCGATCATGAAAATTCTTTCACAATCAGAAAGCTATTCAGGAGTGCTATAGGTTATATTTTATTATGATTGAACAAAAATTTCAGAGAAAAGTAATGGCATATGTATATCAAGTCAGCGGAAATTGGGCAAGATGTGATGCTATTTATTATGTGCGCTGACTAAACGATTCGGTATAGACGAACATAATGTTCATCAAAAATGTTGTGTTGTATAGCTAGATTTATATGTGAATCACTACAAAGGCTTTTTTATTAAATGAAAGAAATAAATTTTATGTGAAGTTGAGATGTCTTTTTCATAAAGAAAACATGAATCTATATCAAAATAAATGATTTTTTCATCAAGATAATTTTATGAAGATAAAATTAGTCGTTTAAAGTATGTTATTTGGTTGTGTAATTTAGGAGATAGGTAGTTTAAAAGTCCTCAACAATTAATATGAGTACCACATCCAACACCAGCTAATTCTAAACAATGAACCTGATAAAACTTAGTACCTACTAAGAACTCCACAACACAAATGCATCACAAAAATATAATTAACGCCAAACGAAGTAGGCGCGGGTCGGCTAGTTCCATATAATGTGACAGTCTCTTCTAGCTAATTACAAACCCAAGCGCCTGCAGAAGTGTTCATAGCAGTAATGATAGAATAAGATCTGAGGAAACAGCTAACAATTCTTACTTAATATTATAAATGCGAGGGTAACTCTGTCTGTCTGTGTGTTACGCAATCACGCCTAAACTACTGAACCGATTTTAATGAAATTCGGTACGGACATAGTCTAGAGCCTGAGAAAGGACATAGGCTGCTTTTTAATGCGAAAAAAGGGCTATAAGGGGTTGAAATAGGGGATGAAAGTTTGTATGGAAATTAAGTCATTTTTAAAGCTAGATATTAATAAATACGACATTCAAATTATGTATTCAAGTTTTATTTTCAAAATAATTACCTAAAAAATAAAAAATGCTAACGCGGACGAAGACGCGGGCACAGCTAGTATTGTATAAATCATCTCTAACAAAACATAACCCGCGTTTAGCAATTACTACACCTCGGTTATCTCGTTATGAACCATAATGCTGATTATTATGTACATTTGCAATTACTTGCAGGTAACGACTAAGCGATAGTTATCAAGATAACCAATTAACGCCTTCTGTAACGGTTAGTTTGGGATATTGTTAGTTTGCTGTTAACCATTTACGCGTACTTCGGTCGGCTTAACTGCATAGGTAGATTTGAATTGCGGCAGTGACCGTGGTAAATGTAACAGGTAACTCAACATTTGTGTTCCTACATGTCCATGTTTAAAGTGTTAAAAATGTATTTTTCTTTTTCTTTTTTTTTAAGTTTTTGTTTAAAACACTAACAAAATTATTTTCATGTCTTGATGATCCAATTTCTGTTACAGCTACCTAACGAGAGCCTCCTTAGTTATTGATCGAAGCTCATGGATGTTAATGCATTCGCGTATTTTAATATTTACACCCAATATCTACATTTTTCCGAACCAAATTCCTCCATACCTCGGAAATGTAACCATCTGACCGTTGGTCTCGGATGTTATTTTGGATGTCTTTGACAGTCGTTAAGAGTAATCAGAACCCAGAAAATATAACACTGGTCTGGCCAAGGACTATCGTGTTACCCAGCTTCTATTAGTTAGTGGAACTTAGATAGGCATTCGATACATGTACATACACATGAAGCTACGCAAAACTGTCAAATTTTCCCAATCAACCTTGAACCTAATTTCTTTAACAATAAAGTTGAAAATCTATTAAAGAAATTTGACAGATTGTTGTAGCTTGATGTGCTGGCGTCTGTACAACACTAATACTTAGCTGTATCCAGTTAAACTGGTAGCTGACCCTAACATATTTGAGAAAAGCTAAGATGATAATTTTTCAACATTAAATATGCATGTCCAGAGGATTCAACTTCTGATACGGCTGCCTAACGAGAGCCTTCTCATGTATTGATTGAGGCTCATGGCTGTTAATCTATTTATTTATTTAAACTTCATCAAACTTCATCATGGGCGGAGTTAACGCAACAAGGCATTCTCGAATTACTATTTGGACCCGATTTGTCCATTCTTCCAAACAACAGTAATACAGTACATTTAGTTGAGAATCTTCAACGAGAATGTATCAGTAACAGTAGACTAAAAACTGTTAGCACAAGGACGCTCCGCAGTCCGTGTATCAGTGGAGCTCGATAAATAACGCGCAGACGCCGATACTGGATCATTAATCGTTATTTATAGCATTCCTTCTGCTGACCCTCTCGTAAATCATACGCGATAATTGTCCACCGATCTACGATTATGGAACGGGAATGATTATTTAGGCAATAGATACGGTAGGTAGTTTAACAGACACTTTTTTGCCTACCAAAATAATATACCTATACCTTCATATTTTTCTGTAGACCATTTCTTTAATGAAAATGAGATCCCTAACCATCAATACTATCATGTCCTGAAGTAACCCTATTTTTTTTGTTCAATTATTCGTTACCACCATGCTTTCTTTTTCGGAGAAAAATTATTTTACTCCTAGAGCGGAAGAGAGTGTCAGACTATTACTAACTAAAACTCACCTTGTTCCTTCAGTAGCCCTTGCGTTTTCGGGCAGTAATATTTCATTTGAATTTTCCCACAACCCTGGCTAATGCCGCTATGCTAATATGGCGATTCGATTCTATTTGCATTCGATAACATAGTAATGACTCCTCATAATCTTTAACTGCTTATAATTAGGACTTACCAACTTATCAGTCAAACCAAATTATAGGATAGAAAACAAGCAAAACTCCTCACATACGAAACCTGTTTCAAAAACTATCAAACATGACTAAAATAGGCATTAATCTAACCGCAATAATTACACACTCTAGTCTTTGACAGAACGTAGGGGATCATTTACTACTAACTACTTATCGTGTAATAAACGGATATTTCTAAGCAGTCTATAGCTAATATAATTTTCCACTACAAACTAAGCCAGTTAATACATGAGAAACTTGTATGTATCGCCGAGATCTTGCGAAGAATTTCTGAGATTGTAGGAAGAGATGCGTAGCAGTCTCGTGTGAAGCAAAGTGCACTGCAGTGCCTGCAGTGCCTGTACCACGAAATAGTGCAGTAGCGATTGTGTTATCTAAACTGTGGAAATAATATGACGTGCTGGTACCTACATGGCCTCTTCAATTTAAGAGCCTAAATAAATTGTCGAGGGTATTCTGGCAGAAAAGAATATGTACCTATGTGGGTACTAAGTAGCTGTTTTTTTTTTAATTTTCATAAAAACAAAAGTTGTTCGTCTGTGTAGAGAATTTATCTCTTTTTACCCGACTGCAAAGGAAGGGTTATGTTTTTCGCGCGTATCTTGTATGTATGTATGTTTGTAATATTCTTTATTACCTCATATCTCCAGAACCGCTGAACGGATTCACACAATTGAGGTATCGTTAGATTTGTCTTAACAGCCCGAGTGTTCTTAGACAGGTGACATTTAAAAAAAAATAAACATGGCGGCTGTGCGAAGCCATAATACATGGTGAAAAATATTTTTTTTTTTTCAAATACTACAATATGGGTATGAAATTAAAGGGCTTAACATAAGAATTTAAAAAAAAGGTATATCATGTTTATCATTAGTGTAATACTAGCAAAATAACACAATGAGAAAGTTTAAAAATATGGACTCACTTTCTGAATCCGGTGGAGTGCCAATGTGACAGGACCGGGAATACTAAAAAAAATGTTCATTAATATTATAACTAAATGTTGAAAAAAAAAAACTTATTTAAAAAATCTAAAAAACCCGACTGCTCAACTGAAGTGTAAGAAACAAGTACATTTTTGTTTTTATAAGTGACAAGCAGGCGGACCCATCCCATTTAAAAAAAATATGTTCAATTAGGACCCGCCTGCTTGTCACTTTTAAAAATAAAAATGTGCTTGTTTCTTACACTTCAGTTGAGCAGTCGGGTTTTTTAGATTTTTTAAATATTTTTTTTTTTTTTATAGAAGTAGCATGTGATATAATGTATTGTTAAACAAATACAATATGAATAAAAAAGATAAGAAGATATCATACTAGCTTTTGCCCGCGACTTCGTTCGCGTGGGAGGTTTTCCTGTGTAATTCCCGATCCCGTGGGAATTCCAAGATAAAAACTAACCTATGTCCTTTCTCAGGCTCTAAATTATATTTGTACCAAATTTAATTTAAATCGGTTCAGTAGTTTAGGCGTGATTGTGTAACACACAGACAGACAGTGTTACTTTCGCATTTATAATATTAGTAAGGATAATAACACCCCGGATTGTAAAGCGACTGTTGGTCCTTACGTCCCTCCCGAATGGTAGCGGCCGGCTCATAATATTAATTACTTCACACAGAACCATAAACATATAAAATACTAAATAGCCAAAAGTAAATTTACCCTTGAACCACATCGAAGCCATATGACTCACGCTCATCTATCAGCCGCTGTTTGTCTTGCATGCGCAGATTATCATAAAGAAAGTTGGGCCTTGCGCATCCGTGTGGTTTCCCTACAAACGACTCGACTCACGAGAAAACTGCGCGCACGTCGCACTTTTGCCTTCGATGAGCAGGGTTAGTATGTTCATAGCGTTAAATAGCCTGGTAAATTCCATGTCACTGCTCTTTTTTTTTCGTATGACCCCAGTCCTGACCTCGATCATGACTGATGGTAAGCGATAGCTGAAGTATAGGGTAACAGGACAGGGTTCGAACCTCACCGTCATTGCCGTAAACCCACTCCAGACACAAGCGTATTAAACTTAGTTGGAGGGTTTCACATGAGTGATAGTTATGTGGATTCTAACTAAATGTAGTAATTTAAATGTAGTATTATGGCTAGATCTCTTTAAAAAAAATAAACATGCGCTCTGAGAAACGTATTCTACAATAACCATTAGGACCCACCATCAACAGTTTCCGACTAGGTACCAACCTTAATCCGTTATGCCCTTTCTTAGTTAGTAGTAATTTAGAGGTACATTGTTGGAAAAGATCGTGAAATGCAGTAGGTACCTACAGCCATAAACACTTATTCATTTATGATTTAGTTAAGTAGTATTTCTTTTCATGTAGCTTTTTAGATGTTAAGATTTTCATTAGTTATTCCAGGTCTCTTCTCCCATGAGATCTTCAACCTGTAATCATGGTATGCGTTTCATTCTTCCTCTTTGTTCAATACCTATGGCTAATTATAACAATATAATTATTTTGTATCGATATATGTCGATTACAACTCGTCTATCCAAAACAAAAACATGGACAGAGATATAAATGTTTCTAAAGATATAGTGAAACATCGATGTCCGTACTAGTATATAATTATAGACTTCAGCACTTCGCACTTATACTGAATACTAGATTACTAATAGTATTTATGCGTAAAACACAGGTTGCAATTGACATTGAGTTGAACGCGGATATGGCTAAGATTTGCCTTAGTTAAGTATCGGGGTCAGAATCCTGATTACCCTAACTACGCAGCACTACATATTCATAGCGGTATCAACGCTGTTGGCTAATTGTTTATTATAGAGCCGTTATATCGTTTACTTTACACCGCTTGTTCGAATCAATGGGCTGAATTAATTATTGTGCAGTTGGAACATTTTTTATATATTTTTTTTTTTATATTTTGACATTTTTTATTTTTTTATTATTGTAATTTTGTACCATTTTGCACGTCACGTTGTGACAAACATGTCTGCACTTTATCTACAATATATTGTCATCCTGTATGCACTTTTTATGTATGTACATACACATGTTTAAGCAAATAAAATGAATTTGAATTTGAATTTGAATTTTGAATTTGGAACCACTGCCGTGGGAGTCTCGTGGGTTTTAACTTAAATAAGTATGTGTGTTCACTGTTTGTACTTTGATGGCTTGACTTCAATATCTGTGACGATCTTGAATGCGTGAACTAGTGATATTTAAATTGATCGACATAGTGGTACGAGTATCAGTGTAATTACCAGTAACCATCTAAGTTACTCAATGCATTCAAATCTTCAGAAGACTTGTATATTATCTTGTACCTACGTTATTATTTTATTTTTACGGGGTGAAAAGTTTCAAATGACTTCACGCTCTCTGGGTAGTCATTTAAATTACAATTTATTTATGTAGTCAAACCAGTGTTGGCAAAAAGTTGATCCGATTGATGATTCAAAAGTTGATCATGATTAAATAATAAGGACTCATAATTTCCAATTTTCAAACTTTGTACAACCATAGCAATCGTGAATCAAATTAGTTAAGGATTAACTAAATAGATAGCGATTACGATTTATTATTTTAGTCTGAATCAAATTAATCGCGATTAAGTTAATCGATAGGATTATTAATCGCTTGAGTAATTGATTAATATAATCAATCAATTAATACCAAAACTGATTTAAACACCATGTCCATTCAGGTGTAGGCAGACTGAATGCAACAAAATGTGGTCTACCAGTCAACCTTTGCGCTAAAAAAGAACAGCATTATGACTTATTATTGCTTATTGTTAACTACAAAAAGTAATACAGAGGTATGAGAAAGTTATTTTTCGAAACGTCAAGCTAGTTCCATACACAAAATACCAATACGGCGCCCTTTGACCTCTCCTAAGTAGGAAATTCTACGGTGGGTAAGTACCCACCGTAGAATTTAAATCTCTGATCCAATAGATTCGCCCTCTTCAAACCCTAAAGGATTACCTACATTACACTAACACAAAAGAGAAACGCAGTTATTTTTAAATCTCTCATTAGAGGCCTCGACAGCTTTCCATTCCCATAAATCTATGGTATACTGGTTACCATAAATTACCTAAATTGTTGGTGCGGGCCGCACACAGCGCTCGGAGGCCTGTCCTGACCGGCCCTGAGATATGGAGCCCCCGGGTCCTTATTAAACAGGGAACAGAGGTACATCTAGTGGTAATAGATATGAATTAGTCTTCGGTAGTGTAAGATTGGACAAATTGGACAATCATTAACTAACTATATATATATAATATTATATACTATACTAAATATAACGGCTGTGAAAAACAATTAATAGTAGATTAGTAGCCAAGGGCTGTAAGGCATCAATTGCAGCCCGAGATATTTAGGCGCACGAGCGCAGCGAGGGCGCCTATAGTTCGAGGGTGCAATTGATGCTTACACCCGAGCTAACTACTCTGCTTTACATCTCGATTGTGAGGTACCTAAGTAAAAAAAAACCGGCATTACAAGAATAAAAAACATTTTATTAGTTAAAATTTATAGTGAAATGAGAACAATTTTCAAATTTTAGGGACAGGTGTTTTTTGGGTATGTTAATAGTTTGAGATTGTGATATTTGTTGGTCATGGATAAAATTTGACGGGATCACAGAAATAAAAAATACAGGACGGGATGAAGCTTTCTTCAGCAGATGTTGATGGTTGCGGATCATCTCTTGAGAAAGATGTTTAATTTTTTGAAAGCTGAATAGTTTTCGTTATTTGATTGGTAATTTTATTTTTATTTTTTTATTTCATTGAATCGGGAGTGCAACTTATATCTTCATCACTTGCAGAACTCATGTTTTTTTTCCTAATTAGCACGTGATTATAAAAAAATCCCAACAACAAACAATATTTAAAGTAAAAGTTTTCTATTCCCGCCTTTTTTCATCTTTGTTTTTTAATTTTATTTTTCAAGAACGAAATTGAGCTTCGCCGTTCGATATTTAAAATTGTTGACTATTATACTCATTACCCTATATATAATGTACTCTGTGACTCATACGAAGACAAGGCTGAATAGCGAAGCGACCTCTTTTGCCATTGGGCTGAATGCATGATGTCTATTGCCAGTATGATGGTTAGATGTACGCGAACTTTTTGAAAGAGAAAAGAGATTTTTTTTAAATTACTTACCGCCCTAGGGCTTTTCTAGCTACATTATTACCCTAGAGCGCTAATTGGTTACCTACAAGCCCCATTTGGGGGTCATACTCATAAAGACCTATTTACCGAATATGAGAGATGTAAAAGCTCTTTGGTATGTTTTGGTACGTCCATCGGTTGTCAGCTTCTATTAAATAACTATCCAAACATGGGTGGTCTTTGTCGTAAATGATCTTCGTATAAAGAAAACATAAAAATTTCGATTGTAATAAATAACAATCAAGCGTATTTAAGCTACAGGTGACTAAGTAATTATAGAAAGTTAAGCACGAACTAATTACCCTGTCAAAAGATTAATTTAAAATATTGTTATAGGTTCCTCAGTGACATGCTATTACTGATAATTAAATATTATTTATATCTACTTACAGCCAGATTTGAAATTAATGTAAATGTATTTTAGGCTGAATAATAGTTATCATTGCTGAATCAATAAGGTATAAACGCATGTATAAACAATCATGAAAGATCTGGCAGAATGGAATTTAAGATATTTGCGTGCTAGAACGTCAACAATAAAAGGCGGTAAATATGACAATCATGTACCATAGAGTAAAAATAATTGCGTTTTGTTATCGATCGCTGGCTTTTCAAATAAGGAAGACTGTTTTGTTAGCATTGTAGAATTACGTAATAACTTTCCCTATTAAAGTTTAATGTCGTAGTGAAATGTGTAAAATAATAATTCAATCAAAATATTTAATAAATTACCACCACAAATCAGAGTATTGCCCACTTATAAATTTAAGAAAATCATATTTGCTTGGCTTCTTGACAAATGTTTCTACTCAGTTAATGAAATTTTTAATCATAAATTTTGATGTTATTTGACATACATGAATAAATCTGACATACATGAATAAATTTTGACATTATTTTACACAATTTTGACATGTACCTATTTTTATTATGAATTTTTTTTTTTCAGTACAATTTTTAATGCGTTTCCTTCTTTTTTTAATTTATATTTTTATAATTTATATTAATTTATATAAATCTCAATTATCTCAATTTATTTTAAGTTTTGTATAAGTAAATGAAAATTCAACATTTTTAAATGTAATTCACTGAATATTTCTACACCGGTAACGGTAGTGTATGTGAAATTATGTTAATATTAAGATCTCAATGTACCATATGCTTAGAAATAAATGATATTCTATTCTATTCTATTCTAGGAATATCAACATAGACGCGTGATAATCTGATCCATTATTTAGTGTGATCCATGATCAGACTACAAGACGAACAGCAAACATGTTGGACATCCCACCGTTCCCACCCATGCACACAAAACGTTTTGATAATAACAGTGTAATCGTTTTTTGTTTCAGATGTGTGTGTAGAGTGGTGGTGCAGAGTGGCGCGGCATGGGCCAGGCTGGCAGCCACGCGCCGCCGCCGCAGCGCGGTCGACGCGCGCTCACGCTGCCTCATGACCCGCCCAGACTTGCATCTAAGGTAAGCCTGGAGACCTTCCATATTACATCCATTCATCATCATCATCTGCCTCGCCTTTTGTGTCAACACACAAATATACACCCACCCACTCTCTCTCACACACAGACTCCTCTAAAGTCAATCAGAAAAAACAGACTTCTACTGACAAAAAAACACCCTGTTCCTTCGAGTCGCAGAGTGCTAGAAGTTATTACATGATTGGCCCCAATAAAATAAGATATTGCAATTATCATGATTTTATTAAGGTGATTGGTCTTTCGACTTGGGATCGCATTTGAGGTTTCTAGCTAAAAAGCAGTCAGTAGTTATGACGTGGCCCTATAGGGCCATTGCCTGCTATGGTTGCGGGAATGTTCTAACGAGATACCGCGGCTCCGGAATACAAGTGAAGGAACAAGGCGGTTTTTAGTCAGTTGGAGCCTGACGCTCCCTTCCACCTCCACCCTGAGCGGGAGAAATCATGTGATCATTTCCCGCCGAAGAAAAAATGCATCTATTCTTTCCTCCTAGTTATCGTATTGTTAAATATTTCCATCTGACAATGAAATTACTTACATAATTATCCTTTTCCCTATGTGAGGTTAATTGGGAGGATTTAACTGAGCGTTTAAACTATAAATATTAATGGTCACGCAAGTATAATAAATAATAACAGTTAATCGTTATTTGATAATAATAATATATCACTATGACACACTGGTGCCCTGTCAACCGTATACCATTTATATTATACTTTCACTCCCTGTAATAAAATACCTAATATTAATTTTGTATTCATCTTAACACAAATATTTTGTCATTGTATACGAAATCTTGTTAATAAATCTAATTACGAGATGATACGGTCACATAAATAATAATTAATTTTATACTACTTTATGGCGCAGAATATTAAGAACAATCTCCTTAGATGTAAGTATGTTGTCGCATATATTAGACTGAAATTCTGGCCTAGTTATGAATAATAGTAAATAACGGATGCAGTTTTGTCAATCAACCAGGTTGATTGATGTTGATCAAAATTTCACCTCCATTTAGACAACATAATACGTACGTACCAAAATATCTTTGAATATTTTATGTATTCTATTATATCTCATAGAAGGCTCCTTTCCTTTTTTGTACTATTTTTTTTAAACATAGATAGGAACATCATCTCGCTTACTTAGAAATGTCCTAAGTATTAACTCTTTACTTAAAGACCCCCAGATTATAGCTATTAGGAAACACAGATTCCGGCAGGAAATTCCACTCCTTAGCTGTAAGCACTATGAAAATATTCCCAAAACTTTTCTCGGGCTGTTATATTGAGTCAAACAATGTTTTCATAAATCGCATGAATATTTCTAACCGTCCTTAACATCCACCTTATTCTAGGTGCTACCAACTCTGTGCGAGTCCCCGCGCCTGCGCAGTACAGACAATGGCGCGATCCTGCACTCTGGCGGCACCATCAGCGGGAGGCGACCCAACTCCATTCACGACAGCGTGCCGCATGGACATGTGGTAAGCACACACGATACTTACTGTGTTTTGTTGAGGGGCTTAAGATGAAAAATAATAATAGTAACTTATAATAAAACTGCTTTAAAAGATAGTTGATTATTAAACAGTTCTAAGCTCTAATATGTATAGTCTACTCTAGTGTATACAGATAACTGTTTAATTGTGTTTAAATATGGTTTTCTTACGTTGGAAAAACACACAAATTTTTAATGTGACTGTTATAAGACAAATGAAAGAGAAATATACAGTATCCTATTATAAGTAAATGAGGTTAAAGAAAAAAAATAAAATAAAATTCACGGGAATCCGTGAATTTTATTTTTTTCTTTAACCATTCAGTCTAAAAAGATACCGTGACCCAGCATAGCAAGTGAAGGTACGGGTTGGTTTTTAGTCAATAGGAGTATGTCGTTCTACTCCGCTCCACCCAGAGCAGAAGGAATAATTTGATAATCTTCACCCGAAGCAAAATAGACAATGCTTGGTACAAATAAGGACATTCTAAGATATAAAAAGGCATCTCTTTTACAATGATTAAAGAAATTCATTAACGACAGTAGAGAAGCCACAGTCATTCTTAGCTAATTCATTGCGCTCAACCAAATGTTATATTTTCCAGCACGCAAATGTGTACCGGTCGAGATCGGCGGGAACCTCAGGGGAGAACAGTGAGATACGATCCCGAGAGAGGGACCCGCTACACAGGTCACACACCAACCTCGAACTACGGCATGACAGTAAGTAACTACTAAGATTGTCTCATTATAAAATTTTGGTGTCAAAACGTCATCATACTGTCTAGCGTTCGCCCCTATATAGGGTAGCTAAATGCCAGTACAAAGCGCGACCTTACACATAACATAATTTACTTTAGGAATCCAATCTCATAACATAATGTTTGTAATTACAGGCAGCAGCATAAACAAGCGATTTGGATCTGAACCCGATCTAAGGATAGAAGAGGAACAGAAAACGAGAAATGGAAACAAACACTTTCGAAAAAAATATAGAGCACCCCAACCACCCACCAATGAAGTAAGTAATGATATTAATTAGAAGCAGGTACATAAGTAGTATCGATAAAATATTGTCGGTATTAATTATATGTATATGCTGTTTCAGAACTTCGAGGGTTCATCGCCAGATTCCAGCGAAGGGAACGCGAGACCTGAACCCCAGAGGAAACTAAGACTGTTCAAAACGAGAAACGAAACCAAAAAACTGAACGGTCAAGACAACTTGCAGTTCAGAAACTCTTACCACGAATACAGGTCCCTCGACATGAGCGACAACGCTGCCTTCGAGAGACGATACAGATCTCCTTGCAAGGACAAGGAGCAACACTTCAAGTATCCTGACAACCAGGACATGGTACAGAGCACCGCATCGCTCAAGAGAGAGGAACGACTCATACAAACGAAACAAGACTACAAGAAGACAAGAATAGACAGAATGAGCGGATGTCGAGCCAAGACGTCCAAGAACGAACACAGCGAAGCGTGGAAGACTCCACTATTGAACAGAAATTTCAGGTACTCCGAGAGGTTCAAGAAAGATGACAATGAACTGCCCGCGCTCAGAAGAGAGAGGACGTTCGACGAAACCTTGATCGCGAGCGAGAGGGAAAGCGAATCCTCTAGAGTGGCCCACGAGGGCAGGATGAAAACCATCGCTGAACAACTTAGAGGGGGCAAACTTAGCCCCCTGGCGGAGTCCAGTAAACCGTTGAGAAAATCTCTTCCTTCACTATTGCAGAAAAATAATGAAGAAAAAGATGAATTTCAAACAGAATTGAAAAAGGCTACGAGTAGAATTAGAAACCAATTAGGCAGTAAAGTTAATGATAGTGAAACCAAAACTAGTCAAGAGAAGAAAGAGTTGAGGAGCCCATCGAAAATACCGAGTAAAGTCAAAAAGTCTAGTCTGCAGAGTGCTGCCAACAAGCCTGAAGCAAAGGAGATCAGTAGAAGGCCTTTGAGTCGAACCAACGAGGACAAAGCCAGACAGACCAACAACAGCAGTAGTAATTCCAAACCATCGGACAATAAGTATAAGACGAGTAGCAAGGAGAATAGCCGCCCCTTGCCGGACAGAGGGCAGGCCTCCGGGAAGGAGTCCACACCTGAACACTCACCCACTAGAAAGTTGGAATCGTTGCTAAGCCAAACTTCACAAGACAAGTAAGTCCTTTCTATCACACTTTTTAGGGTTCCGTAGCCGAATGGCAAAAAACGGAACCCTTATAGTTTCGACATGTCTGTCCGTCTGTCTGTTTGTCCGTCCGTCCGTATGTCACAGCCATTTTATTCCGAAACTATTAGGACTATACATGTAAAACTTGGTAGATAAATGTATTCTGTGAACCGCTTTCCGATTTTAAGAGAAAATTAAAAAAAAAAACATTTAAAATAAAGGGGGCTCCCCATACATGGAACTGAAACTGAAAATATTTTTTTTTCATGAAACCTATACGTGCGTGGTATCTATAGACAGGTCTTTAAAAATGACATTAAGGTTTCTAAAATGACTTTTTCATTAAGTTAATCGTTTAAAAGATATACGCTTCCAAAGTGATAAAATGTGTGTCGTCCCCCCTCTAACTTCTATAATAATGAAGTGAAAAATCTAGAAAAATCATATGTTGTAGATCTTAATGTAAACTTTCAACCAAAATTAGTTCGAACGAGATCGAGTTGGCAGTTTTTGAGATACAGTATATTTTCTAAAACCGCAAATATAACTTTGTAATTCATACAAATACTATGAAAAACAAAGTTATTTGGCGTAGTTGTAAAAACTGTAAATAAGCTAGTTTTAAGAAATTTTTAAGGTTTTTTGTTTTTTTTTTTTTCAATTGAATATATTAAGTACCTATATTATATTTATTATAGTTACCACGGAACCCTTCATGGGCGAGTCCGACTCGCACTTGGCCAATTTTCAGATTGATTTATGCCCATTTTGACTTTTTTATACACTGCTATAGCTACATATATAAAGCTGATCTTTTCACCTGGTCCTGATTTGTGTTATGATCCTCAATAATTCTCAATTAAGTATTTTTTCTGGAGAGATTTTTCTACACATCAGTAGGCACATGTTTCTTTTCTGAAAAAAAAATTACTTTTATTTCCTTAGTTGTCCTAATTAGGGGGTAATCTCTGGATTGAGTGATCATTGTTTGTGATTATTATAGACTGTAAATTATTACGAAATTCACGAGGACGAAACTCTAGTAACTTATTATTTTTAATTTGAATGTTTCTTCTTTTATAGGCAAAAGCAGCAACCTCCATCGAAACAATTCTACTTTGGCATGATTGAGAGCAAGCAGACGAACACACACGACCACCTGAAGGACTTCCCAGGCTTAGGCAGCCCCATCATCGAGGAGATCTCCAACTTCCACCTGATCGAGCAGAAGCTGCTCAGCTATCATGAGGAGGATGCGGAGTTTGATAAGTTCAACGCAAAGATGAAGGAAGAGAGCAAGATTAAGAATTGTGAGTGAAATAATTCAGTCATCGGGCAAAAAGTTATAGTTCATCGGTAGCCCTGTCAGGGCACCTTGGTCCCGGAAAGCAAGGGTAACTGAAAGAACAGTGTAGTGTTTTTATTCAGTAAGAGAATGACACATGAGTAGGCTAAATTTGATGACTTTTCCGCCGAAAAAAAGACTATCGTGAGCCAAATGAAAAACTACAACAGTAAATTGTCGTAGTTTTTCATTTGACTGGATATTATCCAGTTCAAATGACTGACAATTGACGGTCATAGCAAAGACTATTTTCTTCAGTCAGGCTTCTTGAGTTTTACTAATGTTTATGATATTTAGGTACTTTTGAATATCAGATAAATTTTCTTAAGTCAGGCTGTCTCTTTATAATTTGTACTTTGAGAATTTTGTCAATATTCATGCTGTGTGTAGTTACTCAGAGTACTGTATTATTACTTTCCGTCAAAGCCTACCCTAGACCCCTAAATCTGATGTAGTAAAGATGAAAGAATTATGAGAACACAACTTACTACTATCGCTTTTAGTGATAAGACCGCCCATTGTATCACCCTTTTTAGTTGTCAAGTCCTTATTTGTTTTATTGTTATGGTGTACAATAAAGAATATATCTATCTGCTTAACCCTTGCCGTCTCCCCAGTATCATCGGAGTCAGCGCTGTCGTCGGAGGGCTGGGAGGGCTCGGAGGGCTCGTGCTCGGGCTCGCTGGGCATAGCGCTGCGCCTGCGCCCCACGCTGCCCAAGAAGCAGCGCGCCGTGCCGCGGTTCTCCCCGGCCGCCGCCTGGAGGCAGCTGGCTTCCTTGGATGATCATCTCGCTGCAGGTAACCACATCTCAACAGTTCCAACTCAATTTAAATCTGTTATCTAAGGCAGCTTATGTCAGTATTCTTACGTCAGCGTTGAAGAAAGCCGATGACAGGAATGGTTGGAGAATTATTACGACCGAGGCTACTAAGAGTTTTTAAGACGGACACGAGACACGACCTTCAGTAATGAAGAACGCGACAGAAGAGATTTAAGGCAGTGTTTTTTGTTTTTTCAAGAGAACTAGCAATGTAGGTAGGCGTTATATTATTAGAAATCTTATTAACCCCTCCAACTGAGCTAAATATGCTTGTGTCTGGAGTAGTTTCACGGCAACAGTGTAATGGATGTGGTTCCACCTCGCGACCTTTCGTTCACAAGTTCATCATCTTAGCAATTAGTCTATTGACGCTTGAGAATGGCAAGAAACGAGATTTTTTTGCACGAAGACTGTATATAACGCATTGCTCAAACTCAAACTCAATTGATATATTTCTGGCATAATACTACTATTCGGTTTGCACGACAAGGATTTATTGATATAGGTATTTATGTCGCCTAATTTTCATGTTCAAAATAACAAAAAACGCTAGACTTAGTGTTTCTTACGAATTTGAGCAATTTTCCTTAGCCAAATAATTTGTCATGTGTATATTCAAAAACATGGAAAACTGGAGGAGCAATGGGCCAAAATAACCACTCAGTGGATGCAACTAGCAGGAAACAACGCGTCAGGCCCAGAAAGCGGTGTCGACATGAGCTAGAATTGCATTAGACCACGAAATGTTGAAAGAAGTGCAAAAGACGGAAGAGAGACCCTCTTATAGCTATCAAAGACACAGACTCCCGCTGAGAATTCCTCTCCTCAGCTGTACGCACAATGAAAGAGTATGTAAAGATGGTGGAATCGTTTAAATTATTATTATTTATTACAGAAACCCAACCCCTAGCAGTGGAGACAAAGATGTCGGGAGACATATCAGCGGAGTCTTCGCCCCGGTCGGACCAGTCTGCCGACAAGTCCGGGGACTCCGGTATCTCCGGTGACCATGCACACTCCGACCACCGGATAGACTCGCCTTCTAGACACCATGTAAGTACACTTTATTATGAGAACAAGCTGTACCTACATTTACCTGATTTTAATGTCCTTAGACAGTCTTGCTTGTCAGTATCCATTTATACGCTGCTCAAGTTTTGTAGTACCTGGAAAATGAACAAATTTTAATAGAAGTTTGTACGAAGACTCGTAAGAATTGTATTAGTTTAGTTGTGTAAACGCTCTCTCTCTCACTATTTCTCCGGTTGGTTCTTCATGCCTGAATATTGTGCTTCCGATTGGATTCAAGTCTGTAACAGACAAACTGTCTCAATCCACTTCTTTCAGATTCACGTATGAATTGATGATTCAATGTATTACATATTTTTTTTTAATTCCGAATATTTTAATAATATATGTTGCCCTATAACCTCTTTTATCTTTCCATTAAAATCTGTTTTATGGATCCCGAAATGAGCCCGGACCACGGCCCGGACAAACTGAAAGACAGACAGACAAACATTTTAACAAAGTTTGCTTATGTTTTCGTATCATGTATAAGCACCTGAGAAAACACTGTTTATTTGAAATCACACACAGCTACCTAAATTTTATTAACATGTACCTTTAAAGAGTTTAGACCTATCTTCCTCAGGTACAAGACACAAGTCCAGCAGCATGGACTCCCCAGCAGGACCTGGGCGACAGTAGCTCAGACGGTGCAGGAGGGGCGGGAGTGGGGGGCGCGGCTGCTGATGTGGCCCTCCTGGGCGCCGGCCTGGCCACGTACAGCCCGGGCCACCAGCCCTTCAGCCTGTCACTGCCCAGAGACCAGCACGAGCGGGTGAGTACTACAGGGGGCCGCGGGCAGATAGGGAGAGGCTATGGGACTTCAGATTCTGATGTACCTTGAACAGACTATGGATCGTAAAAACTCATCTGCTTAACCTTTGTTGCCTTAACTATGGCGGAATCGCCTTCAGTTTCACTAGTTGCAGTTGAATACTAGAGTTTTACATCGAGAGACTGACCTATTTGACCTGCACAAGCCAGAAGCTGGATAGCACCATACGCCTTGTCAAGAATAGGGCCAAACTTTCTGGTTCCAAAATACCCATAACGACTGTCAAAGATCCTTGCCAATCGTTGCTTAACCCTAAAGATTGATTCGTGCAGCAGTTATTATTTAGCCATGAGCTTTTTCGTGGATCATAAAAACTCGAATTCAAAATTTACTTTTGTTGCTGACTCCGTATATGGGGTGCATAAGCGATTTGCTCAAGTGAGTTCTTATACTACAATGTTTGATTTGATTATGAGACATAACTGGCCATGGTTGCCAAAAGTAAAAAATATGAAGGCTTTGATTTAAACTTCTGTGCCGGTACATCTTAATCTGGATTCACAAATTGGTAGTTTAATGTAGTAGTGATGTTTTGTGACTAACAAACTAATTCTAAATCTCTCCTAACTTCCCGCGGCCGCTGAAGAGGAGTAAAGGTACTCATTATGTTCTTAACCTCTGTATGGTGATGGGCATTAAACGTGGTGATGGTTTGTAATGGTATCCTCTTTGTTACTGGCTTCAGAAACTGGATGTTGAACTTGACTTCGATCATATGAAACTGAGAGTGACTTTATTAAGTATTGCATCCAAATCCAACTTTAAATATTTATTGCATGTTCTAAAATAACAGTCTATTGACTTCTGCATGTTTTAATGTATTCTGCTTGCATGTAGTATTTGTGTAGCTTTAGATGTATTGTAAGGTCTTCGCTATTATTATATACCTTGATGACTTTCTTAATAAATTTCTATGAAAATGTTTTTAAGGCCTTTTATTACAATTCCCTTGATTTTAAACCAACCAAATTCAGACACATTTTTCCTTTATCTCTCTCTCTTTACCAATTACTCTTCGAATGATGACCTTTATTCCTCATCAGCTCTCCATGTGATCTCACCACATCACTCTTCCCTTAGTTTAAAGCGATGTCGTGTTTCTACGACTGTTTTCAGGGCAAGCAGTTAGCACAGGGCTTCAACAGTTTGCAGAAACTTCGGAAGTCGGTCTCCGGGGCTTTGGGAGCGGCTTTAGGTTCCAGAAGGTTCGATTTGGAACATGAGCCGATGCTAGAAGAACCGGAACAGAACTGGTTCCTGACGAAGTCTGCGCCCAATTCGCTGAGCAATCCGCTGATGTTCCAGCAACCGGCGAGGGCGAAGGGTTCGGAGGAGGATACTATTAAGGAGGAGGATTCCTTACCGCCGTCAGAGAAGGTGAGTGTAAAATGAGATCTTTGGCTTTCAGGTCATAACCTAAAACCCTCAAAAAATAATCATGTACAGTTGCTAAACATCTAGGAGACAATTCACTATTCAAAAATGGGAACGCAAATACATCGCACCCTTATAATGAAAGTGATCTAAATCAACATTTCTGTAACTTTCCATTTTGAAATAAACTGACCTTAAGTCCTACTCCTGAGAACAGGGTTCCAAATTAAGAGTAATACAGGGACAGCCAATACATTGGTCATGTGAGGTACCTTTGAATTTCCTTGACACGGATTTTTTTTTGTGACTGGCTAGAACCCAAAACCAATGCCATAGTCATAGTCATTCAGAAATTACATACATACGAGGGGCGGCTGAAAAGTTTTGAGCCTAACGTATTAAAAATGCTGGTAAAAATGTATAAAAAAATCATTTTTTAATATAGTCTCCCTCTATTTCATTACACTTCTTACATTTATTATAAAGGGCTTTTAACCCGGTCAAAAAATATTCGCCGTTTTTGTCTTCGAAATGTTCATTTACGGCCATCTTCATTTCTTCGTCACTGGAAAATCTCCGTCCCCGAAGGTTCTTTTTCAAATTTGAAAAGAGACAATAATCGCTAGGAGTCAGGTCTGGACTGTAGGGTGGGTGGTTAATTTCTTCGAATCCTGTCTCAGCGAGGGCACGCCTTGCAACTCGCGCAGTGTGGACGGGCGCGTTGTCTTGCAAAAACAGGACTCCTTTCGCCAGTTTGCCTCTCCGTTTCTGAACAACCACTTGACGTAACTTTGTCAACAATGCGGCATAGTAATTTTCATTCATTGTTGTATTTTTAGGAAAATCTTTCCATTTTGAACTTCCTCGGCGGCTTTTCTCCCTTTTCTATCCACTGCATGGACTCCTGTTTTGACTCTGGATCGTACTGTCGAATCCAGGTTTCATCAACAGTAATAAGGCGAAAAAAAACATAGTCCGATTATCGCCACAGATCTCCAAAAACTCCTGCGAAGTTGTGACTCGACGTTGCTTGTCCAGTGGCGTCAGCATTTTCGGCACCCATCGCGTGAACACTTTTTTCATGTGCAGGTAATTATGCAAAATGTTTCCGATTCATGCCTTGCTAATGCCCATAGCTTCAGCTATTTGCCACAACTTGATTCGCCGATCTTCCAGAACAAGTTTTTTTACGTTTTCAACGTTTTCCTCGGCAACGGCGGTGTTTGGGCGTCCCGACCTGGGATCATCTTCGAGCGACTCCCTTCCGTGTTTGAACGTTTGGTTCCAACGTTTAACGGTCGCAAATGAAGGGTCAGACTCCCCATAAACTGCTGACATCTCTTCAAATATTTCCATCGGCGCTTTGTTCATCTTTGTTAAGAATTTTATGACAGCTCTGTACTCAAATTTCGTGCAAAGTGCGGATGACTCGGACATGGTGACGTTTATGGTTCAATTACTAAAATCGTAATGATGCTAATGACGTGAAACTTGACATATATATTTGTTAGGATACCCGCAATTAGTGGTATAATGCGCGAGCAATTAGTAATACTTAAAGGTACTTAGGCTCAAAACTTTTCAGCCGCCCTGGTAAATAAATTACAATACTACAGTTTTACAATAAAATAAAATAAGTAAATTTGGATTTTTCTATGTATGTCAACAATTTAAAAATAATCAAAACATCAATTGCTGAGTTAGGTAAACATCGTTCTAAGACAGTAAATAAGGAAGTTTTATTCACAATTCTAACATTTGAAACGCCATTTTCACTCTCACATAGCCCATACATAAACAAACATAATTTAAAATTTCCTCTAAGCAGCTACTTACTCATAATAAGCTATTGTTTCTGCGACCAGCTACTTAAGGAAGTATAAACTTCGATATTTATCAGATTCCCTCTGCCAACAGAAAGCGGAAATTTATCATAAATCTTTATTTAATTTCCTAGTTAGTCATAATAAATTTTAGAGAACATTTAGAATGAATACTTTGTTTAACGGCTCTTTGTGTTAAGTTTGTGTAAATTATTCACTAAGCTACAGCGTAAAATGACACAAAGAGGGCTTTAGAATAGTTTTCCTTCCGTTTTAAAATCTTTATGAAGAAGGAAAAAGGATTATGTGTACAGCTCCTGGAGGTTTTATTGAATTGGAGGAATGGTCGTAATTACGAAAGACTTACCCGTTATTGACCTTCAAAATTCAGTAGCAAGCTAACACCCCCTTTTTTACGATAGGAAAATTATCAAATTACTCCTCCCGCTCCCGACCGAGTGTCAGTCAGTAGGAGACTGACTAAAAACTTACCCTATTCCTAAAGTTGCCTTTGTGATCTGGGGCTGCGGTATCTCGTTAGAACATTTCCGCAACCCGGAAGACGTTCCCGCAACCCTGGCAGAACATGATACTCCTCGTCAAGCGTAAGTTAAATAACATGTAATGTGTACGTAGGAGGAGCTGGGTACATGGCGGCCGGGCGCGTCGTACCTGTCGTGGGGCGGCCACGTGATGTACCTCCCTCCCGCGCCCGCCGCCGACCAGCCGCTCTCCATGCTCGGGCCCATCGACAGACCTGTCAGGTCAGTTAACTTCAAAACTTACATCATTTAATTTCCCTCCACTGAATTTTTCATTGTGTAATAAATTTTACATATCTCTTGCTCTGTAAGTACACCCTTACACCCCTGAATGCCGGGGTGTATGACTATCATTACAGCATAGGTTTTGGAATTTGAAAAAAGAACTGTCATACTCATACTGCACGAAGAATATTTTTAAAAAGTTAATTTTTTTTTTCTCGGTATCGATTAATTACTCGAATCGGAATCTAGACAATTTATTTTATAAAGATTTTATTTTAAATATGGAACTATTTGTTTCCACATCGTATGTTAGATGGAATCGATTTAAAAATCAAACTGGCCAGCAAGATTTGACGCGCTTGCGTGCGTGAAAAAAAAGGCAGTCTATTAGTAGGCGCGAAAGCATCGCGAAAATAATTAATTTTCTTGTTTGAGTTCTTTTTCAAAAGTTTTAAACATGTCTAGTGACGAAGACATAGATCTAACGCCCGATTTTATTAAAGAAAGGGCAAAAACAGTTGTCGAAAATATATTACCGCCGAACTCGAAAGAAAGATATGTAAAGGCATACGACGAATTTATGAAATGGCGGTCAGAAAAAAAAGTGAAATCTCTTTCTGAAAGTGTTTTTATATCATATTTTGATGAATTATCTAAGAGGCTACAACCTTCCAGTTTATGGTGCTTTTATTCCATGCTAAAATCTACAATGATGACAAAACATGACGTGAATTTGAAAGATTTTTCTAAACTTACTGCTTTCTTGAAAAGGCAGTCTGACGGCTTTAAAAGCAAGAAATCGAAGGTATTTACTGCAGAAGAAGTACAGAAATTCTTAAATGAAGCTCCGGATGAAATTTATTTAGCAATAAAGGTACCTACGTATTTACTTGCCCTTTTTAATAAGTTACCAAAATATTTCACAGAAATACTATGCGAATTTGGTGCCTTTAATACAACTTATGTCTTTTTTACAGGTTGTTCTAATTTTTGGGATATCGGGAGCCTGCAGAACCGTGGAATTGACAAACTTGACAATAGAAAATGTAGAAAAACATAACAAATTACTACTCATAAAACTGCCTAACACGAAAACTAAAATTGACCGGTCATTTGTTGTGCATGAAGAATTTGCAAATTATGTTGAAAAATATCAAGCTCTTCGGCCTGAAAACGTGGATACAAATCGTTTTTTTCTTAATTACAGTAAAGGAAAATGCCACAGACAAGTAATAGGAAAAAACAAATTTACAGGCATGCCAAAGCAAATAGCCACATATTTAAAACTGAGTAACGTAGAGTTATACACCGGGCATTGCTTTCGCAGAACATCAGCGACTATATTGGCTGATTCGGGAGCCAACCTCACTCTGTTAAAAAGGCACGGCGGCTGGAAGTCCAGCAAAGTGGCCGAAGGTTATATCGAAGATTCGATGGCAAACAAAAGCAAAATTACTTCTAAAATAACAGAAAATATAAACTTAAAATCACCACGTCAAAGCACATCATCTGAGCCATTTTTTAATGAAGAAAATAGTACCAGTCAACTGCCGCCATTTACGATGCAAGAACCTCAAGTCACTCAAACTCAAGTCTTATCATCACAAACTCATATTCAAACTATAAATATACCTAAAAAGAACGTGACCATATCTCTTACAAATTGTAATAATTTTACTATTAATTTTAATTAAATACACATTTTTTTCTTCTTAATAAATGTTCATTGAAACCTGCTGTCTTGTTGTTTACTTACCTCACAATCGATATGTAAAGCAGAGTATTTATCTCGGGCGTAAGCATCAATTGCATACTCGGGTTAATTAGCGCCTTCGCTTCGCTCAGGCGCCAAAAACCTCGTATGCAATTGATGTCATACAGCCCTTGGTTAATAATCTACTATTACATATCTCTTGCTCTGTAAGTACACCCTTACACCGCTGAATGCCGGGGTGTATGACTATCATTACAGCATAGGTTTTGGAATTTGAAAAAAGAACTGTCATACTCATACTGCACGAAGAATATTTTTAAAAAGTTAATTTTTTTTTTCTCGGTATCGATTAATTACTCGAATCGGAATCTAGACAATTTATTTTATAAAGATTTTATTTTAAATATGGAACTATTTGTTTCCACATCGTATGTTAGATGGAATCGATTTAAAAATCAAACTGGCCAGCAAGATTTGACGCGCTTGCGTGCGTGAAAAAAAAGGCAGTCTATTAGTAGGCGCGAAAGCATCGCGAAAATAATTAATTTTCTTGTTTGAGTTCTTTTTCAAAAGTTTTAAACATGTCTAGTGACGAAGACATAGATCTAACGCCCGATTTTATTAAAGAAAGGGCAAAAACAGTTGTCGAAAATATATTACCGCCGAACTCGAAAGAAAGATATGTAAAGGCATACGACGAATTTATGAAATGGTGGTCAGAAAAAAAAGTGAAATCTCTTTCTGAAAGTGTTTTTATATCATATTTTGATGAATTATCTAAGAGGCTACAACCTTCCAGTTTATGGTGCTTTTATTCCATGCTAAAATCTACAATGATGACAAAACATGACGTGAATTTGAAAGATTTTTCTAAACTTACTGCTTTCTTGAAAAGGCAGTCTGACGGCTTTAAAAGCAAGAAATCGAAGGTATTTACTGCAGAAGAAGTACAGAAATTCTTAAATGAAGCTCCGGATGAAATTTATTTAGCAATAAAGGTACCTACGTATTTACTTGCCCTTTTTAATAAGTTACCAAAATATTTCACAGAAATACTATGCGAATTTGGTGCCTTTAATACAACTTATGTCTTTTTTACAGGTTGTTCTAATTTTTGGGATATCGGGAGCCTGCAGAACCGTGGAATTGACAAACTTGACAATAGAAAATGTAGAAAAACATAACAAATTACTACTCATAAAACTGCCTAACACGAAAACTAAAATTGACCGGTCATTTGTTGTGCATGAAGAATTTGCAAATATGTTGAAAAATATCAAGCTCTTCGGCCTGAAAACGTGGATACAAATCGTTTTTTTCTTAATTACAGTAAAGGAAAATGCCACAGACAAGTAATAGGAAAAAACAAATTTACAGGCATGCCAAAGCAAATAGCCACATATTTAAAACTGAGTAACGTAGAGTTATACACCGGGCATTGCTTTCGCAGAACATCAGCGACTCTATTGGCTGATTCGGGAGCCAACCTCACTCTGTTAAAAAGGCACGGCGGCTGGAAGTCCAGCAAAGTGGCCGAAGGTTATATCGAAGATTCGATGGCAAACAAAAGCAAAATTACTTCTAAAATAACAGAAAATATAAACTTAAAATCACCACGTCAAAGCACATCATCTGAGCCATTTTTTAATGAAGAAAATAGTACCAGTCAACTGCCGCCATTTACGATGCAAGAACCTCAAGTCACTCAAACTCAAGTCTTATCATCACAAACTCATATTCAAACTATAAATATACCTAAAAAGAACGTGACCATATCTCTTACAAATTGTAATAATTTTACTATTAATTTTAATTAAATACACATTTTTTTCTTCTTAATAAATGTTCATTGAAACCTGCTGTCTTGTTGTTTACTTACCTCACAATCGATATGTAAAGCAGAGTATTTATCTCGGGCGTAAGCATCAATTGCATACTCGGGTTAATTAGCGCCTTCGCTTCGCTCAGGCGCCAAAAACCTCGTATGCAATTGATGTCATACAGCCCTTGGTTAATAATCTACTATAAATGTTCTACCTACATAAATGTGTACATGAAATTGAAGCCTTAGAAAATTAAGTTATTGGAAGAACGGAGTCTCCTAACACAGGCATCAATATGCTTAAAAGGAGACTCCAATCATCAAATAATGTGAGACTTTTTGATAAATTAACATAACATTTTGTAGTTGTACCTATATCATTTAGCAAGCACTAAAGTTCTACCCATCAGCCATTATAAACTACTAAATTTATAGTTCATTATATTTGAAAAATGTGAAATTTCTGTTAATTAATAAATGCTATTACAGTATTGGCGAATTTAGAAAATTGGACAGTTAAATTATTTTGACATATTTAATTGTTTGACATTTTTTAACATATACATTTGACGTTCAATTCAATTTATTTTCTAATTTAATAATACCAAAGAAATAGAGCTCTAAAAGATACAGTACATTTAACATCTGACTAATTTAAAGTCCTTTCAAAGGTTGCCTGGAAGATATCGCTCTCAGCGATAAGACCGCCATTGTAACCAAAGTTACAGAAATAAGGTTATGCAAGTGTGTTTCCATTTTTGGTGTACAATAAAGTATATTCTATCTATCTATCTAATTTAATTAGGAGCAAGTCCAGCGGTTGTCTGGAAGCGTCAGCGCGAGCGGCGCGAGCAGCTCTTGGAGCAGAGATGCGCGAGAGAGAACGCTCAGCCTCCCCCGACGTGGCGCGAGCCCTACCGGCCAGGGTATTGCCCAGCAACAATGTGAGTACTAACACTTGCTGTTAAAAAATATCAAGAAATACTGTGGTGTATATGTGTTTGATTTAGGGACGGCAACTGCAGGAACTGGTGATCAAACTTTGCAAATTTGATCACCAGTAATTCCACGTTTATAGAAAGCAAAAAGTTTTGGAGCTACAGTTTACTGAATTAAGATATCCTTTTATATCTCTCTTTATATTATTAATACGTGAAGCGAAGAAAACTACGCAGACGAAGGAATATAAAATTTGGCACATTTAAAGTTTACATGGGGATTGAAGAGAAGTGCAGAAACAAGATATTTTGTATTTAATCAAATTCAAATTTAAAAAAAAACGTATGGTTGGATTCCGACTACTAGGCGACCTCTGCTAAATGTCAGTGTTGGTCCTCTATGCGTTCTTAAATCATCGATCAGTTTGTCATGAAATGGCAAATCGTTTTAAGAACGCGTGAGAAGATTCCTGCCGCTTTTGCGAAATCAACAGGTAATTTAATTACGATCTTCGAACTTCAAATGTGTATTAAAAAACGATTAAACATTAATTTTATCAAAATTTGCTAAATGTCAGTGTTGGTCCTCTATGCGTTCTTAAATCATCGATCAGTTTGTCATGAAATGGCAAATCGTTTTAAGAACGCGTGAGAAGATTCCTGCCGCTTTTGCGAAATCAACAGGTAATTTAATTACGATCTTCGAACTTCAAATGTGTATTAAAAAACGATTAAACATTAATTTTATCAAAATTTGCTAAATAGTACTTGGATACCCAAGTACTATTTACCTACATGGTTAAAAGCTTAACAATCTTGCTTACGAACAATTTATTTGTATAAATCCAATCATACTCTATAATCCAATATACGTCTTCTAAGAAAGAAACACAATTTTAAAATCAAAGTATTGCTCAACTCTACACGTAATTAATTATCGAACCACGATCAATTGAAACTGAGCATCACATTAATGTCTGTCTAGTGTCACAGCTTGTTCTTTCCACAGCCAATAAACCATTCAACGTTTTATAGACAATGATTTGAATAGAACGTGATCTTTTTTTAACTTATGTCATTTTATCATTTGTATGTCATGTTTTAATTTTGTTAGTGCACTAATAGTATGGCATTAGTCCTTTATGGGTATTGAGTCACCAAAGAGTTATACACTTCTTACGGAGGATGTTAGCTATTAATGGAATCGTATATTATCAGAAGCGAGGCAATAAGATTTTGATTCTCATCCTTGCATATTATTTCCTGTTTTGAAATCCAGGTGCTCATTTTATATACATCTATAAATAAATTTGAAACGTCTGCCCGACATTTCAAAAGAACTGTTTTCTCACGTGCTTAATAATTATTTACGCGATACTGAAATTAAATTCGTTTTTTAATTTTTGTTTGTCAGTCAGTCGGTCGAATTATCTGTCTGTCTTTCTGTTCATCCGAGCTAATGGAAATCGGATAATGGGATCCGGAATGGCTGAACTGATTGTAATGGGACTTTCACTGAAAGATAAAGGAGGAAAGAATTAACTAATGCCTGCTCGTGGCAGAAGACGTGATCTTGTGACGCTGGATTCTGGGAAAAATAATCCCCTTCTGGCTACTATAATTTGTTTTGCTAGATACCTACACTCTTCACATTCTTTCATTCGACATGCGCCTTTAACGTCACTTTTGTTTATATCAACTACAAATTTAAAGACAAACTGTCAGCAATCCCTGGAACTTCTCGTAATCTCCAACCATCAGTTGCAATGCAATACCTAAACGTGCTTCGAATCTAAAAGCCTTTATCGCCATAATCATAACAAACTATACATTATTTTAATGCCAAAATCCTTCAACAATTTAATCACAATATTCTCACATGACACAGGAAAAATAAGCAATCTGTAAATTGTTAAAACAAGGTAATTCGACCAATATTAACTGACATTGCTTTTAAGAGCTCCGTACATGATACTTAGGACAATATACCGTCTTATCGTACCAAGCGCTTCTCCTCCACATTTATTGTGCATACAGCCAAGCTGTGGAACTCTCTGCCGGCTTCTGTGTTCCCTACCACTTATGACCTTTCAGTCTTTAAAGCGAGAGTAAATAGGCATCTTCTTACCATCAAGCGAGATCGAGATCAGGAGTGGGCTCACCAGTAATAAAAAAAATAACTTCGGTTCTGTTTACAATTGCAGCCATGTTAATTATTGTTGTGATGTATTTATTATCAACTTGGTGAATGAGAACAAGGTGAGGTGGAACTAATCAATCTATCGAGTATCGGCATGATATAATTATTTGAGTACATAGGATATGACTTAATGCTTGGAAACAAAGAAAACGATTTAAATAAAACTGAATATAGCACAAAAGGTGTGAATACAAATCTGTACTTCTGTGCGAATATTATAAATGCGAAAGTAGCTCTGTCTGTTTGTCTTAACCAATTAACTGGTTTCAATGAAATTTGGTACAGAAATAGATAAGATCTTAGAGAAGGACATGTAAGCTACTGCCTTTTCGCTGACAAAAGTACTTTTCTCTCGAGCAAATCCGCGGGCAAAAGCTAGCTATACAAATAAGCTGTTTCAATAATACGTGTCTGCCTCGCTGTTGTAGCGTATTAGGGGCCCAGTGGATATGGTCCCCTAAACTCTAGCAGATAGATAAATTATTTCGTGTAACTTATTTATCATCTTAGCTGCTCTAGAAATGATAAAAGAAAACATTGTGAGGATACAAGCATGTCCTACCGTAACTTCGAAGATATTGATATCAATCAATTACCTGTGAATTACGGTCTCTCTATCCTCTCTTATAAACAGGATATCTGTATGTCATCAGTGAGAACGACATAGGCTGATTATTTTATGGTTAGAATCTTTACTTGCATCAAAATTTCTACATTTAAATGTCTCATTGAAAGTAATAGAACGTCTACGCAAATCAGTAATAAATGACTTCGAAATTCTAATGATACAAATTCACTCACCGCTTTCTTCTCCATAAATGATGATAATGACTTCACCTTGACCATCACTTACTCATCTTCCAAGTCCGCTCTCAATTTAATCATCATCACTACAGTTTATGCCATTGTTATTGCGTCCTACTTCCTCTGATACATCCGCAGCTTCATTGAGCGCATTACTGAACAATTTCCTATAGAATACATTCAGAAACGGTTATAAAAATTAACCTATTTTGAGTAGCAAGACTATTGTGTCGCGCGGTTTGGCGGTCGTATTGTCGTCGGCATTCCCACGACTAGTCGCATGGTTTCCGCGTGTCTGTGTATTGTAAGGCGAGATGACGAGACTCGGAGATATCACATGGCCTTGTTACCTTCCGTAATTTGAAGATCCAGTTGTAGGTGTTACGTCTACTTGTAATAGTTAGGTAATTGTGTCTAGATATTAAGTAGGTGTTACATTGTTGTTGGATCTTATGAGATTACTTATGCTTAGGTTTGCATAATGTTGCGTTTAACGTTTTCTGTAGAACTTCTTCTCTTGTAGGCTTTGATATTGTTTTGAATTGATATTGGAGTTAAATTTAAAAAGTAACCGTGGAGTTTCTTGCCGTTTCTTATCCATTAGAAATTACCAATTCGAACCGAGCACTTGCTTTTGAAATTTTATAAGAGAGAGAGAGAAATAAAATATTTTTGATTGATTTTTGATTAAGTGGTCCTTCTGTGATTATTCACGAAGATGAAACAGGCGGCAATCAAACAACTTGTCTAAATCCCTACTTAATATAAAAAAATCGAAAGTCTTTTCTTCTGTCTGGCTTTCACGCCTGAGCCAATAAAAACATTTTGATGAAATTTGGTACAGAGTTTAGACTTTTCACGCACGCGAAACCGCAGGCAGAAAATAGTAGAAAAAGTTTCTCCCAACATTCTTCAATAAGTACCGTGCATTTTATTATCTCATCCACGGATCCCTTCCAAAAGTTTATTGATCTACGATCTCATTACCATCGATCTAAACACGATAGTCGCCAATCCACCAGAAATTGTATGTAAACTAGCCCGCTTAGTATGCGCGTGCGCACGCTAGGGACATGTTGAACATGTTCCGAGTTGTTAATACCGCTCACGCTTTGCTCCTGTTTCTGAGTCGTGACCCTATGGTGTGGGGAATATTGGAGAAAACAATAGTAGGTAATGTCGTGTTCACTTGTCAGTCGTTATTAATGACTTCTTGTGGATGTGAAGACATTTTTTCTCAGGTATACCCTATCTACATCGCATCCTTAGTCCTAAGTTTTTTTATGCATAAATCATTATTACAAAAAAAAAAACGTTTGTTTTGGGTAGGTTACAGTCCTTTACTTTTCCGCGATCCTTTGCTTACTAAATGTACAATGCAGGTTTTAATCTCAAATTATTACTTAGCGGCCTTTTCGATTTAAATAAAACTAATTAAATTCAAATAACTTATCTTAACTAGAACTTAAATCGGGATATTTACCATGTGTACGTATTGTTTTGAGTTTCCGATATTTCAGCACTGTTACAAACGCTTTCCGTGTTGATCACTGATGTGCTGCTTGCGGGTGGAAAAAGAGGGTAGACCGATTCATCTGCTCATAAATGTCCACCCGCAATTACTTCAGTTCATCTCATCATATCATATATTCCGTTTTAAGTTCTAATGATACTGTTAGTGACCATCTTAGCTTAAAAACTTTTATCTTAATTATTTAAAACATATAGAGATCGCCGTATTAATGAATTATTTATTTCTTACATTACCTTTATAATTAAGGAATTATTCAACATATAAGCAGCTTGAAGAAGAAATTATCATAAGTTGTTATTAAATGATACAATAAATTTGAAAATAGATGAATACAATATTTCAGGCACCTTTGTAGTCGATTTTATTCCACAAGATTTTGTCCTAGACACTCCGGCGCGATCTCAGGGCAGTATGGAGGGAACGACTGTCGCAACCGACGGCCGGGCACGCCGCAATTGCGGCGGTAAGACCCCTCTTTGAGGAGTGGCTAGATCGGCGTCACGGCGTCCTGACCTACCGCATGACGCAGGTCCTCACCGGACACGGAAGTTTCGGGAGGTACCTGTGTCTGATGGGAAAGGAGGAAACGCCTGGGTGTCACCACTGCGAGGGTCGCCCTGAGGACACCGTAGAGCACACGGTGCAAGACTGCCCCGCCTGGGCAGAGCACCGACGTGTCCTCACGGCGGCGATAGGCGGAGACCTCTCGCGCCCGGCATTGGTCGAGGCCATGCTGCGGGGCGAGAGGGAGTGGGAAGCGGTCGCCTCCTTCTGCGAAGCAGTCATGCTTCCGAAGGAGGAGGCGGGCCGCGTGAGGGAAAGGATGGCGTCCTCCCTCCAGCCCAGCCGCAGTGGTAGACGCCCACGGCGTCGGACGTCGGCCGACGATCTCCGGCCACCGTAGGCGCGGGCATGCGGACAGCGAGTAAAGGGCAACTCGCTGTCCGACCATGGACCATGCCCGGGTCGACGGCGCGTCGTGTTCCACGCGCGCCTCAAAGGGCGTCAGCAATATGACGAGGCCCCCCCATAGAGGGCCGAAGCCTGCCGGGGTCGTGGGACTCATCCCGTTACCGTGACCCCGGTACGTAAAGGGTTATTGAAGGAACACCGTGGATTTTAGTCAGTAAAAGTCTGACAGTCCCTCCCACCCTGCCCGGAGTGGGAGGACTTATTTGATAATTTTACCACGATAAAAAAAAAAAAAAAAAAGACACTTGTAAACACTCTTAACCTATAGTCGAAATTCAGGTGCCAAAATTGACACCTACTTTAAAGTAAAATAATACTTAGAACTTTGTTTCAAAACATATAACAACATATAGCACCTAAGCTTGAAACATTATTGACTCAAGCGACGTCTGCGTATTATTAGGTATGAAATAATAACAAAACTTAAATCACCTAGAATTCACGAAAATAAATGTTCCTATCATTTTATTGCCATAACTTTGATCGATTAAATTTTACTACGTTTATAGATAAATACGGATACTAGATTGGCGCCTTGTTTAATCTTAATCATTCATCGATTGTTCACGTCTCATTTGTATAACTTGAATTAAATGAGTTTTACATATCTGCTTTTGCTTTCAACAATATTTTTTTCTGTTATTTCTTTATTAATAACTACGTAATTCGGAATTGATGAACATCATAAAAGAGGTGGTGGTGACTTTTTTTACTGATACTCGCGTTTGACCTGATGGCAAGCAATGATGTGGTCGAAGATGAAGTACACTTGCCTTGAAGTTACCACTTTTGACCTAATGGCCCCCAGGATGTAGCTATCAGGAAACACAGACTCCTCCAGGGAATTCCACTCCTTAGCTGTTCGCACAATGAAAGTATTCCCAAAACGTTATGTGCGTACGGGTGTGATGTCCAATCATGTAACGATGGTGCATTGCCATTCGTCTTGTTGTTCGATTCCTTTACTGCTAAACAAGAAAAATTAAAAATATTTATAGTAACTGAAAACATTATCAGTAAACACGATTTGAGGCAGCTCTCTTACAATCTTATACTTCTGTTGGACCTATCGCGTACTTTCCTAAGTAGGTAATTAAACAGATTGCTTCTCTTAAATGCCTATTTAACCGAAATATAAGACAGCATTCGACTGTTTCTAAGCCTCTTAATACAAGATCTATTGAACAGCATTTGGGCATGCTGCGTGCACAATGCCCATCAATAAATCGTCGCTAAATAATGACAGCCGCGTGGCTCAATCATCAAAGTAAAGCATCACTTGCCGAGTTGGATCCGAGGAACGGTGACCATCCTAACATCATATACAACACGGTGGAACAAACAGTGGAGGTTTGCCCCGCTTATGCAGAGCTCCGCCGTGTCCTCGTAGGGGCGATAGGCGGCGACCTCTCGCTCCCGGTCCTGGTTCGATCCATGGTCCGGAGCGAGGAGGTATGGGAAGCAGTTACCTCTTTCTGCGAAGCGGTTATGCAAGCGAAGGAGGTGGCGGGATGAGCGAGGGAGAGGCGGGTCTCAGAGACGCTCCGGGCGTCGAGAGTTGCAGCGTGACTCCCAGCTACCTCCGGGCGGGCCTGTGAGCTGCGAGCAATGGGTAGCTCGCGGCCCGACTGAAACCAGGCCCGTGTAGACGGCGCCGAGTGTTCCACGCGCGCCTCAAAGAGTGTCAGCAAAATGTTCGGGGCCCACAAGGGGGCCGTTGCCTGCCAGGGTTGCGGAATAGTTCGAAAGAGTTACCGCGTCCTCGGAACACGAAGGGCTTATGATAGAACACGGACTGGTTTTAGTCAGTAAAAGTCTGACACACCCTTCAGCTTCGCCCAGATCGGGAGGCAGTCATTGGATGATTTCCCATCCTTAAAAACAAAACAAGCCATATCCAGATTCTTCCGTGCCTCGAAAGGCACGTTAAGAGGTTGGTCCCGGCTGGCATTTGTACATCTCTGACAGTCATTACGAGTAGTCAGAAGCCAGAAAATCTGGCAACAGTCTTGCTTAATAGTTCACTTTAGCCTAGGGTTGCCAACACTTTTGATGAAAAAAACGTATAAAATTGTTTGAATAATAAAAAAGTATTTGAAAGAAAAAAAAGTATTTTTCAAATTTTATGGTTTTATTGCCTTAAGAACGCTTTTTGTGTGCTTTTAGCACAAACTAACAATTTTTTACTATTTTTAAATGTTTTAAAGCTTGTTTGACAATCAACATTTAAATTTAAATATATAAACAATTATTTTACAATTAAATTTATTGACGCTCTATTTCTCTCTTCTCGCCATTTCAGATTCATTACTGAAAAAACCCTCTCAGTGAAAGCTTATACTTTTGTAAGACTTTGGTCTTTTAGCTTTTTTAGCAGTCACTAGAGTATCACTATCAGAATTACTCATCATTTCAAGCATTAATTTTCACTTTAAATGGATTCTTTAATTATAAACAAAAGCAACGGACAATTTTCATACAATTTCGTCGATAATGACATCTGTGATAGTGTGACCTATCACTGTCACATTAACATCTGACATCTAACATTTCGTTCAGTAATTATAAATCGTTTCCATCATCTGTTTTAACTTATATGTACCGTTAAATAGTTAAGTACTTACCCATAAATCCCATGATGACATGTTGATGTAATGAGTGTTTTGTTCTATGCATCGCAGTAAAAAAGGTTGTAAATAAAGTATTTTCACATACTTTATTTGTATGCAAAAGTATAAAGTATAATTACCAAAAATAAAGTAGGATACGTTGTTATAAAGTATAGTTGGCAACCCTAGTTTACTCCGCTATTGGTTTGTGGAGGTCAGGTAGGCAGTCATTGTATGTCAAAGACTGTAACTCAGCTGCATTTGGGTAGAGTGAAAGCCGAGCCCGACATAGTAGGAAAATAGCTAAACAAATGATAATTTAATTTTGGCTATGTACCTATAGATCTTAAAAACACCTTTTATGCTGCAGAAAAAGCTGAAAAGATCCTGTCCCGACATATCGCACCCCTAGATGAAAACCTCACTAATTCAAAAGTACTCATATTGAATGAATGGTGTTTTCAAAATCCCCACGAAAATACATACGCGTAGTTAAAAGTCACGTTACAATAACTTATATATACGATAAAGTAAGGTAATTCTACTTACGACACAAAAATGGTGCCTATTACCTAAAGTAGACTCAATAACTAAAAAAATAGGTTTTATCAAGTTTCGGGGGATAGTTTAAAAAATATTTAATTGAACAGGCTTTAGAACGTATACCTTCATGTGTAAATCTGGGGGCACGGCAGTGCCCCCGCCAAGTTGAGCAAAAAAGCGGCACGGTCGTACCATTCTTTTCTCGAAGCAATTCAGGCCATTTTCGACCCCCTATAACTTCGTTGTGGATAAAACTAGAAGCCTGAATTTTCAGTAACCAAACAGGCATTGTATAAACACGGCATATTTCTAATTTCATACAATTTGAACCAGTAGTTTAAGAATTATAACGAGTCAAAGTTCCTTAATTTTGTAAATTTTGTCACTCACTGACTGACCGATCATCAAAAGTCTAAAGCACTTCTAGCAGACATAGAAGCTTCAAATTTAGAATACAATTAGTGTTTAGTATATGAATCAAGGGAAAACTATAATATTTATCAATTTCGTTCCAGTTTTCTAGATACATCAACTGCATAAATCACTTTGTAATCCCATATAAATATATAGGATTACAAAGTTACATTTGCAGTTAATTAATCAGTGTACCTGTATAATATAATGAAATAATAGATGTAGATGGGTACTTTTTTTTTTGGTGAAAAATATCATCGAATGACTTCTTCCGCTCGGGTGTATCAGAATTCTACTGACTAAAAACCCACCCTGTTCCTTCGTAAGCCCTAAAGTTCCGGGAACTCTCCCATAAACCCTGACAGGCAATGGCCCTATGAGGCCCCGTCACTGGTATTAACAGTTTTTGAGGCGCGCGTGGAACACAATGCGCCGCCGACCCGGGCCTGGTCCTAACCGGACGGTGAACGACCCCTGCTCGCCATCCGCAGGACCGCGCCTACGGTGGCCCGAAATCGACTCGCGATCCACGACGCCCGGGGCGTCTCCCCCGGCGGCTGGGGCGAGAGGAAGAGAGTTGCCTCTCCCTCGCATGTTAGGCCTCCTCCTTCGCTAGCATGACTGCTTCGCAGCTGGAGGTAACTGCATCCCATTCCCTCTCGCTTCGCACCATGGTCTAAACCAGAGCAGGGCGCGAGAAGTCACCGCCGCCGATCGCCTCTATGAGGATACGACGGTGCTCCACCCATGCAGGGCACACCTCGACCATATGCTCCACCGTGTCTTCCAGTGTAGATAGGTACCTAGATATAATAATTATGCTCAAAGGTAACTTGTTAAATGGTCAACGGAATAAAAAAGCAAGAAGTATTAAGAGTATTGGGGAGTATTAAGTAGAGTAAATTGCCCGAAATTGCATAATTACTTACTTATGGATTAACTTTACCCGAGACGTTTGACGAGTGCGGCATTAATTATTACTGACTAATGCAAAAGACGTACGTGCGTATCCATATGTGCGTATCAAAGCCTCCGAAAAAAACCCATAGAGACAGGGAGTGGGCTTTGAAATAAACTTTAGCTGAAGTTCAAGAAGTAGTACCGGAAAATAAAAAAAGGAAGGCTACCTACAAAAATAAGAAAAGCTCATAAGACAGAGAGAGGGCTTTAAGAAAACTCGTTGTTGGTATACAAGAAGTAGAAGGTACCGGAAAGGAAAAAAGTAGGACTTTCTACAAAAAGCAATGAGATCCCATAAAAAACAATACTTGTCAAAAACCCAAGTCTCGCAACCAAGTTGTTCTACCGTAAAAAGTTGTGAGATCCATGTAATACCAAGTCGGTTATTAATTTATTCAGTCCCTACTTAAGGGACCTTCTGTCTTAAGTTGTTACGTAATTATCTAACCTAACGACATCTTATAGTGACCATATCAAAATTAAAAATCTTTACCGTTTTAAATAAATAGATTGACTTGGCAATCGCAATAAACAATTTAATTTATATATGTATTACTTGTGAGATATATTGTGTGTTCATGCGATGGCCGAGTCAATCTATTTATTTAAAACGGTAAAGATTTTTAATATTGATATGGTCACTATAAGATGTCGTTAGGTTAGATAATTACGTAACAACTTAAGACAGAAGGTCCCTTAAGTAGGGACTGAATAAATTAATAACCGACTTGGTATTACATGGATCTCACAACTTTTTACGGTAGAACAACTAAGTTGCGAGACTTGGGTTTTTGACAAGTATTGTTTTTTATGGGATTACTAATTTCTTGACATCTCTAGTGAATATTCCAAAATCACTTTTTGGTCATTTCTGAAACAAAGAGGTTTTTCGATTTCCCGGAGTTTTCATCTAGTGGTGCGATATGTAGTTGGAAAAATTCTAAGCAGACTACGATGCACATCAATACTGGTTTTAAACAAATTCTATAGTCAATTTAACTGAAACAATCAAGCATAACATAACCTAGATAAACAGGTTTGTTAAGTATACAGATGTTTGTAGTGATTGATTGAAACATGCATTTAGCACCATTGTTGTCGGCTCCACGCGAATTCCTGACCCCAACCTGTGTGTACCTACATTCTATTCTAGCTCCTTGTTAGTATTCTGCATACACGAAGATCATAGCGAATCGATTGGGGATCCGTTCTTTCTGAACGGTTCATCACGGTGAGTGGAGGGAGACGTGCCAAATAGTAATCTATAGGATTATAGTAATGAAAGATGCATGCCAAAACACGTATGTAATGTAACTGTATTAGTTGATGTCTCAAGGTCTCGGCGATATTATAAAGTACTGGGTAAAATTCTCTAATATATAACAATCTCGTGTCACGGTGTTTGTGGTCGCACTCTTCGGAAACAGCTTGACCGATTTTTATGAAATTTTATATGGGTACCAGAATAGGTATAAAGTAGGTATATTTTATTTCAGGTGAAAAAAATCTATGAATGCGAGCAAAGCCGCGAGGCACAAGCTAGTATATGGTAATAGTAAACATGTAGCTGTACTTATTAAAGTACTTCTATATCTATTTATTCATTCTGTTTGGCTGTTCAACAATGAGTAGGTACACTATTACATATATACCTAAGTTTAAAGTATAGATATAGATTATATAGAACTGTATGTACTAAACACGCATAATTGAGATGGAAGAGATATTTATGTAAAGTAACCTTTTTCACTTTTTTAGGGTTCCGTAGTCAACAAGGAACCCTTATAGTTTCGCCATGTCCGTCTGTCCGCGGTTTAGCTCAAAAACTATTGGTACTAGAAAGTTGTACTTTGGCATGAGTATACACGTTAATGACGCGAAAAAAGTGGTAAAATAAAATTTTGAAAAAAAACAATTATTTAGGGTACCTCCCATACATGTAAAGTGGGATGATTTTTTTTTTTTTCGTTCTTCCCATAGTGTGGGATATCATTGGATAGGTCTTTCAAAAATATTAGGGGTTTGGTAAGACCGTTTTTTGATTAAGTAAACCGTTCGTGACTTATCAAGCTTTAAATTACCAATTTTCGTTAGAGTCAAGTGTCCCCCCCCTCTATCAACTAAACGGTTATAGTTAGAAATTCAAATGTCACGGCAATAGTACCTATATATATCGAAATTTAAAGGAAAACTATCACACATTTATTTATTTATTTATTTATTTATTTAGGTTTCCCAACAAAGAATACACTTACATGCTAAAATATCTTATAAAACTATATCACCTTGTGTTTCTCCAATTATAGGGGAACACATCATGCGTGAGTATAAATTACAAGAAAAAAAAATTAAATATATGAAAAATCATTCAATACACGAAAAAAGTCCCTTATCATACTTTCTTACAAAAAAAATAAAATTATATAATATTATTAACAGGATAAACAGTGTGCTACTTTATAGCGAACAGCAAAGAAAAAAATAACAATAAACAATAAAATTAAGATAATTTAAGACTATAATGTGGTTAGCATTAGTGAGTATACCTATTACATAATATAGTATATCTAATATATCAACACATATCTTTCAATTGCAAAAGGATAGAGGATTTATATTTTACTAATGTATTTGAAAAAATGTCTATGTCTACCGAGGAGCAAGCTATAGTATTGTACAGACCTGTCACTCTTGCAACGGGTGAATGCTTACCCAGATTTGTGCGGTATCGCGGGATTTTAAATAATGGGCGGGGTTGGCGTGGGATTCTGATAGGAACGTTTATATGAATTCTGCTAAGAAGATCAGGACTGTTGATCCCATTGTTTAGTAACTTGTACAAGAATATAAGATCAGAGACAGTGCGACGAGATTCCAGAGTAATCAGTTTAAAATGGGTCATTCTATCAGCATATGATCGACAATTCCGAAGTTTGAATCGGAAAGCTAAATGACGAACCAATCTCTTCTGAACCCTCTCTATCCGGGTTATGTGAACTTGGTATGCAGGGTTCCATACAGTGCAGCAGTATTCTAATTGACTACGTACATAACATTATACTATTATATAACAAAAGTATGGTAGATGATTTTTTAAATTCTCTAGAAGATCGCAACAGAAATCCGAGAGCCCGGTAAGCTAAATTAAGCATCTTATCTATGTGATCTTTGAAACTTAGCCTACTATCCAGATATACACCTAAATCCCGAATGACTGTTACCTCTGTTAGGGTGTTTCCATTAATATTATATGATGACTGAATTTTGTTGCGTTTTTTGGTAAATTTAATATGGAAGCATTTGGAACAGTTTAAGTACATTTTATTATTGATACACCATTGTGTTAGCTTATTTATATCTGACTGAAGTAAATTAATATCAGATTCACTGCGAACTATGCGAATCAACTTCAGGTCGTCTGCAAAAAGGTAAGGTGTAGAATATGTAATTACTTGCGAGATGTCGTTGATAAAAATATTAAAGAATAACGGCCCCAAGTTCGAACCTTGGGGTACGCCAGAAGTGGCAAGAAAAGGATCAGACTCACCACCGTCTACAACCACCGTAGATGGACGGTCATTAAGGTACGATCTACACCAACCTAGTGTTGTACCGGTAATTCCCAGGGATTGAAGTTTAATTAATAGTAGCTCGTGATTTACCTTGTCAAAGGCCTTCGAAAAATCAGTATAAATTGCATCCACTTGTAAACCCTGATCAACTGCAGATGCTAATTCAGTAACATAAGTTACGAGATTTGTGCATGTTGACTTTTTCTCCATGAAACCGTGCTGATTAATCGATAGAAACTTTCCGACGTGATCGTATAAAACTGGGTAGACAAGTGATTCAAAGACTTTAGACAAGGTACAGAGAATCGAAATGGGTCGATAATTCGAAATCACCTACATAAGTGGGCTTTATAAGTTTACGAGCTAAGCGCCAGTTGTATCGTGCTAGCTTCTTGTGACGATTGAGTAGTGTAGCTCTGTGTCCGTATTTAAATTCAAAACACCGGCTATGACAAGTTTTATACAAATCTCTAAAAAAAAATAAAACTTTCCGTGCAAAATTGTCGGATCAGGTGAGGATTTGTATAGGAAGTCAAATTAGTTAGGTAGTCATGTTTGACTTTTAGTTAGAGCATGGTACGAAACGATCAGTCAGCGAATACGACACGCACTTGGCTACGGAACCCTACACTGCGCGTGGCCCGACACGCACTTGACCGGTTTTTTTATGAAGTTTAAATCGGCCAATTGTGAGACGGATAGTTCATCAAGAATCTAAAAATTTTACAAATTCTTGTGTGTATTAAAATTAACTGTCTCAAGAGAACAGGCCAACACACGAGTGACTATAAGGGTTTAATTTTTACGTTCTGACGCATGGTACTTTAATAACATACGTCGTACATGCCCAAACTTTAGTACACTTAATTCTTCGAACTTTTTTACAGCTTTGTTAATAGCTTAATAACCGACAAATTCCCGCAAACGCCTAGATGTTTATTTTTTTTCAAATTATAATTATAATATTAAATCACTTTTCGCTGCCTTTCCAAACTTGCTCGACTAGAAAAGATTAATTAACATAGATCTAAATTAATTTAACCAGTTTCTATGGTACCTACCACAAAATATTATCGTAATGAATGTATTACATAATCGATAGCCAACTAAAAAAAAATTGTATTTCTAGATGTTTTTGCAGTTTAATAGAAGTTTGGCCTAGATTTTTTATTCGTGGCTCGCCTTTGTGCTAAACAATGAAATAACAACAGCGGGTTTTTCGTCCACTAATCTTTCACAGATAGAACTTGCCAAAGAAGTATTCAGGGTGATGAATAAAAAGCCAGCTGTGTCGCAAACAAAGTGACCAGCAGAGCATGTGAAGAGGGATAAGCAGAATGCTGTCATCGAGCAGCCGAAACAGCGTGGCCCTGAAAAGGGCGAGTGTAACAAGGATGGCTTTATGAAAGTGGAGAAAAAGAAGAGAAGGCAGCCTCCTTGTCGTAACCAGTGTGGTACCGCACTGGCTGGACCCAACTTCCTGCTGCGTGCAGCTGTACCTACGACGCAGCTCTACGTGTCCAGGCTGCACTACGCTACGAAGGTTGAGGAGATCATGGAGTACGTGCGAGCTAAGACCAACTGGACTTTGAGGGTCGAGCTAGGAGTTGAAGTTGCGTGATGAAACGAAGTTTCAACTCATCTATTAGAGACATTCCTCAAGCAGGAATTTTGGCCGAAAGATGTCGTGTATCGACGATTTCGCGGAAGATTACACGACACCTCGCAGCGCAACACGATGCCATCTATTCGTGTTAACTAGTTTTTAAGTGTTTTAAATTTGTTATGTATTAGTTTATTTGTAAGATTTTGTATTTGTTTATTGTTTTGGGCCTAGTTGCCTGAAATAAACGATATATTATTATTATTTAAGTCAAGAGAGGTTACTACTAGGAAAGCCTGCTTCAACTTCGACCACATCATCACTTATCATCAGGGCAGATAGTGGTCAAATGCGAGCCTGTCAACAATAAAATCCCCTTAACGTGCGCTCCTATTATCACTACGTATAGATATGTTAACCCCATCAGAAAATACAGGAAAAAAGTCTGTTAAAAATTTAAATTATACCAATATGTTATGTTATCCTACATCCGTGTAGCAACATTTCGTAGCAATTCAATCAATATTTTTCTTGTGTTCATAAATCAATTAATTTTTCAAACCGTCACTTTTTCTTTATATTTCTGCAACGTTGCGATTTATTGCCGATAAGAAGCGTGAAGTTGCAATAAACTAGTTATTATAACATGCAGTAAAGGTGCGCACACACTGAAACCACAACGCATTGCATTACCATTTGAATAACACCGTGCGGGCGACCTGGAATATGCAATTGTTCATACAGAAAGTTATAGTACTATCCATCCGATAAATTTTCGATACCGGCGAAGATGAGCCAGCCAACCATAACCATAAACTTTATAATATTCCCACCGCTGGGACAAAGACCTCCCCTCGATGGTAGAAAATGGGTTGTAATCTACCACGCAAGTCCTTTGCAGGTTGGTGCATACCACATGTCAGTGAATCTCCGAATATTACGTTCCTAGGAATGCCCGTGTCCTCACGATGTTTCCCCTTCATTGTTTTGAGAGCTGAGCCTGACTAGGGTTAACCCAAAATAATAAATAAACAAAATATTTCATTATGCACCCATCCCGCAATTATTATCACCCTCATTGCATCCGGGATAGTAATTTTGCCTGTTTCAACATTTATATCAGCGACCAAATTATCATGAACCTTACCCAGACACGATACAGCAAAATGTGCTTCAATAACGATCAGCTTCTAAGAAGATAGAGGTTAAGTTAAATTGGCTAGCAGCAGGATAGCAGGCCTATTCGTCTTTTCCGAGATACTGGATGTCGCTATACTAACCTTCACTGAGAAAATCCTCGACCAAACTTGTTTTAAACCTCAACGACTTAAGAATCAAATTCAGAGCCTTACATTTCTGTTTATCACGAACTGAAAGAAATCGAAATCAAAAATATTTGACATTTGCACTTATAAAAACGTCACGGTACACGGTTCGAATTTGTCGTTTCCTATGTAGAAGAACCGGCAAAAAAAAACACGGCTTCTCTTAAAAAAAAACATCCTCAACCCCGATTTTTTTTGTGTGTGGCATCTCGCAAGTCAACCTCTGAGGTTGTCTGGTTAACCGGGCTTGCCTATGGTTGCCTTAATTAATAAATTAATGAAAGCACCCAGCCAGGGCTTATCCTCAACCCCGATCACAATGCGCATTACCTATATCTTCTTACTCTTATGTGGGTGAAGCTTTACGATGCGTGTATGACGTTTAGCGCGTAGTGGGAGGATGCGCGCGCGCCGCGGCGTCTGCGCATTGACGCGCACGTGGGCCGCGCGCGCACCTGTCCCGTACCGCGCGATTATAATATTATTGTTATTATTTCACGAACGAGTACTTGCGCATAAACGTACTGCACTGCACAACATTGTTATTCGGTCGACGTGATTTGGAGCGACTTGAAAGGTCAGTGTTTAATTGTGTTGAATTTTTAATTCAGTCCGTTTAGATTTATTTGTTTATTTTTTAAAGACTCAAATAAAAAAGAAAAAAAATATGTCCACTTAAAAATGAATTCTATATTTATGAAAAGAAAATCTTAATAGGTAGCACAAAAATAACAAAAACAAATTAATCGCGCAATAAAAATTAACAAGAGCTCTAAAAATTAAAACATATAATTAAATCAAGTGAGAGTGTATAATACTCGTGTAAAAACATTTCAAGTAAAAAATAATATATCAAAAACATCTTATCTGATATGCAACTTAGTATATTCCTACAGTCGGATGCACACGGTGAATCTGTAGAAAGACCAGCGAACTGCGCGCGCGCACTTCCGCGCAATTATTTACAATAAATATTGTAATGTTACTTGTGCTCATCTCATTTGCATAATGAAAGCGTAGCGAAGTGCGCAATAATCTTAACGTCATCACTTTCTGTTTGTTGTGGATTTATTTCTTTCTTTCCTTTCTTTTCACCCGACTGCAAAGGAAGGGTTATGTTTTTCGCGCGTATCTTGTATGTGTGTATGTTTGTAATATTTTTTATTACCTCATATCTCCAGAACCACTGAACGGATTTACACAATTGAGGTATCGTTAGATTTGTCTTAGCAGCCCAAGTGTTCTTAGATAGGTGACATTTGAAAAAAATAAACATAGCGGCTGTGCGAAGCCATTATACATGGAGAAAAAAAAATTTTTTTTGAACGCCCCATCTCATTTAAAAAATATATTTTCAGTTGCCTGCTTGTAACTTTTTAAAATAAAAAACTGCTTGTTTCTTGCATTTCAGTTAAGCAGTCGGGTTTTATAAATTTTTAATTACTTTTTTATTGTGTTAAATGTTACAGTAAAATTATTGCATAGGTTCTAATTATATTGATGGTTGCTTAGATCAAAAGATCACCAGAAAACCTGACACTGGTCTTACCAGGGGTATTGTCTTACCCAGTTACTGGGTTGTGGAGGTAAGATAGGCGGTAGCTCCATGTAAAACACTAGGACTCAGCTTCATCCGGTTGACCTTGAAGAATATTTATTCTGGGACGAAAAAGATATCCTTCACTTCAATCGTAATAAAACACTTAGATAAACAAGTAAAGGAAAACACATGACTTACCACTTAACCAACTCATTAGTCCCCGGTAATAATTACCTCGCTAATTTATTCATAATAGGTACATCACTATTATCAATTTATTTATATTTATTTGCAGTAGTTATTGACATCAGTCGTTAATCAAATAAGTTGAAGTAGCCTGTCGTCCTTGCCATGTCTGTGACGTTAAAACTACAATGTACATGTGTTTTGATATTGGTGCATCTATACAAACATATAAATAAAATTGAAATATCTGTCTCTGAATTCAAAATAACTGTGTTTTCTCAGGTGCTTATGGTTGTTTACATGATTTTGAAACACTAACAAACGTTTTATTTAATTTTTTGTCTATCTTTCTGTTGGTTTGGGCTAATCTCTGGAACAGCTGAACGGATTTTAATGAGAATTTCACTGAGAGATAAGGTTATAGGGCAACATATAGGTTTCATCCCGGAATACAAAGAATTCCCAGGGAAGAGAGAGTTACGCTCGAAAATTGACATCAATCTTGTCTAGAGATATCTTGTAACACAGTTTTTTATAATTTTAAAGAGAGTCAGCAATGTGGCTAGAATTCACGTTAATAGCAATCTTGTTAACCCCCCCAACTAAGCTAAATATGCTTGTGTCTGGAGTGGGGTCACGTCAATAGTGTAATGGGTGGGGCTGAAACCTGCGACCTCTCGATCACATGACCGACACTTTAGCCATTTCGCTATTGACTCTCCAAAGTTACTGAGTAGTGGGGATAAGTTACTATGTATAAAACTGGCGCTAATTCTAACAAGAGTGCAAGCCGTCACACAACGTACAATATGTATACTATACATATCTATACTTATAATAAATCTGTAGAGAGGTCAAATCTGTACATGAAATATATTTACAAAATAACTATCAGGGGGTGATTAGGGATCGATACTGATGCCAAAAATGCAATCAGTAAAATTATTGTCTGTCTGTCTGTCTGTCTGTCTGTCTGTCTGTCTGTCTGTCTGTATAACCGTTATAGAAACAAAAACTACTCGACGGATTTTAACGAAACTTGGTACAATTATTATTCATACTCCTGAGCAGGTTATAGTATACTTTTCATCACGCTACAATCAATAGGAGCAGAGCAGTGAAGGGAAATGTTGGGAAAACGGGAGAAGTTACTCCATTTTTAAGCTTCCGTCGCGTGTGCAACCTTAATGGTTAAAGCTACACAGAAATCATTTATGACGGAAATGTTCTCCTTAAAATTATATAAAAAATATCCCACGACAGCATATATCTATCTTTTATGGTTGACTCACAATAACACGTGTAACTCCCGATAGCTTAGCAGTTCGAAGCTTTCTGATTATTATTCTGCTCCGAAATTTAAAACCACCACAACTTTGCAATGGAACTCGGCTAAAAGTAACCCAGTTGCAATAAATATAATCGAGTCTCAAATTTTAACAGGTTGCGATGCAGGAGAAACCGTCTTTATTGCCAGAATTCCCATAATACCAAATAATTTTCCATTCCAATTTAAAAGAACGCGATTCCCAGTATCGGTGTGTTATGCAATGACAATTAATAAGGCTCAAGGGCAGACTTTTCGTGTTGCTGGAGTAGATCTCGGTGTCAGTTGTTTCTCGCATGGTCAGTTGTACGTCGCTCTTTCCCGGGTTAGCAGTTCTAGAAATCTTTATGTTCACGTGCCAGACGGGTCAACTTTCAACATAGTTTACCGGGAAGCTTTGCGCTGAAGTATTTTCGTTCAATAGGTACTTAAGCCTCATGTGAACGTGATCTAAACAATATTCCCGATACATTAACTTAATAACACACAAGGAGTTACACGCTGACGGAGTCGCGGGCACAGCTATTAACAATAATATTGTGCGGCTCGGTATTGCGATATTTTTCAACAGTATTATAGATTGACATATTATATTTCCCTACTAAATTACGAAAGTTAATCTGTCTGTTACATCAAAATCACTGAACCGTGAGAAAGGACATAGGCTACTTTTTTTACGAAAAACGACGGAAACGTGGACGAAGTCGCGGGCAACAGCTATCTATGCTAATAATATAAGGCTGAAGAGTTTGTTTGTTTGTTTGAACGTGATAATCTCAGGAACTACTGGTTCAAATTGAAAAAATATTTTTAATTAAATAGTCAATTTATAGAGAAAGGCTATAGGCTATATATCATTACGCTAAGGCTTACAATAGGAGCGGAGCACCAGTGAAGAATGCTTCAAAATCGGGGTTAAATTTAACGTTAGCCCAAAGTAACTATTCTACGCGGACGAAGTCGCGGGCAAAAGCTAGTATGCAATAAATGAAAACACTGGCAATACTCATCATAATGAACAACTTTTTATATGAGGCCAACACTGAAATCACTAAAAAAACGGAGACTCCCTATACATTTGTGTGTGCATAAGTCGACCAAATGTACTGAACCATTTTGTTTTCGCGATGTCAGTCTTGGTCCCATACAAAAAGATGTTCATTACGATGACTATTGCCATTGTTTTCATTTATTGCTCATATGTCGTATCCATACTGAATAAAGTTTAATAACCCTACGGTATCGTCCCATCGCATAGGTCCATATACATATTATATTATCTTTGTGCTATTTGCGTAGGTTGACCGATCATTAATTTACCCGAATTCCATTTGTATGCAAATTCAAGCCTTAGTCTTTATTTACTAATTCGATTTTGTTGAAAATTATATTGTTTTAATCGATATCTTTTGTATCTTATTATTTCTAACATTGTAACATTTGCAACCCATTATTATCTTAGATAGTCGTGACATTTTGTGGCGCATCGGTTCTTAAAACTATAAAGTTTGTATTTATTTATAATATATTCTGATTAACCTAAGGTTAAGGTTAGGATTCAAGATATGAACCGGATCGATTAATCATATTATCTCGTGGCTACAGCTAAAAGGCTTATTCTTAGAAGTAATTCCGTGGATGTGGCACACCGTATCATATCGAAATTTCTTACTTTTCTATCTTTGTTTAGTTTTCGAATACTTATGAGCCAGTAAATCTGACACCAGTCTTGCTAAGAAGAATTTTATTACCCAGTTACTGGGATTATGTGCTATAGTCAGCAATTAGTGGCACTGAGAGAGGACCACAATATAGCTGTGAAAAGGCCAAGCAGATAATGTCAACCTATTGGTTTAAAACCTAAGTATTTTTAGTAGCATTCTGCTCGATTTTGTTATTATTTGCATTTTAATTAAAGCTTGTAGTCCTTCCAAAGGTTGTCTGGAAGATATCGCTCTCAGCGAAAAGACCGCCATTGTAAACAAATTTTTAGCAATATTGTTATTTCTGTTTCAATTATTGGTGTACAATAAAGTATATTCGCTCTATGTATTTGTTACCTACAATGCTAATACAAAAACCGCAATAGATGAATTAACATAAAAAACAAAATCAGACGGCCATTGATAAAGTTAATCAAAACAAAAGCAGTCATTTGTGAGTGTCAACTTTTTGTAGCAAACTCATTTGTTGTGTTAGCAATAGTTTTTGTTGTACAACATTTTTCCTCAGTTCTTTTAGTCATTTTGGACAAATGTTATCGTGTCAGCTGCGCAATAGCAATTAATAGAACAGATTATAGTGGAATTTAAATTATAATCTATGTGAGAATGGTTAAAAATAAATCATTAAAAACATTTTTCAAGTTAAGAATTTCTTACGAAATTATTTGATCATCTATGTATGTGGCTTTCTGGGTTAAGTGTAGTTATATAAATGCTTTTAAAACCACCTATGCCTGCTTATTAACATATTTTTGACATTACACATGATAGTCGTACCACCACTTTTAAATGTAATTTTGTGGATCGTGTTTAAATTTATAAACAGTTTCATTATAATTTATTTAACATAAAAATATTTTATATATGCCTAAAGAGATTCTCAAAGAAGAGACCAAACGACGACCTGCTTGAATTATATTTTTATTTACGTAGAATGTTGCAAGACATACCTTCATAATAATCAAATGTAGGTCACCTATACAAAGTAACCTTACGTATTATAAAACAAAGTGTCCCACCGTGTCTGCCTGTTCGCGATTAACTCAAAAACTTCTGAACAGATTTTCATGCGATTTTCACCAATGTATAGAGTGATTCATGAAGAAGGTTGAAGTGTAGAATTTATTAAAGTATTATGTGAATTGGCAGAATAAGACCGTGTGACATTTAAAGTAAACATTTTTTTAAAATATTTTAAATATTGCTAGGGGAACAATGTCAAACGTTTACCTTAGTAGCTAAAACATTGTTATATTGGAACGAGCAAGATTACGGCTATCGGATCTATTTTGTCTTTTTTTTTCGGGGATTATCACCCGGCTCTGGGTGGAGCGGATGACTTTAGTAACTAAAAACCCACAATGTTCTGTCGATTGCCCTTGAGAATCGCTGTATCTTGTTAGAAAATTCCCGCATCCAATATTGTCTTCAGTTTCCAACAGAATTAATAATTACTGTATGGACTAAGGCTCGCTACAGATAATATAGATGTTCCTATATCCTACTACCAAAACCTTTAGACACTCGCAAGCCTGGCGTAAGTGGAATTGTAATGCAAACGTAGGGCTACCGTTGTCGTCCACTTACAAACACTTACGAAATCATATTGTACGTGTCTTTAATATTCTGTGTTAAAGGTTGTATTATGCTAATATTATGGCACTTTACTTACTTACTGCTTGGAATTCAACTCTCTTTGTTGGTATGCGTGACAATACAGGGGCTTATCAAAGGAAAGCTTTAGAGACATTACGAAAATCGCTGTATAGTTAATAATAATAGTCATTTTTATGCAGAAAATACATAATTTAGATCAACTAAATAGGTTTGTACAATTCATCTACAATCAAGTTGGTCACCTGCTGTTCTCGTAGAATTAAAGAGTAACATTGTCGAACCCCTCAAATTAACATTGTTTTATAGTTGTTTCATTATTTTTAACTCGAACTTATAATACCTATTATATCTTACCATTTTGTTGCCCCGTCTGTATGGCTGAAAAATGTTGTCTGTCTTTCTATTTGTCTGGACTAATGTTTGGAACAAGTGAACCGGTTTTGATGGGACTTTCACTGGCAACATATAAGTTACCTTTTAACACAGGATTCCTACGGGATCAGGATTTACCCGGAAAAACCTCCCAGACGAAATGAGACGTGAGGACACCCAGGTTTACAAACCAATAATCCTCAAGTTGATATTAATGATGTTGATATATATAATATATCTAATATTAAACACCATTGCACGAATACAAACTATTTAATTTCATATCTAATATCTACATAGTTACAATTAAAGCAGGATTCCTAAGTTTTTGTGTGACATACTCGAAGCTGATGCTATGAAATCATTTTTATTTATGATCAAGATGAGACGCACGGCTTACGTAATAATCACGCTGTGCTCACCCTTACGTTAACAAACTATGTTAATTAGTTGGTAAGCAGATATTTATCTAACACAAGTCTTGTTTCAGTGTGTGAATGTTGGGCTTATGATTACCTAAGAATAGTTTTTTTCGTGTATAATTTGGTGTCGCACAAACTCGCCTTTAGTTGAGTTTATTTTATCAGGGGAAAAATGATGATTTTTCCCCTTCCGTTCTGGGTGGTGCTGAAGGGAGTGTCAGACTGACTAGAAACCCTTCCTGTTAGTTTAGTTGCCCTTGCGTTCCGGCCAGGGTATCGCCCGAAGAACATATTCTATATCTTAAGCTCCTTATTTGACACAGACACATAATTACATATTTCACTTGTGCTTTTCAAAGTTGTAAAAATGACAGCCGCAATGAACAGCTTATAGTGCCCTCCGAGGCACCGAGGAATCACTATTTTTACCCGACTGCAAAGGAAGGGTTATGTTTTTCGCGCGTATCTTGTTAGATGACTGTTCTTACTAACAGCCACAATCTCTTTAGTCTTTCGGCGGTCAGTAGCTAATCTATACCAATATTATAAAGCGGAAAAGTTTGTTTGTTTGTTTTCTTGAACGCACTAATCTTCGAAAGTACTGGGTGGATTTGGATGCAATTTGGTATGGAAGTAGCTTGAAGCTTGTGGAAGGTTATAGGCTACTTTTTACGAGACTGCAAAAAAGGAGAGTTATGTTTTTACCATGATAGAATCCATGGGAGCGAAGCCCCGCGTGTGTACTAGTTTGATATAATCAGTTTTAATATGAGGTTTCCCTAAAAACGGCCAACAAACGTCAAGAGAACTATATTTTTTACATAAACTGCATCCAATATTACTTCTTATAAATACAAGAATGTCATCACAAACAGTTACATTACAAAAGATTCAACAAAACCGTATAATTTACAACGTAAACACACTAATCGTAAGCGTGGGGTTTACGGTTTTGTTTTACCGCACTATGAATACCAACTCGCTAAGGGACTGAAGACCGGCCTATGAATTAAAATTCCTACCATGTGGATACCGATTCACACCTCACTGCTAAATAGTTACTTATATTTGGGTAGGGCCATAAAAATCTGTTTTTATTATTAATGATTGAAAGGTCGCAATCACGGATTGATTGGTATGTGAGGGCGATGTTCCAGTCACCTGAATTCGATTGGGAAATTAGTTGTAAATTAAAGTTTGTGAAAGTCATGTAAACTGGTTACTGTACATATTATTGGACGTTATCTTACTCGTTTTTGTGTGGTTGTTCCTATTTTTTTAATTTTTGTAATGATAAATGATCTTTATTTCGCAAATTGGCTATTAAATAACACTTTTACACGTCATTTTTTTTTCTTATATATGAACTAGGTGAGGCCGGTGTTTCCTAACTGACTACCCTGAGATTAATTATATGGGAACCTTGTAGGTTTCAGTCCGAGGCGATATTTTGAAGAAAGATGCTCACAGATTTAAGGGGGCCTGTCCATACAGTGCAAGCATTTGTCAAATGACGTGTAACTCAACTTAGAACTATGGTGCTTTTTTATTTTCTCTGCAAAGTACCAACTTGCTGCATTGGACTCGATCGAGCGCAGAGCTAAAAGGCTTATAGGTGACGAGGTGCTGGTGAACAAGCTTCATAGCCTGGCTCATCGGCGAACCGCTGCTTGCCTGTCGGTTTTCTACAGATTGTACTTCGGGGAGTGTGCGCAGGAGCTCCATGACCTGATTCCTCCATCTCCCTTTCACTACCGGTCCACCAGACGCACGGCTGGGTACCATCCACACTTGGTTGATATACCGTCTTGTCGTACCAAGCGCTTCTCCTCCACATTTATTGTGCGCACAGCCAAGTTGTGGAATTCTCTGCCGGCTTCTGTGTTCCCTGCCACTTATGACCTTTCAGCCTTTAAAGCACGAGTAAATAGGCATCTTCTGGGCTCGCTCGTCACATCGTAGACCTCATGTATCGCTTACCATCAGGCGGGATCGAGGTGAAGAGTGGGCCCATCAGTAATAAAAAAAAATGAAACGTTTTAAAAATTTTGCAACTTATTTTCTAGTCGAGTGTCCAGTCCGAGAAAGTGAAAAAAAACTTGACTTAACAAACTTAAGTTTCATTTTAAAGACCACCACTATTCACCACACCCCACCTATCAACATTTCACTTAATATTTCGACATCTATTGCAAAATATATCACATTTCATAGACAGATAAATTATTGACCACTTTGTTAATCAAGAGATTAAAATAATTATTAAAAATTATTTTTTGAGTCCTTTTCACTTAACTTAGACTACGTCCAATTTTTGACTCGTTTTGTAAACTTTCCAATCACGAATTTCTCATCACTTACCTTTCAATCACTGCTTGTTACAATAATTAAAACCAATCATCAATGATAATACAGACGTTAACTACGATGTTACCGTTTACGATAATCATATTATGTGATTTGATGTGCTATAATTGCAATCCAATCCACTCCCAATTATCTAAGATTGGTAGCAAACAGTTATTTTGACGCACATTCGGTACAATTAGTGGCATAGCTGTTGTTGGAGGTACATGGTTAATTGTTAACTGTTCGTTATCGCGAGATGACGATCCGTTTGAGATTATTATGATAGATTTACAGCACGAGACGAGAACGTTTTTTATAACGGTCTTCAACTCGGTTCATGGTAGGCATAGTGCCAAGGAAGAACTGCAGATTTTATATTCGTATTCCATAATACAACTACAACTACAATTTGCAAATCGACACCATTCTCTATTTGCAAATTGTAATTTGTAGGTCGTGAGATTAAACTCGGACTGGGGTATTACTTTGTGTAATTTATATAAGAGTATATCAACGTAACTGCTCACAAAATGGAAGGTATGTGACATCTACTAGGCCGCATTGGACTCGGTGGAATTCCGCCCATTCCCTTACACATTGAGAAAAACCTGTGTTCTAGCAATGGAAACGTCATAAGCTAGTTATAGTCTTTTTCTCCATTCTTAAATCCCTAGTTTGGGTCAAGAAGGGTCATCCATTAGTGTATACCCTATGATCAGATCCGTTTCACTTACTGTCCACTTCAAGTGACGGTCTACTATTGGAAATTGATGTAATGCTGTTGTGATTGTGAAGAAATTGACAATAGCCGGACGTACTAACGGATTGTGTGAGAACCAACTGAACGGCTACCGGCTTTATTACAGAGTGATGGGATAGTTTTCAGAAGACGATTACTGGGAAATGAGTTATTGAAAACCCTAATATTGAACTGGATTATAGTATAAATAAAATAAGAATAATTTATTAAAGATTCAAGAGTGTATAATAATTTATTTCACACACTTGAAATGGCGTTGTATTGGACCCATATTTTCCTGGAGAAAATCGTAAAATAACTCCTCTCGTTCTAGTTGGAGCGGAAAGCAGACTTCTATTGACTAAAAACCCACTCTGTTCCTTCAGTTCCCATTGCGTTCCGGGGTTGTGATATCTCATTACAACATTGTCGCAACCCAGGCAGGTATTTGAACCCTAAAGTTTACAAGTGCATTGTCCCAGTAAGTACGTCTAAGTACTATCTATAAATGAAAAACGTCGAAATTTGTTTTCAAATTCATTTTTATCCTCAATGTTTAGAAGATCAATATCACAGATCATAGAAACACAATGATCTGTGATCAATATCTTTAAATTCGCATACAAAGATGCATGACCACTTCCTGACATAAAGGTCAACAGCTGTCCAACAATGCAGTTGATGCTACAGTGTTAACCTTTGAATTAATTTACTATTTATTATTGTCAACACATATGACTCAGATTAAATATCTATTTTTGACCTGTGGAAAGGTTACATATTATTTTTATTTTTCTAAATAGAAGTTCCATTTGAAAAATAAAAATAATATGTCACCTGACGTACCTACAGGTGTCCAAAGAAGTCGAACTGCCATAGTGCATATACTCCATAGATAGTCCATACTCTTGTTAGCTTACTGACCTATAGCAAGATTAATATACGCCTAGGCTAATAATATTGTTACTCACCCAGCAAGTTCCACAACCCATGGCTTAGAGGATATTGAAAGCACCCTGATACATATGTACTTCTTAGTACTCGTACCACAACTACTAATGAGCCTCAGATGTTGCCACTGCATGGACACAGGGCCATCTCTCTATGAGAGTGAATGCGCCGCTAACCAAGCACGGGCTCAGTGGAGGTCGGTGTTTGTCGTATATTTTCGGATTTATTGATCCTAGAGCTGTTGGTTTCCTTACCATTTTTTTTAATTCAGAATAATGTCGCGTTTGACCACCGTCTCACCTGATGGTAAGTGATGATGTGGTCGAAGATGGAGCACGCTTGCCTAGAAGTAACCTATTCACTCTTGACTAGACTGCCAGGTTATAGCGATCAGGAAACACAGACTCCGGCAGGGAATTCCACTCCTTCGCAGTACGCACAATGAAAGTATTCCCAAAACGTTTTGTGCGTATGTGTGGGTTGTCCACCATGTAACGATGGCGCATCATCGTTTGTCTTGTAGTCCGATGATGGAACGAGCTTGGCAGTATTAGATTGTGTAATTTCATTGCACACTCCCCGAAATGTAACCGATAGAAAACCGATAGACTCGCAACTCGTCTTCGATTTTTTTGGAGCAGTGGTAATGATGAAAATATCTCAGTCACCTGCCTGGATTTGAACTCACAACCTACAACTCAATAGTAGTGCTTGTGACCACCTTGAAAGATTCCAGAGACAACAATTTTTCCTTGCTACACTTGCCTTTTCCAACATTGTTTCCTACAACTGTTCTTAGCTTACCAACACAGCTGAGCAAGCACAAGTATTTGCATACCGATCCGCTGTGACGTGACACGGTTCGACTTACAAGTAAACTTGGAATTCGGTGCTATTGGAAAATGTGTAGTCTGTGTTACCTACAAAACGAACTGTGTTTGAAGAGGCCTCATCGGTTTAACTTGAGTGGTTCTAATTGCCTTGGAGAATTCATGCCCTATCGAGCAAGCAACGACAATAATCGTTGAAAATGAGATTATCTTTTTTCTAGCAGGTATTATATTTACCTATACTGACACTGTCGTCTGTCGGTACAAGTAAACAGTAGGAAGAAAAGTGTTTTTCCAGAAATTTTCTTTGCATTTTTAAATGTTTTAGGGATTCTTTCATTGTGCGTAAAGCTAAGGAATGGAATTCCTGCCAGGCTCTGTAGTTTTAACATTTACATTTATAACATGTATAATTATTTTTTTATTTATTTATCCTTTTTTCCACATTGCTATAAGCTGGTGGTCTTCTAGGTTAGCGTGCTTCGTATTCGACCACATAATCGCTTGTCATTAGGTGAGACAATGGTCAAACACGTGCCTGTTATCAATACAAAAAAAAACTTTGTATTTGGATTTTAAAAGAAAACTATGACTGTCTTTTTACTTTGTATCAGCATATTTTTCATAGACCACATAGCTAAGGCATTTTGTAGGTAATTCTAAAACAGATGTAAATATAACTGAAAAGATTACAGACAAACAGATTTACTAACAGAAATTAATACTATTTCATTGCATGTTATTTGTGTTTATCAAATAACAATAACCAGTTTAGTATATGACATTGACAAAAGCTGTAAAATACGGTAGGTTAGTACAAGTACAAACTAGCCTGCGACTCACTTATATCAACTGGCTCTTGCATATTCGTCTTCGTTTTCTGATGTTGCCTTTACACAATTCAATCAATAAGTAATCAAGTAATGAAGTTCAATACAATACCTTTCCATCATTCCAGGTCATTGGTCCGTCACTCAAATATTTCAAACGTTACCATTTCTGTACCGCCACCAGGGTCGGTCGGTCGGTCCGTTTGTGTCACTATTGTGTCCCACAAAGGAGCGACCTTGAGTCGTCCTGTATTCGATACGACTCAAATAGGTACAATAATAATAATTGTGGGACAGGTTTAGAATAACTATCGACTAAGGATGTCACGGAAAACTCGGCGAGTGTTTGTTTTCCTATTAGATACGGTGTCGTCGATGTTTTCTTGTTTTTCATTAAAGTTATGTTTATTTCGTGCTTTAGAAATATCTAGAAATATTTTCAAGAAAATCTCTTGTATCATTTGTTCTTCTTTCGTCATTATCATCTTCCTATCCTGGTTTCATTTACTTGGCGACACTTTTTCTTCGTCCATTCTCCCCTGTCAGACTTAACAATCATCATTTATTCTTTTTTACATTTATATCATAGCTCACACAATCCATCCAATTTTTCTTTGGCTTTTATTCACCGCTCCATCCATCAACATTCATTATAATCGTTTGTTCGTCTTCACTGACATAACATACTATGGATAATAGCAAGCTTACTTGAACTCAGTAACTCAATCATGTCAAAACGGCTGAACTGTTCAAAATGAAGATTGGTATATTGATAGCTGACATACTATAATAACGTATAGACTATTTTTATCGCGAAATAGATACCAATATTTGCTAAAACGTGATTCCTAGGTATATTAAGATGAATATTATACCTCGTACGATAATTAAAGAACCCGTATCACCATAATAATGCATTTAATTATCCTGCTATATCTAGGACACTAACAATGAATATAACTAGCACCAATAACAATTAATGATAGTTCGTTCATTGTATCTGTACTTAACCTTCAGTAATAAATTCTTACAGTAAAATCTGAACTCGATCGAATTCAACTGTGGAAACTATTTGATATGATTTAAGTATCCATACGTTGAAGAACCCGTGGTACGTGGTGGAACCCGTGGAACCGTTTGTATATAACAAGATTATTCAATGTTCTAGGTAGAGTGGCACTTAATGAGGCGGGTACCTACTTGGATGGGTGGCCAGTGATTACATACCGGGACGCTTCAATGCCTTAGAAATAATATTTAGCCGTCGGTGTCGGCAGTCATTTATAGAAGTTAGATAGCCTTTACGGATAGTCAAAAATCAGAAACATTAAGACCAGTCTTGCAAACCAACTACTAAGAAAAGCATAGTTTTTACTAAATATTAATTTGCTCGAGCTGGGAATCGAACCTAGGTGACCGCACTTGTGATCACGAGGCCCACAAGGCAGTTAACCTGTTTATATTAATTTCAGTTAAAATAAATCTGAAGCTAGATGTAATGCCACAAAAATGGATTATCACCGAAATATTTGAAAAGGCAGTTAATTAGTCGATAATTAGCAAGTTACATCAAACATTACTTACCTACACCACTTACCTGGTTATGAATCATAAACCCGAAAATATTTGAGGAAATAAACTGAACTTCATTTTAAAAATAAAATTATTTGTTTCACTAGTAATGTTTAAATACGATGCCGCCACGATAGAGGCTATTGATATGGTACTTGACAGGTATCAACATAAACCAATGTAACTTAACCCCTCAATTGGCCAAAACAAGAAGAATCTAAGTTTCTAGATAACTTGGTTGGTCGTCTTTCCCAATGCCAGTAACATTGCCGAGTAACATTTGTTCAGCCAGCAGTCTAGCTTACGCAATACGTTACTTAACCGTTCCACTTTAAATTGACTAGGGACTTTAAACTATTGTCGCTTATGTGTATAAATTAAAATTACTTAATACGCACTTAACGGCTTATTGTCTGTGAATTCATAAAATTTTGTATCTTGGCTAACAATGGTTCTAGTTGTGAGCAATGATCTCGCGGAAGAGTTGAACGTCTCATTCTGGTGGCAATATAGAGCTTAGAAGCTTGAAGTCTTTCTTCATTGTTTACTTTGTAACAAAGACTGAGATTAGCCAAGACTGTTTGACTTTATTGTTATCATCATGAAATTTTGTATACTACAATAGGTATTACGGGCTTCTTATTAACTTCAAAAATTTAGTCTGACCATGCAATCGAGAGCTATAATGGCCAACCAAAACTTACGAGTTGTAGGGCGTGGATTCAAACGTAGGCAGGGATATTAGTTTGTGTTATTTTCATTGGAAAATCTCATGACGAAACTGGCATGTTCTAGAACCGAAAATGGGTTCCCGCCAATTTTTTTAATATATACGTGTTGAGCCCTCTCTTGACCTCAATCTCGCCTGATGGTAAGCGATAGATGAGGTCTACGATGGGACGAGCGAGCCCAGAAGATGCCTGTTTACTCGTGCTTTAAAGGCTGAAAGGTCATAAGTGGCAGGGAACACAAAAGCCGGCAGAGATTTCCATAGCTTGGCTGTACGTACAATAAATGTGGAACAAAAGCGCTTGGTGCGACAAGACGGTATATCAACCAAGTGTGGATTATATGCCTATTTACTCTCATAAAAGAAATATAGGCTGATTATGTTATGATAAGCATTCAACTAGACAAATCTATTACTGGCTCGCACTAAAAGCTAGCTAGGATACAAGTTTAATTAACAAATAAAACTGCCAGAGGAATTCAACTTACAAACGACAACGCAACGCAATTAAAATAGGTGTGTTTAAACTTCGGTGTACAATAAAGTATATTCTATTCTATTCTTACGGACTCTACCCGTTTCATTCAAAAGTCTCATCATCTCAAGTACACACAGATTCCCAGCATGCCCTTCGTTCCCCTGCCTGTCACGCAGATCACGCTGCCAAAGCCTCATGACCGCACTGATGTATTTTGCGTGCCCAATCTTGATGCACGTGACAGTATTTACGTTGAACCGCATGTCTTGGTACGCTCAACGACGTAATGACTATACAATTCCATTACAAACTAACCTAGCTTTGTATACAACCGTGTGCACAAAACGGCATTTTCTGATATTTCATCATCTTCTTGACCATGTCCCATTTCCTTGTCTTCGGTACAACACGTTTTTTCTTCCATTCTGCCCTTTCAGCGTCAACTCCTTTTCCTTTCATTTTAATTCTCACACAATCCATCCATCTTCTCTTTGGCTTTCCCCTACCTCACCCGTCACCATTTTGTCTATTTTTTTTAATATTTATAACCTGCAGTCAATAGTGAATAAGTAGCTGTTAAGCGTACTACTTACCGTGATTTGAAATAGTGGTTAAATGCGAGCTTATAAAAAGTAATATAATCATGATTTGCCAGGGTTACGGAAATATTCTAACGAGATACAGCGACCCCAGCGAGCAAGGGCAACTGAAGAAATAGGGTGGGTTTGTTAGAGTTAGACTTCTACTGGCTAACAAACCCACCCTACCTTCCACTCCACCCACAGCGGAAGGAGTCTTTTGATGATTTTCCCCTCCAAATACAAAATACTATCATCATATTTTGTGGTTGTTTGTACCTACTAACAGTCTTAAACTTGAGATCTTAATCGCGATGGATCTTTGTTAACTACTGCAGGTACACGTTTCCGATGCTGTACGTTTTTGTTTTGTCCGTTTTAATCATAGCTAAATGTCTTGTTAACTGTTTTTGATGTGGTGTGTTGTTGTTATTTTAATTTATTGTAATTACGATAAGCTAAAATATAACTAAATTTGTCATACGCACAAGTGTGGTAAAATAAACTTAAGTTGGATTTATTCATTAGGTTTAAAGATGCTGAGTTTATTTTTCGAGGGAAAATCATAAAATGACTCCTCCAGGGAATTTCTGAAAACAATCTGACTTCTACTAATTAAAAACCCACCCTATGTCGTTTAGTTGCCCTTGCGTTCTAGCGCTACCGTATCTCGCAATCTGCAGTTACCTTAAAATTCTATTAATAATTTTTATACTGTCATGCAGATCATCAAAAAATGAACAACTTTGTACAGGAACTTATTTTTTCTGTTTGAAGTCCCACTTCAATAAGTTTCTGTTTAGTGATTATTTGGATCTTTAAACAGTCAAATATTTCTTACGAGTCATTGGCGATCTAATGCAAGCACTACAATGTTTGTCCCCGAGCAGTGTCTAGTCAATATTAGCTGAAACCGTGTCGTGTGCTCGAATGAGGACAATATCGCAATTAGCTTAGATTTAAAGATAAATATTAACGTGGAGTATTTACCTATTAACATTATACGGATTGTGTATAATTTTCTTTTCTTGAGTAAAACGTGTAGTGAGGTAGAATGTAGGTCTGTTTTTCTTCCTTAATCACTGAAGTATATAGAAAAAAAACACATATACAAGAAAGACAAGTCCAGAGTTTGTGTTTTTATATCTCTATCAATATCGTTCCTAGTTAAATGTTCTCAAAGACAGGTATATACTCACCCTGTTAAAGTACTGAAATTCAGCTGCAAATAACTGACCCCAACATTAACATGTAACATGTCATAACCAAGTTTCAATAAAATTATAACTTTGATGATAATTTTGTCTCCTATAAGCGAAGAAGGACAATGCTGAAGTCCTTGCTTATTTATTGTTTTGGCTTGTAAGGTGTATTACTTGTAGGAAATCAAAATTAAACAAATAATTTTCATAATAATTAGCTGAACGACGTCCATTGCTAGATATGGGCCTCCCTGTAACGTCCCCCACATCAACGTATCTTTTACTTGTTCATTCTGAAGAAAAAAACATGATTTTATTGCAGTAGTAGCCTATAAATAATTATGATTAATGCAATATTTAAATAAAACAGTTGTATATTTCGACAAAGGTCGATTGCGCAAGCGCCGCCACGCGAGGATGCAGCCTGCGCGCGCGCTGATAGCGATCTATGTATTAGCGCATCATAGTGTGGCATCCTCGTACACTATCTATGACGTGCACTTCCTGCACATATTATTGTTTGAGGCACACCATCAAAATTGCACCTACAGTTACTACAACACCTTATTTAAAGCGCATAGTAAGATTCCTTATTCATTTTTTGCAGTTGATGCAGTTGAGTATTAGTGTTTTACATAGAGCGCCTATCTGACAGATTTACTGACTTCTGGCTAACTTTAACGACTAACAAAGATGGCCAAATGACAACTGGGATCAATGACTTCTCGTGCTTTCCGATGCACAAGGAGTCCCACCGCCAAGTTCATACTCCAGGCTACTACTAAGAAATTCCTTATAGAAAAACTCAACAGCACTTTTTACCCGGCCCGGAAATCGAACGCGATACATTGTGCTCAGCAGTCGCGCTTGCGGCCACTCGACCAACGAGGCAGTTTCAAAATCTAAATATATATAACTCAAAGGTGTCTGACTGACTGACTGACTGACATAGTGATCTATCAACGCACAGCCCAAACCACTGGACGGATCGGGCTGAAATTTGGCATGCAGGTAGATGTTATGACGTAGGCATCCGCTAAGAAAGGATTTTGCGAGATTCCCACGGAATCGGGATTTACACGGGAAAAACTTCCCACGCGAACGAAGTCGCGAGCAACTGCTAGTTAAATATAATTAAATTGCTTCCCAAAATTAAGATAGCAAAACTGTTTTATCCTCAATTTTTAGAGTCACTGGCATAATCTTTGTCAGCAAGCTCTTCTTCTTTTTTTCGCTTCGTTCTTGACAGATCGGTTGTGGTCACATAGATGCGTTCACTACAGTAGTAGAAGCGGACACAGCACTGAGTTCGATCTTCCACCATCTCTTCCTGCTGGTATACTGTCTGATGCAGTCAGATAGGCAGTTTACCAAGGGAGATTTTATCTGATCAGCCCAGCGTATAGGTGACCCTCTTTTCGCTCGACTTTTCCTTATACGACCAACGACTGCTCTGTGGTTACCTGTTACCCTGCCTAGAGACATGTCCAAAGTACTTCAACAAACAAAGCAAATACTACGACAAACTTATGACTACTGCTAAAAGTACCCATGTTTCTTTAAAAGGTGCTTGTAACTAAATACACGGTTGACCACACGTTGTAACCCTTAAACATTCCTCGTGACTGATTTCGGTCACGGTGGCCAATTTCTGAGTTTAGCCAGCGGCACAGGAGATATATATCATAGTGCACAAGAATATGTGCTGGAACAGGTTCACTCTTATAGTCTGATGGGATAGCAAACGGAGAGAGATCAGATGCAAAACCCCTTAAATGACGCAGGTCACCATAGCCAGTAGACAGGACCTTGCATTAGGCCACCCATTTCCCCACCTTAAATTCAAGCGGCACCTAATAAAACAGTGCAAACGCTATCTTAATAACGAATTCTGTCTCAATCCATCTAATTACAAAACACATTAGCGAACCAGTGTGTCTACTAGACGCCGTACATTAATTCCATCTCGCTGCTCGGGTCGCACGCTCTGAATACAACGTTGTAGTCAGGCTAAGCAATCTTACTTATATTCACACCTTTTACTTTCGTTGGACTGTACGTTATACGCATGGGTTTAAGAGTTCCAAGAGACATATGAGAAACTAATTTCTGGCCGCATTCATGTGAGAAACTATTTTCTGACTTTGTTTGCGTGGGTAGGGTTTCCCCGCTTAAATCCCGATCCACTGGGAATTCTGGGATAAAAATGTGTTATTCCGATTAAATCGGTTCACTAGTTTTCTAACAAATTTTTACATTTATAATATTAAAGTTAGGATAATATATTAAGAAATAAGATTAGTTATTTAACACGCGTGTAGATTTTTTTAACGAAAAATGCAGCCTATGTCACTCAGTGAATAGTTTCGGAGACGACCCCCTGAAACTAAATACAAACATTACCCAAACAAAATACGATAGTACGATAATTCCGGGTCTAACAAGACCAGTGTTAGTGTCTTATAGCCTTCGGTGGAGAGATACCTTACCATACCTTCTAAGGCGTAAGTTGATGATAAGAAAAAAAATTAGTATTCGAATTCGTAGTTTACAAATTTCCCATTTGTGAAACAGTGAATATGTAACGACACTAGTTTTAGAAAAAATTGCATAGAATTTACCTTTTTGTTTTGATATCCATAAACACAGGTTGCTAATCGGCATCAAAACTATGAATCACATGATAAGTAGCGCTTTTGTGATGCGGAAACAGACACAATTGATTTTCTAGACTGTTATAACGTTAAGATTGTATCTAAATTATTGCCTTTTAACTGATAAGTTGGTAGTGTTTGAAATAAATCTAATGAGATAAGAGATGGCGCCATGCAGATAGGCTGGTCTCAATTGAAATGGTACTCTGATTTTCCACAATCTAGTTAAGTTTATTGATATTGCATTCTTCTTTTTACGTTTCTCAAGCGCGCCCCTGCTTTCCGAGTCAGAAAAAATATTGTGAGTCTTAAAATTAAAATGGCACAAGAGCTTTAAGATTTTGACAAAATGATCGTTCCTGCTATTTATTGTGTACTATCTATATCTATATACTTCGTTCTCATGATTTGTCATCCCTTCTATCAGCTGCTTAAGGATTGATTTTATAAAAAACCTACACAAATACAATACATCGGGGTCTTCAACTATATCCATGTTGAATTTCATCATTCGAAATCTAATCGACATAGCGCATTTTACTGTTAAAGCATGACATAAAAACAGACAGACTCACATTTATAAGTAGTATGAATTTAAAATTATTTTTCAACTAAATTATTAACAGGCAGCTCTGAATTTAAGTTCATAATTCTTGTGCTAGCCTCTCCTCAGTAAAAAGGCATCCTCATATAACGAAATTTTCACGTAACAATGAATGAAACTGTTCACTGTAAGCCTATGTTGTACAAGGTCGGTATGTGACCCGGGCGCGGCCCTGCTTGTATCAGTTGTACTTGTGACTAGAGGCATGGCTACTGGCAGCCGAGTTATCTTGATGTCCTGCTTCATAACAGGCCAGGGGTCACAGTCACATCGGCTCGGTCACGTCTCATGGACGGATGTGGAAGATGGTTGCCATAATGAGCGACTTTGTACGTTACACGTAGTTTAACGAAGTTAAATGTGGTTTTCTGGACAAGTTTTTTTTTTTGTATGCTCATAGCATTTCTCATCATACAGCTGTCCTACTGCAGCGCAAAGCCATACCTTCCCTCCTCCCAACTTTTGCGATTTTCTGCAATACTTTTTCAGACAATTCTCTCAAAAAGGTCCAGCTCAAACACATACGTACATATGAGGCAGGAGCCTACCATTTCTTCTTAGTATACAATAAAAAAATGCCTATATTTCGAGTATGTGTATTTTGAGTGCCTATATCACGAGCTTGCACGAGCACAATTTCCCGCAATAACTTAACTTTTAAGAACGCGGTAAATTTTTGAAAATTCAATTAATTCAAAACATTTATTTCAAACTTATTTATTCCATAAAGTGTTAAAGTATTATATTAAATTGAAAGAAGGAACTTAAAACTATGTTAGGAAATTATAATAACAATAACAATAAGAAACAAAAAAAAGTAAAAAAAAATGAGAGTCAGCATACATTACTCACTTTAATCCATTGACTCCATAGCCGACTATGGAATATGGATATTTTCAGCAGTTACCCTCAGGTAGCTGTTGGGACTATTCCTCACTCTTCACATCAGAAGAAAAAGCAGCAGAAAGGCTGGTCGACACTTTTCGTGACCCAAGTACTAGCTATTACTTTCGCCAAAGGTTAGGAATTGTCATATGTACCACAATGTGTTTTTTTTTAACCCAAAGGTTGACTGGTAGAGAATGCCTTGCTGCATTAATTCCGCCCATGTAACACAATTGTACATAAAGTTTAAATAAATAAATAAATATGATGTAGCAATTCAGCCAGTTTCTTGGGTACGTTACTAGACGACAGCGTTGAGGAAAAATTTTATGATGATTTATTTTAGTGTTTAAATATTTTGTTTATTATCTGAGCTTATAATTCTGACGGTACGTTATATCTTGTTGCAGCGCTCTTCAAACGCAGCAGGTCGCGGCAAGCGCTTCACATTCCAGTCCACTGTGAGACAACTGGAGCGAAGGCGAATAGCTGAGAAGCTGTCTAAGGAGGCAGATCTGAAGGAGCAACAGAGAAGAACCGAGCTGGAGGCCATGAGGAGGTATGTGTTTGTCATATCGGGCATCCGACGTAAGCTAGTGTTGATAGACGATTTCTTTTATAAAGAGAACTAGTAATGTGGGTAGAATTCACATTACTAGCAATCTTGTTAACCCCTCCAACTTGTGTCTAGAGTGAGTTCACGGCAATAATATAATGGGTGGAGTTCGAACCCACCATCTCTCGATCATAAGGTCGACACTTTAGCCATTGACGCTATTGACTCTTGAACGGTGAATGGCGGCAAAGAATTTGCTAATTGCTGGAGACACCCGTATTCTTGTTCCTTTTGAAAATTCAAAAATACTTGTAGGTCAAGGGTTTTTACTCGGGCATTCACATAGTGCATTCCCTCATTGCCACTGCTCTCAAAACTATGAAAGAAGTGCCAAGTGAAATACGGCCAATCCCTCTTATAAATAGGAGGCCCGTGTCACAGCTTTGGTAGCGATATAGGCTAATTGTTTATCTAGCAATATTAGTATCTTTCGGGATTTTCACTTCTCCAAAACCAGCCAATGGAAACCCCATTCGCTCACGAAAGGAAGCCCGAGTCCTCTTAGGAGACCGCTACGAAACTTGGAACCTACTGACGAAATCTCTGATTTCACAACGCCCTGACAAAACTATGACCTTCGAGGTTCTTCTTCTTCGAGGTTCTAGAGTTTTACGCTAGCTAACGGTAGCGTACCTCACGTCCACAGAGTCGAGGAGGAGTTCCAGCGCAAGCGTGCGCGGGAGAAGGCGAACATCCGGCAACAGCTGCGGCTCGTCAGCAGCGGAGCCAACAGCATGCCCACGCCCACCACACACCACAACAAGGTGAGCATAAGTGTTACCAAGCTCTTTTACAGGAGGGAGACTCGTAGCCTGCTTTGCGAGTTGAATCAGCTTAACTTAGGAAGAGCCAAGACTCTAAAGGCCATGGCTGAATTAAGTACGTTAGTATATTTATTCAAAAAGTGAAATTCGAAAATTACAAAGTAACTCTTAGAAATACCTAATGTAGGTAAACCCCACCACCTATACGCAATAAACGTTTTGGGAATACCTTCATTATGCATACGGCTAAGGAGTGGAATTCCCTGCCGGAGTCTGTGTTTCCCGATAGCTAGGTATAACTTTAAATTAAGAGTGAATAGGTTACTTTTAGGTGAGCGTGCTCCATCTTCGACCACATCATCACTTACCATCAGGGGAGATGGTGGTCAAACGCGAATCTACTATCAATAAAAAAAAAGAAAGGTAATACAATGTTTGATGCCTGTAATAGGTTAATTAAAACCTGTATCACAGGCGACATGGGTTCAATCTCCAATTAGTCAATAGATTTCTTAACAATACTTAATTTTTAAAAGACTTAAAATAAAAATTTATTATTCTAAACCTAATTTAATAAAACGCTGTAATTACACACTGAAATAGCTCGTTGTTGTTATGTAGGTATGTTATAAAATCCACCCTTTTACCCCTTTTACCTTTTACCCTTTCTTGCGTTTCGGGGACACGGTATCTCGTTAAAACATTCCCGGAGACCCTGGCAAGCTTTGGCATCGGATCCCGTCTTAGGTGGTAACTACTCTTTGAGGAGTCAATGTTTGTATTGGTCTCGGCACAGCAGCAGTTCTGATCAAAACTATTGCATATAACGTAAATAGGTAATGATTTCGATAAGCGGGCAGTACGGGAATTTGTCTCAACTATCTGCTTCTTATATGAAGTGACATACCGTGACCACGGAACGTAAGGGGAACTGAAAGAACAGGGTAGGTTTTTAGCCAGTAAAAGCCAGATGCGCCTTTCCACACCACCTAGAGTGGCAGGAGTTATTTGATAAATTTCCCCTGAACAAAACTGTTTCTTAACTACAGAACCAATGTTGAAGAGGCCAAACAAACATTGACTCTTAGACCGATTTAATTCTTTACCGTAATGTAAGTCTCCGACGTCAATCATGTCTGTCCCACGTCCTTGCCTTGCTTTCAACCAAGGTGACGAGCATCTAACCCAGACGTATTATGTATTTATAATGAGCGATATAAATGATGTAATTACTGCTTGTATATAAATATGTGAATGATCCCATGAGTGACGGTCACCTTGCGAATGAATAGTGTGTGAAATAGTATGTTTACCTTCATGAGATCTTGAGTTATTTGTTGTGCGGAGCCCTTGTGCTCACAGCCTTTTAAACTAAATTTCGAAAATGCTGGTTAACATTTCCTATGACCCAAGGACTGGCTATCAGGGAGTACGGTAATGCCCCCGTTAAGACGAGCCAAGCGAAGCGCAAGGCTCTTCCTACTACACAATTGAAAATTTGTGTGTAAAAGACACAAATTTTCAATTGTGTAGTTATATTTTAATTTAGATTTAACTGATATAGTGAGTCTGTTCTATTCTCTTCTCTCTCTGTTTTGACTCGATTCAAAAAATGTTGGGAGCAACAATTTGTACGAGACTTCCGTCATTTTTCATGCAGTTGGTATGCAGATTCCTTGTCTAATATATTTATTATTATATACTTTATTGTATATCTTACAACATTTCTATGGAAAAAAAACTAATGTACAATGTCTTATCACATAGGGAAATCTCTTACAGACAACCTTTGGATGGACAGAAATTAAAGGAGATCGATTTAGGGCAGTCAGTGTACAAACATCATAAATCAATAAAGCTTATTACTTTATTACACAATAGACGAATTTTTAATGGAATAATTTGACTGATTGATTCGACATTAAAATTGTACGTTAAATAAACAATGAATATATATTCATTATTTATAACATAGATTTAGATAGACTGATAAATATGCAATATACTTATAATTAAATTAAAAATAGATTATTTAAACCAATGATAAACACATATAAATAAATATAATATAAAGCAAAGTTACCTATATAGAATAAATTTGTAGCAGATAATGATATAATTTCAAATTATGTTTTGGATTATAGACAATCATCACATCAATCTCGCGAGATAATGTAAGGCGTCCTCAAACGTTTCCAACGTTCAAAAGAATGGTGAAAGAGGCAATCTTTTGAACGTTGGAAACGTTTGAGGACGCCTTACTTCTATGGGTAAAGCATTCCACAAACGAGCTGCTTGAATGGTAAAAGATTTGTCAAACAATTTATTTATTCATATTTCAAGATTTCAAATAAAATGTCATACGATTTATCGCTCTTAACCTCGATTACGCCTCACGGTAAGCGATGAATGAGGTTTACGATAGAACGTGCAAGCCCAGAAGATGCCTGTTCACTTATGCAAACACAGAGGTTGGAAGCTCTTTTCAATCTAAGATGTCTGTTCACTCGTGCAAACACAGAGGTTGGAAGCTCTTTTCAATCTAAGATGTCTGTTCACTCATGCAAACACAGAAGTCGGAAGCTCTTTTCAATCTAAGATGTCTGTTCACTCGTGCAAACACAGAGGTCGGAAGCTCTTTTCAATCTAAGATGTCTGTTCACTCATGCAAACACAGAGGTCGGAAGCTATTTTCAATCTAAGATGTCTGTTCACTCGTGCAAACACAGAAGTCGGAAGCTCTTTTCAATCTAAGATGTCTGTTCACTCGTGCAAACACAGCGGTCGGAAGCTCTTTTCAATCTAAGATGTCTGTTCACTCGTGCAAACACAGAGGTCGGAAGCTCTTTTCAATCTAAGATGTCTGTTCACTCATGCAAACACAGAGGTCGGAAGCTCTTTTCAATCTAAGATGTCTGTTCACTCATGCAAACACAGAGGTCGGAAGCTCTTTTCAATCTAAGATGTCTGTTCACTCATGTAAACACAGAGGTCGGAAGCTCTTTTAAATCTTTCATCAAGTATGTTTTTGCAGTTTCTTTGATAGTGTATTTATGAATGTATTGTTTTCCCAGCCGCGCGCTTCTCCGGACGGGTCGTGCTGCGAGGCGGCGGGGGGTGCGGGGGGGCAGCGCCGCGCCGCGCCGCGCAGCAACGCGTCCTCCGACACGAGCGCGCGCAGCAAGAGCACCACGCCCGTACGTACCATGCTGCACTAATATATTCTCTCATATCTTCTATCTTTAAATCATCGTCATCGGATATACAGGGTTAATTGTAAAACACCGAAAACCTCTCAGGACTATGTTACTAACATCATAATCAACAACTTTTGTTCTATCCCTGATCCTATCCCCTATACCTCTGAGTTTGTTTCGGTTTTTCATCTCAGAGTAGTTAGTTATGAAATACCGGCCCCATCTAGCTAAACTAAACTTAACACGCAAAAAAAAATCAAGTTTCACATGTATAGTCTTAATAGTTTCGGAATAAAATGGCTATGACATACGGATGGACGGACAGACAGACAGATATGACGAAACTATAAGGGTTCCGTTTTTTGCCATTCGTCTACGGAACCCTAAAAAACACGACGTGTAAAGGTGTTATTTATAACTAATTTACAAAAAAAATATTTAATTTCAAAAATTTAGCTTTTGTCGTGACTTCCAGATCCGCTCAGTGGAATTGTCAGCATGGCGGCAGGACAGCGGCGCGCGCGTGTACCGCGACTGGTCGGCGGCGCACGCGCACCCGCCCGCCTGCGCGCGCATGCCCATCGCCTCGCACACCATCTACAACGGTAACCTACCTCCTTATGCTTACAATCGTTAAAACCAGGCAGTCCAAAATAATTTTCACGCAAGCTCCGCCCCCATGCAGCCTGGTTAGGCCATTGTATACTAAACGCTAACACAGCAGTAATAAAGTTGAATATCGCGTGCGCTCTTTCACCATGTTCGGTTTTGAAACTAAATGTCGTAAGTCTCAATTCTTATTTCGTTAATAACTATAGTAATAATTGATCTAGAGAAAAAAAATGTCCTATATTTGGATAATCTATACTAATATTATAAAGCGGAAAAGTTTGTTTGTTTGTTTGCTTGAACGCGCTAATCTTCGAAAGTACTGGGTAGATTTGGATACAATTTGGTATGGAAGTAGCTTGAAACTTGAGGAAGGTTATAGGCTACTTTTTACGCGACTGCAAAAAAGAAGAGTTATGTTTTTGCCGTGATAGAATCCACGGGAGCGAAGCCCCGCGTGAGTACTAGTAAACTATATTTTCTTACTGTCAATACTAATTTTAGACATAAAATCCGAGTAACCTTGATTAAATTTTGAATAATCTTTAAAAAGACATGATTTTCGATTAAAAAATGAATCAAGTGAAAATGTTCCAATTACGAAACAGGTCTAGACATGTAAAGAAAAAAATCCAATTAATCATATACTAAAGTTCCATTTTGATTATATGCGTGATTGTTTCAGAATATTAATGCAAAGTTACATACAATTTAGGGAGCCTTCTCTTAAGCCAACCCATACGCACAAAACGTTTTGGGAATACCTTCATTGTGCGTACGGTTAAGGAGTGAAATTCCCCGCCGGAGTCTGTGTTTCCTGATAGCTATAACCTGGGGGTCTTTAAGTCAAGAGTGAATAGGTTATTTTTAGGTAAGCGTGCTCCATCTACGACCACATCATCACTTACCATCAGGTGAGATGGTGGTCAAACACGAAACTATTATCAATTAAAAAAAAAATCAAAATAGAACTAGCAACGTGCGTAGAAATCACATTACTAGCAATCTTGTTAACCCCTCCAACTAAGCTAAATATGCTTGTGCCTGGAGTGGGTTCAGGTCAATAGTACTTATGTAACTACTATCAGTTTTCTGACTATCTGATCGACTACTAAACGACAGCGGAATTTAATCATAAAACGTTATGTCCTTACTAAGAATGTCTCCTACACATGTGTAATTTCCGTGAAAATGAAAAACATCATGGCTTAGTAATAATGTTACGCCAGTCGCTTAGCGAAGTACGTCGAGAAACTTCGACAGAAATCTAGAATGTTCGAGACACTAACGCCACCTGGCGGCGAGTAGCAGTACTGAGTATATCGAGAAAGTTCGACTGACGTCTAATACGTTCGAGACAGTAGCAGTACTGAGTATCTCGAGTAGCTTCTGGAATATTCTTGGCAGTATAGGCAGTGAGCCGATTTTACAAGAATGTTCTAGAACTCAGAGACCGAAATAAATCGCAGAGGAACGCAGACGCAGTCTTATTTCAAAATACGAGGCGATATAACCGAAGCTTTACAAGTGAATTTCGGTGCGATTTAAGTGTTGAGTGACAAGTATTGTACTGTGAATAACTGTGTTAATTTTTGTTTTGTATTTCTTTAACTAAAGTGTTAATTTTGGTTTAATTGGCGTTAATTATTTCTATCCCGAACCCCAGCTCGTAACAATAACAAGTATATAATTTTGGGGTACAATAATAGTAGATTAGTAGCCAAGGGCTGTAAGTCATCAATTGCAGCCCGAGATATTTAGGCGCCCGCCTATAGTTCGAGGGTGCAATTGATGCTTACACCCGAGCTAACTACTCTGCTTTACATCTCGATTGTGAGGTAAGTAGAAAAAAAACCGGCATTACAAGAATAAAACATTTTAAAGTAAAAGTTTTCTATTCCCGCCTTTTTTCATCTTAGCTTTTTACTTAGAACAACAACGCATAGAAGGATAGTACGAGTGCAAAAAGTGAGGCAACTAAAACTTAGCCATTTTTGGCTAACTTTGCTCGACGAGCCGTCAGTACTCAAGGCCACATTCTGCCGAACAGAGCTCGCGAGTAAATAATTTAAAACGACCGTTTGTAGCGTAAAGGGATGTCACAGTCCTTCAGGAAAACAAAAAACGTGTAATCAAATTACATTTCACAAGTAAATACTTACATTTTATACATTATATTTAAGTAAATCGACCATCAAACAAAAATTCTAATAACCTAACTTATCACAATTCAATGTTGCTATCCGTGAGGAAAAAAATACCCATATTGATTTCTTTAGTACTTATTTTTGTTTAAAAAAAATATAGTTTTGGCGGCAATTATGTATGCCTCAAACTAAACTATATTTATTTACAGCTACTACCTACAGTGTTTTATAACTAAAAGTTACTGTTATTTCAAAGAGTGGCATCATAAAGATGACAATTTTACTGATTAAGATTTTATTCATTTAAGTAATGTTCTCAATAATATTTTTCTATTTCATAAATACAACACATACTTTTAATTGATATCAAACGAGATTTTTCAAGCAATTAATACATTTCTATAATATCATTATAACACATTACACATCAAACATTCTAAACGCAATAAACGATATCTCATTTCGTTTACCTTCCGTAAATATATGTCATATAAGTCATATTACATGAACAAACATCATCTTATTTAGTTTCATAACATAAAATACTTGATTTGATTCAGCAACATAATAGTGCGTTTTCACATTTTTGTGGTACTGGTACTGGTAATGGTATCACTGAAAGCTATATTTGTGTGCGTTTGAAGAACGTAGATACATTCGGCTCACGCACACAAAGAAAATAAAGTGGACACACGAAATCGCTCGTGTTTTGTTCTAGACGCCTCTTCTATGCGTTGTTGTTTTAAGGTTTTTTAATATTTTTTTTCAAGAATGAAATTGAGCTTCGCCGTTCGATATTTAAAATTGATGACTATAATTATACTTGAATTATACTCATACGAAGACAAGGCTGAATAGCGAAGCGACCTCTTTTGTCATTGGGCTGAATGCATGATGTCTGGTTAGAGGTACGCGAACTTTTTGAAAGAGTGAAGAGATTTTGTTTTAATTACTTACCGCCCTAGGGCTTTTCTAGCTACATTATTACCCTAGAGCGCTAATTGGTTACCTACAAGCCCCATTTGGGGGTAATAAGGACCTACTTACCGAATATGAGAGATGTAAAGTATATTTTATCTGTCTATCTAACTGCACAAGCCAATCTTCAAGGTTAAGCAACGTTGGACGAGGTCAGTTCATGGATGGGTTACTTTGAAAGATAACTACAACATAGTTGGGAAAAAGTCTAAGCAGCGAAGATGATGACATACATACATACATACCTAATAAAATGTCGTTTCATAACACGCACGGTATAGGTAACTGTAAGTTTACCTGGGAATCTTGAAACTTTGCTTCTAGAATTTATAACATCCATTTATTACTACTTTAGAAAGTATGCCACCTAATCAAATACACGAGTCGTGGCCGCGATGTAGTCTCAGGTAGCACAGCTGGGCACTGTAGTGTATGGGTTCTTGAATTAACATTGTTGCGATATTCTCTATATCACAAGTTTCGACAGAGGTTTTTAATAGGTGTATTCTTTCTTGGCAAACTTAACGTAATATTATGATAAATGAATGCTCAGATTATATCTGGTGTTGTTTACTTTTCAAACCTTGTCTTCAAGTGAGATTGGGATTGATTTGGGACTCTGGAGTGGAATTCCCTGCCGAAGTGAGTGTTTCCTCATAGCTATAACCTGGAGACCTTTAAGTCAAGAGTGAATAGGTTACTTTACAGCAAGCGTGCTTCATCTTCGACCACATCATCGCTTACTTAGGTGAGATGGTGGTCAAATGCGAATAATGAAAAATCCCTACATAATGCCAAAGTTGGGTGAAAAAGTATGGCAAGTTCAAAGATTGATGGAAGCAGCAGAGTAACCCAAAACCTAGTAGAAATTGTACTTACTTTGAATAACAACAAGAAAAACACTAGGAGGTATTAACATAAAAAGTAACACAAAATTTAGAATGTATTTTAGATATTGATTATACAAAAAAGTCACGTATGTAGGTAACTGTTTACATTTTTACAATTCATCGATAAGTAGTAACGTGTAAGTAGTGAGGTCAGGGCAGTCGGAAGTCACATTAGCGGCGCCTGACAGTTGGTAGGCTTGTCTACTTTGGATAATTTTATGTTCATATTGAAATGGTTACTTTGTGTTACATTAAATATACATTAAGTTTTCTTTGTTAATGTTGGTATATTTACAATGATGAGGGACCTGAAGTAACCTAAAGTTGGAATTATGTTCCACTAACAAAAAAAGTGTTTTTTTTTTATTAAAAAAAATGTGATTCAATCACTGTGTAGCTCATCATTTTTCTCTCGTGATTTATTGCACAATCATGTTTGTGCTACGGAGCTACGACGTAGCTCACATATGCTACAGCATAGTTGAATGAGTAGGATAACTGATATGTTCCATTTCTAGATAGTCATTAAAACCCTCAAGAGCTTCTTGTACTCATCAATATAAAAGGGCTGCTTCGTAGTTTTATAATAATCAATAACTAACAAGCTACAGTCTAATCATATGAAGACTACCACTTACCAGTGTCAATTTTTTTTTTTATAGTTCATAGGCTTGCGTTTGACCATAATCTCACCTGATCTTAAGCGATGATGTGGTCGAAGATGAAGCACGCTTGCCTAGAAGTAACCTATTCACTCTTGACTTAAAGACTCCCTAGGTTATGGCTATCAGGAAACACAGACTCCGGCAGGGAATTCCACTCCTTAGCCGTACGCACAATGAAAGTATTCCCAAAACGTTTCGTGCGTATGGGTGGGATTTTTGTTTGTCTTGTAGTCCGATGATGGAACGGGCTTAGTTTAAAATGAGGTATACAAGTGTCACATACGAATCGACATAATAAGAATATTTATTTGCATAAAATATGGTGCATTATAGGTCTTAATATAATTACATAGATCATTCATGTTTCACCATTTATTGAGAAGAGAGAGATTACTAAGCTATGTAGTTTGTTTTAATGATTTATTTTCAATATTTTATATTTAATTTGTTGTAATTTTAATAATATAGATTGGTTTATTGCATCAAAGTAGCACAACCTGTTATTGAGAAGAAGATATTGACTATTGAAATTTATGCCAATAAAAAAATATTTGTTACTAGCTTTTGCCCGCGACTTCGTTCGCGTGGGAGGCTTTTTCGAGTAAATCCCGATTCCGTGAGTATTCCGGGATAAAAGTAGCCTATGTGTTATTCCAGGATGTCAACTATCTACTTACCAAGTTTCATTCAGATCCGTTTAGTAGTTTTAGCGTGAAAGAGTAACAAACATACATCCATCCATCCTCACAAGCTTTCGCATTTATTATATTGCTTCTGCCCGCGACTTCGTTCGTGTGGGAGGGGTTTCCCGCGTAAATCCTGATCCCGTGGGAATTTCGGGATAAAAACTATCCTATAACCTTCTCAGGGTCCTAAACTATTTCCATACCAAATTTCACCTAAATCCGTTCAGCGGTTTAGGCGTGAAAAGGTAACAGATAGACAGACAGCCAGACAGAGTTACTTTCGCATTTATAATATTAAGTAAGAAGTAAGATATAATATGAGTAAGAAGTAAGATGATTGATGTGTTGTCAGGCGGCGCGGAGGGCGAGGCGTTCAGCGGCAGCCCGCGCTCCGACAACTACCGGCTGGAGTTCGCGCGCGGCCGCTCGCCCCGCACGCCCCGCACGCCCCGCGCGCCCCGCCTGCTGCCCTCGCCCTCCTCCTCCGCCTCCGACCTGTCGCTGCCGCAGCCCATACAGATCAGGTACATCTCCACAACATCCCGTTCAACTCGCTATAGGAATCGTAATGGTCTATAAACTTGGGGTAGGGTGATGAGCCGTCCTTCTGCGAAGTTGTTATATCGCAGAAGGAGGCTGCGGAAAGGGAGAGGGAGATCTCGAGCGCTCTCCCGGCCCGCAGAAGGCGCACCGGGCGTCGACAGAGGGCAGACAATGCCCTCTACCGGCCTAAATGGGTCCAGGGACGGTGGGCTCGGGGATGCTCGCCGTCCCCTATAACACTAGACCCGAGGTAGCGGCGCGTTTTGTTCCACGCGCGCTCTTCTTAGAAATTGCAGGGGGAGCCAAACACCTCACTCCCCTGCTTAAAAAGATAGGGCCCGCAGAGGCGGGCCAGCACTAGTCGGGAGCCGCGTTGAAGAATACATATGTATTCTCGCAGCCCCCGGCGCATGTGTACGAGGGAACACGCGGTGGTTTTAGTCAGTAAGAATCGGACAGACCCCTTCGCCCACGGCAGGGCGGAAGACATCCATGAGGATTTCCAGCCCGAAAAAAAAAGGTTGATGAGCCGCCGCAGGAGACGCTCCGGGCGTCGGGAGTCACAGGGTGACTCCCAGCCACCTCCGGGCGGCCTGTGGGCTGCGAGCTATGGGTAGCTCGTCGCGCGACTGAAACCAGCCCCGTGTAGACGGCGCCGAGTGTTCCACGCGCGCCTTAAGCAGTGTCAGCTAATTGTCGGGGCCCCAAGGGGGCCGTTGCCTGCCGGGGTTGCGGAATTGCTTGAAAGAGTTACCGCGGCCTCGGTACACGAAGGGCAAACGACGGAACACGGGTGGGTTTTAGTCAGTAAAAGTCTGACACAACCTACTTCTTCACCCAGGTCGGGAGGCAGTCATGGGATGATTTCCCATACTTAAAAAAAAAGTCCAGTGACATAGAACTCGGGAACGTACGCAAGTACGCCGTACGCCAGTACGCCGTACGCCAGTACGCCGTACGCCAGTACGCCGACTCTCAAAGCACTCTCTCCGAGGTGACTGTGCGTATTATTCCACGCGCCTCCCTCATGGATGACATAGAGGAGTCAAACACATCACTCCTCCCGTTTAACCAGACGGCCCGAGGCGGGTGCCGCGTTGGAGAATATTTATTTTCTTCGCTCGCCTAAGGGCGGTACATATATACGAGGATTTCCACCTCGAGAAAAAAGCCATTGAATTTTTGGCATACTTTCAACTAAATAAATCTTTACATATCGCACGCTTAAACCAATACTGTCACTATCCCAAAAAGTCAACTTTTCAGGAGAGGCAAAAAATGGAATGAGACTGGGAACATTTTTGTTTAGTGACGAAGCGAACTACTGCCCGTAAAGTGGTTATTTCTGTTACTTTCAGACTAGTGTAAGCGCGATTACGCGTAGTTCTACGTTTCCCAACAGATGGTATTAAAAAGTCGATTTGGCAAAATTTTGGATAGTGACAGTATTGGATTAAGCGTGCGATATGTACTAACGGAGATTAATTTATAGTTTGTCCTTTGTTGGTGTTGTTTGTGCATGTAACAGTTTATTATTGTAAAAAGCATGAAAACAATAGAAAAACTTTAATTAAACAGCAAAAATAACTGCCCCCTAAAGTAGCTTGATTTAAGACGGATATAAATCCTTAATTTCCAATTGCATGGAGCCATTTAGTTTTATAAACCATAATTTAAAAAAATATTTTACCTGTATAAAACTGATTCGCTGATTCTTCTAGTAAAGAGTAACCATTTCTTGCTGGTTTTTCTCCATAAGAAACAACCAATTTCGAACCATCCGCTAACTTCTCATTTTTTATCCTATGAAGGCTTATGTGAAATAAAACATTTTGAGTAGAGTTGAGTTTTAGTAGTGTTCTTGTTTCCTATGATAGATAGATATATATACTCTTTATTGTACACCATAACAGAATTAAATAAGGACTTAACTACAAAGGGTGTTACAATTCCATTCAAAAAAGCAACTAAATGATTCCATGCAAAAAAATATAAAGGTATATTAGACTAGTTGTAATAATGTTGTTGTATGGTGTTTCCGAAGGTGGTGATGTGTGGGAGTAGCGCTATTACCTAACATTAACCCTGCGCGAGCGCATACAAGGTGAGTGCTTGCCGTACGCTTTTGTCCCTTATTCAGTAATAAACCTAGCAAAAAAAATTAGAACATTGACGTAGACGAAACATATTTGTAGATATATCAGTAGTATTTTAAAACTGTTTCCAAAATATAAATTTCAATCCAGTAATTTCTGCTTTGAAAACTTTAGTAATGCTTGTAGTAGCTGGAGAAGTTAGATAGTATTTTTTGAAACTGCATGTGGTTGTAGAAAAACCTTTAACGTAGTAGAGAAACGCTTAGCATAACCAGCGTTTTACTAAAATATTGAATGATTAAAACTGCCATGCTTACAGTTATAACTCCCTTTGATTTTAACTCCCTTTAACACAGCATTTTTTTACACAACAAAAAAAAAATATTTTCATAATTTTAATTCTGAAATCGCACCAACAGTGAGCCAACGAAAGAGGAACCGGAACCGGATGAGCCCGCCATAGTCCCCACACTGCGACCGGCAGGCCCCGCACGCACCGCTCTACTCACTCACTGACTCTGACTCACTCACACTGAGTCAGTGACACTCATAGGGCGACCTTCACTGTGTTACCGATGCGTGACCATGAGTTACTGACTGGATCAGGCATACTCACTGAGTTACGGACAGGTTCACTGGGTAACCGACACCGTTATAAGTTACATACATACACTCACGGATACACCGACACTGAGTTATTGAGTCAATTAAGGCTATATTAATAAATGGTTCACTCATGATCTTCAAACTTCCTGGCTGAAACGTTTTAAATTATATGGTTTTACATTTAAACTGAAACTTTTGAAAATATTTTCTAGGCCATGGCCGTGGTGAACAGTTTATTAATATGAGGTCGTTATATGAGTGTAAGTCAGTAACACTCACTCTCAGCGATACTCAGTGACTTACACCCGACACAGACATGTTAATTAAAAACTTTAGTATAAAACTTGTATATGTCAAATTTGTAATCTATGTAAACTTTTATTTATTTACCTTAAATTCTTGTTAGGAGTTTGTTACCTGATTTAATATTGGTTTGAAGTGTAGAACTTCGTGAAGATGGCCAGCGTATGTGCCAATCCAAAAAGTTACATAATATATAAATGTAAGGTGCTAAAATTATACTTCTGGAATAAAAGAAACCCCTTTTCTATTTAAATAAGTTTTGGTGGTCATTACTGCTACAAAGGCCGGCAAATGTCCGGTGTTCGCTGGAAGCCGGAATGGGAGAGTTAGCAATCTGTATGTGACCCCGTCACGCGAACTACTGCTGCTGAAATTTGGGTCGTCGACCATGTATTGTGCTATTTTTATTTACCCTTTTATTACTTTTCTTATCTTGACCTAACGCTTGAAAGTTCGAACTTAACAAGCTTAATTTTGACTATTACGTAACCTTTCAATTCTAAAAGTTGTTTATTTTTCTGTGTTCTTAGAATACTATTTACTTATTTCATCCCAAAAATCAGCTGGCTCGCGTGATTTACGTAAAAAGATTATTTCAGTGTACATTTTGATCGATTGCTTTATTTTCATTACCAGACTAATTCCAAGTCTTATGAATTTTAATGTCGGTATTTCAATAACATTTAATTATCACTAGAGGGGTTTTTTAATCAGAATAGATTATTAAAAGACATGTAATGTCGAGAGAAGAGTGCTCCTATTGTTAGTATAATAACAAGCGCAGTCTTGTGCAGTTATTGACTCCGACGAGTGCTTTAATTCGCATCTGTTATGTACTTAAGCTACGTTAAACATTGTATTCTATTTAATAAAGATTAGGCTTACCTTTTCAAGCTGCTTCCACGAAAAAGCGAATTAGCAAGAAACAATTCTAATAAAATTAATCGTTAAATAGTTAAATTATAATAAAATTATTATTTTTTGAAATAATAAATTTATAAAAATAAAAATTATTATTATTTGCAATAATAAATTTATTAAAAAGTAATATTTAGTATTATTATAATTGCTTTGTTTTTAGTTGTCCTTTTTTGTGGAAGCAGCTTTCTCTAGTTATATTTCTTATAGTTATGGTCTTCCATTGTAAGCTAAATACTGAAGCTTTAATATAGACTTAACGCTAGACTTGTAGTGGTGCTAATGACGTCCAAGTGCAGTACTGATGCTACAATATGTCAACCACTGCAACTGGACGATCTAACTGTTAGGTGCTGATTTATACCGATTTTTATGTATAACTATATAGTCTTACTGATATTTGAATATCAGTAAAACATTCCACAAAATCAATTACAGAGTAACGAAGATAACATTTTAAATACACAGGCTTTTTGTTACAAAATCTGCCAAGAAAATTTTTTAGAAGAAGCCTCTAATGAATTTTGAACTTTAAGCGTCAAATTATTACGTGGACTTGTTATATAACAGTATTATTGGAACTTAAAACGGAATATTTACCATGTATAATGATGGCGCTTGCAACAGTGCCGAAATATCGGAAACTTTAGACAGTAAATATCACGTTTTAAGTTCTAATGACATTGTTACTGACCGTAACAGTTTGAAAACTTGATGTATAACTAACACGAGACTAATATTTAGCACGATTCATGAACAGACAAGCCCAACTGCAACCTTTTGCTTGTCTCCTAATTGAGACTTCCCCTCGTCAACCTTTACGGACGATCAATCATTTTCCTACTGGTTTTCATGCAGGAAGGGCAGGGGAGTGGTGTGACCCGGTTACCCATCGGGTACCGGTTGATGCAGGCGGTTTACGACGTGTTAAGTAATGGCGTTCTTGTAATAACTCCATATTGTTAATGGTCTGGTTGTAATTTGAAACAAGTTATTCGGAATTATAAAGGTCACGCTGCAATTATTTTGTGAGGTTCGAATTCCACTGAGCCGTGTTTTAAGAACTGAACTAAATATCTAAATTGGTATATCTAGTTTTGGCAAGACGTAAAAAAGCGATGAAAATTGTTACATGATACACTTTTGGTGTAAATATATATACACAAATAAAGACTCGTTTAAATAAATATATTATTATTTTAACGAACACACATACCCGAAAATAATTCAAATTATTAAATAAAAATATATATTATTCGTTGTAACTAGTAAATATGAAAGAATGGTACGGTCGTGCCGCTTTTTTGCTCGACTTGGCGGGGGCACTGCTGTGCCCCCAGATTTATATTACATACAACACAATAAGTATTTTATAAATGTAAGACTTAAAAACTAATATAGAACAGCTCAATTGTATATAACTTAACGAATAAGCATTATTAATAACATATTAATTTTGTGTAATCTTTATTCAAATTATACTTTTAAGATGGCGGCATCACAGAATATATAAACATCTGCAAAAATGCACAAACGTTTATACGATATTTTTTTAAGATAAACTGCAAAAAATACTATGTATTTCCTGTCATATTGTAGACTTTAAACGTGTAAGATAATTATAAAGCATAGATTACTTCTGTATATAAGATAAGCTAAGTTCGGTGCATGTATATAATGTAGAATGTAAACCGTTTATCTGCGAGTAATAAAGATTTGTATAACGATTTGTTTTTGTTGTTTTACTATAAACTTTGTCCTTTTTCTTTTACAGCCTATTGGACCCCTCCGCACAGGCCTTTGTCCCAGTAGTTGGAACGTTAAAGGCCGATTATGATTCTCTCAATAACCAAAGCATAGGTATATGATACTCATAATTGTAGTAATCATGATTGTAGTGTTTGTATCTATACAGTACAGATACAATACATTGTCTCACGTACCACTCTGGAGGGGGCTAGCTGTCACACGTCAGTCTTGTGACGAACGCGGTACGAGTCGGACGGCGCCTGCGCTCCGTAGTGTGTAGTAGTGAGCCAGTGACAGTTAGTGCTCTTACCTGAAGGACCCACGGGTCCTACAATGGTGGTCAAATGTCCGTTTTTAATAGCACTACTCATAGTGCTATTAAAAACGGACATTTGACATTAAAGGTCTCAACCTTTAATGTACATATACAGTGCGCTTCATTATGTCAGTAGGTTTTAAGCTACCCCTATTGTTGGTTAAAGCGAGCATTAAAAGTAGTGTCAATAACAGTATATGTCAATCTACTAAGTTAAGCAACACTTGCCGAGGCCAGTCCATAGATGGGAACCTATGACCTGTAAATAGCCTCCATGTCTCAAGAAGCACGTTAAGGCTGGGTTCCGGCTGACGTTTGTCCTTTTCATTTCCTGACTCTCGTTAAAACACATACACACAATCACTCTAACCTACGCACACACACACAATTGAACGCACACTCTCACTCACACACATCTTTTTTCTATTTTTTTTTATAGTTTGCTTGTTATTTTATTTTTGATTTCGTTTTCTGTGTTGTATAATTTTCGCCCATAATCTACTGTAAATTATTCTATGCACAAATTTGAAAATTTTAAATAACTAAGAATGAGGCCTGGTGTCCTGAAATAAAGGCCATGAGCCTAGCTTAGGCACCAATCTCTCACAATACGTTTTTATTTATTTATTTATTATATACTTTATTGTACACCTTACAATACACTTAAGGATATAAATAATAAAATTAGTGTACAATGGGCGGTCTTATCGTACAGGGCAATCTATTAGAGACAACCTTTGGATGGACAGAAATTAAAGGAGTTTAAATTAAAGGAGTTTTATATTATTTATAATATATTGTTAATGTATAAAAACCATTGTATTGTGGCGAGAAATAAACCATTTACTTACTTACTTACTTTTGATAGTCGTTACGGGTAATGGGAAGCCAGATAGGAAATCGGACACCACTCTTGCCATGTGGAATCGTTTTCCACAGTAACCGGATTGTAGACGTATGTAGGCATTCGCTTCAAGAAATACAATTCATGAAATTATCTGCAACTCATTAAACTGGAAGTCGGCGCCAATATAATTGGGAAAAGGATTGAAAGACACAGTTGATAGGCACCTTTGTCACAATGCAAATATTATTAGTGAATAAGAAGACTCTATGTAGGCATTTCTTTGAAAACATTTAAAAGTTTTTTTTAACAATTTGTACTTATTTATAATTTTTTTCTCTCTGTATCTACATCGTATATCTAGTTATTAGTGAAAACTTGTAATTGGCCATATTTTATGTATTATCCTTATTATAGGTTCCAAATTATGACTTTTCTTATCAATATAAATGCATTACAAACTGGACGTTCACAAGGCGCCAGTCTCCAGATGGCGCGGTTCCAACAGCATCACAGCCTAACTCGTTTCCAGCAAGCGCGTGCTACGCGGATGAGGCAATAAGGCGATGTGTTCCGAGAAATATCCCTGGATTCTCGTCAATCAGGGATTACAAAGTTCAATTAAACACTGTGGTAGCTATTTATCACTACTTTTTTCAACAAACGCGCGTGCCACGCGATGGCAACCAACCGGCGAGGAATCCCAAAATATCCCGGGTTTTTCATCAAATGGGGATTACAACTTCATACAATAGATAATTCGCGACCCAATTATCGGTTTCAAAAGGCGATTCCAAACGATATTTTTCCAATTATAATTATCTCAACAGGGTCCCATGACCGACATTTTCAACAACGGAACCAAAGTCTATCTGTCAAGTCAGAGTAATGTCAAGATCAAATTTCTTTATGTCAAAAGGGTGCGTTCGGAAACGCTTGGTACTAAACATCTACCCCCCCCCCGGACGGGCCTACCCGTCCACTAATCAATTGGAAGTCTTGACAAGGTTGCAAATTTAACACAGCTTCAATGCGGCCAAATACCGTAGCTAGTTACTCAAAGGTGAGAACGGTGTCTCCCAACAATCTCCGCCAGCGTCCCTTTGCCGCTTTCACCGCGGCCCCAAAAATACCCCCCCAATGGGGGCAGGCTGGCGGGTCAAACAACCAAGTGACCCCTCGGCGGGCCAAACTATTACCAATATCAACCTGGCTCTCATTAGGAAGGCGTGTACCTCCTTCAAATAGTTACTTGTACCCTTGTAATTCGTACCGCAATCAGACCTAATCAAAGAAGGTAACCCATGGCGAGACACAAATCTTTCCAAAGTCGCCTCAAAGGCCTCTGTCGAGAGGGAGGTTACCAGCTCCAAATGTACTGCCTTGGTTGACAGGCAGACAAACACACAAATAAGCCTTAACAATCTTACTATTACGAAGGGTGGACGTCTTCAACAAAAGGGAACCAACAAGTCCGTTACGACGCCAGCAAAGGGCCTCGCCTCATTGACGCGATCAGCCGACAAAATCCAAATTTCTCGCTGCAGAATGGCCAACAGCGCATTGCAACCGGCATGCGAGTTCTTAGTGTGACGATCAGTCACCAACAATTGAACCAAGTGGCCCTTCTTGGGCAACAAAAGGGGGTGACGGGCCCCATAAGGAAGGCTAGAGTGCCTCAACCGTCCTCCAAACGCGTTTCACGAAGTGGCTCGTCCCAACCAAGTTCAGTTATAACAAGGGCAGGAGCACCAATTTTAGGGTACGGACAACTCACAAGGGTGATTTCAAACCAAGTCCTTCCCTCAACAGTGGTGTCAGCCGGTTCGCCAATTCCCCAAATCTTGCCTGAAAGGTCATTCACCTTCAGGCCAACCTGTCCCGCTAACCAAGACGACAAAAGGCAACCCTGGACTCCCGTGTCCAAAATGGCACAGACCACAATCGAGTCACCCAAGGGTCCCCAGACCTTGACCGAGGCCGTTGGCAACAAAACCGTCTTGATCGGGGGGGTCCTTTAGCGGGGCAGGCGTCAATCTCTTAGTGATGCCTGGGCGGCGACCGATCGCCGCATCCAGGCTGCCTTCGTTCACGACGAGGCCAACAATCAAAATATTCGTCCGCGCGGTGTCCCGAGCCGCTCGCCATCACTGAAGGGGCATATCCCATCGGATGCCCGAATGGCGGAGGGCGCGACTCCAGCTGGGGACGTTCCGCCAACGGAGGGGAAAGGCAGCGGCGCCGACCCGGCCACTGCTGCCTAGCAGCCAATGCGCGTTCTCCCTGACGAGGGGAGACCAAATGGCGCTCGCGGGGCTCCCGTTCAACTTGCGCGGGGGGTGGAGTGCAGCGTACAGAATTGCGGGCCTCAGCCCGGTGCTCGTCTCCGGGGTGCCCCCCCCTGCGCGAACCCTCCTCAGAAGATGGTCTGCTGGAGTGGTTCGCGTTGGCGCACAAAATCTCCAAGTGGGACCCCTTACAAATTCTACACGGGCGGGGGTCGGGGCAGTCCCGATGAAAGTGGGCCCCCAAGCACGAGAAGCAAAAACGGCGTGCGTTGACAATGCGGCGGCGGGCACTTACGTGCAAATTCAAAAAGTCCGGGCAACGCGCCATGACATGCCCCGTTGCCTTACAAAAGTCACAATGATGCGGACTCCGGGCGCCAGCAAAACGGGGGGCGGGGCGAACATCAACAGGCCCCCTAGCCCGAGGACTCCGGGCGCCAGCAAAACGGGGGGCGGGGCGATCATCAACAGGCCCCCTAGCCCGAGGACTCCGGGCGCCAGCAAAACGGGGGGCGGGGCGAACATCAACAGGCCCCGTAGCCCGAGGACTCCGGGCGCCAGCAAAACGGGGGGCGGGGCGAACATCAACAGGCCCCCTAGCCCGAGGACTCCGGGCGCCAGCAAAACGGGGGGCGGGGTGAACATCAACAGGCCCCCGAGCCCTAGTCCGTCCCTGGTCTCTAGGCCGAGAAGGTAGTGGGGGTGACCCCGTGGCGCCACGAGTGTTATCCGAAAACCGACACTCGTCTTCCAAAAATTTGAGGAGGTCGTCAAAGGGGGGAAGATGGGTGGCACTATCCCCACCATACTTCTGCTCAAAACGTGACCTCAGCTCCGCGGGGAGCAACTGCAGCACTATGTGCACCAACAAGTAGGACCAATGTTCTACCGGTAACTCCAAGCGTCTCAAGGCGTTGGTCGCTGAGACCAACGGGTTCAGCAAGTCAGTGCGCAACGTCGACATGCTGACAATGGCCGGTAGCCCCAAAATCTGGTCGATGTGCACATCAGCCAGGCAGCGCTTGTTCTGATACCGTCGGGAGAGAAGCTCCAGAGCGGTCGGGTAGGAGGAATCCGTCACCGGCAAGTGCTGCACCAAGGCTCTGGCTTCGCCCTCCAGGACAGACAATAAATAGGCCAGCTTCTGGGCAGGTCCGAGGTCCGAGCGTGCATCAACAAGACTATCAAACAGATTTAGGAAGCCCAGCCAGTGGTCCAAGCGACCGTCAAAATGTGGCAGCTCCAGGGTGGGCAGCCTACTCAATAGTCCAGGGCCTGCAACAACAGGGGTCTGCGGGTTGGCCGCATCAGGCACCCGGCTCTTCAAAATTTCCCGCGCTCGTAGACATATGACATCCCCCAGGTGGACAATCTGGTCATAGTCACCCAAAATCCTATCGCGGGCCGTCTGATCCATCACCCCCAAATCCACGTCCATGATGTACTCGTTGAAGCGTGTGAGCACAGCATCAGCTGACTTGATCCTCTCAATCACTTGCCCATACCGAGCAAGGGTGAGCTCTTCCAATTCTACACGCTCAACCGTTGCAGTTGCCGATGTGAACCATCTCAACTGTGAGGTCAATCCGGCAGCAGCCTCCCTGACTGCCCTTAATGAGGCCATTGCAACAACAAATATTAATACAACAGGCTAAAATTAACTAAACAAACAACAATAACTTGTTAGCCGACCAAATAATTTCACCAAAATAAAACTTAAATTCAATTATTTCAAGTCCAAATCCGACCCTGTACTTATTCCAAGTATGAATCTAGCTTGCTAAGGATGGCTAGTCACAAAATAAATAACAATTGAATGTATAATACAATGCTGGATCAACCTCAAATAAATATCAATAAACACAACAATTGACTGTATAATATTGAGCCGGAGAATCTCTAACAACAATCCAATAAACAAATAAATGCAATAAGTCAATCCACACCATTCAAGTCCTATTATGTTAGACTATGTGTAATTATTATTTAGATAACCTTTCAAACTCAGATCAATGACATTCAATTATTAATTGCAACAAATACCAAATTATGTACCAAAATACAACCTAATAATTCCCAATTTCACAAATAAATCTTACCTGTCAATGCAATAAAAGGGGCTACAGTACAAATTACAAATACAACTTCAATTGATTCAACTTCAATTAGATAGCCCGGATGACATGGTAATATATTCAAAACTTATTAAGTTATAAGTTGTGTTAAGTAATCAAACCAAAGTTACTTTCAAAACTTCCAATTAAACCAGTGGATCTTATATTATAAGAGCCACGCCTGCTACCAGAATGAATCAGTGGATCTTATAAGAGCCACGCCTGCTACTATAAATGCTACCAATTTACTATGTGGATTTATTATTAAAACCCACGCTCTGCTTACCAAAATGAATCAGTCCTACAATAGGCCAGCCAACGATAACTGGATGGTCTGAACTGTCCACGGTACGTGGAGCTATAAACGTTGCTTACAATCAACAATAAACAAAAGGCCTCTGAGGCTTTATGAATACATTATTACCACTAACCTTCTGTGCTGGGTTCACCAAGCTTCGACCTTCCAAGGTCACGCCCCAAGTGTGGTATGTATGTAAATATGAGGTGAGTAAATGAAAGTGTGATGCAAGTCAAGTTTGTGGACGTTCACAAGGCGCCAGTCTCCAGATGGCGCGGTTCCAACAGCATCACAGCCTAACTCGTTTCCAGCAAGCGCGTGCTACGCGGATGAGGCAATAAGGCGATGTGTTCCGAGAAATATCCCTGGATTCTCGTCAATCAGGGATTACAAAGTTCAATTAAACACTGTGGTAGCTATTTATCACTACTTTTTTCAACAAACGCGCTTGCCACGCGATGGCAACCAACCGGCGAGGAATCCCAAAATATCCCGGGTTTTTCATCAAATGGGGATTACAACTTCATACAATAGATAATTCGCGACCCAATTATCGGTTTCAAAAGGCGATTCCAAACGATATTTTTCCAATTATAATTATCTCAACAGGGTCCCATGACCGACATTTTCAACAACGGAACCAAAGTCTATCTGTCAAGTCAGAGTAATGTCAAGATCAAATTTCTTTATGTCAAAAGGGTGCGTTCGGAAACGCTTGGTACTAAACACAAACTAATAATGTTCAATAACAATAAAAAATACATATAAATTAAACATTTAACTAAATTACTCTGGGATGTAAGGTTTATTCCATTTGTTAATCTCACCGTGATAGATGGCGTCAAATCAAATGTCACATAAGATCTTCTCTACCAAAAGAACTCCAATCCTGTCGACATGCATCTACATTAACGTTCCCACTGCTGGGATAAAGGCCTCTACGATGACACGGAATGGTCCGTAATCCACTAAGCCAGCCTAGTGCGTGTTGGTGGCTATATCTTCAGATTTGTCGTTCATAGAACTTGGTTCCCTCACGATACTTTTCCTCACCGTTTTGAGAGCAGTGGAGATTATGAAAATTACACAAAGTATCTAATGCTCCTGCTTGTGTTCGATCCTACGACGTACATCTAAAAAGTAAGTTTTAGGCAACCTTCCAAGTTTAATATAAAACTATCTTCAATTTTCCGCATAGGACACTCACTCACATTTATCATACTCACACAGTTACATACAACACACACATACACACCTCAATCACACTTTAATAATAATAAGACATTTATTTCAGACGAGTTGTCCATATTCTGTTAGTAATACAAATCTTATAAAACTATTGTTAGTACACAAAAAAAATAACATAAAATAAAAGTAATCGTAAGGTAATAAGGTAATCGTAATGGCATACGTTCACTTATTTTGATTTGTAAAAGTATAACCTTCATTTTTATTTTATTTTGCGATGTTTAGTAGTTGTTCTAGAGCTGTAAAAATTTCTGGCTTGTAAAATTGTTGCGGAGGGACACTGATCTTCTTAGATACAGGTTCTAACCTAGTTTAGAGGTCAGGGTTTCAATGTATTGCTACACTCTACTTCTACTATACCAATTTAATCGTTTTTAAGGCTTTAGTTCAATAAGGATTTATTATTATTAGTGCCTGAAACCACTGAGCTACTAATAGGTACAATCAGAGTAAGTATTGTCTATCCCCCACCGATTACTCTTCCCTGCCCTAAGAGCACCGGAAATAATTGGCTTAAAAAATAAATGACATGAGGGAGTGTGCTTACAATAGGCAATTACCGGTCAACGCTCTCGGTAGCCGACTGAAAACTTAATAAAAACAAAAGAAAAAAGCCCATACCAACCTAGTAAAACGCATACATTGCTTTTTGAGCATATTTCCTAGTATTGCCGCCGCTATAAAAGCTTCAATGGATATTGTTCCAGGTTATATTAACGAGTATAAAAGTTAGACATGCGCAAAAGGGTTTCAGAAGTAAAGCTTGGTGAAAAGTTTTCAGTTATCGCGCGAGCTTTCAGTGAAGTATACACTATACTAACTACCGGTTGGACGAGATCCAAGTGATTACAATTACATACAACTGTTATAATTATATAATTGATGAGAAATCTTTCCGTATAAGTCAAAGTTGTTATGTAGTTGTTTTTTAATACAAATAATAAAATAAACATTGTACCAAAAGTGTAATAAACTAAATGGACTATAGTTAATTACTTAGCCGATTATATTTTGTGATAAAAACACGATTGAAATCAACCTACAAACAAAAACCAATCGTAACTATTATTAGTACCTACAACTTTAAAGAGGCAGCCTTTTCCATTTGTACACAAAACTTAAAACTACAAAGATCTGAAATAAGCTACTGAAATGTTACGTCAAACTGTTTGCTTCGAGGAATTCTAAAGGAGTTTGCCGACTATCCGATACCGTGGCCTTTGAGGACGTCCCTCTCGGTTCTGGCGGCGCGGCCGTCCCAAGCCTTACCCGGACAACATCAACATCCCGACAGTGTCTGGCCTGCGAACACAAAGCCAAGCTGTTGCCGGACGTCCCCGAGCCGGTGTCGGCTCCTCCGGTGCTGATACCGACGCAAGCCCCGGTAATACAGGAGCAGCCGGCCTTCGCCCGCGAGGCCGGCCCCCGGACCGTGATGACGGCGAAACCGGAGAGTGTGCACGAGGCACTAGAGGACAGGGACCCTAACAGTCTGAACCAGCATGTGCAGGTTTGTATGAAGACGTTAATGAGTAGCATCGAAAGTTAATAAGGGGGTTGAGAGACGTGACATTAATTTTTCAGGTGTCACATTATTGATGAGTGTGTTTATTTTGAAATGTAAACAATCGATACTAACATTGACCTTGATACACAGAAAGCACACACGGATCATTAATCATGAACTGTATTTATTGTATTGAACTAACTCTGTAATCTTCTTTTTATCATAAAAAAATATATTGTGATCGATACATGAAAACATAGAAAAATACGTGATTACATACTAAATAGTAATTATTACATTATTATTAAAGATTAACAATTACGTTTTTTTAATCAGCTAAATATGGTGGCTAAAAACTAAAGAAAAGAAAATAGATGTAAATGATGTTATGTTTTTAACATAACGTAAAGCTTCATAGTTTTGTCTGACCGACCTTGACAATTCAAAAACGCCATTTAATGGTTCAATTGAAATGAAAGCTATAATTATTTTTAGGTTCTAACAGTTCAGCTTGAACTATTCTTAACGTCAGCAAACCCAGTAATTTATTAAAATGTAATTTTATTCATAATTTAACTCCGGAAATACATTAACATTTCCATTACTTACGGAGGGTTGTGAAAATTGTGTGACGTGTACATAATTATGGAAAAACTTGTAATAACCATTAATTAGGGTTTTATTTATAGAAACAATGGAAGCCTTGAAGTTTAGAGTGCCGCAGGTTATATAATATGTAAAAAGATCTTATAAATGTACCACAACGTTATGTTAATTCTAGACTTTGTGACATTACCCTGTAAAAACACTATCTACAAAATTATTAGCATAATAACTTACGTACAAAGATTAAAATCGGTACAGTAGATATAGGCCAAGAATACGTCGCAAACGGACAGTACAACAGACTCTTTTTGCATTCGTAAATTAAAAACTAAATATGTCTCAATGATGTTAATCTAAATATTTGTACAGTTTAAATATCAAATACATTGAACCCCATAGGTCATAACAACTTATGTTAGCTATTCCCAGCTGTCCCTACTATCGACGCCAACTGTTGGAGCGCCAGACAAATGTGTCTTAGCCGCGACCTGACTATTGTCACCTAGGTAATCGATTTATGTTTTACAATATAATGCAACCTCACTTGCTGTACAAAATTCGTGTAGTTCACACCCATTAAAACAATTTCTTGTGCCGAGTATTCCATAATTTGTTGTTCATCCAGCAAACTCCCTAAATCCCGTACATGGTCCGTGACGAACCTCATGACATATTTATCGAAGATAGCGTACATAATACTGAAGATTAAGAAAAGGAAAAGGAGAATATCAATTTATTATTCCCATCTCTCACCACTGGTGGCAACTGGGAACAAAAGAGTACCTATATACTAGGTCACAAGTCTACATTAGCCAAAGGGAATGTTTGTGAAAAAATAAAACCCATTTGTCACCCAAAAAACCCACCTGCTGCTTCAGTTGCCCTTGCATTCTTGGCCAATTTGTCGCCAGTGGTGGCATCAACGTTGGGGACTACTGGAAATGACCTAAATACATGTATTATTCATAGTATTAACTAGCATTATTACGTACTAGCTGTACCCGCCATTTCGGTCACATCGAAGGTTTTCCCTGCGTACCTAATTCCCTGCGAATTCCAGAATAAGAAAGCCTATAAATAATATGTTGCCCTATGATCTCTACATTCCAGTGTAAGTGCCATTTAAATTGCTACGACCGTCCTAGAGATAAGCCCGGACAAACAAAAACGCAAACAAACAATAGCTTTAAACATTTGAGAAACAGTGATTATGAAATCACAGACAAACACTTCAATTTTATATAGTCTCCAATTCTTTATTCTTTTCTTTTCCAACGCTGTCCGCGACCCAAAGGCTGGCTTTTTCTTTGGTCAACGGCTAAGCATTGCCATACAACGAGGCAATGCCGCCAGTATCTTGGGTACGTTGCCAGCCGACAGCGTTGAGGATCAATTTTTTGATGCTTTATTCTAGTTTGTATTTTATGTTAAATTAAGTTACACTTGATACATTCTTTATTTCAACTTCAATTTTATATTTCTTTGAATGCAAGTTTGTATGTAAAACCAGCATATTATACCAATCACTTGATGCTTTACTCATCAAAAAGATCCGCGAAAACCTACATAGGTATGTAGAATGGACCTAGAACCGTACAATATTTAAAAAAAATCCATTCATTTGCTAGCCCGATATGAGTACCATGTATGAATTACTGTCTACATGACTTAACGTGCCACGAACACCTAAAAGATTTTACAAAATATATAAAAATATATTTCATAGAAATTAAATTATATGAAAATTTCAGTTGGACTTAGAACATTCACGTGACATTTTACTTGAACTTTAGAAAATGCAAAACTGCTATAAAACGTGGCGCATAAACTAACAAATAAAACAAAACCATATTTTTTTCATTTGATCTAGATGAACCACAATAATAATGTTCATTTCTTTCCGACTATAAATCAGTGTCGGGGGGAAAATCAACTTCATTATACGCACAAACAACCATTAGTTTTGTAGCGCGTGAAATTGAGTAACCCTGGAAAGCCTTTCTAAAGGTATCTTGAGGGCTCTAATGAGTTTGAATAAGTAGCTCAATAAAAACACTTTTAATCTTTAATAGGATTGATGATTGAGTTTTTTTAGAGGTTTTTAGCCACTTGGCTGTGTAAATAAAGAGCATTATTTCATCAGATCAAGTCAGAATCATACTATTATTAAAGACATTAATTAAAGACTTCAAACAAATTTTCCAGATGTTGGGTTTATTAAAAAAAAAATTAACAAGTCCAAAATCCCAGTTAGCGATAAGATTAAGTAGACTAGCAAAGCTAACTAATCGAATAATCTCTCTCACTCAAATTAGTTTTAGAAATAAATATGTGTATAATTAAAAGGGTTATGATGGGGTTGGCGTATCCATGTGAATGAAACCCAGAGTTAAATTAATAGAATTTAAAAAAAAATCATAATAATAATAGCTATAAGCTGGGGGCCTTTAACACAAGAGTGAATGACAAACCGGTTAAGTAGACGCACAGCCTTACTGAGCTGATCTACGAGTGGCCCTACCTAAAAAAAAAAAAAAAACAAGAGTGAATGAGTGTGCCAATTGGTGTAACTCTGCCAGCTGCTGCGTTCCCTTCCATCTGCAAGTGTGAACAGGCATCTTCTGGGCTTGCATATTCCAACGTAGACCTCATCAATCGCTTATCCAATATATTTAAAAAAAAAAAAACAGTATAAGACGTCTCCTTTCAGACTTGGGGAGTTTTAATCTTTTATAAAAGTTGAGATCTTTGAATTGAACAGTTTACCAACTTAATTTCTCGACACAAAATAATCCAAACATTACTTCCAATATTTTATTATTAAAAGTCAGCAAACAAATCTTTATGTTTTCGTGTTACAAAAAACAAGTTGAAACCTTTTTTAACATTACAGCAGCTAGCCACCATATTATCAAATATGCTAATTCTGACAAAAAAGAAAGGTTTAATTAAAAACCTAGCCTAACCGCCGGACAAAGAACTCGAGACGTTTGCGTGACTCAAGCACGTACCTAGGCTTGAGTCACGCAAACGTAACTCTGCCAGCTGCTGCGTTCCCTTCCATCTGCAAGTGTGAACAGGCATCTTCTGGGCTTGCATATTCCAACGTAGACCTCATCAATCGCTTATCCAATATATTTAAAAAAAAAAAACAGTATAAGACGTCTCCTTTCAGACTTGGGGAGTTTTAATCTTTTATAAAAGTTGAGATCTTTGAATTGAACAGTTTACCAACTTAATTTCTCGACACAAAATAATCCAAACATTACTTCCAATATTTTATTATTAAAAGTCAGCAAACAAATCTTTATGTTTTCGTGTTACAAAAAACAAGTTGAAACCTTTTTTAACATTACAGCAGCTAGCCACCATATTATCAAATATGCTAATTCTGACAAAAAAGAAAGGTTTAATTAAAAACCTAGCCTAACCGCCGGACAAAGAACTCGAGACGTTTGCGTGACTCAAGCACGTACCTAGCTCTTTGACTACACGCTGCGACCTACGGGTCACTCGCTCCTCTACTATTTAATTGCTTACCCTTTAGAAAGTATTAGAAAAGTCCGTCACATAGTCTCATAGCTATCTAGACACTCAGACTAAGACACAGATAAAAAACTGTCGGTCTATTTGTCCAGGTTAATCTTTCACTAAAATATAGAAGAGGTAAAAGGGCATCAGATAGGCTTTTTATCTCATAATTTCCACGAGATCAGTTGCCGAACGAAGTCGCGGGCACGTCTAGTATTAATGTATAAAAAGCTTTGTCTCATATTTTGCAATTTTTTCATTTATTTTGTTTTTCTTTTTATTTTCGTAAAGACTTTATAAAAGAACTCGACCTTTATATATATTTATATTTATTTATTTATTTATTTATCAGACAAAAAATATCCATGAAATTGTTAGTAGGTGACTTAGAATTAAATGTTAGTACCTTAAATTGAAATCACACACAACGCAACACAAAATGATTTTACACGAATTAATCATAATAATAATCAAGGATGAATTAATTAAAAATAAATAATTTTAGTTACAATGTGAAAGGTTCAAGTTGATGTCAGGTGGTTTTTTTAAACTAAATAATTATAACAATAAAATACAATAATGTCACTTTCGAAAATAATCCAAACAAAATAATCAATTTTAGGAAACTGATAAAAAGTGCGGCGTCATGTGTTCCAAATCTATACTAATATTATAAAGCGGAAAAGTTTGTTTGTTTGTTTGTTTGCTTGAACGCGCTAATCTTCGAAAGTACTGGGTGAATTTGGATGAAATTTGGTATGGAAGTAGCTTGAAGCTTGAGGAAGGTTATAGGCTACTTTTTACGCGACTGCAAAAAAGGAGAGTTATGTTTTTACCGTGATAGAATCCACGGGAGCGAAGCCCCGCGTGAGTACTAGTAAACTATATTTTAAAACTATGTACACGTATACAATGCGACAGTATTGGACAGTCGTATCGGCCTGCCACAACACTGAGAATGCTGTTACGACTGTCTCGGGCACACCTGAGCGAAGATGCTGCTCTCTTTCTAACAATGGCATGGAAGCCATCAACATGAGCGTTTGCAAACATGCCCGACGCACTGCAATGCCTCGGCAGCCGCATTCACATCCTAAAGGCATTGTTATACTGAACGCGCAGGGCGTTGATTGTCTTCTGCGTATACCTGACCCATAGACTGCACGTGTAGAATGATTGGCAACAATTATAAGCAACCTTTAAGCAACATATAAGGTTGGGGAAAAAGTCTTTACGCATTATAGTATGTATGAACTTGTAATAAAATCTCTTTGGCTATACTATTTGTATCTGGCTGGTTTTGGTATCATTGAAAGTTTAAATTTTAAAGAACATAATTCAAAATTCAAATTAGGAAAATGTGTGATTTTCATTTGTTTTTCGTACTGTCAATATGAGTGAATCTAATGAAAAACTGGGTGCACAAAAAAGCTCGATATTTGGGTACCTCACGAACTCACTAAAAGAAACCTAATGAACCGTGTACTCATTTATGATTCTTTATTACGACGTAATGAAACAAAACCAATTTTGAAGAAGCTGATAACTGGTGATGAAAAGTGAATCATGTACGACAAGAATGTGCGAAAAAGGTCGTGGTCAAAAGCCGGTCAGGCTTCACAGACTGTGGCAAAACACGGGTTAACTCGCAACAAGGTGATGCTGTGTGTGTGGTGGGATTGGAAGGGCATTATTCATTATGAGCTGTTACCACCAGGCAGGACCATCGATTCTGAACTCTACTGCGAACGACTGATGAGATTAAAGCAAGAAGTTGAGAGAAAGCGCCCAAAATTAATCAACAGAAAGGGTGTGGTTTTTCATCATGATAACGCTAGACCTCACACATATTTAGCCACTCAGCAAAAATTAAGAGTTTGTCTGGGAGGTGTTAATGCATCCGCCGTATAGTCCTGACCTTGCACCTTCAGATTTCCACCTGTTTCGGTCTCTTCAGAATTCTTTAGGCAGTGTCAGGTGAACATCACGAGAGGACTACCAAAACCACTTGTCGCGGTATTTTGATCAGAAGCCCCAAAATTTCTATAGCAATGAGATCATGTCCCTACCTACAAGATGGCAAAAAGTTATAGAACAAAATGGTACCTACATACTTTAGTTAAATGTAAATAAACTATATTAAAAAATGTTTTGAATTTTCTTATAGAAATACGAAGAAACTTTTTCCCCAACCTATTAAATAAGCAGGTATCATTCTAATTAACTACAACACAGTAGGTATGTGCCTTCTAAATTTTAAAGGCAAAGCTGAGTTCTTGAGCTACTAACATTGACATACTGACTTACAGCAAATATTGAATACAAGGGGACTGCCAGAACTGTGTCATGTTCACCCCTCGGCAGTCGATTCGATTCCATTTGTGATTGATTTTCCAGCTATTTACGAGCTTTCAATCTACACTTTTTTACTCTACTTTAGTTGATTAACTGCTATACCAGTTTAATCAATCAGTTTAAAAAACCAATTGTTATCAAAACTATATTACAAAGCAAAATATATACATAAAGTCGCGCGTGGCTTCGCTCCCGTGCACTTTATCACGATAAAAAATGATCCTCCTACTTTTAAAAGCGTTTCTGGGTAAAAATTGCTTTTAAACACTTTTTAAACACTTTACAATATTAAATATAGATTATAAATATCTACTGACAGCTCAGTAGCTGTCAGTAGATATTTATAATCTATAGATATATACATTTTCAGGGCTACCAGTACACTGGTTACAGCCCTGAAAATGTATATATCATTTTGCTAGAAATGGGCAGACTTTTTCGCTAAGCTGGAAATGATACCCGAACCTGTCTATCTATCCTGCGTATAAATACAATTGAAATGTCTGTTTGGGATTTAGACTCAATAACTGTGTTTTGTCATTTTTACCAGATACTGAAACAAACAAACTTTTTTGTTAGTCTATCATACACAGAGGCATAGTTTTGTTAGTCTATCATACACACAGGCATAGTTTTGTTAGTCTATCATACACACATGCATAGTTTTGTTAGCCCTATCATACACACATGCATAGTTTTGTTAGTCTATCATACAGACATGCATAGTTTTGTTAGTCTATCATACACACATGCATAGTTTTGTTAGTCTATCATACACACATGCATAGTTTTGTTAGTCTATCATACACACATGCATAGTTTTGTTATTCTATCATACACACATACATATTTTGTTAGTCTATCATACACACATGCATAGTTTTGTTAGTCTATCATACATACATACATAGTTTTGTTAGTCTATCATACACACATGCATAGTTTTGTTAGTCTATCATACACACATGCAGTTTTGCTGTTGGTTCTCCTTATAATAACTAGCAGTCGTGCTGGGCTTCGCTCCCGTAAACTTTATCTCGATTAAAACATAACCTCCTTCTTTTGCAGTAGAGTAAGAGGCTACTTCCACACCAAATTTCATAGAAATCCACCCAGTACTTTCAAACAAACTTTTCTGCTTTATAATATCAGTATGAATAAATAAACATTACATTACATTTAGCCCTCCCCAATTTCAATTAATAGCTTTTAAAGTCCTTCCAAAGGTTGTCTGGAAGATATCGCTCTCAGCGATAAGACCGCCATTGTAACCTAAGTTATAGAAATAAGGTTATGTAAGTGTGTTTCAATTTTTGGTGTACAATAATGTATATTCTATCTATCTATCTATCTAAACATAGTGAGACAAAACACAGGTCTCAACTATCGCTTTCCTTTAGTCAAGGTAGCAAGGAAGCCCTGTAAAAGACCAGCTTTGTCTTTTTTTGAGACAATGGTACCTCCTGGCCCTTAGCGATTCGTAGTTCCTACCAGTGAAAAAAGAAACATAATTTCGAAACCATAAGTTTTCGCTTAACTAAAGTATGTTTTAAATGATCACTTATGGTGCTCTCACGCTGAAAAAATCTTCGGACCACTGTAAACGGGCCACCCTGTATGTCGTTATTAGATAAGTCTATTTTATTTTTCTTATCGGGGGGAAAACTTCAAAAGGCGCCTGAACTTTTGGGGTAAGAGAACGAGAAAGGGGTTGGAATTTCTACCTCACTAAATCCACCCCGGTGACACCCATCAGCGTATAGAGCCCCTTCTGATATCTGGAATTTGGAGCGACTATTTAACCTTCACAACTGGATAACACGAAAGCCCTTGGCTAGACCAGTGTCTTTACTGGCTTCTGACTGCCCGTAACGACTGTCAATGATGACCACGGGGGTATCACCGCCGACTTCCAAACTCCGGGCCCAAGCACCCAATAGCACTTTTTGCCCGACCCGAGAATCGAGCCCTCGTTCTCAGCAGTCACGCTTGCGATGACTCTACCAACGAGTTGTTGTGAGTACTCGAATAAATTTATGTTTATATACTTTTCAATACACTTCCTCGAAAACTGGCTCTTATCGCCCTACGATTAGTTTCAACATGCAATGTATTTCACACTCGTGGATTTTCTTCATTTTTCACACACGAGGGTTTGTTTACCATTCCAGATTTTTCCACAGATAACATTAAACAACTATTTAATTCCCTATATTCGGCGGTGATTGCTTTTTTCTTCACAGTAAAATGGCGCATGTTTAACATGTGTTGACAATCTGGTCAAATTCAACGCTCTGAAAACACAGGCTTGTCGTTTCAGCGCTAAAAGGAGCCCTTTTGAATTGACCCCTACTTTCCGAAGTACATCTGTGCCAGTTACCAATCGCCTGGAGCTTTTGGGCATGGAGTTGACGTCAGACCTCAACTTCGGCTCAACCATCGAGTCCAGAGCTCAGACTGCAGCAAAAAAGCTGGGAATCCTACACAAGGTGAGGCGGTACTTCACGCCTGGACAGCTTCTAAATCTGTATAAAGCACAGGTCCGTTCCTGCGTGGAGTATTGCAGCCACTTGTGGGATGTCTCTGCAAAGTACCAACTTGCTGCATTGGACTCGATCGAGCGCAGAGCTAAAAGGCTTATAGGCGACGGTGCTGGTGGACAAGCTTCATAGCCTGGCTCATCGGCGAACCGTTCCATGCCTGTCGGTTTCTTCGGGGAGTGTGCGCAGGAGCTCCATGACCTGATTCCTCCATCTCCCTTTCACTACCGGTCTACCAGACGCACGACTGGGTACCACCCACACTTGGTTGATATACCATCTTGTCGTACCAAGCGCTTCTCCTGCACATTTATTGTGCGCACAGCCAAGCTGTGGAATTCTCTGCCGGCTTGTGTGTTCCCTGCCACTTATGACCTTACAGTCTTTAAAACACGGGTAAATAGGCATCTTCTGGGCTCGCTCGTCCCATCTTAGACCTCATCTATCGCTTACCATCAGGCGAGATCGAGGTCAAGAGTGGGCCCATCAGTAATTAAAAAAAATGTTTTAAGGCCTTATATTTAATGAAAATGAAAATTCAATCAATCAATCAATCAAAATAATTTATTTTCTTGTAATTGTTTTTATGAACAGAATATCAGAAACAAACATTATTATTTATAAAATAATAATAATAATTTTGTTTTTATCAACAAATTAACATTTATTGGTGTTCTAAATAAAAAATACTTTATTTTAATATCAGGCTGTTTTGCGGCTTCATACCTTTGCTTCTCATTTAACTTTTCGTTCCATTATTTTATTTCTTCGAAAGTGTATTGAAAAACGTCGTTTGATACACATGGACATTTGTTTCTGCAGTACTCGGCTCCATAACCCTCTCGCCTTGCGGCTCGAGCATTACTCCATCTCGGCCGCAATAACAAATTTTCTCCACTTGTATCAAAATGTACTATTTCCTATCTCCCCTCTCAGATAGTTTGGGACGACATCATCGGCGAGCCGGAGGGCGCGCGCAGCCCCGAGTGCGCGTGGCGGCTGAGTCACGCGTGCTTCCGCCTCGCGCGCAACTGGTGCTACACCGTGCTGAGCGTGCTGCTGGCGCCGCCCTGCGCGCTGCTGCTCGGCTGCGGGTTCGCCTGCCTCGCCTTCGAGGTAAGCTGAAGCGACAGTTCCTTGTCCTCAGTCGTGCATTCTTGACGGAATGCTCGTGGTTGTTTATGATGCTCGTGGTTGTTTTTCTTTTGATACAGTAGTCCTCACGATGCGCCTTTAATACTTAAAGTCTTCAGCGTCACGGGATTTTTGGACTAAGGTCGCTAGCATTCCACTTGCACCTATCGTCGTTCCATTGAGTGCTCTGCCCATTGAGGTAATATGTACTACGTACTAGAGAAGCCACCACACATCACTACTGCGTTCAGTTCAAGTGCGGTCTATCGACTGCTCTTCACTTAGACGCTTGTCAGATCTTGAGCGCATAAGTCATTATTTGTTTTAAAGGAAAAAAACGTTCAAACGCATTAAATATGCCTTCGTGTGTTTTACGATATTGTAGTAATAGTTCAATTAATACGGCGAAGTGCAAAGCAATAACTTTTCATCGCCGAGTAACTAGATATTATTTTTACAATATAATTTGAATAAAAATATTTGGCAGACGCCATGTGTCATAGACTAAAAATTAAGATGAGACAATTTGTGTAATAAGCGTAGGTAGAATAAACTGACAATTATTTTTATAGCGGAAAATAATAATCTAACATATATTTAGAAAAAAAAACTGGCTGTGGTTATTCAACGAAAAAAGATATAAACTGAAACATATAATTATTGCATATTGTAAGATATAACTTGTTACATTTTGTTTATTTAAGGTTTCCACGTTGAGGCCGTAAAGATAGAGAAAATTTTATTATATTTGTCCAAAACAACCGTAGTGAAGAGGCCTAGAGGGTTACCATCCAGCAGGCGCGTGCACAGGATTATGACAGGGTATGCGGTGGAGTAATCGGTCACAAAAACTTTTTCTTTTATAGATTTTTAGCATAGCCACAGCCACGCATCGCCACCATGCTACGATGCGTGGCTGTGGCTATGCTAAAAATCTATAAAAGAAAAAGTTGCAGCAGGCGCGTGCACAGGATTATGACAGGGTATGCGGTGGAGTAATCGGTCACAAAAACTTTTTCTTTTATAGATTTTTAGCATAGCCACAGCCACGCATCGCCACCATGCTACGATGCGTGGCTGTGGCTATGCTAAAAATCTATAAAAGAAAAAGTTTTTGTGACCGATTACTCCGCCGCATACCCTGTCATAATCCTGTGCACGCGCCTGCCATCCATCAGTCATATATTATACTAGTACTCACGCGGGGCTTCGCTCCCGTGGATTCTATCACGGTAAAAACATAAATCTCCTTTTTTGCAGTCACGTAAAAAGTAGCCTATACCCTTCCTCAAGCTTCAAGCTACTTCCATACCAAATTGCATCCAAATCCACCCAGTACAAGAAAAGATTAGCGCGTTCAAGCAAACAAACAAACAAACAAACTTTTCCGCTTTATAATATTAGTATAGATGCTCGTTGCATTTTCGCGTGTTTCATTACATAAATATACAAAACAAAAGTTTGTTTTATTTTAAGTACTTTTAGGATAAATTCAATTAATAATAAAGTATGGTAAAAGAGTACGTATGAAGATTGCTAGGTATAAAGCTATGTCACTTCTGTAGTCAGCAGTTTAATCTATATAAATGACATGTCATAGCAGAACGTTGAACGAAAAGCGTAAGCGCTATGTAAATCGCGGTGCTTCCGACCTTTTGGTCGCGAGAAAACTGCACCTTAGAAGCGCTTTAGCGCTGCGTGTTTTTTTTGTTTTGTTATACGACTAATTATTGTTTCAGCGCTGCAGCGAACTTAAGTTCAAACTCTTGCTAAAATGGAACATATCCCTTGCTTAGTATAGCTCCTCTAGTACGTAGTACATATTACCTCAATGGCTCTGCCTGAAATATTTGAGGATTTTGACGTTGACGTTCTAAAAGTTGTGTATTACCAACACTAAATTAGTAGAACAGAAGATTATTTTTGGATTCATTGCATTCTTGATCAATCAATCAAATTCTTTATTCTTGATACATGGGTTACATACAGGTGTTCATTACGTAATTATATACTTAATAATGTTCATTCCAAGGTCAGCCACTTGGGCATACAAATGAATTAGTGATATAATATAATGAGAGTATAATTATAATATTCTAATGCGTTCATATTAATTTTATTGATGACTTGGCTTTTGTTGCTTGTTCAATTATATTAGAGCAATCAGGACAATAAGCACCATGTTCTCATTCAGCGCTGGGAATTTTCTTACGTACCATACTCGAAACCAGCATATCCCAGTGCTCTCACAATGCCACAATATTTCAAAAGTGGCGCCTTATTGCAAAAGCTGCGGCCATTGGCAAGAGGCACAAAGTTGATGGAGAACCACCCACTACACCATCAATATGGCTTTTCTGGCAGCTATTCTTTCAATAAGCACTTACCAGGAAGACACTCGCTTTACCAGAGCGATACTTTTCTAACACCTTCATTCTCAAATTCTACAGCAAATCTGGTGCACCGCGCCGTGCCTGCGCTGCATCAAGATCTACTTCGCGTCCCTCCGCACCATGATGATGTCCTGCATGGCGGCCATTGTGGTCCCCGCCGCCAACGCCATCGGACACGTCTGCAGGCACATCAGGGTAAACTTCAGGAAGGAAGCCCCCGAAGATAAGGATATGCTGGTCATTTAATCATAATTGTAGTGGTTTTATGGGATGAAAGACATGGGGAGACCAATCGACCAATGAGTTTTTATAAGGCCTTATTATGGCATAGTTATAAGTATAGCTATCCTTAACAAGACAACGACATTATACATAGGTATAGAGGATATATCTATCTTGTCTTTGTCACCCAATTTAGTTTTCGGTGATATTTTTAAAACATACCTAAGTTAATAACCAAAGTATGTATTCAAGATTTTACAGTAAAATTTTATTCTAATAACAATTTGCAAAGAAAAAGATGTACTTTGGCATAATTTATTTATAATTTGTTTCCTTTATTTTTTACGTGTAATTAATTTTAATCGTTATTCTTAGTTCAATGTTATATCTACTGTATTTTGATTTAGGTAACTCAGATTCAATTTTAAATGTAATTTAACTTAATTAACTAACAATTTATTTTTGTACAATACAAGTGTGTGCACACCTACAAGTATAAGTGACGAGTTCACCGCAAAATATTTCCATGCGTACAAAACTGTACCTACCTAGTGAATTCGTCTTTGGTGTGTCAATAAATAAATACTTATACATAAGTTTCCAAAAGATTCAACATTCAGATTTGGACTTTTAGGCATAAAGGTAGGTATTATAGGTAAAGCAGGAATAATATACGGCCCATAAGCAAGAACGTCGCATGGTTAGAAAGAGAGGGAAGACTGTACGTACAGGGTATCTAGGTACACCTAATACTTCTATGGATAGAAAGGGTACCCGCTCTCTCTTTTTAACCGATGTACAGCTGGTGGCCGGGCTTCTCTATTCTATTTATCATACCTCTATACTTATAAGATACTCATGTCTTTTTAATCCATAGATAAGAATAACAATGTTTTTTTTTTTAATATTCAATCTGTACCTGCTTCAATGAAAATATGTAATTAAGATTAAGTTATGTGAAATTGCCGTAAGTGCCTTCTAAGACGTTAAATCATTCAAGCTTTATACATAATTATTGTTGGTACCAATAGTGTTTCTGCACTAAAACTTAAATTACAGCAATTATATTATGTGTACTTAACTGTTAATTTATTAAATGTGGTGTGAGAAGTATTTTCTAAATAAATATCCTATAAATATTACAAGCTTTTCATTTCATTATTTAAAAAAAAACATTCGGATGCACAATGGCACACGTCGCGTTCCAGGTAAGCTTGCAAAGGCGACATAATATTACACAACAATAATAAATCAATATTATTTAAAAAAACCGGCCAAATGCGAGTCGGACTCGTGTACGAAGGGTTCCGTACCATTGTCTCTAAAAACGGTAAAAAAAATCATGTCTGTTGTATGGGAGCCCCCCTTAAATATTTGTTTCATTTTAATTTAATTATTTATTTTTAAAATGAATATATAACTAAATATTCTGTTAATATATCAAGCGTCTACCTGTTGCCGTTATAAATATCGAGCAGAAACGATAAAAAAAAACACGTTAGTTATATGGGAGTCCCCTTAAATATTTATTTAATTCTGTTTTTTTTTAGTATTTGCTGTTATAGCGGCAACAGAAATACATCATCAAATTTCAACTGTCTAACTATCGCGGTTCATGAGATACAGCCTGGTGACAGACAGACAGACGGACGGACAGCGGAGTCTTAGTAATAGGGTCCCGTTTTACCCTTTCGGTACGGAACCCTAAAAACAGCAAATACATTTAAGTACTAACAAATATGCAAAAATTACAGTTACATTAGTCATCATTATTTTTCTATTAATTGCCAAAGAATTCCTATATGTTGGCCATTGACATACAAAAAACCCAATTTTGGCCAATAAGTGTTCAGCCGTGGACAGTGACGTGATTTAGTTAAAATACGTTTTTCACATTCCGCCGAAACGAGTATGTCACAAAAATAATATGATAATTAAAAAATATGAAAACCAATTTTACTTTCAAATTATAACGTGACCATTACCTATTCGCCATGGCGCGTGGCGTGGTGACTGTGATTAGTGTAAACCCAAACAAAGCAGGCTAGTGACCGCATAATCTCGTAACAAGCCGTGAGTGTCGAATGTGTTACATCACGCCATATTTCAATTACTTGTATGTAACTGCTGAATATTTCATGACCGACAAACTAGCGGGCTAAAATATCACAGGGCTTTTAAGGATTTACATAGTCAGTTCTGATAAATAGGTTTGTAAATAACTGAAAATGACAGTAGGTATTTTACGTAGGTACTTAGATAATAATAATACTCAAGTTAAAGCAGGGGTGTTATCAAGTTACACTATTTTGTATTAGCAACCATTTCGGGCTACAAACTTAAAAGAAATGTCGCCTTCTACAGGACTTTATGGTACTCGTAGTAGACGCTGCCTGCGGCTTCACTTGAGGCTTCGTCAGTATGGTTTTATTCAGCAAAAATAGAAAATGTATCTAACCCCTCAACTTTCACAAACAAATCATATTTTCTTTGTTGCTCGATTTTGACGTGACATAAAGACAAAATAATAAAACTTCTTTCGCATTTATAAATTATGAGTTATTATTTAATTATTATTATTATTTATAAATTAAGTATATATGTAGATAATTGTGTTCTTTTTTTTCGAAAAAAGAAAAGCGGATATTCTCGATTTTTTTTTATATTCTTGGGATTTCGAAAGTTGTCTTTGCCTAATAATCAACAACCATAGAGAAAAACAATTTAATAAAAGAGTGCGCGGGAAAATCTAAAACGTTGTTCACGAATTAATTAGTAAAAAGAAAATAATAATTAAATGATGGAGGAAACTTCTTCGGATAGAACTTCTGAGCAAGCGATGCGTCAAACAACCAGTAATACAAGTAATGCGAAGTCCAATCTGTCTGATAATCATTTCGTCATAGCACAATGCCGAAGGTTTGTTCACTGTTCCAATAGGTAAGAAAAATAACCGAACAAGAAAAATTATTAAAGAAACTTTAAATCATTATTATTTTAGGAATGATAACCAAAGTGCGAATGCTCAACAAGAAACTAGTGAAGAAACTGAGACGGAAGAGGCAAGTATTTGTTAAACATATAAGAATCAATTGCTGTTCGTTAATATCGCTAAAAATCGAGAACAAATAGCTTTTAAATGTGTGTTCAACAGATAGTTATAATACATGTATTTTACCTACTTTATTAAACGCAACAAAAATGTAATAACTATGACAAATCCATTACCATAGTATGTCATGGAAATCAGGCAATGAGCAGGCTCACAATATTGAACAAATATTTTTCTAGCCAACGACTAGGTGGATACTTAATCAAACAAGTAGGCCTATATTAAGCCCAAGTGGGTATAGCCCCGTACAGCATTTACCTTTGGGAAAACACGCAATTAAACACGAATTTCACATACCTAGCCTACAGGTAATTAATTCTACTTAAGGAAAGCAATCTTTTTAACTAACCAATGTTGTGTCAGAACAATATTAATTAAGGACTTAAGTGGCTGCTTGTATTATAGGGTGCAGCCAGTGCCTACTACCGCTTACTCCTATAGTACATTGACGCGACCTTCCTAGTACTTGATCGTTTGGTACAAGATTTCCTCGCCATATAGTAAAAACGTAGTTAGTAATAAGTTGCCCTTTACCGCCTCTATCTTCGGTTCAGTCGTTACAGAGATTACCCCGGACAAACAGAAAGGCGGACAGACAAAATATAAAAAAAATTGTTTGATATTTAGTATCGTGTAAATAAAGCACTCGAGAAAACACAGTTGTTTAAAAATCACAGACAGACATTTCAATTTTATTTATATGACTGTAGTTATAGTTTGTAGATAAGTGGAGATGAACAAAATCCCTGTCTGACTGGTCTGCAACCTGAACGACGTAACGACATCTGTCGTTAACGCGATGTTCGATGATGTCTTCTGGTGTTGAGGCCAAAATAAAAAAAAATTAAAGGAACCGATTTACGGATTATTTCACATTGCCAAAGTTGCGCAAAGACTTTCCTTTTCAACCGACGACCAAAAGAGGAGGTTATCAATTCGACGCGTATATTTTATTTTTCTCTTTTTTTTTTATGTATGATCACCGATTACTCGAAGACGGCTGAACCGATTTGGAAAATTCTTTTTTTGTTTGAAAGGGTATACTTCGAAATTGGTACCATTTATCACCAAGTCAGGATCTGATGATGGGATCCTGGAGAAATCGAGGGAACTCTTCAAATATTATAGGCACACCTATGGCGTTTTGGGTATTTCTTATAGTAACTTGTGCAGTTGTTCTCAAAAAATACCATTTGGGGAAGTGGAACTGATGATGAAGACCACAGATGGCCGCCGAACGTACTCAATAATAAGTATTTCGTGGATTGCGATTCGAATACTTGAATATAGATGTTAAGCACTTTATGTTCGTCACAATGCATATGGTGATGTAGAGCTGATGGTGAAGTACCAGGAGAACTCTTCAAAAATTTACGGCCCAGCATTGGGAAAAGCAATATTTCGAAAAAGGTTATAAGTAGTTGACATTTAGGCTCTTTTAACTAGGTAAATTAAAAATCGACCAACTAAAAAGAGTGAAATAAAAACTTTTTACCAAAAAATTAAACCGACTCCCAAAAACACTGCAAAGTGAAAAATAACTTTAATTTCGGAAGTCGGTGCCAAAAACGCAAATACAAAACTAAAGACACCGACTACCGAAATTAAAGTTATTTTTCACTTTGCAGTGTTTTTGGGAGTCGGTTTAATTTTTTGGTAAAAAGTTTTTATAGTTCGTGTTTTCAACCTATTAGATAACGTTCAAAATCTGGAAGATATGAAGCTACTAACTAATTACAAATAAATCGTTCTTATTATGGAAAATCAAACAAAGTACTCTTCCTCTTACCTATTTTAATTTAGCTGTGCCCGACAGGGTCCATAATTGCTTCTTCTAATTGTATTCAACCTGAATGTGTACATTATGGATTGCAATAAATACTTGAATATCAATACTTTATCTGCACATTTATGCATGCATAGAAAGAAAATAATACAACGGAAATTGTGACCTAATTATTAAAATGTCGCAGAGGGTGCTAGTGGCGTACTGTCGCTCAGGAAGACTGGGAGCGGCGTACTGCACCCTGCAAACCGGCGAGGTGGGCCCCATTTATTATCTAAACCTATATAGTTCAGCCTTTATGGCCTTTTAAATTACCTTCTGCATTTGGGTCACATGGTATCTGATTCCGTTACTTATTTAATTTTAAGTTAGTTTATTTAATTCAGAAATTATCTTAAATGTAGACACTATTTGCGATATGCATTTACTTAAATGCGAAAAGAACATAAGGACTTAGGTAGTTGTATTAATAAAAGTACTATTATCATTAGAAATGAACATTATTCCAGCTTTTTCAATTGGCATTGTCACTTAAAGTATCATTAGCACTTAAAACGGGATATTTAAAATATCTATTAAATAATTGTTTCGAGTTTCCAATATTTCGCTACTTTTGTACGTGCCATGATCACGGATGAACTGAAATTATTGCGGGTATATGTTTATGAGCAAATCAAGGGAGCAAACAAACTACTCGGGAACTGAAACAAATTAATAAACATGGTAAATATCCCCTTTTATGTTCTAATGATATTATTCCAGCTCTTCATCTTAGAGGAGATAGTAGACCGCCCCCCTGAGTACCAGATGTTCGCCAGTCTCTTCCGACAAGTGGAACCGATCTGCATTCTACTGGACGGCAAGAATCAGGGCACTTTCGTACAAACTGTCAGAAAAACAGTCTTCGACAGCGATGCCAACGATGAGGGCAGATGCAAGCTGGTGTTCTTGTCTTCAAAGGAATATAGTAAGGCATCATTATCTTCTTAGCCTTTACCCAACTGTGTTGGTTTACAGTCTAACCAGAAACTTTTTTTTTTGTCTCTGGGAGGGAAAATCATCGAATGACGCTCTGAGTGGAGCGGAAGGGAGTGTCAGACTTCTACTGACTAAAAACCCACCCCGTTCCTTCAGCTGCCCTTAAGTTCCGGGGCCGCGGTATCTCGTTAGAACATTCCCGCAACCCCGACAGGCAATGGCCCTATAGGATCCCGTCACTATTGTTGACAGCTCTTTGAGGCGTGCGTGGAACACAACGCCGGGTCTAACCAGATACTGCTATGTATAGTCCTCGTCACTTAAGTTGGCAAGGTTTTGGCGTAGTGGGGGTAAGTTCGCGCATCGTGCACTTAGTGGAAGAAAAAGTGGTCACTTTTACTGTTCAGAAGAATGTTAAAGAAATAAGAGGAATTCATTCGTTAATTCGGTATTATAAATAAAATAGATATAATACATAAATACATTTAAAAGAGAAAAAACATTAAAAATAATATGTTCTCGTCGTTACAACTAGTTAATAAAACTGCTAGCCCTTTAATTCTTCTTTCTTTCTTCTTTTTTCCCGGTGTCCTAAACACAGTGATGAATTCGGAATTTCAACCTTCCTTAACTATAGTATCTAACTGTTCTTTCTGACGTTTTAATAGTCTGCGTAAAACGGTATTTGGTCCTGGCATTGTAATCAACGTAACAAAAACTAAATTTAAAACAACAACTCGTAACATAAACAAAGGCTACAACTTTCGTGTACGCAAGTGTATTCGGGAGCAAATGGAACGAGAACTACTGACGCACCAATCGCGCGCTGGGAGCGGCGCTACGTCATACCCCGCGTCCCGCTGACAACCGCTGACATCTAAAAATCGACTTCTGCACATTGAACGACTCTTGCCAAGTTATTTGACGACAACTATACTAGTATTTTACAAGAAGCAACTGCCTAACTGTCCTCCAAAACTCGGTAGCTTGGTAATATGATAATACTTAGCAAGATTAGTGGCACATTATCTGGCTTCTCATTACCCGCAGCACTAATCAAAGATGTACAGACGCCAGCACATGAAGCTACCCGAAACTGTCAAATTTCCCAATCAACCTTGAACCTAATTTCTTTAACAATAAAGTTGAAAATCTATTAAAGAAATTTGACAGATTGTTGTGGCTTGATGTGCTGGCGTCTGTACAAATGACAACTGGGAGCCACAGGTTAACTTGATTCCTGAGGCTTTTCAAATCTCGGTATATTAAGACGGTTCCCCATCCACGAAATGACCTCGGTGAGTGTTGCTTATCCTTGAATATCGACCCGTGCAGCTATTAATATTTAGCTGCGAGCTCCTCAAAAGAATATAGTAATAATTGATCAAAATACAGGGGTTGCTAGTTATATGACCTGCCTAGAATGGTGTTGTTACTATTTAATAAAGTTGCTCGTTAGACCAAATGCTTTAATAATAAAGAGCTTTTATTGACTATTGCATTAGTTTTCGATATCTACAAACCTACTCGCTACGAATTGATATATTCAGCGTTAGTCATAATTATGATTTGTATGTAAAGCTATGAATCGGTCTATTAAACAACTACATTACATAACCAGCCTATCACTTTCTCACTGTAGGGGCACACTCCTCGGATTATCGATTCTAGGACATGCTGATATCCTTCAATGTTTCGAAAATAGTGGTGATGGTGAAAATTACACGAGGTTATGTGCCTGGCTTTAGACCCACAACCCACAACTAGGTAAATCGTGTCTGTGACCACTGGTCTAACACTCCAATTAATAATAAACGATTAAAAAGATTAGCCTAATGGGTTCGAACCCCACCCATTACACTATTGTCGTGAACCCACTCCAACCACAAGTATATTTAGCCTAGTTGGAGGGGTTAAAAGATTGCTATTAAGATGAATTCTACCTACATAGTTAGTACTCTTTTAAAAAAACACCTATCCACTTTTGTATTTTTCTTCCAGGTTTCGAAGCGTGTAAGAGACGAATCTTCAACCTGTCTCTTCCCACTGAACCACCAAATGCCTCCGAAGAAGAGAGATTCCTATACCTTAGAACTGTGCTGGATTTCTCCCAAACACAGAGTGTGCACGCGTTGGGGGCTTTACTTAGATACTTGGACATGAACTGGGTTAAGTTAAGCATGGACTTGTATGGGAAGCCGCAGTTTTTGAGCTTGAGAATAATATCACTGTAAGTTTCAAAAATTGCTAGGTCATCATCACCCTCCTACAACCATCTTACCTTATTTACTCTGCAAGTTATTTGGGAAATCAGAACTCAATCCAGTATCTAGATAATAATACAACAATGCCTGTCAAATGCCGGTCATCGGACAAAACCTTGTTATCTCAAGTTTATCCGTGCTTCAGAAGGCACGTTAACCCATTAGTCCCGGCTGTATCCGCAGTCATTAGCAGCCACTAATCCGCATTGGGCTTACGTAGTGCGTTCTGTATCACCCGTTCTTATAAAGTATGGTGTTTATCCATAGGGAAGGTCTGTGCCTTAGCAATGGAGATATTAATAGGCTGATTATGCTACACAGTACATAGATGTACGAGGGTATAAATCGCGGGAGATTAGCTGTTTTTAATTGAAGAGTTCCATCAGCTATTTCCGAAGATCTTCATCAATACCTGATGATATACTAAAACCTTCCTTGTAAGCTTTCAAACAACGAAAACACAATTGAAATCGGCTCACATACATACATACTGGGCGAATACAGAACCTCCTGTTTTGAAGTCGATTAATTAAGAAACATTGCTATATGTTCAGTGCAGACATAGTGACAGTAGACGAGGACACTTACCGCGGCCTGCAAGTGTTCAGCGCCGTGGCGCACCCCAGCGCGTTCAAGCGAGGAGCGCGGGGCTCCAGCCGGGAGGGACTCTCCATGTTCCAGCTGTTCAGCCGGTGCAGCTCCAAGATGGGGCACAGTCGGATGAGGTCAGTTACTGAATATGAGGAAGGAATGTCTTTGTTGATTTTTGTTGTCACCTGATGGTAAGTGATTATGTGGTCGAAGATGAAGCAAGATGTAACTTATTCACTTTTGACTTAAAGACCCCCGGGTTATAGCGATCAGGAAACACAGACTCTAGCAGTAAATTCTACTCCTTAACCGTACGCACAATGAAAGTACATTGAACCATTTCAGTTTTCACCAGCGACCTTGGATGAAATAGAAAGATTATACTATCCACCAAATCCAAGGCTGTGGGTCACGATGAAATCAGTCGGGGTATGATTACCTTGATCCTTGACTGTCTTCTCCCACCAATTATCCACATCATCAATTATTCTCTGGATTCCGGAATATTCCCATCCTTGTGGCGTATGGCCTATGTCCGTCCACTTCCTAAAATATCAAATCCTTCGCTACCTAACCATTTTCTTTTTACTGTCAAAAGTGCTCAAAGCCTGTTCACAGTTTTCTTGGCTTGTTTACCAGAATAATCTTATAAGCTCATTCCAGTCTGGATTCAGGCAAGGGCACAGTACATCCTCTGCTCTTCTTAAAGTGACTGGCAACATTAGAGAAGCGTTGGAAGTTATTAAAGTAACTGTATTAGTATTCATTGATTTCTCCAATGCCTTTAACGCCGTCAGTCACGATATACTCCTAGCTATCTTCTTATCTTCGGGGACGTCAGCAGTCGGTCCGCGTTGATGAGAGATCTTCAAATTGGCGTGGTCTGGATGCTGGTGTTCCACAAAGCGGTATTCTTTTTCCATTATTATTCTCTGTCTTCATTAACTTTATAACTCACTGCCTTCGGTGTTCGTATCATCTTGCCGATGATCTACAATTATATACAGTTGTGCGGGTTGAAGGTTTGTCGGATGCTATAAGAGATGTAAACCAAGATTTGGATGCTATCAATAACTGGTCTGACAGATTTGGGGTGTTAGTAAACCACTCAAAATGTCAGGCTATCATTATTGGTAGCTTACGCATGATGGGTAGAGTGGTGGCTAGCTCTCTACCACCTATTATATTTAATGGTGTCGTCATTCCCATCAGCCCTAGCGTAAAAGATCTCGATTTGCATCTTGACGAGACACTTGGCTGGCAAAGTCAAGTTTCTAGTCTCAGCCAAAGGGCCAATGGCACTTTGCGTTCTTTGTATCGTCTGAGAAACTTTTTGCCTGTTAAGACGAAGACTGCTTGTGCAGACTTACCGGACGGTGAGCTACCCCTGCTCGCCGACGAGACCCTTAAATTTTGTTTATGAATGTACCATTTACTTAAAGATTGCCCCTGCGTAAGATTGATTAATCATGATTTTAATATACCTTGCAACAAGAAATTATCGTCTTACAGAGTTTTGCTACAACACCCGACTTCAGACCTGGCAGTTCTAAAGAGTCGCCAAGATGTTGTCACGTATTTTATGAAGCCGCAGAACGATGCCCTCATGAGGAACATCAGCTCGTCCATGCGGTTCATCAAGAATGTTCACGTGAGTTCACAAACATTATTTTTCAACAACATTCAACATTTCAACGTAATGAGAAAGAACCTTTTCAATAAGGATTGTGTTTGCAGGGCATTTTGGTGAAAATTAAAGCGTTGTCTGCTAAACCGTATCAGTGGAAATCGTTGTATAATGTAAGTGCCTCAAATATTATTAGAGACAAGCTCTTCACCCGTTATCGGAATAATTTATAAATATACAGCACTCACTATATAATGAATTTTAGAATTGGATCATTAGTTTCGAAGATTACCCCTTACATACAAACAAACAAACTTATAAACAAATTTTACCTGTTTATAATATTAGTCTAGATTAAAATGCCTGTTTAATAACGGTAGATAAAATATTTTCTCAGTAATTATGTCTTGTTAGACGCTGTACAACGCGGTGCTGATCTGTGAGATGTGTGAGAATACGGGCAAAGTGAGCGAGTTCCTTGAACAGCTCGCCTGTTTCGATAACACCAAGCTCTATGAGGTAAGTATTCTTACTTCTACCGTAACTAAGACACTTCAACGTGAAGATAACTTTGTTTGGGTTTGCACGAATGATTTTAATGAGATACCACGATCTTAGAACTCAAGAACAACTGAAGGGTGGGTTTTTGGTCAGTAAAATTGTTGCAGCGCAGCAGTCGGCGAGAGGGGCGAAACTCTTGTTGAGTATCCTTTGCTAAAATGTGCTATTACTAATGCATTACTTTCTGCATGTGGAATGGAAATGAACGCTAATTACTACATGCAGGAATGAACAATTGATTTTTGGCGAAATTTAATACCTATTACCTTGGTATGGAATTCCGCAAAATAACGCCCGATTCTATATATAACTTATTTACTTTAAACTCATGTTTCCAGATGGCATTATACATGAACAGGATAATAGACTTCGATCTCTCCAAGACTGAGGGCAAGTTTACAGTAAAACCCGGAGTTGACGCAGAACTTGACAGAAGTAAATTCTGATTATTCTACAAAAATATTCCATCGTCTTTCGTTCTCGAATTCAACTTGCAAATCTAATTTCCCAGAAAAACAAACAATGGCGAGCCTCCAGGGCCTGATGTCTGAGACAGCCAAGGTGGAGATGGAACGTCTTCCGACCTACATCCAGGAGTGCAGCATGCTGTACATGCCACATCTGGGATACTTGCTAGGAGTGAAGGTCTGGGCTGACAATCTTAGTGCGGATGAGAAAGAACTGCCTGATATGAAGTTTATGGTAAATCTTATTTTGAGAGTTCGTGCCATATAAAGCGGTAAAACTTGGCTTTGATTTTTCAATAAGGTGATCCTTAGTAACAATTAACTTTTCTTTCAGTTTCAAAACAACGACTACATCCATTACAAAAGTAAGGGATGTGAAGGTAAGTCCTTTGGGAAACCTGTTTGCATTTGATAAGTTTTGTTAAGCCCGAATAGGTGTCGCATGGTTTCTCCGAGCGCCTGTCAAAAATTATGAAAGGGTGAGGAACTGCTCACCTCATCAGAAATGGAAAATGTGACCTTAAACCAAGTTGGGGTGTTTGTGGAGAATGCTAGAGTGCCCCCGCTCCCCAGCTTGAAGTAACGAAGTGAAACACCGTATTAGTCAGTAGAAGTCTAACAGACCCCTCCGTCTACCCCAATGCGAAGAATATCTATGAGGATTTCCACACGTAAAAAATTATATTGATTTTTTTAAGAAAAGGGATAAAAAACTCTGGGAGGTTATAAAAAGAGATTGTAGAGATGTATCGAAGAAAATAACCTAGTGCTATGACTACAAATAAATTGGACTGACGACACGGTTGTCGCAGAGGTTGAGCGATCGACTGCTGCGATGCGAGTCACGGGTTCGATTTCCGCACCGGGACAAAAGTTTGTATGGCTTACAAATATTTGCTCCGGGTTTGGGTGTTTACAAATGCCTACTGACACAGGAGAAATTCCTAGTATGGGGGCGATGTTATTAAAAAGAATAATAATGAAGGGAGAGGCTATCTTCTTATGAGATAACTTATCCCTTATCAGAGCTGGACGTGCTGATAGGCGACACGTACCCTGAGATAGTGGCGCACGAGACGCGCATCATGATGCGCCTCACTAGTGTGCTGGTGGAACACCTGCATACCCTGGCCGCGGTCGTGGACAAGTGTGCCGAACTGGACTGGTAAGAGTTGGTTATGATAAAAAGAGATAAAATGATATTTACTTTTGCAAATCCTTACTAATATTATAAATGCGAAAGTAACTCTGTCTATCTGTGTGTTACGCAATCACGCCTAAACTCCTGACCCGATTTTAATGAAATTTGGTACGGATATAGTCTAGAGCCTGTGAAAGGACATAGGCTGCTTTTTAATGCGAAAAAGGGCTATAAGGGGCTGAAATAGTGGATGAGTTTGTATGAAAATTACGTAATTTTTAAACCTAGAAGCTAAAAACTTATTTTGTAGACTTTTGATTAGAAAAATGTACTTAAATAAGCAATTAGCAGTAAATTATTGTAAATAGCTTATTTATGTATGAGTTTTATTTTCAAAATGATTAATCTAAAATATTAAAAATGCTGCCGAAAGTCACTATTCCGCGCGGACGAAGTCGCAGGCACAGCTAGTTGGTTATAAATAACAATTTTACACGTCATTTTTCACTATTTTTAACCGGCGTCAAAAAAAGGAATCTTAAAAATTAAGGAATCTTAATAAAGATTACTCGAAGACGGCTGGACCGATTTAGATAATTGATTTTTTGTTTGAAAGGGTATACATTCCAGTTGGCCCATTGTCATCAGATCAGGATCTGATAGAGGAGAAATCGAGGGAATTCTTCTTATATTATAGGCACATCTATAGCGATTTGGGTATATTTTTTATAGTTAGGTAGGTATTTGTGCAATTGGTTTTGAAAAGTACCATTTGGTGACGTGGAACTGAAAAATAACTTAATTTCGGAAGTCAGTGTCAAAAAACGAAAATACAAAACCTAAGACACCGACTATAAAATTATTAAACTTTGCTGTGCTTTTTCTGGAACTCGGTATTATTTTTTCTTTACAAGTTTTTTAAGTTAAGCTTGGCAAGGCCAGTATTTCCTAACCGACTACTGTGAGAAGAAACAACGAAACAAACTGTTGACGTCTCTTTTAATAAAGTGAACCCACATGATTCCCATATGATTTGACCAATTGTAATGTGAGACGTTGAGAGTTACGCTAAAAACAAACCACAAAAAAATGATACCACTGGCAAAGGCTAAACAAATAAAATATAAACTTAAACATTTTAAGTAATCCCCGACCTAGAAAGACCTGAACAGGTCCTGATAAATTGTAGCTAAGAACCATCTCGATCACGTCACCTTTCTACCAAAAAACCGCATCATAATTGGTGCATTCGTTTATGAGCTGAGATGCCACAGATAGACAGGCACGTGAAACTTATAACACCTCTCTTTTTGCGTCGGGGGTAAAAATATTGTATTGTAATACTTAAATTCCCAGCTTAATAGCCATATCCAAAGTCTGCAAAGAATTCAACTTCGTGCGGCCGATGCTGACTGTTGATAAAGTGATCAGTATCAAGCAAGGCAGGCACCCCCTGTACATGCTGACGTGTGACAACTTTGTGCCCAATGACGTGGAGTCCAGCCAGGAGGCGGGATGTGTTAAGATACTGACGGGGCCCAACTCTAGTGGGAAGTCAGTTTATATGAAGCAGATTGGTGAGACTCTTATAACTGTATGTCAATAAAGTAAACTTTTATTACTGGACTTCTTTTTAATAAAGAAAATTAGTAATGTCGGTAGAATTAATATTACGTAGTAATCTTGTTCTAACTAAGCTAAATATGCTTGTGTCTAGAGTGGGTTCGCCGCAATAGTGTAATGGGTGGGATTCGAACTCGGGACCTCTCAGTCACAAGTCCGACTCCTTAACCATTGCTATTAGCGCTTTGTCTATGTCTATATCTCAGTATATTACTTCTCACTAATATTATAAATGCAAAAGGTTGTGAGTATGGATGTATACAGTGTGTTAGGTTAAACTTATTGAGGGAGGGTATTCAGTATTCGATTCTCATCCCAAATATGTGAAAAACCTATAACTTAATTTTTTTACGTAATTGTCCAATATAATACACTAGTACTCACGCGGGGCTTCGCTCCCGTGGATTCTATCACGGTAAAAACATAACTCTCCTTTTTTGCAGTCGCGTAAAAAGTAGCCTATAACCTTCCTCAAGCTTCAAGCTACTTCCATACCAAATTTCATCCAAATCCACCCTGTACTTTCGAAGATTAGCGCGTTCAAGCAAACAAACAAACAAACTTTTCCGCTTTATAATATTTAGTATAGATTTATCATGTACACTGTGGCGCAAGAGGTGAATGAACTTGTAAACAGTACCTCAAGTAATCACGTGGTAAAACACGGCCCGATCCTGCCAAAAAAGGAAGCTCGTGTGTAAACTCCGCCCCCGCGGGAGTACCCCGAGGACTTTTGGTATGATTCTGTCTGTTATTTATCAGTGTTTTTTTTTTTGTTCATATTTTTATTAGTATCATGTAAGCATACACTACTGTAGGTTTGAATATGTCCCTCGTTTAAACTAACACACTGTATATGTATGGATGTTTGTTACTCATTCACGCAAAAACTACTGAACAGATCTGAATGAAATTTGGTAAGTCTTAGTTAGTTGACATCCTGGAATAATACATAGTGTACTTTTATCCCGTAAGCTAGTTTTATATAGGTATAAATGCCAATTATGACAAGATATGGCTTAAGCGATTTTCACACGCACCACAAAGTTTGTAGTTCCACGAATACCTCAAAGAACAGCACCACTACCGGGCCAATGACTGCTGGGGTTGCGGTAATGTTCCAAGGCGATACCACGGCCCGGAAAACCGGACGGAAAGGAACAGAGTGGTTCTTTAGTTTGTGGGAGGCTGACACTCTCCATGTGTTGATTTTCCCATCGAAAAAGGCCCGAAATTACTAATTTTTATTATTCAGAAGGCTCGCATTAGGCTCGCGTTTGACCACCATCTCACCTGATGGTAAGTGATGATGTGGTCGAAGATGGAGCACGCTTGCCTAGAAGTAACCTATTCACTCTTGACTTAAAGACTCCCTAAGTTATAACGATCAGGAATCACAGACTCCGGCAGGGAATTCCACACCGTAGCCGTACGCACAATGAAGGTATTCCCAAAACGTTTTGTGCGTATATGTGGGATGTCCACCATGTAACGATGGCGCATCGGCGTTTGTTTGATATCCGGAAAGCATCATTAAGACCTAAGTCCATCCAGGTCTGATAGTATACCTGTCACACATCGGAAGCTTCGTGCCTGCGGAGTCAGCGACAATAGGAGTAGTGCGGCACATACACACCCGGATACAGAGCACAGAGTGCATCGCCACGCACATGTCTGCCTTCCTAATAGATTTGAGACAGGTCAGTTTAAACATACTTTCCATCAGTACCTATGTCAGAAACTAAAAAGACAAAGAAGAAGATTAACAAAGTGCTACTGAGGTTTTTTTAGCCAGTCCACTTAATGTAAGAAAATCAATCTACAATTATATTTCAAAAACTGTTGGGTTTTCAAGAGGTGATTTTCAGAGATTTTCTCCATAGCTTTTCCCAACTGTTGAGGATCGCTTCCCAGCCTTATCGGATACAGCTGGGTACTAAGTACTCGAGCTGTTATTTTTTAGCAACTATTATTATTTAAATTTTGGATATTACTGTACCTATTAAACACATTTGCTTACAAAATATTTTCACATACAAGGAATTGAATCTCAGCACCATTTTAAAAGTAGAAACCACCTTCAACATTATTTCAACCTCATCCTATCTTCCAGATGGCCTTAGCCCTCCAAGAATCCACCTCCAACTCCCTCCTCATAATAGACGAGTTTGGCAAAGGCACCTCCGCGACTGACGGCCTGGCGTTATTGGCAGCTTGTCTTAACACGTTCCTGTTCAGAGGAGAAAACTGCCCTCATGTCATGTTAGCTACGCACTACTTGAATATTAAGGAGTATATCGTCGACACGCCTATTGTCCGTTTCTTGGTGAGACTTTGAAAATACTTTAGTTCTTACCTGTAGGAATTATGGAATGTTTTGCCCAATCTAGATTTCCTCTCTAACAGCAGATTCCATGAATATTTTGAAATGTTTTTCTGACTTTTTCTAGTTCTTTAATTTGTAGATAAAAAAATTACGCACACCACAAAATATTCTGACTTCTTCTAGTTCTTTAATTTGTAGATAAAAAAATTACGCACACTACAAAATAATGACATAAAATTATAAATGCGAAAGTAACTCGGTCTGTCTGTTACACTTTCACGTCTATACCATTTAACCGATCTGGATGAGTTTTGGTACAGCTATAGATTAGACCTAGGGTAAGGCTGATAAAATTATTTTCACTATCGAAGCCGCGGTCAAAAGTCTACGTTACAAATGAAAAAAGAAAACAAAAAAACCTTTCAGCATTAAGTTATTTTCCGCAAAATTCAAGAAGACCTCGTTATTTAACCTCTAGAGCCCCAGCGGCACAAAAAACGTGCCAGTAAACAAGTATTAGTTGAGCCCCGCTGGCACAAATTTGTGCCACCAAACCCCGACCGATTTGAAACTGTATTTGTAGTAAAGTCTTAAAATCGTTTGTGACCGGAGTCAGATTACGCTTACAATAAGAGCCCGCCCGCGGTGCTTGACGTAAATAATGGCGGTCCTTGAGAGGTTAAATTCTTTAGCGTTTCGAGTTCGTCCTTGAAGACGGTGAACCAGTATTCCTGTTCCGCGTGTGTGAGGGGCGCGCCGAGACCAGCTTCGCGCTTCAAGTGGCCGCCGCCAGCGGACTGTTGCCCAGGGCTGTGGCCCGGGCCAAGCAAGTGATGGACTCGGTTATGGTAAAAAGGACATTAGAGATTAATAAAATATAGTTGAACTCGGTAAAATTGTGACAGCATTCCACAAACCAGCATTCAGGACTACTGCTAGTAATTTAATTAATTATTGAAGACATCTTGGATACATAAACCTTTTAACCGCCCGACTTCATATTGTTTGTCGGGCCCCCAGCGCCCGGCATAGTGAATCGAAAAATAAATACCTACAACAAAAACAGCAGTGCAATATAATTAGGACTTCTGATTAAGAGACTAAAGTTTATTAAACTGTTAAATGATTACTTAATTAACTATTTACCTAATATAAACATCGTTTCGATAAAATACAGCATAATTAAACAAAAAAGTACATTAAACGAGCTGTGATATTTTTGTCGTATATATACGACTCTGGCGAAATGGGCCCGAAAATATTTGTCGGAAAAATCCGACGTAGGCGGTTAAAAGGTTAAACGATACAACTAAGTTGTCATCCCACAAGGTAGCACATTAGGACCAGTTCTGTTTTATTGACAACTAATACAAAATCGCATTTAAAGATCTCGTTGGCATTCGGTATTTCTACCTTATTCCCACGTGAAACTGGAGCGATTTATTTCCAATTTATCACTTTCAATTTTGAAAAAGATTCACTTCTGCTTAAATTTTTCAGAAAAACTCGCTGCCCCCAGATAACAAACGCATCACAAGCAAGTTGAACGCATGCGTTGAAAAAATGAAAAACAAACTACTCACAGACGATATTTAATATTAATTAATAAAATTTGTTGCAAAACAATATAATATGTATAATGATATTCAGCTCAGCGCAGCTAACAACAATATTGGTATAAAATTTTAAACACATCAAAAAAATAAATTAACTACTACTTAGACTATTCATTGACTCTTAAATAAATAGTTTTATACAATGAAGCTGGAATGATTCAATGCATTAAATTGTCACAAAGCGCTATAATACTTCCACATTTACATTTTCGAGACATTCTTATCAGCAAATGCTAAAGTAGATATTTTAGATGCTTTTTGTGACTACAGCCACTTTAATCTAATACATTTAACAACATATACATATAAGCAACAAACATAACTAAATACGAAAATACATTTCAGCACTTTTAACTCATCATCACATTTCGTTTTGCACTTGTATAAAATCTTACATAAATACATCATTATTATATTTATTACTGTCATATAAACACTATAAGAATTTCAATTTGACCATTGTTACCACAATTTTTCGATACGTCACTTACGAAGCCAATAAAAATTAAGTATTTAAGGAAACATTTTTTTTATTTCCTTACAAATATAATACCTCGAAAGAAACTTAAAATTCCTTTCGAATACTCACAGACGCTCTTAACAACCAAATATAAATGCTGAAGTAACAAACTCATCCTCAAATGATATGGAGTGGACATAACACCGCTTCTTGCCCAGCAGTGGGCTCAGCTCACCCAGGTTGGGCAACATTACATAGACTTCATCTGTTGCATCAGTTCTTCGAGAGATAACTCGGAGGCTGCGACGGCTCCACCTGTGCTCGACTCTGGGGTACTATTGTCAACGGGGACACTGTAGGCCACCTGAAAAAACAATAGGGCACATATTATATTCTGTTTTATGGTATAGTTCTCGTCAAATAACTTGGCAAGAGTCGTTCAATGCGCAGAAATCGATTTTTAGGTGTCAGCGGTTGTTAGCGGGACGCGGGGAATGATGTAGATGAGATGAGATGAGATGAGATCTATGGATACAATTACCCTTAAAATCATATTCCTCCGTGTCTTGGAAAGCATGTTGAACACTTGGTAGACATTTGTACAAATCTGACAGACGTTAGAGGTAATCGTATTGCCCTTATACTGGTTTGTGAACCTCCATGCTCCATGTAAAATACCTTTATACTACACCTGCTTGGAAAGTACCTTGATACTTTATCAAATTTACGGTAGAAAGTACGTCATTGCATATCGAACAAATATGCGGGGAGAAAACGCATCTGAGCGGGAGAGAAAAGTGTACGAAAATCCATTTCTTACGTGGTTTTTTTTTTTAATTTTGGGTAAGACTATGCGCCGGTAACCTAAATATCAAAAGCCAAAAAGTTTTTACAGTGAGTTTTTATCTCCAAGTTCGCAAAATGACACTGGCCACTAGCTGTGTGTTGGATGGTGTCGGGCTGGCAGTGCGACCCTGCGGCGGCAGGATAAACTATTTGAAAAAAGAACATGTGAAAATTGCAGACGCCATTGGCGCCATTTGTGAAAACAGTGTTACATTAAGCTTCACTAACTGCAACAATTTCAATATAAATTTCAATTAGTAAAGATTTAGTTTTTTATTTTCCTCATAGGTGTAGTATAAAGCACTATGTATCACTCGAGAGAAAGTGCGATTCCCGATCTCGGGTGTTTTAAAGCCCTCGCCTACGGCTCGGGCTTCAAACGACACCCTCGGCGGTAATCGGTCACTTTCTCCTCTCGGTGAACAATGTACTATTACTCATTTGCAACCGATAGACTAGACTGTAGACCAACTCTGACACAGTTGGTAGTAGGTTAAACAAGCCGATACCAGGACTATGAAATACTATGAAAATGTTTTTGCACATGTTATCCTAGGTACAGATAAGAAAGGTACACATTTGTATGTGTATTTTTTGCGCTTATTGATTTTCAAGGATGATATGTACTGTAGTAATTAGAATTGTTCAAGTATGTAAAATTGTGAATGTTTAAATACCTGAACTCCATCTACTAATTTTAGGTGAGAGCAGTCATCATCTTCTGGCGTATTTTCATCAACGAGGCTGATTCCTGTACACAATATAATATTTTTACATTAATTTCTGCAGTCGATAGATACTTAATACGTAAACTATAAAGTTACTGGCACAAAAAAACGTTACATGGTGGCAGGGGCGTGCACAGGATTATGACAGGGTATGCGGCGGAGTAATCGGTCACAAAAACTTTGCCTTTTATAGATTTTTAGCATAGCCACAGCCACGCATCGTAGTATGGTGGCGATGCGTGGCTGTGGCTATGCTAAAAATCTATAAAAGAAAATGTTATTGTTACCGATTACTCCACCGCATACCCTGTCATAATCCTGTGCACGCGCATGCATGGTGGACATCCCACCCATACGCACAAAACGTTTTGGGAATACTTGCGTTGTGCGTACGGCTAAGGAGTGGAATTCCCTGCCGGAGTCTGTGTTTCCCGATAGCTATAACCTAGGGGTCTTTAAGTCAAGAGTGAAGAGATTTCTTCTAGTTAAGCGTGCTCCCATCTTCGACCACATCATCACCTACCTATGTCACCTACCATCATGTGAGATGGTGGTCAAACGCGAACCTATTCAGAATAAAAAAAAAACAATTCGTATTATAGAAAAATATCTGCGGGGAAAACAGGCAGAATGTTATATGACAATAAAATTCTGATTTCAATTTTGCGTTTAGGGCCACATTTTTGTCCTACCTTTTGAACCAAGTTGTTAAGCGTTAATATTCGCACACAATGTAAATTGTTTCTGAATAAATGAAAATGAAATAAATTGATTTAAAATTTATATATATTTTATTACTTATATACTTAATACTCTTGACTTCGATCTCGCCTGATGGTAAGCGATAGATGAGGTCTACGATGGAGCGTGCGAGCCCAGAAGATGCCCATTTACTCGTGCTTTAAAGGCTAAAAGGTCATAAGTGGCAGGGAACGCAGAAGCCGGCAGAGAGTTCCACAGCTTGGAAGTGCGTATAATAAATGTGGAGGAGAATATGCGGTGTGACTTGGCCCACCTTCTATCTTGCTCCGAATACCCTGTCACCTGCACTCTTGATAACCTTATGTCTACATCAGCGAGCGGATTTCACGTAGTTATGAGCCAAACTTATTTAAAATATTTCTGCCATCGACACGCTAAGAAGAAGTAAGAAATAGCAGTTAAGAGTCGTACCCCATTCATTGTCAGCGTGTACGGGCGCCAGGTCCTCCGTGACTTCCGTGGCCAGCTCCACCGCCGGCTTGGATCTGTACTCCGCCTGACGCGCGCGGCAGTAGCTGTCGTCGCATTGAGGGTTAGGCTGGAATAAGAACAGGACAGGGTGGTTACTACAAACAACGATAATTTAGAATAGTCAACATAATTATGTTTAAAGCGTCAATAGCCTAATGGATAAGGTGTCGGGCTTGTGATCGACAGGTCACGGGTTCTAGCCCCGCCCATTACACTATTGCCGTGAACCCACTCCAGACATATTTAGCTTATTTGGAGGGGTTAACAAGATTGCTAGTAATGTGAATTCTACCCACAGAACAAATAAAAGAGGTCAGAAAGGAAATAGTTCCTGATTTGTATGAGAACGCGTGTCGCCGCTTGTCTCCCACTCTTTAGCTCCACTACAAGCAAGAGGCCCGTTACGTATGCGAATTGCGCACACAAATAAATTACACACACTTAAATCGAGAGCTTGCTACTGATTGTAACTCACTGTCGATAAACATGCGCCGTGCATCACGGCCAATCAGGGCAAAGGACGACACGTCAATGGTTGAAGTGTGGAGGACGCGCGCATGCAGTACATTGTAAGCGGACTTGGTCATTGCGTTGATTAAGCGAGTACACATCGGGCAATATATATTTTTTGTAACTTGTTGCAATAATGTTGTTAATGTTTGGAATTTCATAGAGATCAGAATATTTCTATGTTTTTTACAAATAAAATTGTGATTAAATGTTATTTTCGACTTACTGACGGAAAGATATACCTCCTCGCTCTATACATACTTGCGGTCTGACTTTCTGTTTTACAAGTTATAATTGCACAACACGGCATTTTAAAGCAGAGCTCTGTGTTCCGAAGTAGTCCGAAGCGCACTAAACGCGGTGAATGAATTAATCGGTCGCGCTATGATTTTCGAATCATAAATGTGGCGCGCTCACCACGCCCACATTACCATTCCAACCTTATTCATCTATTCCTTGATTCTACCCACATCGCTAGTCATCGTTTTAAAAAAGAAAGAAAAAATATGTGTATATTATTATGTTTAATTAGTATTATGTATGATGATGTACACTGACTGCCCTAAATCTATCTCCTTTAATTTCTGTCCATCCAAAGGTTGTCTGTTAGAGATTTCCCTGTGCGATAAGACCGCCCATTGTACACTAGTTTTATTAATATTTTTAAAATAATATTTTCCTCGTCAAAAATATATTCAAGAAGCAAATCTGTACAATAATTAAGGATCGGCAGTCGACTTTGTGATATAATGTGTATAATTGTGTGCCTGGTTTATTATATCCTTTATATTTCTACATAATTATAGTGCATCACACTTTATTAACTGTTGTTTTTCTTTTTGTTAATAAATTACATCACATCGTATTATATATTTACTGCTACGGATACGGATTTTGATTAATTTTATTTTAAACTAGTCCGAAGCTTCACCCGCCTGAATTGTATTTTCAATGTTTGCTGATGAGTTTTTAAGTCGTCACGAACCTTTCAGTTAAAGTCCAATCAAAACCAGTTCAGCCATTTCGAAGATTATCCTAGACAGACATACAAACAATAAAAAAATTCCATGCAGCTGAGTTCACACACACAACACGATTCGGTTTGGCTAGACCAGGGACAGATTTACTGGTTTTTGACTACCAGTATCGACTTTCATAATTATGTTTACTAAGGGTCTTTGTTGCCGGATATAAATAAATCAATTACAAAATAATCTTTAGAGGAAGCTAGAGCAGTGCCAGTGCTATATCTGAAATAGAGTAAAAGAATTTTCTTACCTTCAACGCCATCATTGGGAAGAAATCTGTTAATGCACTATATCCTAAGTAATGGCTGACTTGTCCAAACTCGAGCAAGTATTTCAATGTGTTTTGCACTGAAACAGAAATAATTATAAAAGTCAGTATGTCTCTTATTGACAGGTGCACAGTGAAGAGTTAGGAGCACAATAAAAAAAAAACTTGTTTAAATAAAAATAGCATTGTGTGTGCCTCACAGCTGTGCCAAAAAGGCTCAGTTCAGCAAAATGCCAGGCACCTGCAAGTGCCTGACGCTGGTTTTCAACTGGACCTTACGTAGCGAGGACGTGCTACAGATGTAAAGCAGTTTTTTAGTGTAAGGCGTTCATGTGTAAATATACACACCTTACACATATCACACAATCCTTACACATATTGTTATATGATTATTTACGACATATTGTAGTTATCTGTATTTACATTGAACTTAATAAAAATATGAGAACTATAATCAACAAGAAAAAGTACAATAAATATTCATTTACTATTTTAGAAATTATTTAATGACCGCGCAATCATTAATTAGTTAATGATTACACAAGTATGTAATTTTACAAACCAGGTGTCTTTTTACATGTCAAAAGCTCAAAAATAAGGCGAAATTACTTTGTATCTTATTTTCCACGTTTAGAGCATAATATATTTAGCACGTTACTCTAATAATCAGAAAATCTCAAAATTCCAGTTAACTTTTTTTACATTGAAACCGTTGATGTGATCTTAAGGTTGAATTTGGTATAAACATAACTGTTCGGTCAAGTAGGGCCATCTATTGACTTTTTATGGATTTACGATCGATGGATAAAGCGACATCTGTTTTATGACGAGAGAAGACGGCTTGTCCGACTTGAGAGAGATCAACCGCCCTCCCCACTAGTACGTTAAAAACCGCACAACCGTGTGTACGTAATAAATAGTATTGTAAAAAAAAGGAAATATATTCCTTTAACAATGATCACGATCATTATCGTGCACACTGTACGCCCAGACGTACATGTCACCAATTAAATTATTGCTTTGTTTATCGCATTTTACTAACAATACGTAGGTTAAGTATTACTAAAACTTTATAGATCAATGATCTGATACAAATACATTTTTTTATAAAGAGAACTAGCGATATGATTAAAATTCACATTACTAGCAATCTTGTTAACCCTCCAACTAAGCTAAATATGCTTGTGTCTGGAGTGGTTTCACGGCGATAGTGTAATGGGTCGGGTTCGAACCTGCGACCTCTCGATCATTGGCCCGACACCTTACCCATTAGACTAATGACACTTAATTTTTTTTGAAATACTGAGGAAGCCCTTGCCAGGCCCGTCTTACAATAACTTACCTAAAAATCCTGCAACGATACCCATGGTGGTGGGCAGACTTGCTGCACAAACACCTTCCCTCTTGAGTGTCCGCTCGTCGATCTTAGATGCAACCACTAGCGGTGGAGCACACTGGAATCGGACAACCAAAAATATCAGTGAAAGAAGAATTCAATTGAGCAATTATTTGTAATTTTTTCAAGTAAGTAGTAATTTTTTATGTCACTCCCTCATATCTGATTTTTCAGTTTAAGTTCGAAGCAGCAATCATAAACTTCTTTACTATCACACATATTACAAATTAGTTGTACCCGCGATTTCATATTTGAATCGATATTACCATTTATTTTTGATTCAGCTCTCGAGCGCTTAAGCAAGTGGACGTGTGTCGGTTGTCCTCGCGATTTCTAATTGTAAATTCTGTGATTGGTGTATCCAGTGATTTTTGATTCCTTGTCGCACTCTCGGTGTTTAAACCTGTCGTGTACTCCCACTGGGCGTTACTAGAGAGAGATATAACTATTTTCAACACTACCTATTGAAGATCTGTTCCAAAAACTGTTTGTGATTTGCTGGGATTTGAACCTGCGTCGAGTGAGGTGAAAGAGGCGGAGCCATCCGTGCGACCACTACGCCACGGTGCAAGTAACAGCGAGCTCCGAATTAGCAGTGTGCTACGAGCGTCTGACGTCATCTTGTGCCGCTGTGCTACGTGCTACGTCATAGCACATACCTACGCTACGAGCTACGAACCGCATATCGAATACGAATTCGGCCTACAAAACACATACTGTCGGGCACTATGGCAGGCGTTCAACGTACTCCGCCGAAGTCTCAACTTGTCAACCTGACTCAAACACAATCAGAACCGGATATCACCACAGCAATCACGGTTAATGAATTTGTTACCAGCAGGAATAAACGCCCCAGACCCGAAAATTCACCATGTGGGGATGGTTCTAACCAACAAGTGGCCCAAGACACTGGTTTCCGCAAGAAGCTGGAAGAACAAACCTCCCTTATGACAAAATTAGCGGCTGATATTCGCGAAATTAAGCTCCAGAACGTTAAGATACAAGAGTCTAATGCTGAAATATGTAAGACAAATGCGGAGATAGAACGATCAATGTTCTTTATGAATAAAAATTTTGAAGAATTACGAAGAGAAGTTGAGGAACTTAAAAAGGAAAGACTGGAACAGCGTTGCTACATAGAAACCTTAGAAAAGAAGATTGTCGATCTCCAATTTAAATCCCGCTCAGCCGGCATTGAAATCCGAAATATTCCACTGACAGATAGCGAGAATTCAAATGACCTAATCAAAACCGTCTGCAGCATTGGGAAGCTGGTTGGAATTCCTATCACTGAACCTGAATTAAGAGATATATACCGCCTACCTGGAAAATCCACTCCTGCTACCACAGCACGCCCAATCATAGCAGAGTTTACGTCAGTACAAACTAAGCAGAAATTGATATCTGCTATCCGGACTTACAACAGAAATATAGTAATAAAAGATAATAAATTGAACACTGAACAAATTGGTATTCCTGGAAAACGGCAACCAGTTTATGTCGCCGAACAATTACCTGCCAGTTCCAAAAAACTGTTCTATATGGCACGTGAATTTGCCAAGAAGAATCACTATACTTTCTGCTGGATTAACAACGGCAACATCTTCCTTCGTAAGAAAGTCGGTGGCAAGCAAGTACTTATAACTTCCGATAAATGTCTCCATGACCTAGGTTTGAAGGATATCTGACTAACCCTGTTATTTAAAAACTTGTTTCTTGTTCATAGTTTAATGTTAATATTAAGTACACTCTGTCTTGACTACTCAATCAACACACAATCAGTACATGATCTAACTCCTATTTTATTTAGATACATACCCGTACGTTCATACAACAAAACAAATATATTTACCTACAGCTATATTAAAATATCATCTACAAGTATACTGTACAAAATACTTACATACACATACATTCCTATAAACACACACACTTCTGCATTCATAACTTTTACGAGGAGTGATTATCTCTTTCATACTATTGCTATAATCAGTTACCCTATGCCCCTATCTAGTGACTACTCACACTATAAATGGATACCATAATAAATATAAATGACGACTTAGACATCTTTAGGCTAAATAACTCGTTCTCCTGCAATCCACAAGACTGTAAAAATTATATAAACTTTTCCGAGAGTAACATTAAAGTATTGCATATGAATATACGTAGTGTAAAGAAAAATTTTGATAATCTCCAAACCCTTATATGTTCGACTGAAATTAATTTTGATATTATTGTGCTTACTGAGTGCTGGCTTAGCAAAATAAATAACCCACCACTACTTAATGGATTTCTGTCACATTCGACAAAACTTACACCAAATCAAAATGAAGGTGTAATAATTTACACTAAAATTGGCCTAAATGCTACAGTTTGGGAACCTAGCATAATAAACGCCAACTCCCTTGTGTGTCAGATTGACTCTTCGTTTGCTTTTGTTGCTGTTTACCGTTCACCGTCTTACAATAGTGTGGACCGTATAGACAATTTCTTGTCCAGCTTAGACAATGTCTTGGATAACCTTTCCTCCTACCCAAATATCGCACTTATTGGTGATCTAAATTTTGACATAAAACCGGGAAATAAGTGCCCCCACAGCTTGGAATATCTGATAATAAATGCTTCTCATTGCTTACTACCAACCCACTTAATGCCCACAAGGCTAGAAAACTGTCTTGATCACGTTTTACTAAAGTCCAAATTACCCTCAACCACATTAATTCTTGAATCATACAACACTGACCATAAACCTATTGTACTAACGTTAACGAATACGAACCTAACTCCAACAAATAAATTCACCCTCTCCCGTCCTAATCTAGATGCGATTAAAGCTGAACTTGAAAACATAGATTTTTCGGATATTTATAGTATAAATGATTCAAATGAAGCCCTGAATAGGTTTGTTTTGAGGATATCTACCGTAATAACTAACCACACTAGCAAAATTAAAATTCCTAGGAAACAAAGAATTATAAAGCCCTGGATTACCCCGGGCTTGTTAAAATGCATTAAAAACAGGGATATGCTCCATAAAAGATCCAAAAAATCACCTAATAACCTAACATTAAAAGTAACATATACACGCTATCGAAACTTTTGTAATAATTTGCTCCGGAAACTTAAAGTAACCTTTGAAAAAACTGAACTAGAAAAATCAAAAAATAATCCCAAAGCTCTTTGGAAAACCATACAAGATATCACTCATACACGCAAAGAACGAACCAGTCCTGATGAGTTGCTAAAACTATGTGATAGTCCTCACTCTTCTGTAAACCAAGTATGCTCTTTCTTTAGTATTGGCAAAAATTTAGCGGCAAACTTAATAAATGGCCCTGCTCCAAATAGGACACCCGCAGACAGTGATCCATGCGTGGAGTCAATGTCATCTCCTCCAACAAACTCCCTGGTTTTACTTGACACTGATGAAAGTGAAGTAGAAACAATAATTTTACAATTACGTAATGACTGTGCTGTAGGTTGGGACGGTATATCATCAACTCTGCTGAAAACTTGTCGCCACATACTAGTGCCACCAATAACCTATATCTGCAATCGTTGCTTACAAACGGGAACATTCCCTGCCGGACTAAAAAAAGCTATAGTTCATCCAATATATAAGAGTGGGAACAGAACCTGTGTCAACAATTACAGACCCATATCCATCCTCCCTTCACTTTCAAAAGTTGTTGAAAAGATTCTTAACAAACGACTTAAGAGCTTTTTACAAAAACATAGTTCTATTGCTGAGAACCAATACGGCTTCAAGACCGGGGTTTCGACGGAAGATGCTGTGCTGGATCTTACGCAATTTGTAGCAAGAAAACTTGACAATGGGGAAAAGTGTTTAGGTATATTTCTTGATCTGTCGAAGGCTTTTGACACAGTTTCTGTTCCCAAACTTATCTCGAAGCTGGAGTTGTTGGGTGTACGTGGCATTGCACTCAACATCTTCAAAGATTACCTCAAGGATCGCTCCCAGCAAGTCAAAATAGATTCGTACCTCAGCAAAGAGGAATTTGTGACTTACGGTGTGCCCCAGGGTAGCATATTAGGTCCGACATTGTTCCTGATCTATGTCAATGAACTTTGCAGAATGATTCTCCCAAACTGTAAGATCTACGCATACGCGGACGATACTGCGATCATTATCTACGGACCAACTTGGGAGGCGGTTAAAATAAAGGCAGAAAAAGCCCTTCGTAGTATAATGAACTGGTTCCACCAAAATCTGCTCACACTAAACGTTGACAAATCTTGTTACGTTACTTTCGCAATTCGTCGAAATACCAAACCATCGCATGACTTTACCATAACGGCTCACTCTTGCATAAACTCAACATCATGTTCATGCCCAAAATTAGCTAGAAAAGACTGTGTGAAGTATCTAGGTTTGCAAATAGATGACGGCCTAAGATGGGATAAACAGCTTGAAATGATTACAAGCAGAACAACGCGTCTTATCTATGTTTTTAAATCCCTTAGAGAATCGGCTGACATAGGCATTCTAAAAATGGTTTACTTTGCGCTGTGCCAGTCGATTATTGGATATTGCATCACTGCATGGGGTGGTGCATTTAAAACAAATCTGCTGAGGGCAGAGCGGGCTCAACGAGCCGTACTGAAAGTAATGTTAAAGAAACCGTACAGATATCCAACCAAACAACTGTACAACGAATGTAAGGTATTAACTGTAAGACAGCTGTTTATCTGGCAGTCTGTCCTCAGAACACACCGGGCCATGCCCAGATCCAACCCGGAAAAACGCAGGAACACTCCGCCAGGTATTAGACATAAAACCTCATTTGCGAAACACCAGTTTTACGTCATTGGTACACACATATACAATAAACTACACAAAAAACTAAACTTACTTGATTTAAACAGGCACACGCTAAAACATAAAATCACTCAATGGTTATTGCAGCAGGATTACCTCACAACAGAGAATCTCCTAACATATATCTCGTAATATTTCACTAAAAAACTACATTATAACTATATAATCGCTACATCAATTAACATAATCACACACTTGCATCATCACACACATACACACATCATCACACACACACACAACATTCTCACATACGTCTACAGAAAGATACTTTGTTTATGTACTTATTTCATAATAACTTTTGTGTATAAAATCAACACAGTGTTCACTTGTGCATAATACTGTTTTTAAAATGTAAATGGCTGAACCCTATCTCTTAAGATACAGGCCTGACCTAGTTTAAGAGATAGAGTATAAAACTGTGCTTAAAGCGTAACAAATTGTTACATGCTATATGCTATACGTAATGTCAAATATAGAAAGTGCAATGTGTTATCCTGTTTTATGAAATAAATATTTTTATTATTATTATTATTATTATTTATTCATACTACTATCCTAACAGGTATTACAAAACCAATGCGATATAGCCATAAGGAAAACAAACTACGTGGTAAGTAGTCTAGACGTTGCCCAATACCGTCTCTGCAGTTTAGTGAGAGCCATTAAAATCGGTAAAGCCGTTTCAGAGATTAGCGTGGACAAGCAGAACAGGCAGACAAAAATTTTAAAAGTTTGTTTGTTTTTAGTATAGAGTAATGAACTATAAGAGCTTGAGAAAACACAATTATTTGAAAACTAGCTTTTGCCCGCGACTTCGTCCGCGTGGAATAGTTACTTTGGGCTAACATTAAATTTAACCCCGATTTTGAAGCATTCTTCATTGGCGCTCCGCTCCTATTGGCCTTAGCGTAATGATATATAGCCTGTTATTCTCTATAAATTGACTATTTAATTAAAAAACAATGTTTCAATTCGAACCAGTAGTTCCTGAGATTATCGCGTTCAAACAAACTCTTCAGCCTTATATTATTAGTATAGACAGCTGTTGCCCGCGACTTCGTCCGCGTTTCCGTCGTTTTTCGTAAAAAAAAGTAGCCTATGTCCTTCGTCATGGTTCAGTGATTTTGATGTAACAGACAGATTAACTTCCGTAATTTAGTAGGGAAATATAATATGTCATTAAAATACTGTTGAAAAATATCGCAATACGGAGCCGCACAATATTATTGTTAATAGCTGTGCCCGCGACTCCGTCAGCGTAAGTTAATGTATTGGTAATATTGTTTAGATCACGGCCACATGAGGCTTAAGTACCTATAGAATGAAATTTTATACCTTCGGCCGCGAGACGCGTCGAGCGCGGCGACTGATTCTCAAAAATAATCCTTATAGCATGATTCAATATTCACGCGCGATGGCTTATTATTAGCGTATTTCATGTATAACTTTGGTGTTTCTATACCGATTTATATGACTTTTTTTTTGGAATAGTTAATAATGTTAACTTTTTCAATTAGGTGTGACTGATAGTGTTATAAACGTAAGAGTAGACAAATAGTATGATCAGAAAGCTTCGAACTGCTAAGCTATCGGGAGTTACACGTGTTGTGTCTGTCGTGGGATATTTTTTATATAATTTTAAGGAGAAGATTTCCGTCATGAAATGATTTCTATGTAGCTTTAACCATTAAGGTTGCACACGCGACGGAAGCTTAAAAAATGGAGTAACTTCTCCCGTTTTCCCAACATTTCCCTTCACTGCTCTGCTCCTATTGATTGTAGCGTGATGAAAAGTATACTATAACCAGCTCAGGAGTATGAAAAATAATTATACCAAGTTTCGTTAAAATCCGTCGAGTAGTTTTTGTTTCTATAACGGTTATACAGACAGACAGACAGACAAAAATTTTACTGATTGCATTTTTGGCATCAGTATCGATCCCTAATCACCCCCTGATGGTTATTTTGGAAATATATTTCATGTACAGAATTGACCTCTCTACAGATTTATTATAAGTACTAGCTGTGCCCCGCGGTTTCACCCGCGTATAATCCTACTACTATTATTAATGCGTAATTTTATGCGTCAATCTAATTCGCACTGGATAGAGAATCGCGAAGTAAATATAGTTTAATTTCATAATATTGTCAAGAATACATTTAGAGTATTTTTAAACTGCTGACCCGATCTCGTTCAAACCAATTTTAATTGAAATTTTTATTAAGATCTACAGCATATATTTTGTTTCGGTTTTTGACTCCATTATTATAAAAGTAAGAGGGGGTGGGGGGTGAAACACATTTTACCACTTTGGAAGCGTATATCTTTCGACTGACTCGCGAAGAATTCCGTAGCTATGCTTGCTAGCATAGATTAACGTAAAAAATGCTGTTATCATAATGTTTATATGACAAAGTTTTATTTGCAGATTTTGCAAATGTGAAAATGAAATCTCAAAAACTATCTCGTTCGAATCAATTTTATAGTTAAAAGTTTTCATTACAATCTACAGCATATTTTTTATATTTTACACTTTAATATTTTAAAAGTTAGAGACACATTTTACTACTTTGGCACTTCCAAAGTAGTAAAATGTGTCCCCAAATAATCTTTCAAACGATTGACTTTGACAAAAATGATTACATGAACCTCAGTATCATTTTTAAAGATCTATTTTTAGACGCCGACACCCGCATAGGCGTACAGGCTTGATGCAAAAAATAAAATATTTCTAGTTCCTTGTATGGGGAGCCTCCCCTTAATGTGTTTTTTTTACATTATTTTCGCATAAAAATCGGAAAGCGGTTTGCAGAATACATCTATATATCAAGTTTCAATTCTGTAGTCTTAATAGTTTCGGAATAAAATGACTGTGACATACGGAAAGACGGCCAGATAGACATGACGAATAGTATAAGGGTTCTGTTTTTTTGCTATTCGGCTAAGGAATCCTAACAACATCGCTTTTAAACTATGCCAACGTTGAATGTCTGACCCGTTTTTTCGGGTGGGAAAATAGAGCGAGAAGGAGTGTCAGACTTCTACTGACTATAAGCCCACCCAGTTACTTCAGCTTCCCTTGCCTTCCGGGGCCGCGGTATCTTGTTACAACATACCTTTAAACTGAACGATGACATAAAAAACCGGTCAAGTGCGTGTCGGGCCACGCGCAGTGTAGGGTTCCGTAGTTTTTATAACAGCCAAGTGCGTGTCGTATTCGCTGACTGATCGTTTCGTACCATGCTCTAACTAAAAGCCAAACATAACTACCTAACTAATTTGACTTCCTATACAAATCCTCACCTGATCCGACAATTTTGCACGGAAAGTTTTAATTTTTTTTAGAGATTTGTATAAAACTCGTCATAGCCGGTGTTTTGAATTTAAATACGGACACAGAGCTACACTACTCAATCATCACAAGAAGCTAGCACGATAGAACTGGCGCTTAGCGCCATCTATCGACATTTCTATAGAGTTGTTCGAAATTTTCGAGTCAAATACAATTGGTCGACTATTACTCGTAAACCTGTAAAGCCCACTTATGTGTGATAGTTTTCCTTTAAATTTCGTTATATATAGGTACTACTGCCGTGTCATTTGAATTTCTAACTACAACCGTTTAGTTGATAGAGGGGGGACACTTGACTCTAACGAAAATTGGTACTTTAAAGCTTTATAAGTCACGAACGGTTTACTTAATCAAAAAACGGTCTTACCAAACCCCTAATATTTTTGAAAGACCTATCCAACGATATCCCACACTATGGGAAGAACAAAAAAAAAATTATCATCCCACTTTACATGTACGGGAGGTACCCTAAATAATTGTTTTTTTCAAAATTTTATTTTACCACTTTTTTGGCGTCATTAACGTGTATACTCATGCCAAAGTACAACTTTCTAGTACCAATAGTTTTTGAGCTAAACCGCGGACAGATGGACAGACAGACGGACATGGCGAAACTATAAGGGTTCCTTGTTGACTACGGAACCCTAAAAATGGGATGAACAAAACAACACCCTATCAAAATTACTTATTCAACTAGAGAGAAAGTAAAATATAAATATTCAAATGTATAGATACAAAAATACACATCTGACGTAAAAGAAGCTAAAACAATTTTACATAGGAAGTCTCTTAGCCAAGAAGTCGAAATGAAACCAAGATAAGGATCACTATCAGTGCGGTATCTATCGCGGAGTGGTAGAGTACCTACGCGAGTCATGCTCGACGCGTCGTGCACCCCCGGGCCGCCGCGGCCGTTTCGGTGAATAGCGTTGTTGAATAATTTTAATTTTACATTTTCTCCTAAACTATAAGTCCAAATTATATACTGTAAAAGGCAAAGATAATCTTCATAAAATTGTCTTGATGATGAAATTACTTTCAAACGCAAATATTAATATGGCCGCATAATAATAATACTACAAAGTCATTCCTTATGTTTTAAATATTTTCTTAACATAATTTGCCTTATTGTGGATTATTTATAAAAGTTAGATATGCAGTACCGCGGACTTTTTTTTAGATCTACATAAACCCTACATTTTTGTAGTACATTATCTTTACGTATAACTCAGCATTTCGCCAGCTCACGCGATTATAGTAATTTAGCGGCATATTTTCTTCCGACTTACGTCACCAATACCTTTATTGCAGTAAAACCGAGAGGAGTAGCGTAATGCTAGATAGCCTATAGCCTTCCTCATGAAACTGCCTATCATAATCAGAAAGAATTTTTGAAATCCACCCAGTACGTTCGAAGATTAGCGCGTTCAAGCAAACAAACTTTTCCGCTTTATAATATTAGTATAGATAGATCACAGACTTACATCATCACACGACATACATCTTATAGATGACGCCAAATAACTTGGTAAGTTCGCGCATCGTGCAATTAGTGGAAGAAAAAAGTGGTCTGGGGGCACGGCAGTGCCCCCGCCAAGTCGAGCGCAAAGCAAACACTGCCGTACCATCCTTTTCTGGAACCATTTCGGCGTATTTTCAGGCCCCTATTTGGGGACCTCTGGATAGCTTTAGAGCGTTGAAATTATCGTTATCTAGTAAGCTACCAGCACACACTTAAACCACAAAATTTCATGTTTGTAGCTTGTTTATTTCCTAAGTTATGTAAAAGCAAAGTTGTACTATTTCGACATATTTCGGAATTTGGCAGAGGTAGGCTTTAGTGCCTATATGAAGGAAAAACTATCAAAACTAGGATCATGGAAGATCTGGAGTACCTTATGACCCTGAGGAGAAACCGTAACAGACCAGCCAAACTATTGAAATTATCGACATGCTATGTTCACAAAGTTTATTGAGCGTGGTTAGCCCTTTATTTTGAAATTAAAAAATTGAAGGTCTGAAGTATCTGATAAAGAACCCTAAGAGCTCAGCTGAACTATGGAAGATATGGAAATGCGCTTTGACAAAAGTTATTCAGAGTGACGAGCCCCTTCTTATAAATGAATATGAAACTGGAGTCTGAAGTATTTGAAAATGTCTTAGAAAACAGAGAGTCACACTAAGTACTTCAATAAAATAACATAAGCTGGGAGTACCTCTTCGTGGTGAAGGTGGAAACAGGCAAGTCCGCAGTTGAGACAATCTTTCAAATGCAGCTTGCCTGGCTAAAACTCTAATTTCTTGTTAATCTTGCCTTCGGGCTTGTTGTTTGTGGTCTTTGTCAGGGAGCTAAGGTAATGCTTTTTTTTTGTGGTAAAATCATCAGATGAGTCCTCCCACCCCGGGCAGGGCCGGAGGGACTGTCAGACTTGTACTGACTAAAATCCACGGTATTCCTTCAATAGCCCTTTACGTTCCGGGGTCACGGTAATGAGATAAGTCCCACGACCCCGGCAGGCTTCGGCCCTCTACAGAGGGGGCCTCGTCATCTTTCTGACGCTCTTTGAGGCGCGCGTGGAACACAACGCGCCGTCGACCCGGGCATGGTCCATGGTCGGACAGCAAGTTGCCCTTTACTCGCTGTCCGCATGCCCGCACCTACGGTGGCCGGAGATCGTCGGCCGACGTCCGACGCCGTGGGCGTCTACCACTGCGGCTGGGCTGGAGGGAGGACGCTATCCTCTCCCTCACGCGGCCCGCCTCCTCCTTCGATAACATGACTGCTTCGCAGGAGGCAACCGCTTCCCATTCCGTCTCGCCCCGCAGCATGGCCTCGACCAATGCCAGGCGCGAGAGGTCTCCGCCTATCGCCACCGTGAGGACACGTCGGTGCTCTGCCCAAGCGGGGCAGTCTTGCACCGTACGCTCTACCGTGTCCTCAGGGCGATCCTCGCAGTGGTGACAACCAGGCGTTTTTTCCTTCCTCATTAGACACAGGTACCTCCCGAAACTTCCGTGTCCGGTGAGGACCTGCGTCATGCGGTAGGTCAGGACGCCGTGACGCCGATCTAGCCACTCCTCAAAGAGGGGTCTTACCGCCACTATTGCGGCGTGCCCGGGCTAAGTTAATGCTAAGGAGAAATATTGATGTTAGCTTAGGCTTAGTGAATGGATCAATAGGTGTGGTATAAAAAATGAAATGGGATCCGGACGACAAAGGCTAAACAATTAGTAGTCAAATTTGGAAACAATTTGATACATGATTTATTGCCCATAAAGTCACAGTTTGAGATCATACCCCAGGCATACGTCTATAGAGAGCAATATCCAATTTGTGTGGCGTATGCCCTAACAATTCATAAGAGTCAATGTCTTAGCCTAAAAAATGTTCTCATGGATATTGGAACCTCGATATTCTCTTGTGGCCAAGCCTACGTGGCGCTTTCCCGAGTAACGAATCTTCATGGAGTGCACCTCATAAATGTTGACTTCAAGAGCATAAAAGCTCAAGCCTCAGCGATCACCGAATACAACCGGCTTAGGCGTATATACCGCTCTGATCTTTCAGAAATTAAACCACCCAAACCGTCTAAAAGAACAAATAATGAGCGTGAATGAGCAATACGAAAACTTATAGCCACTGTACAAGAATCGGAACCGAAAAAAGAAAAGAAAGATTACTAATAAAAAAAACTACACCAAAAAAGAAAAAAAAAACAATTCTAATAAGAAAACCTAAAATAATGAAAGGTATAATTAAGAAACTAATCAAGTAAAAAAGAGCTTTCTGCAAAAAGAAGTGAAATCCCACCAAAAACATCCTGTAAAAATTAGCCAAGTCTCGCCTAAGCTACTTGTTTCTCTATAAAAAGTAATGAAATCTCTAAGCAAAGCGAAGCCAAGTCTAAGGATCTTTACTGCGATTTCTTTATTAATATAGTTAGATTTTATGTGACTTGGCCGTTGACTTCGATGTATTAACTAGTAAAAGTGCATAGAGTATGTTCAACGGCCGGTTACATAAAATCTAACTATATTAACAAAGAAATCGCAGTAAAGATCCTTAGACTTGGCTTCGCTTTGCTTAGAGATTTCATTACTTTTTATAGAGAAACAAGTAGCTTAGGCGAGACTTGGCTAATTTTTAAAAGATGTTTTTGGTGGGATCACTTTTACTGCTTGCCATTATTCTATGGTTATTGCCATCATTTATTTTTAATCATATCCTTTCAGAAGAATGTTAAAAAAAGAAGAGGAATTCATTCGTTAATTCGGTATTATAAATAAAATAGATGTAATACATAAATACATTTAAAAGTGAAAAAAATGTATACAAAAAAAACATTAAAAATAATATGTTCTCGTCGGCACAATTAGTTAATAAAACTGCTACCCCTTTTATTCTTCTTTTTTCCCGGTGTCCTAAAGACAGTGACGAATTCGGAATTTCAACCTTCCTTAACTATATAGTGTCTAACTGTTCTTTCTGACGTTTTAATAGTCTGTGTAAAACGGTATTTGGTCCTGGCATTGTAATCAAGGTAACAAAAAATAAATTTAAAACAACAACTCGTAACAAAAACAAGGGGTACAACTTTCGTGTACGCAAGTTTATTCGGGAGCAAATTGAACGAGAACTACTGACGCACCGCACGCGCGCTCGGAGCGGCGCTACGTCATGCCCCGCGTCCTGCTGACAACCGCTGACACCTAAAAATCGACTTCTGCGCATTGAACGACTCTTGCCAAGTTATTTGGCGTTACCTATACTAAATTATAAATGCGAAATTTGTGAGGATGCATAGATGTTTGTTACTCTTTCACGCCAAAAACTACTGAACGGATCTGAATGAAATTTGGTAAGTAGGTAGTTGACATCCTGGAATAGCACATAGGCTATCTTATATCCCGAAATTCCCACGGGATCGGGATTTACGCGGTAAATCTTCCCACGCGAACGAAGTCGCGTCCCGAGGTTAGTTTTGTTATAAATGTACAGATGAATGATCTCAAAATAAATCTATCTTTTAAGAACACATCAACAACTTACAGCAAAACAAGCCGTCTCTCCAGGCACAATGAACTGTATGTGCCCGGACACTGCATTCTCACTGACTCCGGACTCGAACCACTTCTGATTGAGCTCGTTGCAGGCCGTATTGATGGCCATGCGGGCTTCGAAGTTATCCACACAACTGAGGACCAGGTCCACTGGCCCGCCAGTCAGACTGCCAGTCCTGAAAAGTAAATGATTTGATTAATTTTTTATTAGCTAAAGTTTTTTTTATTTAGTTAACTAACAGTCGCTATCAGAGCTAAATCCCCTTTGAGAATTTATCAGCTGTCCATATCTAAAATGTGCCGCCTTTTCAGCCTACGCTTTAGCTACCCACATACAATGGTGTTACAAGAACTGAGTACTGAACCCACGGAAGTTTTAAGACACGGTTGGTGCAGAGGTTGAACGATTGATGGCCGCGCTGCCTGTCGCACAGGGACTAATGTTTATATATGGCGTACAAATATTTTTTCCTGGTCTGGGAATTTGTAAAAACGTATTCAACTTACAGGAGAAATTAAAAAAGGTAACCTACAAAAGAAAGCTTTTTAACCCGAATCTCACAAATATTTCACTAATTCAATCAACCAGCGTTTTACCCTGAACTTCATGTCAGGCTAAATTTTGATGTTTCACAAGATGTATATAGATTCTGTGTGCCTATTGTCTTGGAATTTGCATTATTTAGCATCTTACATTGCTATCTCTGGCAACCCTCCTCCAGTTTGGACTTTGTCTAAAGTTCCTCCAATCACTTCCCTGGCATTCCTCTGTTATAATTACCATCTTTAGGATACCAGTCAGTTGCGATCTTGCTCCATTTTTTGGGTACTTTGGCGAATCGCCGTATACGGCCCACAGCTTTTCTCGTTAAAAAAAAAACTGTGACCCATTTTTTTTCTGTTTTACTAGATTTTTGCTCTTAATTCTGTAGGAAAAAGTAAAAACAGAAACTAAATTCTTACCGAATAGTATCACAAAAGTGTTGAAAGTTATCAACTGTGGTAATGTTGTAGTTGTAAGCATCTATAGACACGTCCGGGTTGATGTTTTGGAGAGTGGCTGCCGCTGCATCCACCTTACTGAGCCCAGCCTGGTGCGGTTGGAAGAACAGGCGGTTCATATTGGCTAGCTCCACCTTGTCGTAATCGAAGAGGATCAACTAAAAAATGGGAAAGTAAATATCATTAATTGGTTATATTTAAAACATACATCAATCTAGTTGCTTGTTACTTATGTCCCTGGACATAACAAGTCCCTTTTTCTTTCGAAATAACTTCCATTTACATTGTTGCAATTCATAATAATGTAACTTTTATTTATATATTAAAACTTTTGCATCACAAAAAGGTACAAATTCTATTTCAAACGAACTTTTCTCATCCTACCACCTTTATGCTGACGATATGCAAATTTATTTGCAAGGTCCCGTTGAAGAATTGTCTGAGGCGGTAAAGATAGTGAATAAAACCTTAGCGCAAATTTCTTATTGGATCACGGTTTGAGGGTTAATCCTGCGAAGACTCAAGACATTATCGTCGCACACTTCACATACAGTCGCAGACTATTCACACCTGTTTTGTCTTGTATAAGTTCAAATTGGTAAATTATGTTAATGTCTTTTTTTATATATAATTTTTATAGAGTGATATTATTTGGTCCAGAGGAAGGTGACGGCATTCGTGATACAGGGTAATCCAAGTACGAATGCCAAAGCACTCCTTTGTTAAGATACTATATTATGTCTGGCCAATTGGCAATAAATGCCGGGGTCCCTCAGGGGTCTGTTTTCTCAGCAACTTTATTTTTGCTGCACATTAACGATCTGCTGATTCCCGGTACCTTTGGGAATGCAGACGACAGCACAGTTTCTGAGAGATATGTGTCCAGCGCGCGAGCTAGTGGGTCACAGATCCAGTCTCTCCGTGAGGACATGGGTTGGGTGCTTGAACTTGTCTTTGAAGGCTGTTTCCGAATGGGGCGATGCCAACTTGGTCAAGTTTAATGCAGCTAAGACCCAGGCGTGTCTCTTCTCCGCAAAAAGGAGTCTATTCGAACTGGCTCCTACTTTCTGGGGTGTAACCGTGCCGATAACCGACCGTATCGAGCTTCTACACTAACTTCTACCCTTAATTTTGGCCCGTTTATCGAGGCTAAAGCTCAACTAGCATCAAAAAAGTTGGGAATCCTAGCAAAGGTGAGACGGTACTTCACACCCGAACAGTTGCTCAATCTCTATCAAGCCCAGGTTCGGTCGTGTATGGAGTACTGCTCTCATCTTTGGGATGGATCTGCTAAATACCAACAGGACGCGCTTGAGTCTATCGAGAAGCGGGCCAAGAGACTCATTGACAACGATGCACTGGTCGAGTCAAAGCTCCAGAGCCTTGAACATCGACGACAAGTTGTAAGTCTATCGGTTTTCTATCGGTTACATTTCTGGGAGTGTGCGATGGAATTACACATATAGCACCTTTGGGAACAAAGGGTCACTACTGCATGTTTTCCAACTTTACAGGAGGAGCATTTTTCGATTTTTTTTTAATGTAATTTTTTTTAACTCTGTACTGTTTTAGAGTATTGACGCGATTCTTACATTCTTAAATCCGTAGTTTCTTCACGGACAATCGTGAATATTTAAAAAGAAATACAAGAAGGGGTTTCTGAGAAACAAGCCATAAACTGAGGAAAGGGTACCAAAAGTGACTTTTTGTTACAAATCGCTAACTGTCATATTGCAGAAATGACCTTTTTAAAAAATAATAACTTCATAAAAGTACGTATTTTTTATTGATACGGGTGATTTACGTTTATTTTTAGTAAAGATATATTTAACTGGAACCTAATACAAGCTAAAACAAGCAGAAAAAGAAGAAGAATCGGTAAAATACTATATTTATTAATAAAATAGAGGGTTATTAAATGAAATAGATGATATCTTTTTTATTTTTTATTATAAACAAATGGCATCAAAATTAAAAAAGAATAACATACATTTTGAAAGAGGTCCCACACCGACACCCGTGTGGACGATATATTGGCCAACTTGTATGTTGGAGGCACCACAAGCTCAAGGTATTTGCTCCAAACTATAGAAAATGGCTTTCAAGTTACTGTCAGATAAAACCTTAATTATACTGAATAGTTATAATCATAAATATAATCGTTATAGTATAGATAAAATGACAGTAGCATACTGTTTAAGTATCTAAAATCTTTATGAAAGTTTAAGCTGTAGGTACTTAATATTTAATAAAATAATCAAAATAATCCCTTTAAGACCATGTCTCAGGTGCATGTCCGTAAGGATTGAGGAGCCACATCAGAACTTTTTAAATCTGATCTCACCAATATTTAGCAGCAATGTAGCTTATTTTGCAGGCCGAATTCTAGATTTAGCAGCAAAATATATCACTAGTTATTTTAATGCAAAAGTGGCTCCTCAATCTAAACGTCTGAATTGAGGAGCCACCTGGAACTCGTTAAGTAATAGATGAATATTTATGAAAATTTTGTATCATTTAGTAGTCATTTTGCATATTACCGTCTAAAAATTTAGCTTCTGTAGCGCTATATGAAAGAAATTACAATACTTTTAATATGGCTCCTCAATCTAAACTCAAGAGGGTAATTTCTATTGGATGTGAGCGATCAATTAATATAATCGACATAATGATCATTTAGCAGGTGTTGTGTTTGTTTTTGCAGTGTAGGAATATTATAGTAAAACAGAGTAAATTTTGTATATGAACGCATTTTCTTTGGCTCCTCAATCCTGACGTTCTAATTATATATGTTTGACTGTAGCCACCTGAGATCTCAACGGAATCTAAAGCCAGAGATACTAACATTTAGCAGAAATGTCTGCTAAATATATCTGCACAGTTCAGCAATGTATATATTTTGGATTCTAAAAAAACAATACTTAACTATTTTCTTGTAAATTCAGTGTGTAGGGTGACAACATTTTGGGGGTACCAACAAATTAATATTTCACTTACGTACCCACAATAATATTGATTTAGTAACAAAACATTAATCAGCGGTGAAGTATTCTCGTTTGTACATGAATAATGTTCATGTACGAAATAAATAATTAACTGAAAAATAAAATTAACAACAACAAAACAACCAAACTGTGTGTTAATATAGTCTATCAAACATAGTTTCATATGAACTGAATGGTTGTGCTATGCGAACTATTATGTTTTACGTCAAGGTTTTTTATGCACAAACTGAGTCTGAATTATAATCGTTAAATAGAGTAAGAATATTAATCATTTTTTAGGCCAATGTTGGAGAGTTCTGGAACACTCCGTCTGCACTATAGGAGGATTGAGTGTTCTAAATAAACCTACATAAAATCCAAATAAATAGCTAAAATAAATTGAATATTTGTGAATAGTTTTAAAAAATTCAATACAATTATTTTACATAAAAATGTTAACCATATATCTAGTATATATGTTGAAACATAAGTTACAGTATTTTATCAAACTAGCAGATTGAGTGTTCTAGATAATTGACCATGACTTTCTCACCATAGGTTTCACAATTTTTTTATCTTCACCATGAAGTTTTCACAATTATTTCTTAAATTCTTTCTTGATTTCGTAAAAATATATTTAACTTTTAAAAAGAAGTACTCAATCCACACGCACACATATAATCTGTTATGCAAATATAAATTTAATAAATTACTTATCTTGGTTTCATTAATACGAGTATAATATGGTCACCCTACACACTGAATTTACAAGAAAATAGTTAAGTATTGTTTTTTCAGAATCCAAAATATATACATTGCTGAACTGTGCTGATATATTTAGCAGACATTTCTGCTAAATGTTAGTATCTCTGGCTTTATATTCCGTTGAGATCTCAGGTGGCTACATTCAAACATATATAATTAGAACGTCAGGATTGAGGAGCCAAAGAAAATGCGTTCATATACAAAATTTACGCTGTTTTACTATTTTATTCCTATACTACAAAAACAAACACAACACCTGCAAATGATCATTATGTCGAATATGTTAATTGATCGCTCACATCCGATAGAAATTCACCTCTTGAGTTTAGATTGAGGAGCCATATTAAAAGTATTGTAATTTCTTTCATTTTAGCGCTACAGAAGCTAAATTTTTAGACGGTAATATGCAAAATTACTACTAAATGATACAAAATTTTCATAAATATTCATCTATTACTTAACAAGTTCCAGGTGGCTCCTCAATTCAGACATTTAGATTGAGGAGCCACTTTTGCATTAAAATAACTAGTGATATATTTTGCTGCTAAATCTAGAATTCGGCTTGCAAAATAAGCTACATTGCTGCTAAATAATGGTGAGATCATATTTAAAAAATCTGATGTGGCTCCTCAATCCTTACGGACATTCAGGTGCATGGCATGTAAAATCTAAACAAAACTAGGCATAGTCACACATTTCAATATAATAAATCAATCATCAGTCTTAATACGATTAAAGAGTTTGCCGTTCGGCACTATCATCTAATAAAACGAGTATCATGGACAAAATTCTATAACATTCTCCTAAAAGATAAATTCTAAAATTGATATAACAATATTAGCTTAATATTAAACGGTCTCACAAATAACACTAATACTTAAACTATATTATTTACTTTATATACCTACGTTGTAATATTAAATTGATCACATTCATCAACATTATTATTATTATTTATTAAATTGAACACATCAACTACAACTTTGGTAACAAAATTATAAGGAAAATCAGTATCAAATGCTCTGCTAAAAATATAGCAATAAGTACGAGTACGACTCGCATTGCACTTGTTTAATTATAAAATAAAGAAATATTAAAATATTGTGTTGTAAATAGTTTCATAAACTTTCGGTATGATGTTGGTGTTAATTAAGGTTTGAATATCTGCCTTCTTTCGAGCACTTCAGAGGATTTTACTGTCATAAGCCTGCTTTAATGTTACTTCGTGAGGTTGTTGGACCCTTGTGCTTATGACGCTCGTGTTACTGTATGAATACAATTGACTTCCATCCAGTTGCCCTCGTATGAAGTTTTAAAGTAATAAGAATGGGCGTTATCAGCCGCACAAGGAATTTATGTTGAATAGTATTTATTTGCAGTTTATTTACTGCATAATAATACAGGTTAATCATAAATCGGAAATCCAAAACAAAACAATTACACAATAGATCAGCTCTAAATAATAATGTAAATAGAAAACCATCTATCTAAGAAAGATTGGCTAGATAGAAAGTGTCTTTTTGTTATAAAAATAAATGTTTAATTTAATGAGAACATAAAGTAAATCGTACTTTATGTTCTCATTAAATTAAACATTTATTTTACGATTTGGTGAAACTTTTTTTTGGTTGATTGGATTAATTTGTGAGTTTTACCTAAAAGGGCCATTTAATTTTCAAAGATAATAATCTCTCGCTTGATATTTTAATGTCACATCAGTTGTAAAACGGCATTATGTTTGTAATATTTATTTTTACAAAAGTCATTGTAACAAATACAACCTATTCATTTTATAAACAAAATATTTTTTTTTATAAACCTTTATTTTTAAACATAAATGACCGTTTATTACCATCAAAACAATGAGTATGAAGATACTCATTGTTTTGATGGTAATAAACGGTGAGAAGTGTTTTATTTTTGCTTCAAAAGTGAAGCAAAAAAAAAAACACTTCTATACAATGATGATCAAAATGACTTTCTGCCTTAATATAAATACTAATCATTACAAAAATAATGTCACTTGTAAACAGAAGTGACGTTATGTTTGCAGCAAACAAATACCAAGATTTGGTAATAAAACATGATTATTATCCATAAGTGACATTAATTTCGCAAGAAATATGTAAAATAAAAGTCATTACTTACCGTAGTGCCTCACCGTCACAAATGCGCAAGGTCACACTTCGGCTGTCAAAACACTACTGACAGGATGAGACATTATGTTTCAAGCAAACGGACCAATTACGCAAAATAATGTAACGACACTCCCTTCCTCAAACCGATGTTATTCATGCTAATGTCACCGTTTTTGCTGAGGATATGGAGTCGATTATCGCGGTTTTTTCTGCATATTTAAGTCATTTTTGCAAAAAGTTGCAGTAGTGACCCTTTGTTCCCAAAGGTGCGATTATGCACATGCTATTGTTTAGTCTCACCAACCGCATAAGTCTGGACTGTCACTATAATGCTTTGCAATGTGACTTACAAAACGGAAGCAAGAAAACTAATCACATAAAGTGTCTTATACCTTTGATATTCAAAACCTGTTTATACCACTACATTAAAATAATTTCTATCAGTTTTCTATTTCTAACAGTATTTTGTTCTCTAGGTTCTTGTTTTACCGATGAGATTAATCAATGATGTAGCTAGACTCACGAGGCACCTTTGAATGCAATACCTCCAGACTTTACCAGAAATGACAAACAATAAAACATTTTTTAAATTGGTAATAATAAAGCTTTTCAATATTCCGCCACTCACCTATATATTCTTTCACTATCAAGAGTGAATGACAAACAAAAGCAAGGGAGCTTCGCTAATATGACTCGCCTTTCTATTATATATCAGTCCACCCCACACCTCTGAGACTTATCATGCATGTGCCTACCTTTCCAATCCCACACCTGGTGAGCATCTCAGCAGTGACACTGCCCACTCCTCCAACACCCACCACAGCTACAGACAGCTCCCGGATTTTCTCGTAGTTGTCCACAATACCCATCCTCTTCAACGCCATCAGACGACTGTAAAGCAAAGTCAGCTTTTCATTAATGTTAAAACGAAACACTTAGTAATTATAGTTAAATTTAATTAAATTATTAATTTAATTAAATTAAATATTTTATAACGCATTTTAAAATATTAGTGTTAACAAAGTCAAATTTAAAACATCGATTTCTAAAACAACTTTGTATCGGCAACATATTTCATTAATTTTCTCTTTGTTATACTCATTGCCTATCGATACTATTAGAAAATGTATTTGAAAGATGTGGTATTTTAATTAAAACAGAGCTCAAATGAATTAATTTTGCAGCTCTCTTAAGCCCGATTTACACTTCAACAAGTACAGTAGCGAGTTAACTTGCGTCATTGGCGGTTAAGTTGTTAATGTACTACTACTTAACTCGCTTTTGCCGTTCAAACTACAATAACAACTTAACTCGCCGATGACGCAAGTTAACTCGCTACTGTACTTGTTGAAGTGTAAATCGGGCTTAAAGAGGGAAATCGTAAAATACCTGTAAGGATTAGAGTCGACAACTTCGGATGACATGACATCGATTTTCTGGCGTACCGGGCCCACATTTCCCTGAGCGGCGGCAAGTTGAGCCTCCAGCTCTTTTATTCTCTTCTGCAAATTAACGGTATTGGAGTCGACAGACATTTTCACTTATTTTTTCACAAAATCAGTATAAAAACGAATCACTACACCATGGCCTATTTCACTCTCACTATTAAATGTCAACGTCAAAGTGACGTTTCTTGCCACGACATGAAGTGCGTTTCGTTCTGCACAAAGCTAAATGACCGTGAATAGCAGTTTCTGGCAGTTCCAAAAAGCCCTTCCTTCAAAAACAAACATGGTAAATGGGAACAGATCTGTGAGCCATAAAGCTATTTTTCATCAATGTTTTCTATGATAATAGTAATAGTACTCCTGATCGTTGTTTAGTTTCACTTCTAGGTTAGCGTGCTCCATCTTCGACCACATCATCACTTACCATCAGATGAGATGGTGGTCAAATGCGAGCCTATTATAAATAAAATAAAAGTATGGATTTTCCTTCATTTCATATTTTCGTTTAAAAATCGAAAAGCGTTTTACAGAATACCAAGTTTCACATGTGTAGTCCTAATAGTTTCTGAATAAAATGGCTGTCTGTCCATCTGTAGACGGACAGACAGACATGACGAATCAAGGGTTCCGTTTTGCCATTCGGCTATGGAACCCTAAAAAGGTTAGTCAGCAGCGCAGTAGACATTACAGTGTACAAGTATTTGTGCAAGTACAGGTGCACTCTCTGTTTCTTTACTCTAATAGTCCGATGGGACGGCAATCCGACACGACCGGAGGGAGATCAGGACTAGGACTAACGGCTTAACGAGCTTTCCGAGCAGGAATGTAGCGTCAATAGCTCCTAATGGCTAAGGTGTGGAACTTGTGATCAAGAGGGCGCGGGTTCAAATCCCACCCATTAATAAACTATTGCCGTGAACCCACTCCAGACGTATTTAGTTTAGTTGGAGAGGTTGCTAGTAATATTATGTGATTGCTTGATTTGGTTTGAACCGCATTGTTACCTCCGACGAAAAATGGATTCGGTCGGACAATCGCAAACGTTCAGCAAGTTAGTTGGTTCCTGGTTCAGCACCGAAACTACAATTCCCAAACGAAAACTGACCCCAATAAAAGTGATGGTCACTGTTTGGCGGTCTAACGCCGGTGTAATTCATCACAACTTCTTAAGAAACGGGATGAACATTACAGCAGTTGTACTTAACAGAATGATGGAGAAGCGAACACGTCTCCAACCATCATTAATCAATCGCTCGGCTTCGCTGCTCCTGCACGACAACGCGCGACCTCATACTGCACTGCAGACGGTCTCCAAGTTACTAGAGCTGTGGTTGCCATCCGCCGTACCTACTCATCAGACCTTGACCTCACCAGACTTTGAATTTTCAGAATTTGGAAAACTACTTGGCGGGGAAAAAATTCAATACCCGAGTGGCAGTAAGTACAAAATGCCTTTGAAGAATTAGTTGCCTCCCATCCAGCTGATTTCTTCAAGAAGCGCATCAATAAGCTACCATGGCGTGGTCAAAGTTGCATTGCATGGGTGATTACTTTGATTCATAGAAGTAAAAAATATATAAAAAAAAACTTATTTCATGTTTACCTCTATTACACTAGTTTGATATTTACTAAAATTATAACATGTAACTGTTTTATGTCCCAATAAAATATATAAAATAATAAAATAAAATCACGGCAATTTCATAGGTAAAACGTAAATACCTAATATAATGAATGTATCTACCTAATAATAATGTGTGCGTGTGTGTAATTAATAATTATACGTAAAAAAAAAACCGCACGTGATCGAAGGCTAAGATGTGTTCGATGATGGGGCACGCTTGGCTAGAGTAACCCATTTAATTCTCAGCCCGGATTGCTCAAATAAACAAAATAAGGTAAAACGAAAGTTATAAGTGTTATAACACAAGGTAACCTTCGCTAGGTTCAACGAACAGTGGGCTTATTTGACCATCATCATTAAAATATTCCACCCGCTAACCGGTACAGGAAACTGTAGTAAGTTGTTATTTCGTAACTCATTAATTCATCTTATTAGGTCAGTTTAGTTTTTCAACATTAACTATGTTATTAAAAACCGGAATGCCTTTGTTGTTGTTATATTATGATTACTTAAGCTAGTTGAGGATAGCATAAAAGAAGAAATCATTTATTAATATCTTTTTTCATCCCCCCATCTCGGAAAGAGTATTTTTGCTCTTCGATATCTGAGTGCAAAAGCCGTTTTTATCCGCTAGAGGATAAAAGTTTGTGAATTCAAAACATCATTAAACCTATTTACTTCTACCTCCATGGGGCCTAATTTATCATATAACTTTTTTAATTTGTTAAAAACTCAGACTCTGGACTTCTTGGTGTACTTACTTTTTTTTAATTTGCTTTGCGCGTCATTTTCTTTTTGCATTTAGTCATTTCTAAATATATGTATCATCTATGGTCATTTCCTCGCTGAGGTGGGATGAAAAGTTACGTGTTGCACTCGAGTGCAAAGATTTTTCACCTCGTGCTCTTTTAATTCCCTCGCTAACGCTCAGGATTCTAATGTTTGTGTTTTTAGTATCCTTCGCTTGCTCGGTCTTCAAAATTGAGCACGCGGTTAAAAAGCAACTTTGCAATCTTGTATAACAAATGACTATTATTCTGTACTAAACATAAAGAACTACGATGTTTCATATTTTATTTACCCACTAGCAGTTTATTACGATAAAAACACAACCTTCAGTCTTTTGGTGTCGGCTAAAAAGTAGCTTATAACGTCACAAGCTTTAAACTACTTCCATACCAAATTTCATCGAAATCTACCCAGTACTTTCGAATATTAGCGCGTTTAAACAAACAAATAAACAAACTTTCCCGCTTTATAATATTAGTATAGATTAATGTTATCTAACTTTTCTATCTTCTATTTACTATTTATTTACTATCTAAATTGAGAAGGATATAGGGTAATTCTTTTGCTGAAAAAAAAAACATCTATCGCGAGCGAAGACTTCGGCAGAAGTAAATTAAAATTGGATCTCGTATATGTAAGATGATAGATATGTTTTTAAGGCCATCTAGATATAAAATCTAAAATGTATAAAGAGCTTAATAAAAGAAGTGCTTATTAAGGTCATAAGTTCTAAATGTCAGTATTATATTCTTATTGTTTCGAGCCATTGACGATCAAGCTCACCTAGAAACTCTACGTATGAACATTTTATTTCAGAATAATCTTCATGAAAAATAAATGAATCTAGGACCCTGGATTATTTTTCATGAAGATGTAAGCTTTAATATAAAATATGACTCTGGTTAGTATTCGATTTTTGTACGTCTTATTTTATTCGATAAGTACCAAGTTAATAAATTACATTCGCAGATTCACGTACTACTTTTACAACCGTCATCAAAATGTAATTAAGTGTCAATTAAATATAATTTATTCTAAAATAGATAACTACAGCATAAATATTTGGAATGTTACAAATTTTTTATAATAGTAGGTAACCATTATGCCTAATTACAAAATACGTTACAAAGGGCCTTATAACCCGACTAAATTGAAAAGCCATACCTTCAATGCCGCAGATCAAATTGATAGCGTTAATTAACATCAGCTGGGTTTTACAAATGCTCTTCGTTACGTTACTTAGTGATAGGCAATACTGCGCGGATGCAGGCCGGTGCGCGCGGCTGTTTAAAAAAAAAAGAATTAAGTGGTTCGATTTTCAAACTATTGTTACGCTTTTTTAAGTGCTGCTTTGTACCTATTTTATGACATTTTATTAAAATAATGCAGTGAAGTTGTGTACTTTGATTTGTTTTAAATACGGAGAGTGACTTCAAGTAAGTTTTTTAAACGTAAGTACTTATTTTCTAAGCCCTTTGCGACTTATACCCAATAACTAATATTTTAAATGTCTGCTACGACGACTAAAGTTTGAAAACATACCTAGTCGTTATTTTCACATTTAAATATTTCCAGTGTCAAATGATTATAAGAAAAGTAGAAAGTGAAAACGTATTTCCGAGAAGATAATCGAACATTTCAGGGCGATTTTAATAACGTAATTAGATACGTTGTCTTGTGCCTAAGTTCAAAAAAATTTGCTACCGACTTTTCTATATATCAAGCTATCCTTGTTACGCAAAATGTCGTTAGTACTGATTTGCGTAAATTAACTAAGTATGGCATAATTTGCAAGTAAAGTCTCGAGACTATTAGTGATATTTATGTGTAAAATAGGCTGTTTTAGAAGTTTGTGATTTACTTGTGATGTTAGGCTGGGAATTGCAAGAATGAAAACGATCATGTTCCTTACCAATCAAAAATATTCCCCTTAGAGTTCCAAATTTTAACAGTAGGTAATAAGTTTATGTCTCCAAAATTTCTCAAATGAGAATATGTTTGTTGCTCTAAAAATTAGGAATAATTCACTAATCACTTAAAGAGGTCTAATGCATTTAGAATTATTTATTTAAAATCAAGCACAGTGTAGTGTTTCTTCACTGTATCGAAAACGTAACATAGCTCATAGCTCCTCTGAAGTTGAAAAAATAATTGTTTGTCGTCATCGTAAAATCTATATAAATAAATACCCTATCGATGAGAATTACGCAATATTCGACCAATACAAGCATTAAAACCATTCAAGTGCTTTTCATTGTCGCTAGCTTATAATGAAGTAGGTTTCTAATCCAGGGGGTAGTTTAGTCCAGAAGTCTGCAATTACCCCGCCTTTGACCTCTGTGTTTGTTTCATCATCTAGTTAGCATCATCTAGTTTAAATTTACGAAAAAAATTACGTCCAAGTGTTATTTAATAACTAATTTGCAAAATAAAGATAATTTTTCCCATTTATTTACTTATCATTTACCATGCCATGTGGGAATGTGCGTATCCTTGAAGCTAGTTAGAAGCACACAAATTTTGTGATTTTACTTTTGTGATTTTCGTTCCACGTGTTGCAAATGCAATCAAATTGTTGATATAGTCATGCTGGCACACACGTCTCCTTTCTAAAATAGGGTTACTTCCCTATACAGGTACTTATAACGTTCCCACTGCCTAGGAAACAGGCGCGGGCCGAGTGCGAATTAGTGGAAAATAAGTTTTCCACTAATTCAAATAATAATAATGAAGTCTGCCAACATAATATGAATAGTTCTCCTAACCAATCTCGGCCAAAGTGGCCAAGCTCATAATTGATTAGCTACCCATCTCTACAGAAGATATTGTAGTGCACAAGTATGTAGCCAGGCCCTCTCTGTTCCTTGACTCTCACAGTTCGATGGGGCGGCAATCCGATTATCCGACACACCCCTAGAGTGCTCAGGCGCAGCCCGCAGGCACGGGGTATCACATCGCCAACTTCCAACTAGTTACTAGTGACAAATTTGTAATAAAAAAATTGGCCAAGTGCGAGTCAGACTCGCCCATGAAGGTTTCCGTAGTAACTATGCCAAATAACTTTATTTTTCAGTGTTTGTATGAATTACAAAGTTATATTTGCTGTTTTAGAAAACTCTCAAAAACTGCTGACCTGATCTCGTTCAAACCATTTTTTTTTTATTTTTCTCTCCATTATTATAGAAGTTAGAGGGGGAGACACACATTTTACCACTTTGGAAGCGTATATCTTATAAACGATTGACTTTATGAAAGATTGATTTTAGTAACTTCAATATCATATTTAAAGACCTCTTTATAGATACCACATACGCATAGGTTTTATGAAAAAAAAAAAATGTTTTCAGTTTCAGTTCCATGTATGGGTAGCCCCCCTTCATTTTAAATATTTTTTATTTATGTCTACCATCTACCTACCAAGTTTCACATGTATAGTTCTAATAGTTTTGGAATAAAATGGCTGTGACATTCGGACGGACGGACGGACAGACAGACATGACGAAACTATAAGGGTTCCATTTTTCGCGATTCGCCTACGGAACCCTAAAAACCCATAGCACTTTTTGCTCGATCCAGGAATCGAACCCTAGACTTAATTGCTGAGCATAACTCAGCAATTATGATTGCTTCACTAAAATGAGCATAGAGGCTAACCGCGTATTTATTTTCTGCTTCTATGTGAAATCCATCCAAAGATTGTCTGTCAAAGATAGTTTTTGGCGATAAGACCGCCCATTGTATCACCCTTCTTAGTTGTTAAGTCCTTATTTGTTTTACTTACTGTTAATGGTGTACAATAAAGAATATATCTATGGAAGAAGTTACATAACCTTGAAGCCCTACATTCCTCCTTGGCCCACCGACTGATTTAATTTTGATTGCGACAGCATTTTGTTTGCTCGAGTGTATGCATAACTAAGTTGCGTTAGTTGATAATTGTACCTAATCGGCCACTCTGCTTATCAGTCCCTTTGAGTAAGTAAATATTGAAAACACATGACAACACCTACATCACGATAAAGATATCTGCATGTTCTAAACACTGTCTCGGACGGGTCTACTCATATTTTTTTTAATCTGGATGAGCCCACTCACTCTTGACCTCGATCTCACCTGATGGTAAGCGATAAAATAAGTTCTAAGATGGAAAGAGCGAGCCCAGAAGATGCCTGTTCAAGGCTGAAAGTCTGAAACTGTGTGTTTCTTTCTTCAAAACAACACCACAGACATGAACCTTCAAGGTTCTCATATGATTAGATCAGAACGGAAGGTATCGACTTCAAAAGAAACGATGAATTCTTCGTTTATTTCGGAGTTTCTTCTCAGAGCAGTCAGCTAGGAAACACTGGCCTCAGCTAGTTAAAATTTATGGAAAAAGTTCCGTGTAAAAGTGTTATCTGTAACCAATTTCAGTCACAACATCCTTAGCTTAGATCCCTACTAATATTACATTTTCCTAATAAAAATGTGAAAGTAACTCTTTCTGTCTCTCTCTGTTAGGATTTCACGCCAAAACCAGTTAACCGATGTTGATGAAATTTGGTACAAAGATAGATAAGACCTTGGGCAAGGACATAGACTGCATCTTTTTGCTGAAAAACTGTCCACGCGAGCGATGCCGCGGGCTAAAGCTAGTTTATGATAAAAGACATGGTCCGTAACGTAGGTTCTGTATGAGGTACCGTGTGTCTGAACTAAATATGTACGTAATAATACAAAAATAAAAAATTAGGTGTAAATTAATGGTTTAACATATCTGTATGAAATTTAGCACAGAATTGCCTAATAGTCTGGAGTTGCACATCCGGACTACTAGGCCCAGAAATATGGACGATTTCCGCGAGGAAAATTTCATCTATTTTCAACCGACGACAAAAAGAGGAGGTTATCAATTCGACGCGTATATTTTTTTTTTTAACGTATGATCACCTATTACTCGAAGACGGCTGAACCGATTTGGAAAATTCTTTTTTTGATTGAAAGGGTATACTTCGAAATTGGTCCCATTTTCATAAAAGTCAGGATCTGATGATGGGATCTTGGAGAAATCGAGGGAACTCTTCAAATATTATAGGCACACCTATGACGTTTTGGGTATTTATTATAGTAACTTGTGCAGTTGCTCTCAAAAAGTACCATTTGAGGAAGTGGAACTGATCATGAAGACCACAGATGGCCGCCGAAACTACTCAATAATAAGTATTGAGTGGATTGCGATTCGATTACTTGAATATGGATGTTAAGCACTTTATGCTCGTCACAATGCATATGGTGATCTAGAGCTGATGGTGAAGTACCAGGAGAACTCCTCAACAATTAACGGCCCAGCATTGGGAAAAGCAATATTTTGTAAAAGGTTATAAGTTGTTGACATTTAGGCTCTTGTAACTAGGTAAATTAAAAATAGACCAACTAAAAAGAGTGAAATAAAAACTTTGTACCAAAAAATTAAACCGACTCCCAAAAAACACTGCAAAGTGAAAAATAAGTTTAATTTCGGAAGTTGGTGCCAAAAACGAAAATACAAAACTAAAGACACCGACTACTGAAATTAAAGTTATTTTTCACTTTGCAGTGTTTTTTGGGAGTCGGTTTAATTTTTTGGTAAAAAGTTTTTTTTCATAACATGTTTGTTTTTTATTTATGATAGGCTCGCGTTTGACCACCATCTCGCCTGATGGTAAGTGATGATGTGGTCGAAGATGGAACACGCTTACCTAGAAGTAACCCACCATAAAGCTGAGGCTAAACACACATAAGGTAGGTATAGGTACCTTACCTAGTACATTTACAGTGAAATTAAAGTTAATGTGAAATAAAAGACCAACTGAATTGACATGTAACTGACGGATATATATAATAATATTGCTAGCACAGATTGCTAGATATTTAGATATTAAAGAATATCATGACGCACGTCTTTTAATTTGTTCTATTACAATCACTTAATTAATAATAATTGATATCAAATTATCATGAACGGTACGGATAATATATTTATGATCTCAACTTTTGAGATCTAAGCTTAGCTTAGTTCATGGTCTACAACCTGCGTCGCAACTTCTAATTTAAGAAGAAAACCTATTCATATGAAAAATACGCCTTTTTTGCATAATTATGTGAGATAAGATCAGCCTCATTTAGTCTGAATTTACGGAAAATAAAATCACGTAAGAAAAGTGTAATTTAATAACCATTTTGTAAAATGAATTTTACCAATGCATTTAATAATTTTATTATGTTTATCAAATTATTGCCATTCATTTTATTCCATTAATCTTAAAATAATACATTCAATTGTATTATCAAGAACTAACTATATAAAAATAATTTTGCAAAATTAATATACTTTATGTTTTATGATAAGTGTAACGATATTCTGGTTACGTAAGACGGAGAACTTACGAAACCAGAATAACGTTACACACCTACGACCTATAGGTACCTATAATAAAAATAATTATACATAGATATGGCCCACATCTTGTCATGTCCATCGTGCACGGCCATGCAGAATATTAACGAGTAACTCGTTAATATTCCAATATGCCTGTAGTTACCTGCAGGTAACTACAGGCATATTGGTCCAAAGATTGAGCACCGACTCGAAACCAAGAAGGGGACGAATCGAAGGGGAGACCTCTTCACAGTCTCCCCAGAGATGTGCCGTAACAGACGTTGCACAGAGGGGGCTCCGGAGTGGTCTTTTAGAGGTAGCGGGGCCCCTTCTGTGTGCTGATGGTGATCCGGTGATCACCATCAGCACGCGTTGATAAGAATACGAATATACGAATACGTACGATAAGAATCCCACACTCCCTAATTTTCCCCCAAAATACCAGGCACCTTTTGAAGAAAAACAGGTACCTATAGAAAACCTGCGCCGCGCAGGATGCATGGTGACTGGTGACCCTTTTCAAATTATTTAATATAGACCCTCCCTTGAGAGTTCTGGAACCATAAGTCTTATTTGTTTTAAACATCCGACACAAAAAATAAAGTGATTATTTTCGGTTTTTAGTACCTATATAGCAAAGCTGACCGATTTAGATTTGAGATTATGAACAAGACCATAAAAAAAATCTTACCTAGAAGATATACCTACCTATCCATGTATTCTAAAGTCTACCTGAAAACTTTAACACTGTAGCATGATAGCATCACGGCATCTGTGAATTATTAGATATTTATAATTGAGCGCCAAGGAAAAATATGGCGTAACAAACCGGTTTGGATATAATAGGTCGTTAATTGTAGCAATCAAGAAAATAATAAGTTACATGTTACCAATATGAATCAGATAAATCCATGAAAAAGTAAGCAGGTATCTAATCTTTTTTCAAGCTAAGTCTGACACTCCTTTCTGTTCGACCCACTGCGTGAGGAGTCATAGAATATAAGTACCCTTAGAGGGTTTTTTTTTTATTACTGATGGGCTCACTCTCGACCTCGATCTCGCCTGATGGTAAGCGATAGATGAGGTCTAAGGACGAGCGAGCCCAGAACATGCCTATTTACTCGTGCTTTAAAGGCTGAAAGGTCATAAGTGGCAGGGAACACAGAAGCCGGCAGAGAATTCCACAACTTGGCTGTGCGCACATAAAAGAGAGGAGTGGCAACACTGGCCAATGTCAACATCGGCTCACAAATCTATATTTAATTTTAATGTTTTTCTCATCTAAAAGTAACTAAACTATCGCTTAAATACTCGGTACATCATATTACACTAATGACAGTGTTATCTTGAAGAGATCCTGCTGATTTTCTGTAAATGTGACGACCACAGTGTTTTGACTATTTTGACTGAAATAACCCGGAATTAATATTATAAACATATTATAACGCAGTGAAACAGTGTGCTTAAAGACAGAAATGACTAAACAGTGACTTTTAATTACTCTAAACAGTGATATGTATCATGTATGTACAATTTTAGTAGATAAAACCGGTAGTGCATTTAAAAATTTTCGACTTGTAATGTAAACAAATAACAGATGATACATCACTTGTGGAACTGACCAATCACGAACGGCTAGCAAAATATTGACGTAAAAAGTTTCGTTCAAAAACCAATCTCAGAAAATATTACGCGACTTGGACTCGAGTCTTTTAGTACGTTATATCAGGGCTTCCTATTAATAGAAAAAAGGATAACTGGTAGAATAACTAACTGATTTAACTTTATTGTTTGTTTATTAATTTGCATAAATAAAACTTACCACTATGAACTCCTTTGAAATGGAATTAGAGAATGTTACAACTAGAAAGCCACGACGGGCAAACTCACTCGATCATTTGTTTACAAATAACTCCACATTGCTTGATACCACCATGAAGAGCTTGCCAAGCACGTCCATGAACGATAGTGATACTGTAGTCAACCTCAGCGAAACAATTAGACGATTGACAATGGAACTCCAATCAGCACATCAGGAGATTGAAAACTTGAACAGTGAAAACTTCCGACTAAAAATGGATATCGGTGAAGGCCAGAAAATTATTGACACATACAAAAAAATTATCTCATCCGACATGATAAGCAAGACCCCGACAAACTCACGTAAACGTAATTTTATTAAAACGTCCACAACGTCGACTCACTCTACACCTATAAACCTCTTTAGAAGGAATAGTACATCTATCCACTCTACGCCCCTAAAGACCCAAGATTTTGATCCAGTAAACCGTGAGCTCAAAACTCCTCAACTTCCACTAACGCGTGACATCATAAACAACACAACAAGACACGGAGTGACATCTATGGATCAAAATAAGACACCAAACGCACCTAAAAAGTACTCACCCAGACCAACTCAAACCAAACTGACTCAGACTAAACGGACTCAAACCAAATGGACTCAAGATACTCGACATGAAGACCTAATACATTCTTCCACAAATTCAGAAAAAGTTGAAGAACTGAGCCACAACATATCTTCTCCAAGGATATTAGTTTTAGGTGACCAACAAGTACGGGGATTTGCTCAAGAAATAACAACGCAAAGAAATAACAATAAATGGAACAACATATACTCCGTATCAGGCATCTCAAAACCAAATGCAACAAGTTCACAAGTCCTGTGCAACTTTGACAAATTATCAGAAGGACTAAAATGTGACGATATTATCGTATTGGGTATTGGAAGTAACGATAAAAATCCCTACTTATTGTTAACCGAGTTATGTTATTCACTTCATAAAGTAAAAAATAATAAGGTATTCATTTTAAATGTTTTAAATAATCGCTATTTAAATACTAACCTGTTAAATAACCATATAAAACTGATTGTGAAAAACTATCCAAACTGCCAATTCATTGATACATCTGATGTTATGGTAAGGACTTATAATTATAATTTTGTATCTAAACGCTTTATGTGTTTTAAAATAAATATAGAAATCGACAACGTAAGCTACCAGAAATTAATAACTTCACACCTGAAATCAAGAACAGTCAACAAAGATTTGCATAAATATAATAATAATGTTACAGGAACAAAAATGTACAAAAAAGGAACTATCCCATATTATTTTAAAAAGCAGCTAAATACAACTAATCTTACTATTAAACCCATAGGTAACAGTGTAAACACTAGCCAACCGATGTTTTTTCGAGGGTAGACGCGAATTTTCTCTTCTACATCAAAATATAGCTGGTGTTTTGAGTAAAAAAGACCTTCTTGAGGTATCAATAACGGAACTAGAAAAAATTAATATGAATATTGATATTGTTTGTCTCAGTGAAACATTTATACGACAAGGGGCAGAATCCAATCTTACTATGAAAAGATATAAAGTAGTGTCAGCCTTTTCAAGGCCGCATCAACGTAGAGGTGGCACTTGTATATTGACAAAAAAAGACCTTGACTGCAAACCCTTGTGTAATTTAATTGAGCCCAAGTTATATTATTTCGAATACTGTGCAATTGAAATAACAGCCTTAAAACTTTATGTTATCTGTATTTACCGTACACCAAATTCAGACATTAAATTATTTTTAGAAAATTTAAACCTCCTCTTAAGTCAACTTACGAAAAGAAATAATAAAAGCATCATATTATGTGGTGACTGGAACATAGACGCTATAAAAGCAGATAAATATTTCAAGGACCTAGAATCTATTTTAAAAAACTATAACATAAACAATCATATTACCAAACCAACAAGAAAACTCTCTTGTATTGATCTGATTGCGAGTAATATACCAAATGTTAAGCCCCAAATACACTACCTAGCTCTATCTGATCATGAAACCGGACAATCTATATGTTTTAACGCAACGCTAGACACCGCGAATATTAAAAGATCATTTTATTTTGAAGAAAGACGCGATTTCAGTCAAGATAATATAGATAAGTTTGTAAACTGTCTATCATCATTGTCTTTCATAGATATTTACCAGACTGAAGATACTGACATTGCATTTAATTATTTCCATGACATTCTAATATTATTTTATAATTTATGTTTCCCCAAAATCAAGTTTAAAATAACTATTAAGCCCCTAAAACATAATTGGATGACAAAAGGTATTAAAAAATGTTGTATAAACAAAAGACGTCTATATTTAAAATATCGTCTCACAACTGCGAATAAACAACGTCATAAAAATATCTATAGAAAATATACTGCTATTCTAAAAAAATGCATGTTACAGGCACAAAAAGGCGAAAACACGCGCTATTTGTCTCATTCCAGCAACAAATCGATGCTTCCGACAACAAAGGTCGTAAACACCAAAATAGCACTTTTGGTAATCAACGAAAAACAAAAAATAATTTAGTTTTTGGCTTATATCTTTTTAACTTTAAAAGTTGTAAAATTGTGTTCTATACAAGAAATACGTAAAATACGATGGTGTTTCATAATATATTATTACTATTTATGTCAAAGCCTTATTTTAAAAGTTAGCTTGGACATACACCCCAGAAAATTCAAGAAGTTGGTATTTACGACCACTAACAAATCAATGGAGAACGATTTGTCTAACGGAAGTTAGAAGTATGCACCAGTTTTTAAATACAATAGTTCTGGGTTTGGTTTTAAAAACCATATACTGAAATAAAAATGAGTGTAAACACCACGATCTGATGCGATGGTATGTAACAAACATGGAAATATCTGAAGCAAATCAATGAATTTAAGACTGTAAGTTGAGTTTTCATTATTTGTAATAAAAACAATAAAATAAAACACAAATTGACATAATTAAAAAAGGTTTTTTGTTCATTGACCGTCATTGTTTAATCAAAATAATGGTTAAGCAAGGCACTAATATAAATTCAAAGTAAAAAAATGTCTAAACCAATCACTTAAATTTCCATTAGAGGATCTTGTACATCAATCATCATCATTGTTTGTGTCGCGGCTCGAAATTTTTATACCTTTAGGACCTGGCAGGTCCTAAAGGTATAAAAATACACTTAAGTAAGTATATTATAGGCATCGTCCCGTATAATTTAATCAAGCGTTTGTTACAAGATGCCTATAGTGTTCTACCTCCAACGGCGTACCTAACCAGCCAGACATAATTCAAAATGTTAAGTAATCATTTTGTTTCATTGATTTCAAGAAGATTTTATAATCACGACATTTTTTTAAAACGTATTGATAATGAATTACAAAAAAATATAAGTAAACATTCTACCAAGCTTACTGCTCTAATAATTTTAATAAACAATGCCCATTTTCACCAACGCCCTTAAAAATTTAGGTACCTAGTTCATCTTTCTAGATCTTGTTTGTTCGGAAAGCTTCTGTACTATGGTCTACCTAACTTTTAGTGTCGTTGGTGAAAATGGGAAAGTGTTATCGACAAGATAATAAAAAAGTAGATGCAAAACATAATACGACGACGAGTTATAGAAAATCAGGTCTTCAAATTTCTGATTAATAATCTTCTGTCATTGGATAGAAGATTATTAACCAGAAATTTGAAGACCTGATTTTCTGATAGAAGATAATTAATCAGAAATTTCATCTTCCTCGTCAGTCTCAGGAAGAGTATCAATGACATTATGAGACTGACAAGGAAGCTGTTTGTATTCGGCATGAAACCGTTTGTGTATTGTCCCCTGATCACACAATCGTTGCAAATCTTTGTATTAAGCTGCGGTAATTGGTAGTTTATCCGCATATAGCTGTTTTGGAGTCAACTGCTTTACTCGATTATATTGTAATTCTAACATTTCTTCTGTATTTTCTTTTGATTTATTCTTCCCTTTTCCCTTTCTTTTACGCTTGACATCTTCGAACAACTTATTCGATGTGTAATTGCATCTTCTTTCATTGAATACTTGAGTTCTATTTGGTTTAAATTGGTCTTTCTGAAAGTTGCTACTCTAATGTTTCTCCAATTAATATTCTTTAAGGTTTCTTTTGTAAAAGTGTTTGATGCTATTTCACTCCAGTTCAAAAAATCTGAGTAGTCCATCACATTGACTATATTAAGGCCTTGGCCGCTTTCTAGCTGATTGAAAAAATGAAGGTCACTGATATGGACTCCAAACTATGATTTTTTAACTTCCCTCTCTATTGTAGCGTGCATTGAATCTGCTGGCATATAAATATGTCCCGGCAGTAAAAAGTTTATTTGGATAACTTGTAAGTTTTTAGAAAACATTAAATAATAATTTAATGTGGCTAGAACGGTTTTATTTTTGTTTTGTCCCCCACACGAGTCGCAATAGAACAGTAAATTCCGAATGCCTTTTTCATCAGCAATTTTTAAATATTGATACAAACAAGTTGCGATTTCATCACTGCCCTTTTTTCTTTATACTTTTTGTGTTACGACCCCTTTTTAGTATGAAAATATTAACAAAATTAGGAGTACGACCTACATAATTCAATTTTCAAACCAATTCTCCAAGACCAAGTGTCATTACGACAATTGTTTCTCTGCAGAGCTTACGTTTTAAAAATTATTGTGGGGTGTAATTACAATTAATTATATATTCATGTTTTTACGACCGACAGCGGTTTGTACGTTGTATTATACGACCTGCACGGTTATTCGGTTCTAAGCAATATGAGTTATACATACCCTCTTTTCTAAAAAATCTTGATTATACTAGTAAAAATTTTGGGTGTAAAAGTATTTTTTTTAGGCGAATATTTTTTTCACATTTTTAGATCGACGCAGCGCCAAAAATTAAGTAGGACTGCATTCTTAACTCATTTTCGCCAAAATGGCGTTTACGACATTTGTTGCCGGAAGCATCGAAATGTAAGGCTGCCTGGAATGTAATAAAAAGTAATACCAGTGAAAAACAAAATAATCATGACATAAATCAAATTCAATTAGACGAAGAAACTGTTACTCAACCTGAAAAGATAGCTGACATTTTTAACAATTTTTTTATTGATATGACGAATGACACCATTGACCCTTCTATTGACTATACACCACCAATGACTTACCATTCAAATACTATGTATTTGACTCCAACCAATGACACCACTGTATATAAAATCATAAACTCGTTAAAATCAACCAATTCTACGGGTTATGATGACATTAATACAAAAATCCTGAAATTATGCTCAAAATTTTTATCAACTCATATTAGCCATATTATTAATTTGTCATTTATGCAAGGTTTATTTCCTTCACGATTAAAATTTTCAATTGTTAAACCGATCCACAAAAAAGGAGATAAAAGTGATATGAATAATTACCGCCCCATAACACTCATACCAATATTATCAAAGATCTTTGAAAAGGTCATGCATGAAAAACTTTCCGGATTTTTAGCCAAATACAAAATCCTTAGTGAAGATCAATATGGTTTCCGGAAAAATAAATCGACCACAACAGCTTGTTTTACTCTTTTTAAATTAATAACGAAAAGCCTTAATGATAAACTACCAATTGTCTCGATCTTTCTAGATATGTCCAAGGCTTTTGATTTCGTGAATCATAGACTGTTAATTTATAAATTAGAGCGATATGGCATAAGGGGAAACGCGTTGAAATGGTTCGAAAGCTATCTTACACATCGACAGCAATGTGTTGAGATTTCGGGACAAACGGGTAATCAGAAACTCGCATATAGGTCTCAGTTTCGTGAAAACAACTGTGGTGTACCCCAAGGGACCATACTAGGTCCCCCTTTATTCTTGCTATATGTTAATGACTTGACTAAAGTAACTTCCCACAATTGCATTCTATACGCTGACGATACAACCCTCAGTATTATAAACGAAAATGACGACATTGTTGAGTACCAAAATGAAATAAGCATGACATTAAATAAAATTATCACATGGCTTGAACGGAATAATCTTCATATAAATATTAATAAAACAAAAATGATACAGTTCCAGACATATAATAGTACGCGTCCACGGCTTAAAATACAACACAGAAATGAGACGATAGAAGAGGTCGATAACGCAAAGTTCTTGGGGATAATAGTTGACAAAAACTGTAACTGGAAATCTCATATTGACTACCTATGTAAGAAATTAGATAGATTTGTATTTGTCTTATATAGACTAACACGTGTGGCTGGTGTTAATGCGGCATTATGTGCATACCATGGCTACGTCTCATCAATTTTGCGCTATGGCATTATAATATGGGGTAATTCGGTAGAACTTGAAAGAGTGTTTAGAGCTCAGAAAAAATGTGTGCGCTCAATTTGTGGAGCGCACCCACTGGACAGTTGTGTTCCACTATTTAAAAAACTAAAAATCTTACCTCTTCCAGCACTGTATATTTTTGAAATTTGTGTTTTTGTACATCATAATAGACAAGAGTTTGACTTGCATAATGATGTTGTATCCAGACCTAGTCGAAAAGTACATATGCTTAATGTTCCTAGGCGTAGAATTAAACTGTATTCAAATAATGTATACTGCATGTCCATTACTGTTTATAACAAATTACCTGATGACTTCAAAACTCTTAACCTCAGAACATTTAAACTTAAATTATTTAACTTTCTTTTGAGTAAATGTTATTACTCGACTGACGATTATATGAATGAAAAATTCACCAAAATATTTGACATTGATGCCTATTAAATCTGACTTATATAATTTTATTATCATTAACAACTGTTGCACCATTAATTTTATGTATTTGTAAACTCCATTCTAATTTTATTTAATTTGATTGTAATTTAAATATTTGAACCATAAGTTTACATATTTGTACACCGGAAACGGTAGAATATTCTGATCTTAATTAATAATGCACTTAACAACTTTGTACAATATTCTAACAAATAAATATTCTATTCTATTCTATTCTAAAAAATGTGGAGGAGAAGCGCTTGGTACGAGAAGACGGTATATATTATTATAGTCTTATAAGTGCCCCTGACTCTCCATCAGGAATTTTACAGGGCTAGTATTATGTTAATAATGAAATACCTAGTAATGCTAATAAATAAATAAGTAAATAATAATAAGATAATGGAGAGAAATTTACGAAGAGCGTCATTTGTAACAGACCTAATAATAACAGTCAAAGTTGCTACGAAATAAAAACATTCGTTTATCCATGGAAACTTCTGATAGCGTGGGTGTATCAAGGCTTTTCTATGAGCGCAATGTCCCAAGCTATCGATTCAACAGCTTTTATGCTAAGGAATTTTATGCAATAACTAAAATAATAAAACAACATAATCAAAAAAAAACAAACAATGGGTATTAACAAAAATCCAGCCAAGAGCGAGGTGTACTCGTGCATGCAGCTTTCCGTACAACATCGAAGTGTATTATAATTATAAGTCAATTAGTACCAAACCAACTAAGTACATGCTTACAGTTTTGAGATTTTCCCTTTAAAACTGTTATTTCTTTATTTTATATTTGAAGAGCTCGTGGCTTAACAATAACCGCCCAGGCGTCGATATGTAAGGTAAAGCAACTCTAGCCGAGGTCAGACTTTGGATGGGTGACTATCATAACATATCGAGATTCCTCCGTGCCTCGGAAACCACATATCTTTGACAGTCGTAACGACTGTGTAGGGGCAGCCAGAAGCCAGATATCTAACACCAGTCTTGCCAAGGTGTATCATGTTACCCAGTTACTGGGTTTTGGAGGTCAGATAGGCTATCTCTCCATGGAAAACATTAGTACTCAGCTGCATCCTGTTAGACTGGAAGCCGACCTCAAACATAGCGACACGCCCTATCAACAATGTCGGATCTGAAAATATGCAACTTTCCAGCAGAGCAGTTTAAAGTTTAAAAGCATGCTAAAAATGTTATTTTATGGATTACGATTTTGAATTTTGGAATGAGTGTCATATATCCAATATCCATATATACAACGTGTAATTTAAAGGGTATATACGTTGGTATATACATACCAAGTGCACGGTTTCTTTGGATGATAATAAACGATATGGCAAGGGCTTTATAATCCTATGTCTACATGTGTGAAGTATAATAGAAATTTCGATACATTGACACCAGACGCAGAATTTTCAAATTAAGAAGAACGAAAAGAATTATCGTGTTATTGGCAAGTGACGTGGAAATTTATTGACCCTCGTAGTGCTGTGACAGTTTTGTTATGATTGGTATTCAAGAAATATATGAAACCAATAATTTGGTATCAATTCTTTGAGCCACTTATTTTGAGCTGAAACCTTGCATAGAGACTCCATACCAGATGTTGTCTTCAGCCCTTTTGGATAGATATGGGGTTTCCGTTACACGTTGTATATTTAAATCGTAATCCATAAAATAACATTTTTACCATGCTTTTAAACTTTAAACTGCTCTGCTGGAAAGTTGTATATTTTCAGATCCTACATTGTTGATAGGGCGTGTCGATAGTTGGGAAAAGGTTAAGCAGAAAATGAAGATGAGTTCTTGATGAGCCTTGTTCGTTAGAATCGACAAAGTTATGTTTAGTGTACCTTTACACTGGTCCAATTATGGACAAAATGCTGTTATGACTCGACTGCCTCGCTTATACAAATTTGAAAATCTGGATATATTCCAGCTATCTAAGGTATCTTTTCGTAAATCTATTGGAAAAATACTCACCAGTAAGTGAATAATATTCGTACATTATTATTTACCAGTATATTTCCTTTTCTTTTAGTTAAAAAGTTGAAATTTTAGAACTACTGTACTTTCTAGTTTTACATGCATAATGTGAAACTCTATAATAGGCTTCAGAACCCCATGTGACATAGTTACTATATAATGAGAATTGTAAAAAAAGCTGTTGAGTTTCCTATGGATTATCATTGTATTTTTTAAAAGGATTTGGGAAAAAATACAGCTGAACCGAGACAATAGTTACGTCATGTTAAATTTCATGATTCTAGATAAACGGGAAGACGTTTTTGATTCCCGTGTAAAATGTAATAAAAATGTGCCACACCTCTGCCACGCCACCTAGCTCTATTAAGGGCCTATACTACCTCAAATGGCTTAGCATGATCCTCCATTATGTCGAAAATACTGCAGCAATAATTTTGAAATAAATATATGGTAAGGTTGAAGATTAATGTTACGAATTTTATGGAATCGTGTTTTCGTTAAACATAGTATTAACGAAAACACGATTCCATAAAATTTTCTCGATAGAAAAAGATTCCAAAGTTACCTCCAAACCGAACAATAAACCGCTGGTATTCAAAAATAACTTCAATTTAGATAATCAAACTTTGCATATTAATTGAACTAACTATAAAGCAGGTCTTATGTTATTTACTTTTTTTAAATTACTATTATTTTCACCGTAAAAAGAAATAAACTAAATTATCGGTGTCTTGGAGTCTTTCCCTGCCACCCTGTCTCGCTTGCTCGCGTGACCGCGGCCATTAGTGAGCGAGCGAGATAAACAGTGAGAAGCGCTGAGGTAGTATAGGCCCTTAAGACTTTCTCTATCCCATTCACGATAAACACTGTCTAAAACATTTTCTAGGTTAAACAGTACCAGGTGCTAGATTTTGTACCTATTGCAAAAAGAGATTAGGCAGTTTTAGTAAATGCGAGAACGTGACGCATGATCATGCAAAAATACTAAATGCATACTGAATAACTCGTTTACTCAATACATGTCTAAGTCACACAATACATTTGGCCAATAAACTATGTAGTTTTAGGAAACTATAAGTAATGCCCAGAAAAAAAAAACAAAGTAATTTACAAATGACGATAAGGATGATAAAATCACCAAAAAACTAATATAATTTTTTATAATTACTTACTTAATAAATGGGTCATTACATTGATTACCAAGTTTAAATAAAGTAAAATTGGTTTAAAAGAATTCGTTAGGGAGCTTTCGATAGAAGTGATATCACTACTCCAGTCTACTTGCGACCACGAACAGTGCCAAACGCCGGAGACGAAGCCAAAATTCGCGTAGTCCAGTGAATCGTAAGGTTGGTTTTTCTATCAATAAATAATAATAATTTAACCTATAATAACATTCCCACTATGATTTTTTTAGCTAACATGGTCACTAACAGTATCGTTAGAACTAAAACAGGATATTTACCACGTGTATTTATTGTTTCGTATTTCCGATATTTCGGCACTGTTGCAAGCGCCATGATCACGGATGAACTGAAGTTATTGCGGATGGACTTTTATGAGCATACGAATCGGTAAATCGGTCGCGTTCGTTTTTTTTTTGTGATAGACACCGAAAATGGACATATTTCGAAATATCGGAAAATCTAAACAAAAACACACGGTAAATATCCCGTTTTAATTTCTAACGTTGCCACTGTTAGGACAATGTCCTCCTCTCCTCCTCAGTGGAAATGGGCCGTAATTCACCAAGCGCACCCAGTGCGGGTTAGTTTAGGTCACATGTCTTCGAATTTTTGGGCCTAGTTGATGGTGGTTTCCTTACGATTTTGGCCTTGACCGTTTTGATAGCAGTGGTGATGACATAGATTATAAAAAGCATTGTGCCAGACTGGGTCTGAGCTTGCGACCTACAAGTTGTAAGTCGAACCTGCCACCATTCGACCATCACTGTTCCACTCTGTACAATTGTCAACTTTAATCAAAAAATTTAGCAGTTTTAACTAAAATCGAGAAATTACATTCCATCAACCTTTAGCCGTTTGTGACTCCAGCGATATTCGAAAACCTTATACAAACTTATTAACAATCATCTCAAACTACATCGATAATATCGTTTTAATCCAAATGCATGCAAGTATGCAAAAAGATAAAACTTATTTGAATACCAGATAACTGTCTACGAACACAATGTCAATAGCATGTGCAATGTTGTAACTGTTGGTGAGATAGATAAGTCTACACAAATCTAAACTGAGTTTATTAATTTATCTTGTAGTTATTTTGACTCGTAGCTAAATAATAAAAGCAGCAAAGGTCGATCTTTTTTCATGGACCCGGCTGTCATTTGTACATATTTGACAGTCGTCGGGGATAGTCAGAACCCAGAAATTCTGTCACCAGTCTTCAATTCAATTCAATTCATTTACTTGTGAGCATAGGTGTACAATAGATGTTACAGTCATATAATATATAAGAATCACTATGTCCTATCAATCGATAGTGTACAAATACAGAGTAAATTAAAGAAATTTAAAGCAGACTTAGATTCAAATTACAGCATTCAATGAAACAGTAGACAAACTCCATAACTAAAATAAAATAAGGATGTCAGGAAAATTTATTATAAATAAGTACATAAATTTTGTGGCAATGTCATTTAAATTAAATCTACGTACAATGTCAATTTATAATTTTTCATTTAAAAAAACTTTTACCAAAAAATTGAACCGACTCCCAAAAACACTGCAAAGTGAAAAATAACTTTAATTTCGGTAGTCGGTGTCTTTAGTTTTGTATTTTCGTTTTTGGCACCGACTTCCGAAATTAAAGTTATTTTTCACTTTGCAGTGTTTTTGGGAGTCGGTTCAAATTTTTGGTAAAAAGTTTTTATTTCACTCCTTTCAGTTGGTTGATTTTTAATTTACCTAGTTAAAAGAGCCTAAATGTCAACTACTTATAACCTTTTACAAAATATTGCATTTCGCAATGCTGGGCCGTTAATTGTTGAGGAGTTCTCCTGGTACTTCACCATCAGCTCTACATCACCATATGCATTGTGACGAACATAAAGTGCTTAACATCCATATTCGAGTAATCGAATCGCAATCCACGAAATACTTATTATTGAGTAGGTTCAGCGGCCATCTGTGGTCTTCATCATCAGTTCCACTTCCCCAAATGGTACTTTTCGAGAGCAACTGCACAAGTTACTATAAGAAATACCCAAAACGCCATAGGTGTGCCTATAATATTTGACGAGTTCCCTCTATTTCTCCAGGATCCCATCATCAGATCCTGACCTGGTGATAATGAGACCAATTTCGAAGTATACCCTTTCAAATAAAAAAAAGATTTTCCAAATCGGTTCAGCTGTCTTCGAGTAATCGGTGATCATAAGATACGCGTCGAATTGATAACCTCCTCTTTTCTTCGTCGGTTGAAAAGCTTTCAATTGAATAATAAGTTTTATCTACTAGGAATGAAAATAACATTTTTTAAACAAATTGATAGTTGCTGCAGTATATTATACAATTTAGGAGCCATAGTAAATATGCTTTTCTAAAATAACGCAGTTTTACTTGGGATCAAGTTTAACTTATCGGCTCAACGCAGGCTAGTGACCCGCGAGTATTTAGACAGGTTGCGTCTAACAAAAATGGCACTTTCATATATGTACATACACGGCAGAATACAATTATTATTTTTTTAATGAGGTGCACAGCTATCAGTTTTCTGTAAATTACATTTTGCACGAATGCATCGTTTTTGAGCAATGAATGCAGTTTCTTTCTCAGATGCATTACCCCAAAACATGATTCCGTATCTTAACCATGACGCGACTAAACCATGGTATGCAGTCTTGCCAACGGGAATCGTATTACCCAGTTACTGGGTCGTGGAGGCAGTCGCACCGTGTAAAACACAGGTGTATTTAGTTAAATTGGACGCTGATCCTGACATAGAACTTGGCAGAAAGACCATACCGATGAATTTCGGATATTCAAATCTAATGTCACAAGTTCACAACAGTCAGTATCTCGCGATAGCCATGGGTAGGTATCCAATATGTTATAGAATTTTGTTTCTGTGAGCAGGTGAAGATGCAGGCGACTTCGAGCAGCGAGCGCACGCCGCTCGTGCAACCCACGTACGTGTTCGAGTCTAGCTTCGCACGACGTTACCAGAAGCGACTGCGCCAAACACAGTGCGCGATCTGCGTGTTCATCATGTGAGTAACATCTGGTATTGCTAGCAGTAACCCTTGGAACGCTGACCGCGGTTCAAATGCAGGTGATAATGAGTGTCAACTTTTGGGAACAGAGCAGGCTCTAAGAAAGATATACGATAACGATAAATCCGCATTAGGAACAATAATATTCTACGTGAAACATGGAATTAAAAAACTGTGGGAACATACCAAAAAACAGCTTTAACGATGTCAATATTGATCGGGCGATATTATGTAAAAAAAGGTTGTTTTTATACGATCGCTTTAAGCGATAAGACCGCTCATTCCGACACCTTATGTCTTTTTAATTTATATTTTAGATAACTTTATAGTATATATAATACATAAGGAGAACATATTCTGAATAATTTGTTTAAAAAAATCAACATTGGTACTTGCAATCCAGAAAGTGTCAGATTTTGGTTTCGCAAACAGGATAATCATTATGCAATATGACACTCTTTTAAATATGGATGAGGTAACGAACAAAAACAATATGCTAATAAGAAATAGTCTAGACCATTCCGGAAATACAGATCAAAATAGCTCAACTAAAAAAAAACTGAGTTACAAAAGTATGGTTTCTTGCGAAGATTTCGTGGCAGAATAATAACAGCCCCACGAAGTAACTTTTAAGTTTAAACAACACTCGCCAAGATCGTTCCGTGGAAAGGTGACCGTCCTAAAATATCGAGATTGCCTTCATGCATCGGAAAGCACACTACAAATCTGACCAGTCTTGCCAAGGAGTATTGTGTTATCTAGCTACTAGAGTGTGCAGGTCAGATAAACTATCGCTTCATGTAAAACACTAGTAGAGAGCTGCATCCAGTTAGACTGGAAACCAACTCCATAATAGTTGGAAAAAGAAAGAAAAGCATCTTCTTAACATAGTATAAAGCAAAGTCGCTTCCCTGTGTCTGTCCCTATGTATGCTTAAATCTTTAAAACTACGCAACGGATTTTGATGCAGTTTCTTTCAATAGAAAGAGTGATTCAATAGGAAGGTTTCTAAGTATATAACATGCATAATATAGTAGAGGAACACTGATAATTTTTGAGGTTTCTAATGTGATGTCGCAAATAAACACATTTTTTGCGCTTGCTTTGCAAACGCTGGCTGAACCCTACGAGATAGATCAAAATAATGTACTACAGTATTGTACATCTTAAAAAGGTCAACAAAAAAGTCCTCGACGGCATCTGTCTATCTCTTATAGATAACCCACAACAACCATTTTTTATCCTTTACTTTTTACGAGAAATACGAGCATATCTTACGAAGCGATTTTAAGCAATACAGCATTAATCCTTATCCAATTAAGTACCATAAATACATTGTGCATTTAATATAAATCAATATTGCCCTTTAGAGAATATAATTTAAATAAATAGTTTCGAAGATATTACAGATTTAAAATGCAAGGACATAGCGGTTGCCGGCGGAGGCACGGCGCGCGTGCCTATGTTGCTTAGATTTGAGCGTTGAATGTTTTTCCCATGGTAAATTATGTGTCGCACTTTCAAGAGTAATTACTAAAGAGAACATGTATGTCGAATGACAAAAAGGCTGTCAACGAGGTACATAAAAACATTCTATAGTATATTTAATATAAACATTGCACCCGTGCGAAGCCGGGGCGGGTCGCTAGTTTTCTAATAAAAGCAATTTCCTTCCATTAGCGCGGTCCTGGGTGTGTCTTTACTGGTGACGATATCTTACAACTTGAGCCAAGATCCCTTCAATGACAACTCGACGGAACCGAACGAGCCTGCCTTACCTATACCAGAGAACAACCTGACAATGTTGAAGATGTTCCCTGGCATGATACCGCCTCCTGGTTATACTGGGAACGTGACCTTGATGGCGATGCCACCAGAGTTGGAGCCGCTGCTGGAACTGAAGTGGCCTTTAGAAGGTGAGTCCAGTTTCTTTCCACAGATATTTCAGAATTACGGCTAAGGAGTGGAATTCCCTGCCGGAGTCTATGTTTCCCGATAGCTATAACTTGGGGGTCTTTAAGTCAAGAGTGAACAGGTTACTTCTAGGTAAGCGTGCTCCATCTTCGACCACATCATCACTTTCCTTCAGGTGAGATGGTGGTCAAACGCGAGCCTATTATCAATAAAGAAAGTGCGTGGTAATTTTAGGGAAGACGTTTTATATCTAAACTAACAGTAAAAATAAAACTAATTTAGAAAAATTCGAACGCAAATACTTCTTTGATCAAATTACTTTTCTGAGTCATGAGTCTGGTTTTGTTTGTAAATTGCATAAATACAGAACATCTAAAAGACGGGAACATAGAGACTTATTTCTAACTAGCTCCTGCCCGCGGCTTTGCCCACGCACAAAGTATTTTATCATAATGAACTCTGAAATAAAAAGCATCAGACGTTATACACAAATATTGCTAACCCCGGAACTTAAGGGCAGCTGAAGGAACAGGGTGGGTTTTGGTCAGTAGAAGTCTGACACTCCCTTTCGCTCCACCCAGAGCGGGAGAAGTCATTCGATGATTTTCCCACCCAGAGAAAACAAAATAAAAAAAAAGAATAAAAAAAAACATAAAAACTTTGCCACCCATTTCAACATCTTGGACATATTTTTTTGTATTTTGCCACTAAGGTCCCACTGCTGGAAAAGAAGTCCCCTAAATCTGCCAAGTGTTCTCTTCGAATGTCATAAAGATAAAATTATCAATATTAATTACTTGTCAAATGCTTTGACAATAACTCCTTTAAAGGGGTTCGAACCTTTTTGTATGGAAGCTAGCATATCAACCCGCCGCCGCCATTTTGAGATTTTTTCGAAATCGCGGGCACTTTGTAAGTGGTATATGTATATGGGTAGAGGACACATAGACGAACAAAAAATGTCATGGAACATGGTATCCCAAAGTGTCACGTTGTTGTCATTGACATGTTCAACGTGCGCCGCGATTTCGAAAAAATCTCAAAATGTCGGCGGTTCGATATGCCAGATCGGTTCTATTCCCTTTCAAGACTCTACGACGCTTTTTTTGTTTCTGGGTTCATCAGTCAGTCAGGACAAAGCCTTTTATTAGCTTTTGAATTCCTCATAAGAAAAATAGGATAGATATTAACCTTGAAGTTGGTGCCAAAGAAAATCATTAGGAATTTTATCATGGTTTTCGAGACGGGTATCTAGGGAATCTTATATTTATAGGCTTACACGGACGGAAATGTAACTAGAGCGATTTTGTGGCTACACATTGAAGTCATTGTAATATCTATCACTTACTCCGCTTTGTTATGTGCTAGAACTAACTTCATTTCTTCGACTTACCGACCTGGAAAATTCATAAGTACATGGTTTATTGGAGATAAAAGCTTTGAGTTTGACTTTTTATCAAGAAATTAACGAAAATAAATCAAATCATATGATAATTAATGCGAATATCTCATTTCATTATCATACCTAAGTAATTAGCTCGCAGATTCGACACTAACACCATCTACTTAAATCCTGAATAGCATTTTAGCAGTTACATGCACTATTTTAGGGGTTCCGTAACTCTAAAAGAATGAACCTAAAACTAAAAAAAAAGCCTCATCTATGTAGCTTAAAGTGATTGTTTGATCACTTTAAACTACATAGATGAGGCTTTTTTTACTTATAAAACAGATTGACGTATAAAACCGACTTACAAAATAACTATCATTAACAAACGGAATCCTAATAGGTTCACTTCGTTGTCCCGTCAGTGCTATCATAGTTATAGTATAGGTGCTTGAAAAAAATCGGGGCTAGATTCCCATAATGGACGAACTATCAAACTATAGGTGCGGACTAGTGTTGTTAAAAGGCTCGAGTCTCCCGAGTCTTCGACTCATTCAAGGCTCGAGTCTCCTATGAAGCCTCGAGCTACAGCCTCGAGCCTTATTTCGAAGACTCGAGCCCAGTCTCGAACCCTAGTTCCGAGGCTCGAGTCGCGACTCGAGCTCTGTTTTAAAGGCTCACTACACAACATTATGCTCCAAAATAAATCTAATAAATATGTTATTAAAATAATGTATTTTTATTTACAAACCAACTTCACTACATAATAACATATTTTTATTATAATTTTGTACCTCCTCCTATAGAGGAAACTAAACGCGCCGATACAGTGTTATCGCTAGTTATTAGAACTACCCACATTACTATTAATATTATTGTAATAATTACTTGTATACGCCATTCGTGTCAAAATTTAAAATTAATTTTTTTCTTTCTTTTTATTTCATTTTTTTATACATACCACATTAAAACCAAAATATTTCATTTTAATATTACCAGGCATATAAATAAAGCTCGAGCTTCGACTCGAGTCCTACATTTAAGGCTCTTGAGCCTTCAAGGTTCGAGCTTTTAGGGCTCGAACCTTTTAGACTTACGAGCCCTCAGAGCTCGAGCTTTTAAGACTCAGTAGCTTCGACTCGGAGCTCGAGTTTCCGCCTCGGAGCTCATTTCTCACAACACTAGTGCGGACCCTTGTTGCATGACTCACACTCGCACTTGAACGGTTTTTATTAGTCAAGCGAGAAGTCGGTTACAAAAACAAGTTATATAATAAACTTGACTTCCAACGAAAGAACATATTATACATATACAACTTTTTGTTTATTTATTTTGGCATTAATGGCATTAACACGGTTCATTTAACTTAATAGGCCAATTTCCCTCTTGTCCCGTAACCGAATTCATGTCCGCAAAACTTTGCTTAAATAAATAATACCTTTTATTATTTCAAGGACATTTTACTCGAGAAGTTTTTTTTTAACCAGTTTTCCGGTATCATTTTAAACACAAGAAGTATTGTGATACAATTATCAGTTTGTAATACAACACTTAAATTATCGTTATCTGCTTAGAATTTTCCCAACTATGCTTAGGTTAGTTTCTAGTCTAACTGGATCCAGCTGATTATTAGTGCAGCATGGAGCGACTGCCTGTCTGAGCTCCACAACCCAGTATCTGGGTAACATGATACCGCTTGGCATACTAGTGTCAGATTTTCTGGCTTCTGACTTCTTCTGACCCGTAACGACTGTGAAAATGACATCCAAAAAACGGTGTCCAAGTGACTGCCAGGGCGTTGGCCCCGGGCCTGGTAAGCCGACGTGCCTTCCGAGGTACCACACCACCAAATTCCAAACTCTAGGCTACTACTGAGAAATTAATTATTTCTATTAGAAAAACCCAAAAGCAATTTTTGCCTGACCTGGGAATCGAAGTCGCTCTCGCTACGACTAGACTAACAAGGCAGCCAATAAAACACAAAAAGAAATATATTTGAATACTTAAAACACTAAAATATCAATACCAAACCTATTAGTAAGACTTAAGTGATTTATATTTTTAGCCGTAGTATAAGTCAATTTCCGCACATCAAAAATTTCATAAAGACTTTGACGTCATTCAAATATTTTTGACGTAATAATACTAATTATGGATAGAATGTCCATGAGAAAAGGTTAAAAATAACTCAGCGTTGCAAAAATTATAATTTTATTTGTTTATTCTTACATTACATCTTATTTTTATATTCTTGTCCTAATATAAATGTAGAATTGTAGATTATCTGGATGAAACGGAAAAAAAATAAAACTACATTACGTCCGGCGTAAGAATCGGTCCTACACAGCAAAAACAAACAAACAGTTTGTAGATCTCAATTTTTTTCATGACTATTAGAGTCCATCGATTTATAGCACAAGACAATTTTGGGGGACCATACATCTTATTTTTGAAGTGAAAACTTCTTTAGCGACGCTGAGCACTTTTTGTATGGGTAATAAAAACTTTTTACCAAAAAATTAAACCGACTCCCAAAAACACTGCAAAGTAAAAAATAACTTTAATTTCGGTAGTCGGTGTCTTTAGTTTTGTATTTTCGTTTTTGGCACCGACTTCCGAAATTAAAGTTATTTTTCACTTTGCAGTGTTTTTGGGAGTCGGTTTAATTTTTTGGTAAAAAGTTTTTATTTTACTCGTTTTAGTTGGTCTATTTTTAATTTACCTAGTTACAAGAGCCTAAATGTCAACTACTTATAATCTTTTACAAAATATTGCTTTTCCCAATGCTGGGCCGTTAATTGTTGAGGAGTTCTCCTGGTACTTCACCATCAGCTCTACATCACCATATGCATTGTGACGAGCATAAAGTGCTTAACATCCATATTCAAGTAATCGAATCGCAATCCACTCAATATTTATTAATGAGTAGTTTCGGCGGCCATCTGTGGTCTTCATCATCAGTTCCACTTCCTCAAATGGTACTTTTTGAGAGCAACTGCACAAGTTACTATAATAAATACCCAAAACGTCATAGGTGTGCCTATAATATTTGAAGAGTTCCCTCGATTTCTCCAGGATCCCATCATCAGATCCTGACTTTTATAAAAAAGTAAAAAAACTAAAACCCGACTACGACAAAAAAATCGATGATAAAAAGGATGAAACAAGATTTTCAGGATGCTGAAATAAACAAGGTTACTGGAAAAACAAGAACAGAACAAAAATAAAAGCCGTAGTCACACGTCACGTGATTAATTGTTTTGTTACGGTTGATATCCTATATAACGTGTGACTACGGCTTTTATTTTTGTTCTGTTCTTGTTTTTCCAGTAACCTTGTTTATTTCAGCATCCTGAAAATCTTTTTTCATCCTTTTTATCATCGATTTTTTTGTCGTAGTCGGGTTTTAGTTTTTTTAGAGTTAAGGGGCGAGTTGGGGGACGAGTTGGGGGCGAGTTGGGGGGCGAGTTGAGGGTCGAGTTGAGGGGTGAGTTGGGGGGCGAGTTGGGGCGAGTTGGGGCGAGTTGGGGGGCGAGTTGGGGGGTGAGTTGTGGGGCGCGTTGGGGGACGAGTTGGGAGGCGAGTTGGGAGGTGAGTTGGAGGGCCAGTTGGGGGGCGAGTTGGGGGGCGAGTGGTGTGGCGATTTGGGGGGCGAGATTGGGGGCGAGTTGGAGGGCGAGTTGGAGGCGAGTGGGGGGCCAGTTGGGGGACGAGTTGGGGGGCGATTTGGGGTACAAGTTGGAGTACAAGTTGGGGGACGAGTTAAGGGGCGAGTTGGGGGACGAGTTGGGGGCGAGTTGGGGGGCGAATTGAGGGGCGAGTTTAGGGGTGAGTTGGGGCGAGTTGGGGGGCGAGTTGTGGGGCGTGTTGGGGGGTGAGTTGGGGGACGAGTGGGGGGGCCAGTTGGGGGTCGAGTTGGGGGGCGAATGGGGGTCGAGTTGGGGGGCGAGTTGGGGGACGAGTTAAGGGGCGATTTGGGGGACGAGTTCGGGGGCGAGTTGGGGGCGAGTTGAGGGGCGAGTTGAGGGGTGAGTTGGGGGGCGAGTTGGGGGGTGAGTTGGGGGGCGATTTCGGGGGCGAGTTGGGGGGTGAGTTGGGGGGCGAGTTGAGGGGCGAGGCTATTTTTAGGGGCATACATACATTTACAAGCATCACATAATTGGCCGCGGGGCGTGCGGCCGTCAGCGGCCTAGTACTACTACATTACAGATTATCTATGTACTAGTACTAGGAAGTAGTATATCTATGTAGGTACTAGTACTAGGCAGTATTCCGAAGTATTTGATGATTGTGACGCTAGTGGGCATTTAATAAGCGTCTTGAAAATATTTCCAAACTTGCACTTGCATTCATGACTGTACCATTTTAAAATTGAACGCGCTTTTTCGATATATCATATAGGTACTGAAAAACAAATTACGAAACCGATTGTCCCTTAAAATGCTGTTAAGTTTGATGATGACACGAACGTGATGGTGGATCTTGCGTTACGTTTACTCCATCTGTCTCCATCTCCAAAAATGTTACAGTTATATAATGTAAACATGTACGACTTTAAGAATTCCGAAATTTCAAATGAAACGCCAAGTCGGGATTTAAGCGATTTATTTAAAATAATTGATAATGTGGATTGTTAAATAAGTAAATTCTATTACAAAAGTAATTAAAATTAAGTTATATTTAATTTACCTTAATAAAACAGGATACTTATTTAAATATTAGCCTTGAATAGCAGCAAGAAACACGGTTTTTTGAAGTGAAAACTTCTTTAGTATCGTTGTGATTTGAAATTTTATGAAACGAAAAAGCGACTGTAAAAAGAGACAGACACATAAATTCATAAGATTTAACGTGGGAGAAAATGAGATAGGAAGCATTATACAGTGTTTCTTATGTCGTGGAAATTTTATATGGGTAACCAGGGCAAACGTATACCTTTGAAATTTCGTAAATTTTTGAAGGATTTTTTGAAGTGAAAACTTCTTTAGCGGCGTTGTACACTTTTTTTGTAATGGGTAAAAAATGTTAAACTCGCGTCAGGATACGTGACCTGATCAAAAATTCGTAAGACGGACGAGAGTAGACAGTCGGCGCGGCGTAGGAGAGGAAGTATCCCCCTCTCTTTCTACGGCGTGGCGAAAATGTATGCCTGCGCCTGCTGTTTCGAGAGATAAACTTTTTAATGTAATATAAATTGTCATGTTTGTGTACGATAGCGCAATAAATAAATATTGTATTCTACCACATAAATGATAGTACTTTTATACTGATAATTAAAGCAATTCGTGCAAAACTATTCCCTAACCATTCCAAAATATCAATAAAAACTTTTTAACAAAAAATTAAACCGACTTTCGAATTTCGGAAGTCGGTGCCAAAAACGAAAAAACAAAACTAAAGACACCGACTACCGAAATTAAAGTTATTTTTCACTTTGCAGTGTTTTTTGGGAGTCGGTTTAATTTTTTGTTAAAAAGTTTTTATTTCCATAATGCAGGTTTGCGAGAATATTGACATAACTCGAAATGCTGTCCAATTTAACTAGATACTTGTGTGAAATAATCATGAGAAACATAAATTATTATGCACGACACTCGATTTTTGTGCCAATCATCAAGAGTAAGCAGGGACGTAAGTTAGTTTGAAAGAACTCACAAAATAAAAAAGACGGTTAGACCATAGCTAAGTAAGTATTTCTATTTTAGATTACAATTCAAGAGTTAATAAGTTAGTTCTAGCACATTAAATTCTAACCTAAAAAGTACCTAACATTAATAATTTTTGGACTTCGTAGCGTTTTAATCGCAAAAATGACTACGTGACATTATTATCTAAACTTAAAGGTAGTATTTCTTCGATACCTTATAACTATACATCAACTTTTATTGTCAGGTTTTGAAATGTATGGAAAGTGGTCATTCTTCTTTAAGTATTATAACATTGTGAACTGAGATACAATGCCAATTTCGCACCGACGACGTTCATCAGAGACTGGGCTTGGGTTTGAGTCAAACCCAGGCCTAGTCTCTCTCACAGAGGAGCTTTGCATGCTTAAGTTTTAAGCAAATCATGTTGGATTCTATATTTATAATAGCATCGTATATTCTATGTTTTATGCAAATAAAATATAGTGTTTTGTCTCAAATGAATAATAACACTGTTTCTTTCTGATGAACGTCGGCGCAAAATTGGCATTGTTTCTCAGTTCACGATGTTATACTTTCATTTCACACAAGTAGGTATGTAGTTAAATTGGACAGCATTTCGAGTTATGTCGATATTCTCGCAAACCAGCGATGGGTAGAATACATTTGTAATGATAAAATGATATATTGAAAGTCCAACAACTTAACGAAAAGGTAAAATTGATGGACAAAAATGATAAAAGATCGACACGTGGCGAAATAGTCTTTGATGGATATTTGCCTGATATATGTAGTATTGATAGATAGAATATACATAGGTACTTTATTATACACCAAAATTGAAACACACCTATTTAACAATATTACTTAAGTACATAATTATGTACTTAAGCAATATTGTTGAATAGGTGTAGGTGAAAGATATCGCTCTCAGCGATAAGACATTGTAATGAAAAAAAATTAAAGTAGTTAAAAAAGTAAAAAGTTTTAGCTTTTGGAAGGACTTTACAAGCTTTAATAAATTGCGACACCTTTCTGCAGCTACTAACGCGATGCGTTGAAGTAATTAGTTATTAGTTGAATATGCATTTCGCTGCGCGTCAATGTCAGCATAAATTTAAATTTACTGAAAATGTACGGCTTTGCTCGTACATCCTCTTTGCTTGAATAAAAACTTGAGGTACTAAAACAAGATATGAACTCAATCGCACAGATCTCTCCGACCTCAAGGTCTGTCAGTACATACACGTATATGGACGCACCTGTTTATTTATAAATAACACGTAAAATACTTCTGAGGTCACCGCTGTACGATATATTGTAAAAAATTTTTTGCAAAAAATAGAACCGACTTCCATATCAAAACACTACAAAGGCAAAAATAACTTTAATTTCGGAAGGCGGTGTCAAAAACGAAAATATATACAAAACTAAAGACACCGCCTTCCGAAATTAAAGTTATTTTTGCCTTTGTAGTGTTTTGATATGGAAGTCGGTTCTATTTTTTGCAAAAAATTTTTTTTCACGCTTTTTAGTGGGTCGGTTTGTAATTTATCTAGTTACAAAAGCCATAATGTCAACAACTTATCACCTTTTACAAAATATTGCTTTTTCCGATGCATAGCCGTTAATTTTTGAGGAGTTCTCCTGGTACTTGACCATCAACTCTACATCACCATATATGTATTGTGACAAGCATAAAGTGTTTAACATCCGTACTCAAGTAATCGAATCGCAATCCACGAAATACTTATTATTGAGGAGTTACAGTGGCCATCTGTGGTCTTCATCATCAGTTCCACTTCCCCAAATGGCACTTTTCGGAAGCAACTGCTCAAGGTATTATAAGAAATACCCAAAACGCTATAGGTGTGCCTATAATATTTGAAGAGTTCCCTCGATTTCTCCAAGATCCCACCATCAGATGCTGATTTCGTAACAATGGGACCAACTAGAAACTATACCTATTCAAACGCAAAAAGAATTTTTCAAATCGGTCCAGCCATCTCCGAGTTATGAGGTAACATAAATAAAAAAAAAAAAAAAAAAAAAAAAAAAAAAAAGTTCAAGACGAATTGTAAACCTCCTTTTTTTGAAGTCGGTTAAAAATGCACAACGTTAATATTCAAGTTTTCACTTCTGCCGGCACTCCCGGAGTGCGACCCGGATTTTTTTCTTAATCGGAGTCCTAGTAGCTCTTAAGTCAGTTACCAAAAATGGGCTAACTTACTTTAAAAAAGCCTCTCCCGAGCCCTTGAAATAATCAAAATATAATCTAATAAAGATCTATAATAGAGAAAACTTTGAGGTGTATTCGTGGATGGTAGCCATTTTTAACCGACTTCAAAAAAGGAGGTTCTGTATTCGACCAGTATGTATGTATTTATGTTTGTATATCCGCGATTTTCTCAGAAAGTACTGATCCAATTTTGATCGTGTTTTCGTTGTTTGAAAGCATATTTGACAAGGAAGGTTTTAGAATATAACAAATCAGGTTCTGATGAAGATCTTCGAAGATAAGAGACGGAACTCTTCAAGTACGAACAGCAAATCTCCCATGATTGCTGCTCTCGTACATCCGTGATTATGCTAAATAGTACATTTTAGCATAATCAGCCTATTCATTCCACCACAGCTGAGGCACAGAGCTTCTGAATCACGTCTGAAATATGATTTTCTTTTTAAATTAAGTATGTTTAAGTTAAATTAAGTGCGAACGGTATGTAGGTATCTCAAGTAACACAAACAATGATACACTAAAAAGCATAAAATAAAAACTTTTTTACAAAAAAATTATCTGACTTAAAAACTTCAAAAGAATAGTTAATATAAGAGCCAATGAATAGTTTGATAGACATAGTACGCCACATTCTGGAACACCCCCGAGGTGATCAAAACCTATTCATTTATTTTGGCACCGACACTGCAGCCATCCTTATTTTGAATGGAATTATACACCCAATGAAACAATATTTAAGTTTATTTTTGGCTTTGTAGTGCAGTAGTTTTTTTTTTTAAGTTTTGAAGTCGATTCAATTTTTTGTAAAAACGTTTTTATAACATACCGAGATTCTCCTACGCCTTGGTAAGCACATTAACCTTTTTATTCTGGTTGTCATTTTACATCTTTGACAGTCGTCAGAGATAGTCAGACGCCAGAAAATCTGACACCAATCTTACCAAGGGATGTCTAGTTACCCAGCTACTGAGTTGTGAAGGTCAGATACAACGTGTAACAGAATAAACGAAATTCCTGAAAATTATTGGTTCAGAATCGGGTTCTGAATCGATTTCTGTCATAAAAAATAGGTGTTGAATTTTGACGGAAAAATCTTTAATTTAACTTAAAATGGAAACACAGTATCATGACAAATTAATACAATCCTTAATTCAAGGAATTGCGCTCGTGTGCGTGTCGGCCGCTAACATTGCATCAGTGTATGTGCTGCGTAAGGATATTGTATGACGCATATACGTTTTGCGTTTAGTAAGAATAACTATTTTATAAAAAATGTCTAGGTTTGATTTCAATTTATTTAGTTACGGATGTTGTTTTAGACTTATAATTTAATATTCTAGTTGGGGTGTCTCAGGTTTTGCGCTTAATCTGTTACACCTTGTATAGGTACAACATCTTCCTAAAATATGTGTTCGAACTTCGGAAACTGGCTTTAGAATTTTGTCTCCCTTTCCGCAAAGTCAAGCGAAATTTTATCTTTATATAGGATCGGTTACGAGTGTTACGACCATGAATCAAAGAACACTAAACTTCCTGATAGTCGATACTGATATATTTTGGTGCATGTGCGTGCTTGATTGACGTCATTGACGTCAAAATAGAATTAGGTTTTCAAGAGCTAAACTTAATATTAATAATTATGATACGAATTTCTACATAAACTTGAATTCTAAAATTTAATAACCTAAGCTGGCGCCATATCTAAATATACATATATGTGACTATCTTTGAGGGGCAATTTATTTCTAAAATTAGAATTTAGTCCAAATAGATACTCTACAAGACTTTATACCACTTTTCGCTAAATTTTGTTCGCGACACTAGAAAAAATATGACACAATTATAGGTACCTATTTGTAAATGCCAGCTTAGTATTAACATTCGAACAGAGTGGTTAAAATAGCACTGAGAGTTCCTGTAATACGCATCTGTGATCTTATAAGAGCCTTTATTGTGAAATAGTACACAATACTTTAATTTTATAATTTGCTATTACAAGATGAGTAGCGGGCTAGCGGCTATTTGGTTATTGTAAAACAGGCTCGAATCCAAATAAAGAGACTGCAGTGGTATTTCAACATTACACGATCTTTATGAATAAACGGAACAGTTAGTAAAACTAGTTCTAACTATGTATATTTACTCGTTTAACAGTCAACGAATATAAAGTTGTCATAGACACGACGTAACGTACATCGATGACGTAATTTCAAGATCAGGGTTGAGTTGTCTTTAATAAATGTGAAATTAAATCCACTTAATTAAACACCCGTTGTATCAATTTGTATAATCATTCAAAATGAAAATAGAATCCATTATGCAAAGAATAAATTACCCTTAAGTAGTGTAAGCTTTTATCTTTTGTTAAATCGACACAATTTAAGTCTGAATAACTAATGTTTTTGAAAATATATTGTTTTATTCAAATATTTTTAATTTTGATAAGATCGCCCCCTCTCATGGGACGCGATGTTGGTCGAAGATGAAAAACTCGTACTTTTTTATGCGTGGGAATGTACGATAAAGGTATATCCATAACGTTTTATGTGTTTCAGTGGAATGTCGACCACCGTTCGTCTTGTAGTCCAATAAAATTGAAACTCATTATGATAATTAGTTTGTCATTCCAAGAAACATCTTACAGCACTTTGCGATGAAAGCTCCTACATAGTTTAACTTACTTTGCATAATTGCTACAACACAAGATCCGTATCTAAGAAGTTTTTGTGTCTCGGGATGGAATTCTTGAAGGATATCTTAGGTCTTCCAGATCCATACTGATTAAAATCACCCTGGAGTTCCCTCATTCACTTGCGTCCTGAGCTCCGGATGCGGATGTGACTTCGGCTGCCCCGGAATAGCGTCGGTCTGCCGGCGGTAGGCTTCATCCCGAAATCCCTACTTTCGGGATGAAGCCTTCTGCTACGCAGCATATTTCCCAATGCGTCTCATAACTACCTACCTACATCTCAGAGAGGCGCGCGTAGATGTACTACGCGCCGACCGCTACATCTCAGGTGGAGAGAGCTACGAAAGTACGAACTTATGATTATCTAAAAATACTTTTAAATCAAATTGAATGTCTGCCTACGATTTCAAAATTCATGTGTTTTCTCAAGTGTTTATTGTTATTTACTTGAAATTAAAACATAAAATTCTTTTACTATATATCGCTCTGTTTGTCCGGGTCAATGTTTGGAACGTCTGAACTGATTATAATGGGACTTTCACTGCTAGATAGAAGAGGTTATAGGGCAACATATAGGATACTATTACTTTTATCAGATCGGGATTCACGCGGGAATCTAAACGCGGACTCTGAGAACATAAAAAATCTATGCTCAGACATCTCACACCAAACTTATCTGTCCATAGCTAAACCAGCAGCCACATGGGCGAGCGCCAAGCCAAGCAAGGCTCAGATAGCATCAGCAATGCTCAAAGGCAAGGCAGCTCTAATGGAGCTGACCAAAGTGGAATGGAAGCGCAGACCTCTGGATATGGATACTCCAGCCAACAGGGCGCAGCGAGCTGCTGCCACTTCCGCTGATGTCAAGCCTCTGGCTGATGCTGCGTATGCTGCTGAAATGGCTACCAAGGCTTTGATGAATGGGTAAGCTCTAAACTCTATTTTGTAAGAGGATTAGCAATGTGAGCAGTTACTTGTTTGTATTACTAGCTATCTTATCGCATAACCCCTCTAAATATGCTAAATCGGTCTAATAGTGAGACCACACATAGACTACGTATGCAACAAGCTTATCCACAACACCTTCATCAAGCTGGCGTTGCACAGCTGGGTAGGTAAAGGGCCTGCGCCTGATACAGAAGGCTCGATACAGCTTATATTGTGAGGAGATTTTTTCTAGAGACCTAACCACCGATAACTTGGACCCTGCTCCCGATACCAGTGGACTGCCAATTTTTATATTTTTAAAGGTTTTTTTTTGTAATGTTTTTATTTATACCCTCGATCACAAGTCCAACGCCGCTGTCCGCTATTGACACTTCATAAAAAATAATTAGCGAATGAACATCGTCTACCATAGTGAGTAACTCCTCAGATATACCTCATATATCACAAACACAATAGGCTTCTTCAACTAAATTAGCTAGATTTAATGCCTCTATTACGAAGCGTGCATTTCCCACGCTTATTTTTCTATAACCGAGTGCCCAAGATGTCATGACATCATTTCACCCCCAATGTTGACTGATAGAGAATTTGTCTTTAAATTTGTGTAATGTCCTATGTTGCACTAACTAATTTTGAATTCTGGATACTCTGTTAATAAGAGCATTTGTTACAAATACAATTCTACGAGGCATTAGAAAATATTAAATTACACACCTACCTACCTATAAATAACGATGCAAAATGTCAAGATCGCTTTAATTCGTTGAGGACACTTCCATTCAAAAGCTTGAGAAAATGAGAATATTTTGTTACGCGTTCGGATCAAGATATAATAATAATATAATAATAATATATAATATTCCACAACTTTTTTTTCACACAACGCCATCTAGTCCCAAACTAAGCAGAGCTTGTGGTATGGGTACTAGACAACTGATAAACATACATATATATTTCTAAATACATACATATTATAGATAAATTACACCCAGACAAAGAACAAATGACCGTGCTCATCACACAAACATTTGTCCTAGGTGGGAATCGAACCCACGATCTTGCGCATAGCAGTCAGGGCCACTGACCACTATACCAACGGGCCTATCATACTTATCATACATACATATATAGATCATACTAATAAATATGTACATCGCAGAGAGGACACGATAAAAGATAACTAGGTATGTGCAGATTAGGAGGACTCAATAAGACGACAAAGGCATGTTGATACACAGTATAAAGACTAGATTTATTTGTACCGAGAACTCTTCGTGCCACTAAATTACGTTTATAGTCTATAGTTTGTATATTTGTTTATCGACAGTGAGTTACAATCAGTAGCAAGCTCTCGATTTAAGTGTGTGTAATTTATTTTTGTGCGTAATTCGCATACGTAACGGGCCTCTTGCTTGTAGTGGAGCTAAATAGTGGGAGACAAGCGGTGACACGCGTTCTCATACAAATCAGGAACTATTTCCTTTCTAATCTCTTTTATCTGTTCTGTGAAAGGCACAGAGAGTCCACCTGTACCTGCGCACATACTTGTGCACTATATCTCCTGCGCAGCTGGCTTATCAGTTATATGATTGGCTGCCGTGGTCGAAATCAGTTAGAAGGACTTACTTTGACATCCGTTACGTATATACACTTTTTTGCCCAGACGGAGAAGAACGACTTTTGATATATTTAAAGTCCATAAGTATGGCGAAGAAGTGCAGAAAGCTATTTTTATTTTGGTTGAATTACCACTGGACGAACACTAGTACTTATAATTAAAGTTGAAAGCTCGTTTTTCCCATAAATTATTTGGAGAACAAACATACAGAGCTGCGTTTTGAACAGTTTAGCCATTCAACTACATCGATTTAGCCTGAAAGCTTATTCACCTTTAGCAGTCATAGCCGAGACCATTGAGAGTCTCAGCACAATACTTTTTTTTCAAGTTCAAGTATTTATTTCAAATAGTGCTTACATAATTTTTCTATCTTTGACAAACACAGATAATTTCTTTCTTAACATATAAATTAAGCACAGATAGAGTAAACGACGGTGTCTGAGCTAGTATTAACTGTGTGACAGACACCGGCGCCTTCCTCCTACACAATATAAGAACAAGTACCTACAGAACAATGTTTCTTAGAGTTAATAAATTATGTGCTTGAGATCTGTCGAAGTATAAACTATGTAAGTATGTACACTTAAACTTGTAATAATATAAAAAGAAAAAGTGTATAAAATTGTAATAATATATGTGTGTGAGTGTGGGTGGGTGTGGTAGTGTGTGCGTATTTGTAGTGGGAGAGTGGTGTGAGTGAGTGAATGTGTGTGTGTAATTGTAATTAAGATAATCTCGTGAACAAGCCTTTAGTCTCATCATAAGATAAATTCTGTAAAAATTTTGTTACTACACATACACATTTACGTTTGTTTAAATGGAACACATTACAGAGCCCATTAATTTTATTATGACGCAAAACGTTTTTTGTATATGAGGACAGTGGCAGGAATCGCGTGGAGCGAAGTTACAGTTGTAGCTATGTACCCTGATATTTGATAAGGATGGCTGTGTCACATTGTTTGCTGAGAAGGGGATTTAGTGAGTTTTTGTTACATTAAGTGTAAGTAAACTAGAAGCCAACCAGTCCAAAACAATTGTGAGAGCCTTTTCAGCACGAAGGTGAGCTGAGTCCCACGTCTCACCGCTGACAAGAAGTGCCGTGTCATCTGCGTAGACAAGAATGTTGCAGTTTACTGAAGAACCTTTATTTATACGGTAAATCAATCACCTAATGACTACTCCCGCTTTGGACGGAGCGGAAGGGAGTACCAGACTTCTACTGACTAAAACCTGTTCCTTTCTTCTGTTCGCTTGCGGTCCGGAACAACGGCATCTCGTTAAAACAATCCCGCACCCCGGAAGGCAATGACCTTCTCAGGCTACACCAATGCTGCTGACTGCCCTTTAGAGGCGCGCGTTATTCCCAAGGTTCTTACCGAACTATGACCTACCCCATCTCGCCGTCCGCACGCCCGGGCCTACGGTGGGCGGAAATCACAGAAAAAAAAATTAAGTAGAAGTGCCCCTACACTCTCTCAAAACGAGAACCAGTGTCGCCAAACTCACACATTTGCAAAACCAAAATGTCAATTACACACATAAAAAACAGTGATATAATTGGCTACAAAGTTGAAACGCAACTTTAACAAATCATCTTCTTAATGCTGTCAAAAATATTGAGTCTTATTACAACGACCGAAAGTTGTTATTATTTGACATGACATAATCAATAAAGGCGTTTATCGTTTAAAAAACATAAATCGAACAATTTACATCGAGTTCAGCTACTCAACGCTAGATGGCACTGTAACCAATTTATTCTATTCGGAACGCTAATTACTTTGAAATAGATGTCATATTTGCATGCACATTTAATGTCTTTTGCTACTCAGATAGAGATGTAGACAAATATCGATATTTTAATATCGATGTTACGTATTTTATTCGTGTGAGCAATGTAATAATTTATCGACATCATACAAATGGTCAGTAATGGAAAAAGGTTGATCATCTTCAAAAAAATTTAATCTATTTTAATATTAAAGAGGTAAAATTTGTAAGTTTGTATGTAGGTGTAATCTCTGAAACTACTGAACCGATTCTGAAAATTCTTTCCCTAATATGTAGCTGCATTATTCTTGAATGCTATAGATAGGCTATAAATCATATAACAAAATATTAATTTCATGCGGGCGAAGCCGCTGGCACAAGCTAGTGTTCAATGAAATGTTAATAGATAGTATTAAAAATATTTATTGACCTTGAAATTATACATATTTGTTTAATAATTGCCATTTTGATAGTTTTATGTTTAATTTTAATAGGTGATGAAAGCGTATATTAATATATTTTGCCGTGATGGCTTTCATTAAGTCGGTAATATGATTAGACGTAAGAAATTCCCCTAACTGATGATAGATTATGTTTTGGAATATTGACGACCCAATAAACATCCATTTTCCTTAATTAAAGGATCTTGGAGAAAACTGAAATATTTAAATTACTTTTTTACTTTTATGAGGTCAATATCCAGAAATTGATAATTATGTTAACAGCTACTACCAGCGGCTTCACCCGCGTGAAAGTAGAAAATTATCCCAAGGGAACATAGTCTCAGGAAAAAATCATATGTTCTATTCCAGGACATGGTACCAAGTTTCATTGAAATCCGTTCAGCTTTTCGAGCGTGAAGAAGTAACAAACACAAACTTTTGACTTATAATATTAGTGTAATTATTATTATATACTTTGTTGTACACCTCAATTTAACACAGGACAATTATTTATAAAAATTAGTGTACAATAGGCGGTGTGATTAGCGACCCGTATCTACTACAGACGGATGCAGGTTACGTGTGATTAAACATTCATAAATTATACACATAAACCGTCCGAAATAAATTTTCTGAATGATGGTGCCAGCTATGAAATGAATAAATAAAAATTATCGATACAGACCTACTTTACCAATATGTCGCATCCCTAATTGAGTAGCGTCGAAGTTACTAGAATTTTTAGTATGTTCCTCCGGATAACGACCAAGTAGATTTAAACGTTGTGTTAATGAAAATAAGGTTGTTTATAGTTTGCATTGAAGTCATGAAATGTGGTATTGACATTAAAATCAAATATATTTAAAATTAACAAACTTTAATACTTATCGATGATACGATACGCCTCCACAAGATACATTTTATTTACTGCTTTCGTTTTTGCAGGTCCAAACCGCACAACAAGGCATAATTTCTAATATTTCGTGTATTTTAGAGACAACCAATCGCGACATAAATTTGACAGCGAATAAGCTAATGTCGCGCATCTGTGCTTAATGTTGACACGCGTGCGATATCTGAGGGGCACTTCCACTGTATTTTCTATTTCGTGGCGGAAATAGACTCGCTAACCCGACGCCCGGGGCGACTCTCAGGGTGGCTAATATTGGAGAACGAAAAAGTTCCATTTAAGTAGGCTAACTAGATTTTCAAATGTAAATGGACAAAACGTCTGCCCCTGTAGGTAGCCCCACTAATGGCATTACTGGCGATATTTAAATGATCAAAATCGTAGGTAGGCAAGGACACTTTGGAAGTTACTACAAACGGGACATCGTTTGGATATGGGCGCTGCAGTCGCATTGTGTGTAGACAGAGTCCATTAGTTCCCGATTGGCTAAATTGGGTTTGCAGTAGCCTGCTAGAGTCCGCAAACGCTTAATTGGTTTACATACAGGCTACTATAAATGATATTATTTGGTAGTTTAGGTTAAAAATAATAGTTTTGCAGGTCCAACTTTTCGGACACTTTAAACTGTGTAGATAAGGACGGTGTTAGCTGACTGTCCTGAGAAGAATCTCCGAAACAAACTCAGAGGTCAAAGTCTCTTTTAAAGTCTATTCAATCTCAACTGGTCAAACCAAATATAAGAGCCATGAAGGTGGTGCTCTTTTAATGGAATAAACAAACAGATTTGAGTGGACTTATCCATACAGTGCAAGCTTTTGGCAGCAATTATGTACGGGACTATTGTAGTGGTTCATGTATATTTTTTGCAAAAGTTCTTTATTCATATATATAATTATGATGTATAGATATAGGGTTAACTATACATATAGCGAACCTAAACCTATGAGATAAGCTTTTGTAGGTATTCTTACACACATAGAAGTGTTAATAAAATAATCTATGATATTCTATTTTATGTTTAGGTTTGTAATCCAAAACCTATGTCCTATGACCTTCGTCTTAGTTTCCCAGATACACACTTCAAAGAACTAAACAGATTCAGATCAATTTCCAACACTCGATACGCTGAGAATTTGGTCGCAATGTTCTATTTCATTGGTTTCGGTAACGTATGTACATAAGACATAATATATCAAATGGAACTTTAATTTATTCATCTATCGTATTTGTTTTATGTCAATCACAATTGAAATATATCCTTCCGATCATGACTCTTATTCACTTATCCTTCCGAATGGGCATCATTCGACTTCGTTCGGGTTTTCCCGCGTAAATCTCGATTCCCGTGCGAAATTCCGGGATATAAAGTACCCTATGTGTTATTCCAGAATGTCAACTACCTCCTTACAAAATTTCATTCACATGAGTTCAGTAGTTTTTGCGTGAAAGAGTAACAAACTTACAAACATACATCCATCCTTCCTCATCAACTTTCGCATTTATAATATTAGTAGAGGAGCGAGTGAATGAGGAGCACGTTGCTAAATAACAACAGCCTCAGTAGTCGATCTCCACTGCCGGGGTTGCGGGAATGTTCTAACGAGATCCCACGGCCCCGGAACGTAAGGGCAGTTGAAGGAACAGGGTGGGTTTTTAGTCAGTAGAAGTCTGACAATACCTTCCTCTCCACCCAGAGTAGAAGGAGTCATTAGGTGATATTCCCACCGGAAAAAAAAAAGAATAAAAAGACTGGTCCCGACTGTCATTTGGACATCTTTTACACCTATTACGAGTAGTCAGAAGTAAGGAAATCTGACACCAGTCCTGCCAAGGGGTAACGTGTTGTTGTAGGTTAACAGTTACTGGGTTGTGGAGGTCAGAGAGGCAGTCTCCATCTAAAACTCCATGTAAAACTAGTACCTATACAGTTGCATCCGCTTAGACTAGAACCCGACCCTAATATAATCGAGAATGATATGAAATGAAATGAAATATTTATTTTGTAAATTGGTTATAAATAACGCTTTTACACGTCATGTTTTTTTGCGTGTTAAGTTTAGTTTAGCTAGATGAGGCCGGTGTTTCCTAACTGACTACTCTGAGAAGAAAACCGAAAGTCTAAACAAACTCAGAGGTCAACGTCTATTTTAAAGTCCATGTTTTCAATGTCCTTACTTTGGTATTGTTCGTCAAATCGTTCCAGCTCCTTAAGGTTCTAAGTTGAGCTACGCGATATTTGACAAATGCTTGCCTTGCATCCTTGTTGTCCTCTAAAGGGTGCCACAGACATTAACCTACATGGCTCTCATATGATTTGATCACTACAGATTGTCTGGACTTTAAAAGAGACGTTGTCCTCTGAGTTTGTTTCAGTGTTTCTTCTCAGAGTAGTCAGTTAGGAAACACTGGCCTAATCTATAAGCGTGGCTCTCATATGATTTGATCACTACAGATTGTCTGGACTTTAAAAGAGACGTTGTCCTCTGAGTTTGTTTCAGTGTTTCTTCTCAGAGTAGTCAGTTAGGAAACACTGGCCTAATCTATAAGCGCGGATCCACCGTTGTGGGCATGATGGGCATGCCCACAACCCTAATAGACTTGTGACGTCACACTTTCACGGTCTATTGAGATCGAAAGGCTGATAAGCCTTAAAAAAACCAGCCATGCACGTATCGGCTCACGCGCAGTGTAAAGTTCCGTAGTTTACTACAACGCCAAGTACGAGTCTATTAGCGAATTAAGTCTCTCCTGGTGCTTCTCTCTAGCTGGTCATCGTTACTTACGACTCCTGAGACAGCATCAAGATAGGTATCTATTTACTAGTCTAGTGTGCCTATATTGTCTTACTGGCTACTAGAAACGAAGAAAAAACAATACCTATTTTCGTCCCTATTTCCAGATCATTTGGGGTTGGGTCTCCTCACTTTCCTGCGCCAGAACAGTCTGTCTTAGGTTGTCGTTTCAGGCAATTGGGATTTCTCGAGGTCTCTGTTTATCTGTGACCACCAGGTCAACGGTGGGCGGCCTCCCCCTGCCCGTTTTTGTTCCGGGAGTTTTAGGGCAATATTTCCAACGTCGTCCTCTGGCGTCTTTTGAAATGACCATACCAGCGTAGTCGATTCTCCGTTATTTTGTCAGCGATGGTGCGACTTTGAAACTGTCTCGTATTATACACTCGTTTCGTATTTTAACGTGACTAGTTACACCTCCCACCCACCTAAGCATCTTCATTTCGTTGGTATGTACTTTTTATTTATGCGTCTTTTTGACTGTCTAGCATTCGGTACCGTAGAGTAACGCCGGGCGCACTGCCGTCATGAATACGTTCCCCTTGGTTTTTATTGGGATACGGGGATCACAAAACAAAGGTTAGTGAGCCACTTCAGCTATGCGGCGCTGACTCTGTGAGTGACGTCAGCGTCTACGTTTGCATCTCTTGTTAACATCGGAGCCTAGACATTTAAATTGGTTTACTGTGGGTATGGGTGTCGTACCAAATGTGAATAGTCTCTGGAGTAGTGTTTGCGCTGAAAGGATATTTTAGATACTCAGTTTTACTTCTGATAAGTCTCAGGCTGTACTTTTCCAGGGTTTGCTTCCATATGTTCGTCGTTCCTGCAGATGTAGGTCCTTGTGGTTAATTTTATATTTTCCGTCTTGATTCTAACTACCTGTAGAGCATCCGTGGTTGACTTGGATGCTGTGAAGTCAAACTGGTTTGGGGATATTACACAGATCTTGTTGAGACGGTTGTTTATGATTCGTTCTCATATTTTGAGTATGTAAGCGGTCTATTTTATACTTTTATAGTTTTCGCAATGCGCAGCATCGCCCTTGTTTTTGTAGAACGGCAGTAGATAGCTCGGGTGCCAAGATTCTAGAATACGATTTGTAATCATGACGATATTTCATAACTTTGCTAACCAAGCTTCAGTTACTAGGTCTAGTCTTTCCCGTCTGGACCTATGGCTTTGCGGCTTTTCATTTTACTCATCTCGTCCTCATTTATAGTTGGTATGGCTTTTTATTTTACTCATCTCGTTCTCATTTATAGTTGGTATTGGACCATGTGTGGGTGCACATGGCGGTGAATCTTCGTTTGGAAATTCTTCCTTTTTATCATTTTTAGCACTCTTCACTTTCGTAGATCGTTTGATTGCTTTTGGTGACCTCTTCTGCTATACATCTTTTGCATCCTGCTTAGCCACTTTATATCGGTCCTTATCTTCCTCTAATTTAGAACTCTGCTGCTGTTCTTAAAAATATCTTTTTATTCACAGGGGTCTCTTTGATTCTGACATTTGGAGACTCCTAGGATCCCTGCCGCTTTTGTCTTGTACCAGGTTTCAAACTTAGACCAGATATCATTTGTGTTGTCATAACTTACTTCCAAATCGGTCTCCAGATAATCTTTTATCACACTCATTAGTGTCTCCCCTGGACCATCCAGCTATCTCCACTTAGTTTTTGGTGTTCTATCTACCATAATTTTTGTAGGTTTTGGCAGCTCGTACACAGACACGAGTATGCGAAGGTGTGATGTAAGTTCATCACCAGGTATTACTTTACAGTCTTTAAACTTTCGTTTGACGGTCTTGTCAGACATGATAAAGTCAATCTTATATTACGACTTGATTGTGACGCTCTACTCGCACATTAATAAGTGATTAAGTGTTCTGGTTTCTTTTGAAATTCGTGTTTATTAGTGTAAGTGCGTCTTTCTGCAAATTCTAGTAGGTATTTCTTCTCGTTGTTTGTTTAACTCGCCCATCCCAAACCCACCATGTACATTATCTCCTGTGATATCCCACGTGTCCATTTAGGTCTCCCCCCCTATAAATAATCTTATATTCATTTGCTGGAATGCTCTGGATGAGGTCGTACATGTCTTCCCAGAATTGTGCCTTTTCTATTTCTGTGCATCCTGTTTGAAGTGTATAGGCTGATATGATATTGGTTATTTGTAGATCATCCAGAGCATGTTTAACGAAAATGATTACTTCCATTCCTAAGGCCAAAGTCCTGATGCGCGTAAAAAAGGAAATAACAAATCCAAAAGTCGAGTCGAGCGAGTTTGTACTCCAACTCGCACTTGGCCGGTTTTCGGGTGGTTGTGCCCACAACCTTTTTTGAGGGCTGGATCCGCCCCTGCTCATCTAGTTTACATTTACGAAAAAAAAAAGACGTGTAAAAGTGTTGTTTATAACCTATTTGCAAAATAAACATCATTATTTCATTATCATACAATTTGTGTTGGTCCAATCATATGAAAAACATGTAGATTCATGTCTTTGGTGCTCTTTGAGGAAATAACCACACAGATTTGAGTGGACCTGTCCAGACAGTGCAAGCATTTGTCAGTTATCGTGTAGCTCAACTTAGAACCTAAGGAGCTCAACGATCTGACGAACAATACCAAAGTAAGGGCATTTGGGTATTTGATAAGTTTCTAATCCCCAACCTCAACTCACAATTCCATATTTACAATACACGATCGTTACTCATAAATACATCAATGCAATAGATTCATCGGTCCGTCTTCAATTGCTGGCTTGTCTTCCGTTCACCTACATTTGTTCAATTGGCATCCCGGCGTCGATGCATCACTGCATGTACCAGACCCCATTCTAATGCCTTCAGAGTATTATATGTAGATATTGTACTTGTACATTCGGAACATATTTAGATACCTAGTTTGGCGGGGTTATGGAAATGCCACGGTTGCAGGAATGTTTTAACGAGATACCGCGCCTTGGCACGTAAGGGCAACTGAAAACACGGGTGGGTATTTAGTCAGTAGAAGTCTGACACTCCTTTCCTCTTCACCCAGAGAAGTGATTTGATAACTTTCCACCGAAAAAAATGCTCTTACTAGATACTTCTCTATGGGGCTGCAACGTGAGGGCAACTGAACGAACAGGGTGGGTTTTCAGTCAGTCTGACACTTCTTTCAGCTTCACCCAGATTGATTATTTATTTTGATCAATTGTTCAATCAAAAAAACAACAAAGTGTTGATTTGCTTGTGTAGGGTGAGGACTAGGTACCTACATAGGAAAGAAAAAAAAAAACGTCGTCTTCAGAAAGACATTTCAGTTTATTACAAGCTTTTTTATAGTTCCGTAGCCAAATGGCAAAAAACGGAACCCTTATAGTTTCGTCATGTCTGTCCGTCTGTCCGTCCGTCCGTATGCCACAGCCATTTTATTCCGAAACTATACATGTGAAACTTGGTAGGTAGATGTATTCTGTGAACCGATTTCTGACTATAAGAAAAAAAAATAAAAAATTTAAAATAAAGGGGGCTCCCCATACATGGAACTAAAACTGTTTTTTTTTTCATGAAACCTATGCGTGTGTGTGTATCTATAGACAGGTCTGTTTCTAAAACCACTTTTTTATAAAGTCAATCGTTTAAAAGATATACGCTTCCAAAGTGGTAATATGTGTGTCCCCCCTCTAACTTCTATAATAATGGAGTGAAAAATCTAAAAAAGATATATGTCTGTAGATCGATAGAGTTTTAATGCTTTTTTCTAGTTTCTATTTTAAGTATTTTAGTTTTGCATAATGGTTATAAATAAAAATCTGTGAAATCTTTATTGAACCAAAAGCTTTTAAAATACTCGTAGTTACAATAATTGTTATCTCACATTTTGTAAATCTATAACTTTTCAAATATTTGTAGTTGTTATTGTACATTCTCGTGTCGTTGGTTCCAGTATAAGTCCTGTGTGTTTAAGCTGAAAAGCTAACTGCCTTGGCTGCTCCCCTATAATTGGCTTTCAATGACTTCACTTACTAAGGCCGTCAATAAGTAATTTGAAACGCAATGTCTGCTTTGTCCTTTAATCGTAATCAACGTATACTTAATTCCCTAAAAGTCGATTTATTTGACAGTCTAAGAAGGAATGGCAGAGCTATCTACGCATTTGTAAACTTGCGGTCTAACGTCGAAAATGCAAATAACACGATTATCATTGCTTCCTTAAACCCGAGATATTCTAGCCTCACGGAAGGACAAAACCTGCGTTATAAAATAATTATCCTAATTTTAGACATATCTATGACGCATTCAAATTCAAATAAAACAGAAACGCGTCACAACTTTTCGTCACGAACCCGTAAATACTTTCCGTTTCATTGTATTAACATTATAGCCAAAACTATCGATTGTAATAAGTTTTTAAACTAACACGGTCACTAACAGTATCATTAGAACTTTAAATGGGATATTTACTGAAATATCGGAAACTCGAAACAATAAATACACATGCTAAATATCAAGCTCTAATTTCTAATGATACTATCGATTGTCAGATAGAATTAGGACGTAGACTGGTCTTGGTAACTTAATACATGATCTATGCTGTTATAAACCACGTAACATTATACTGCGCTGGTTTGGCTTCGTAGCGTCGCCTCACTGGCCACGGGTTACCGAACTCCACCAAAATATATCGATCCATACGACTTGAGCAAATGTTTCATAGTAGAATGTTCTGGGAAAACAGTTCTTTTTCAGAAATATTGAAAGCCTATTAATATCTAGTTAGTTACGTACGTATTCGTCAGAGCAGTAAGAAGTAGAGCGTAGTAAGAGCAATGATATCCCAGTGGTTACGGGACCTACTTGCGAGTTGCAGGTCGTGCGTTGAAACCAGTTAGGCACATTCCTTTTTAGGGTTCCGTAGCCGAATGGCAAAAAATGGAACCCTTCTAGTTTCGTCATGTCTGTCTGTCTCTCTGTCCGTTATGAGGGGCTCCCCATACATGGAACTGAAACTGATAATATTTTTTTTCATGAAACCTATGCGTGTGATAAATTGTGTCGTCGTCCCCCCCCCCTCTAACTTCTATAATAATGCAGTGAAAAATCTAAAAAAATATGTCTGTAGATCTTAATGCAAACTTTCAACCAAAATTGGTTTGAACGAGATCGGGTTAGCAGTTTTTGAGATACAGCATATTTTCTAGAACCGCAAATATAACTTTGTAATTCATACAATCACTATGAAAAACAAAGTTATTTGGCGTAGTTGTAAAAACTGTAAATAAGCTAGTTTTTTTTTTTTTTTTTTTTTAACGTGGTAAAATTATCAAATAAGTCCTCCCACTCCGGGCAGGGTGGGAGGGACTGTCAGACTTTTACTGACTAAAATCCACGGTGTTCCTTCAATAATCCTTTATATACCGGGGCCACGGTAACGGGATGAGTCCCACGACCCCGGCAGGATTCGGCCCTCTGCAGAGGGGGCCTCGTCATGTTGCTGACGCTCTTTGAGGCGCGCGTGAAACACGACGCGCCGTCGACCCGGGCATGGTCCATGGTCGGACAGCGAGTTGCCCTTTACTCGCTGTCCGCATGCCCGCGCCTACGGTGGCCGGAGATCGTCGGCCGACGTCCGACGCCGTGGGCGTCTACCACTGCGGCTGGGCTGCAGGGAGGACGCCATCCTCTCCCTCACGCGGCCCGCCTCCTCCTTCGAAAGCATGACTGCTTCGCAGAAGGAGGCGACCGCTTCCCACTCCCTCTCGCCCCGCAGCATGGCCTCGACCAAGGCCGGGCGCGAGAGGTCTCCGCCTATTGTCGCCGTGAGGACACGTCGGTGCTCTGCCCAAGCTGGGCAGTCCTGCACTGTGTGCTCGACTGTGTCCTCAGGGCGACCCTCGCAGTGGTGACACCCAGGCGTCTCTTCCTTACCCATCAGACACAGGTACCTCCCGAAACTTCCGTGTCCGGTGAGGACCTGCGTCATGCGGTAGGTCAGGACGCCGTGACGCCGATCTAGCCACTCCTCAAAGAGGGGTCTTACCGCCGCAATTGCGGCGTGCCCGAAATAAGCTAGTTTTAAGAAATTTTTAATTTTTTTTTGTCAAATAAATATACATATTATATTATATTATTATTATACTACGGAACCCTTCATGGTCGAGTCTGACTCACACTTAGGCAATTTTTTAAGTTCTTTGTTTTATAACATGTACAGATTATTAATATCTACATGCCTATAGATACTGCTTAAAACTATGTTCGCATTTTAGGACAGAAGACGATAAAGAGTCCAAAATGAGGCAGATGAACCAATACCAATATAGGGCTTCTAAAATCTTAATTCTTCTACAAACACGACAGAGAGAAAACTACAAAGTTGCGTAGAATGTGTGGCACTGTGACACTATTCACACTTCATTTGACATGCGTTCTAGGGAAATATCATTTTCTAGTCGGTTTCCATATTGTGTAAGCAATATTGCTTCCTGATATCTTTTATTACAGAAGTATCATATACAGACGTATCACATTTGCCATCACACATGCCATCTGGTGACGGGGAAATGTCGGTCCGAAGTGGTCGTAATACCTGCCTAATATTCCTAAAATATGAACATTTGAACTAATTAACATATGCCTAATTTAGATCTAGTACAGTTTCAATCATTCTTTTCTTAGGGATCAGGTGTAGTGCCAACAGCAAACAGTATTATTTATTAGCAGACAACGCCTAATCAATTTGAGTTAGCAAAATTGAAATGAAACATGTTAATAATATAGCATTTTAGATTTTCGATAAAATTTTGGTATGTCATTATATGTCGAGGCGTCTTGAAATGAGGATCTTGATGATAAATTATATTAATGTTACAATTAAGTTATAAATAACACTTTTACACGTAATTTTGCCGTTAATTTAAATTAGTTGAAGTGTTTCCTAGCTGACTACCCTGTGAAGAAACACCGAAACAAACTCAGAAGTCACTTTTGAAGTCTAAACAATCCGTACTGATTAAATCACATGAGAACTAAGTTTATGACTGTGGTGCTCTTTTGAGGAAACAAAACACCGATTTGAGCGGCGAGAATTTGACAGGTCAAACACTGCTAGCATTTGTCAGTTAGCGGATAGCTCAACTTAGAAAGTTATGAGGTTGAACGGTTTGACGAACAATACCAAAGGACACTTGGATAGGCCGAATAAAGTACTCAAATAGCCAGACAATGTGGTAATCAATATATACAATGTGTAACGGAAACCCTATATCTATCCACAAGGGCTGAAGACAACATCTGGTATGTCGAGACTCTATGCACAGTTTCAGCTCAAAACAAGTGACTCAAAAAATTGATACCTAATTATCGGTTTCATATGTTTCTTGAATGCCAATTATAACAGACCTGTCACAGCACTACGAGGGTTAATAACTTTCTACGTGACTTGGCAATAACACGATAATTCTCTTCGTTCTTCTTAATTTGAAAGATTCGGTCTCTGGTATCAATGTACTGAAATTTCTAATAAGTTCCACACATGTAGACATAGGATTATAAAACCCTTGCAATATCATTTGTTATCATCCAAAGAAGCTGTGCACTTGATATGTATATACCCTTTAAGTTACACGTTGTATAAAAAGCTTCAGTTACTGACTGACTCAGCAGAAACAACTGGGCATAAGAAACTGAAATTAGGCATGTATGTTCCTTGGGGTGTTTAGGGGAGCACTAAGAAACGATTTTTGAAATTTCCTACTTGATCGGGATTTACACGGGAATAACCTCCCACGCGAACGAAGTCGCGGGCAACTGCTAGTCATACTTATAAAATTCTTTAATATGTGAAAATAATTTTCATTATGTTCACACACTGAACCCACATTTACAATCCAGCGTGATTTTACTTCTATATTAGTTACAGCCAACCAATCTACAAATAAGATCCATTAACAGTCTGTACCTATACAATTACTTACAGTACGGACATATCTCTCCGTCCCGGTGGGTCTGGCCAGGGTCCCCGTCTGAACGACTCGTTCCCAGAGCCACCGTACTGCCTGGACAACCCTCCGCCGTGCCAGCTGTCCCGGTACAGGACTATGGACGGCACCTGCAACAACCTGAAGAACCCGCTGAGATATGGAGTGGCCAAGACCCCGTTCAGAAGAGTGCTGCCCGCTGACTATGGCGATGGTAAGTAATCTATTTGCAGCTGTCGTCAGTTGATTTAACACACCTCTTAGTTGACCCTTCTCATATTGTGGAAAGATTACTTTATTTATCATCTATGTGGTCCTATTATATTTTTTATATTTTATGCACATAGGAACTATACAATATCACACATAACTAACTATAAGAAACAACCAAAAAAGTCCTAGTCGACTAGACGAATAGAAGTAAGCGGAACAGAGTGAAAGACCCTCAGTACTTTTGGTGTTATATTACTATTTTATGGTGCACATTAGTGTCTACTGTACTTATTCGAGTGTATTGGAATAGAATAGTTCCAGTTCTTTTTACATACCAACGTTAAATTGCCAATTTTACTCTAATATAAAGTTTTTTTTTTATGTAGCCGTACTCAACAATCTACCTAAAGAATAGAGCACTATTTCTTAAACATGGAATTAATTATTAAGCTATTATTATTATTATTATTGCTAGGCGGTATACCTCTCCAATAGACGGTAGTGTGTATGCGTTATATTTGCCATAAAAAATCATGGCGGGGCGGCGGCAGAATTGATCTTGATACTTGACACTGGTTTCTGACGTTTTTATAAGTGACCATATAGGCTTGTGTGAAATAAAATATGTTGAACTTTGACTGTAGATGAGGTATTTCCTTCATAAGGATACTGAACTTGAACCTCACTCCCCTCCCTCCAGGCATCAGCTCCCCCCGCACAGGAGTGGACGGCGCGGAACTCCCGAGCGCTCGCGACGTGAGCGTGACGGTGCACCGGCCGAGCTACGCGCACGACTCTACCTTCACCGTTATGTTGGCGGTGTGGGGGCAGTTCTTAGACCACGACATTACTGCCACAGCACTCAGTAAAGGTATGTAAGGTGTCTTCAACGGTTGCTTGAAACTTACTGATATGAGGGTTATCTGGAAACAACACTAGGGGACGCGAGAAATCAACTTCAACACTCGACACCACGACAACCTCAGAAGTTGACCTGCGAGATGGCGAACACAAAAATAAATAATCGCCAGTACCATTATGATAGGGTACCGCCCTGCAGCTCCACATCCACAGCCCGCTGCTGTTTGTTCGCCACTTGATGGGGTTGTAGTTGCATCTTTCTACTTGTGTACTTAAGAGTGGGTTCAAGAATTTACAGGTGGACCACGGAGGTTGCAAGTGGCGAAGTTCTGTGTTAATAAAATATTTAGACTGTCGGTACTTAGTTTAGACACGAAGAATAAGGGTACCGCGACCTTCTCTCTCTTTATAACTGAAGAACAACTGGTCTGGCTCTCTGTATTTAACCCCAACTGCCTGGTCCACATTAGTTTAGAAAACCTTCATTTAAATTGATGCCGCTATTATAGCGACATCTATCTCGACTCGAAACATTCTAAGCATAGGAATCCTGTATCACACAAGCAAAGTTTACCGCTCATCTAGCTTGAATACAAAAGACCTGATCACAAATATCGGGCAGTTGCCCACCAGGGAAAAGCCGCAAAAGCAGTCTGGTCAGAGGATCCTGTCTGGATCAATGGAGATAGCGGGACTTAATGCCCTGTTCCGCATATCTCCAAACTGTGACCCGTAACCCTTGACATCTTACTAATCTTTCTTACTTAATATTATAAATGTGTAAGTTTGTGAGGATGGATGGATGTTTGTTACTCTTTCACGCAAAAATTACTGAACGAATCTCAATGAAATTTGGCAAGTAGATAGTTTACATCCTGGAATAACACATAGGCTACTTTTTATCCCGGAATTCCCACGGGATCGGGATTTTACGCGGGAAAACCCTCCTACGCGAACGAAGTCGCGGGTAAAAGCTAGTAATATATATTACTGCGTAAGGACTGGGCGGACCGCATGTTACAATGATGCCTCGAACTTGGTCCTAAAATGGTCTTCCCTTTATCGAAGTGAACTAGAACACGATCGGCTATCTTCGGGAGCGATCGTAAGTTTTACAAGCAAAAATGCCGAGTTTTGTCGTGAAGGGTTGCGTGAAATACGACAAAAAGCACACTAAAAAAAAATATAACATTTCATATCACCCGTGCACCGGTAAGTTAAAAATATGTCTTCTAACATTATTTAAAACAATTTTCTTTCTTATCTATCTCAACCTTTGGCCAAGACGACGCGAAGCCGCATAAAAGTGTGACATAACTTTGCAGCGGCGCGCGTTTTCTTTTCATTTCATCGGCTACAGCCGATGAAATGAAAAGATTTAATAATATTACTTTGATTTTGACTTTGACTTTACTATACGATTAAATTATGTACAAAATTATTTTTTGTTGTTAAAAGCAAATTAAAATGTATTTTTATGTACAAAAAATATAAATTTAGAAAAATAAAAGGTTTTTTTATTTCTTTGTACCTCGAAAAATACCACACCCCGCTCTTACAAGGTTACGTCTAGGAGCAGACCACGCCGATTGACATCGTAGTTCATACTAGTTCTAATAGATGGCGTTAGTGTTTTTGTAGGGCGTCCTCGTCTGTCAAATGTTTCGGAAATGTTACATTTAAATCAATGCCCAAACATGTGGTTGCAGGTCAGAACGGCACCGCGTTGTCTTGCTGCGATACGACACAGGAGCCGCACCCGGAGTGCTTCCCCGTGCGCCTGGACGCCGAAGACCCCTTCTACCAGGGCTACAACATCACCTGCATGGAGTTCGTCAGGTCGGCTCCAGCACCTACATGCAACTTTGGTAAGTTTTTTTTTATTACTGATGAGCCCACTCTTGACCTCGATCTCGCCTGATAGTAAGCAATATATTATTTCCTCAAAAGAATACCACAGACATGAACCTACATGCTTCTCATATACAAATACAAATTGTCTGGACTTTAAAAGAGACTTTGACCTCTGAGTTTGTTTCGGTGTTTCTTCTCAGAGTAGTCAGTTAGGAAATACCGGCCTCATCTAGCTAAACTAAACACGCAAAAAAACATGACGTGTAAAAGTGTTATTTATAACCAATTTACAGAATAAATATTTCATTTCATTTCATTTCATTTCAATAGATGTGGTCTACGATGGGACAAGTGAGCCCAGAAGATCCCTGTTTACTCGTGCTTTAAAGGCTGAAAGGTTATAAGTGGCAGGGAACACAAGCCGGCAGAGAATTCCACAGATTGACTGTGCGCACAATAAATGTGGAGGAGAAGCGCTTGGTACGACAAGACGGTATATCAACCAAGTGTGGGTGGTATCCAGCAGTGTAGACCGACTCTCCTAGTAGATGCGAGACTAGTATGTCGGATATTCGCATCCATCAGAAGGACGTCCGTAGAGTGTTGCGGAACCTCGACATGAATAAAGCTAGTGGCCCCGACGGGATACCGGCAATAGTACTAAGAACTTGTGCGCCTGAACTGTCTCCAATTTTGACACGCTTGTTTCGTCTTTCGCTTGAGACTGGAAAAGTGCCGAAAGCTTGGAAGCTAGCTAACGTGCAGCCCGTACCCAAGAAGGGTAGTCGTGCAGATCCGGCCAACTACAGGCCTATTTCAGTCACGTCCATACTCTGTAAGAGTATGGAGCATGTACTCAATAGTAAGCTCCTGGTATACCTAGAAGCTAACGACATCCTCAGTGACCGACAATACGGCTTCCGCAAAAACCGGTCAACTGGGGATCTTCTAGCGTATGCCATTCATATCTGGAGTGAGGCCATTGAGAAGCACGGCGAAGCACTTGCTGTTTCTCTCGATGTCTCCAAGGCTTTCGTTAGGGTGTGGCACGATAGCCTTATTGCTAAACTTCCTTCTTTCGGTATACTCACGGAACTTTGCGTTTGGATAGAAGACTTCCTGAGAGATCGGTCTATTCGAGTGGTTATTGATGGTTGCTCGTCTGGCCAACTGGCTATTTATGCCGGGGTCCATCAGGGGTCAGTTCTCGCAGCAACTTTATTCTTGCTGCATATTAACGATCTGCTAATGCCCGGTACCTTTGGCTATGCAGACGACAGCACTGTTGCTGAGAGATATATATCCAGCGCGCGTGCTAGTGGGTCACAAGTCCAGTCTCTCCGAGAATCAATGGTGGGGCGCTTGAACTTGACTTTAAAGGCTGTCTCTGAGTGGGGTGACGCCAACTTGGCAAAGTTTAATGCTGCCAAGACCCAGACGTGTCTTTTCTCCGCAAAAAGGAGCCAATTTCAACCGGCTCAATTCAATTCAATTCAATTCATTCTTTATTGCAATAACATGTGTTAACAAGATCTTAATAGTATATAATAATAGCTCACATGAATCCTGTGGGGCACAGCAATTTTACATATTGTATAGATTAGAGTGGCTTTATATAAACTAGAAAATCAAAATAAAAATAATCACAATAATGAATGTTGCAAAGCTCTAAATGGAATAAATAATTCATCAGTCAAATTAAAATAGGTATTTTAAATAAATGTCAAATCAAATTAGGAAAATTAAATAAATGTCAAATTAAAATAGCAATGTCAGTATACAGTAGGGTCAAATTATTACATTACGCATGTACTATGTCACAAAAAATATAATAAAATGTAAATGTCTTTCGGTATTACGTTGTAAAGTCGAGAGTCAAAAAATTCATTCAATGTAGGTATAATAGCATTTATCGATGTGTAGTTTTTTAACGCGTTTTATAAATATTTTGTCGATTTGCTCGGATTTCATGTCATTCGAAGGTTTATTGTATATTCTAATGGATGTCACAAGAGGGCTCGTGCTGTGTAACTTTAATTTTGATGGGGGTATTACAAGCGTATGTTTAAATCGTGAACGTTGTGCGTATCGGCGAGGTAGATTCTTTGGTAAAAGTTTGGGTTCTGTCGTACAAATTTACAGTTTTGTAGAATATAGATAGATGCTAGAGTAAGATGCTAGAGGAAGATTTCTTGTTCCTTGAAATGCGGTCTACAACTTTCGTCAGTGTGAATGTTTACGATTATTCTGACACATTTTTTCTGAAGTATAAACAAGTCGTTGCTATCTACACTATTTCCCCAGAGAATTATGCCGTAATTTAGCCACGCGTAAGCATATGCCTAATAAGCAGATAGTGCTGTTTTAATATCGGTCGTTTTTTTAAGTTCACGTAATGCGTAAATAAAACTAGATAGTTTTAACTTGATTTTATTTATGTGTGCTTTCCAGGTCATGTGAATGTCTAAATCCAGACCAAGCAAAGTAAACGTGTCAGCGCATTCCAGTTGAATACTGTCAAACGCAAAATTTATATTTAAAGGACTTTTTTCCTCCTCCTTCTTTCCGTGGTGTAACCGTGCCGATAACTGATCGCATCGAGCTTCTTGGGGTTACGTTGACATCCACCCTTAATTTTGGTCCGTTTATCGAGGCTAAGGCTCAATTGGCTGCCAAAAAGTTGGGAATCCTAGCAAAGGTGAGACGGTACTTCACACCGGAACAGCTGCTCAACCTCTATCAAGCGCAAGTTCGGTCGTGTATGGAGTACTGCTCTCATCTCTGGGACGGATCTGCCAAATAACGTTTTGGGTATATCTTCATTGTGCGTACGGCTAAGGAGTGGAATTCCCTGCCGGAGTCTATGGTCCGTATTACAGAACGTTCCTCAAGTCCAGTTTGAGCTTAATTCGCCCGATCTCAGTTTAAATATAGAATCTGCACTTGAGCATTGGTCTTATTCCAGAATGGTAATAAAACTACACTTGTGAAAATCTATACCATTTCTTAAAATAATTATTAGCAAAATTGTATGGACATGGAATGCTGAAGTTCTGTTTTTCTGTTTAAATCATCGGTGAAAAAATCTTTGTTATAATCTGTTTAAGTTAGAAAACACGGGATTCATCTAGTAACTTAAAATGGCAAAAAATTACGTTTCAAAGTGTTATTTGTAACCAATTAGCAAAATAAAATGTGATTTCATCATCATTCGCCAAAAATTACAATTTTTATATCAAATAATAAACTGGAAAGCAAATAGTTAACTGACAAGGAAATCTCTGCTCGAGCGTGGTGTCGACCATACTTGGGTGATGAATCTACAACTGAGTAACGATCTAGAATAAAGCCGTACCCGGCTGAACTATGATCGATGAATCTATACTTGAGGAACATTCTAAAATTAAATCTCGACTCAAAACTAGTTTTAAACAGAGATCAGTGCTCGAGTTTCGTTCTGTAATACGGGCCTTAGTTTCCCGTCACCTAGGAGTCTTTAAGTCCAGAGTGAATAGGTTACTTTTAGGTAAGCGTGCTCCATCTTCGATCACATCATCACTTACCATTAGGTGAGATAGTGGTCAAACGCGAACAGGCCCGTTGGTATAGTGGTCAGTGGCCCTGACTGCTGTGCGCAAGGTCGTGGGTTCGATTCCCACCTAGGACAAATGTTTGTGTGATGAGCACGGTCATTTGTTCTTTGTCTGGGTGTAATTTATCTATAATATGTATGTATTTAGAAATATATATGTATGTTTATCAGTAAGTTGTCTAGTACCCATACCACAAGCTCTGCTTAGTTTGGGACTAGATGGCGTTGTGTGAAAAAGTTGTGGAATATTATATTATATATATTATACCTATTTTCAATTAAAAAAAAATACCAGCTTGATGCACTTGAGTCTATAGAGAAACGGGCCAAAAGGCTCATCGGCAACGAGAAACTAGTCGAAACAAGGCTCCAGCCAGAGCCTAGAACATCGGCGATGTGTTGCAAGCCTATCAGTTTTCTATCGGTTACATTTCGGGGAGTGTGCGATGGAATTACACAATATACTTCCGCGAAGCCCGTTCCATCATCGGACTACAAGACAAACGACGATACGTCATCGTTACATGGTGGATATCTCACCCATACGCACGAAACGTTTTGGGAATACTTTCATTGTGAGTACGACTAAGGAGTGGAATTCCCTGCCGGAGTCTGTGTTTCCTGATAGTTATAACCTGGGAGTCTTTTAGTCAAGAGTGAATAGGTTACTTCTAGGCAAGCGTGCTTCATCTTCGACCACATCATCACTTAATATCAGGTGAGATTATGGTCAAACGCAAGCCTATCAACTATACAAAAAGGACCGGTAGTGAAAGGGAGATGGAGGAATCAGGTCATGGAGCTCCTGCGCACACTCCCCGAAGTACAATCTGTAGAAAACCGACAGGCAAGCAACGGTTCGCCGATGAGCCAGGCTATGAAGCTTGTCCACCAGCACCTCGTCGCCTATAAGCCTTACCTTTACTCGATACTACTCATTGTTTGTTTGTGGGTCCGTTCTTTCCGCAGTTTTAGCTTTAGGCAGGATAACTGTAGGTGGCTTACATAACTGGTAAATATTAAAAAAATAATGTTAATTCGTTTTCAGCCAGTTTCTAAACCGCATCCGGATTAATTAATGAAATCGTGGTTAAGAGACTCAAAAGAAATCACGTGCTCTGAATGGACAGTGAGGCGCTGGCTTCCTGATCATATACAATTCAAAAATCACAAAACAAATCTGATTATAGTCTGGTGACTGATTGCAGATACAAGAAAAGGAAAAAAAAGAGTTTATAAACCACTTCAAGGAAAATATATTTTATTCGGTGCAACACGCAAAAAATTATATTTTTATAATTATATAAGGAAAAAAAAAATTGAAATTATTTTTTCGAGACATAAGTCCAATGTGTTAGTAAATACATAAAGTAACTGATGACTAGTGTTTATAATACAGGTATAGACGTATTAGTACAGTCACGGACTATAATTGATACCTCGGCATCGTTAACGTTCGAGTTAGACATGATTGTCTGGCAGTTAGGAGTGCTTTTTGAGGCCTACCCAAACGTCCTTACCTTGGTAATGTTCGTCAAATGCATTTCCTTGTTCTAAGTTGAGCTAAACGTCATCTGACAAATGCTTGCACTGTACGGACAGGCCCACTCAAATCTGTGAGCATCTTTCTTCAAAAGATCGTCTCAGACGGTAACCTAGAAGGTTCCCATATAATTTAACCAGTAAAGATTGTATAGACTTTTTCGGTGTTTCTTCTCAGGGTAGTCTGTTAAGAAACACCGGCCTCATCTAGTTTAAATTTTGGTGGATGGTTATGTTCAAAGTTGTTAGTTGTAGTAGCAGTTGGTCTTTCTTCTCAGTCACTTTTATATGGTAATGTTCCAGGTCCCCGTGAACAGCTAAACCAGGCAACGGCCTTCATCGACGCCTCCACAGTGTACGGGTTCGCGGAAACTCGCAGCGCATCCCTCCGCTCCTTCGTAGGAGGACAGCTGCGGATGCTGAAGATAGGAGCCACGCAGCTGTTGCCCCCTTCTACCGACCCCAACGACAGCTGCAACACTGTCGAGATGAACGCCAAGGGACGGTACTGCTTCGAATCAGGTTTGTAAAGGAGCCAGTATATTATGATGAACAAAAATCTACTTTCCATAGACTATACGGCCTGGTTGCTGTGATCGTTCCATGATTACAGTGCAGCGTCATGGGAGATGGGACGCGGTGATCTCATTCTGCGACATGACAGTTTTGTAGCAGGAGGCTGCGGAAAGAGATCGGGTGATTTGGAATGGTCTCCCAGCTTCAATTACACTCACCCCGAAGTGGTAGCAAGTATTGTTCCCGTGCGCCCCTTTAGACATCGCATATATTCGACACGGCTATTTCTTTAGTTCCGTTCTAAATGCAATATTCAGGCAAGACAAATAAGAACAGAGATAGATATATTGGTTCCATTTTGGGAAGAATCAGAACAATATAGAACTTAAAACGGAATATTTACCATATGTATTTATTGTTTCAAGTTTCTGCTATTTCTTCATCTGTGATCACGGACTGAAGTCATTGCGGGTGGACGTTTTGATCGGTCTACCCTCATTCTCGTTCGTTTTTTGTGATCGACACAGCTACTACTGTCACATATATCACTCAAAGCTCGATTCTGTTACCAACACACAAAACTCACCGTGTCCACTCGCGAACTTTTAAGGGCAATTTTACAGTTTTTACGCAATGTCGAGGACCTGGAATCCAGTGGTTCAATTGTATAAAAACTATGTTAGCTTAATAAATTTTAGGACAAGTGCGACCAGGATGGCTTCGACAAGGTGGTGAAGAGGAAGAGAAAGCCAGCTTGTCAAAATCAGTGTGGCACTGCGCTGGCCGAACCAAACCAACCAGTCCGGCCGTACCTACCTACAAAATTAATTTACGTGTCCCGTCTGCATTATTCTACAAGGGCAGAGGACATTGTGAAATACATTTTGGCAAAATCCAATTTCTCCCTGAGAGTCGAAAAGCTAGTCTCATCAAGGAACTAATTTTAATTCTTTTATGGTGAAAGCGCCGGCCGAACATCTGTCGACTTTCTTGAAGGAGGAACTTTGGCCGAGAGGAATAATGTTCCGGCGTTTTCGAGGCCGGTTACCGGACACTGCGCGACACACGACGCCAATAATTCGTGTAATATAATATGTATAGGTTTTGGTTAAGTGATATAGGTATATGTCTATTAGTTTATTTGTAGTTATTTATTGTAATAGGATGTATTTTATTTGTATGGGCCAAGTTGCCTGAAATATATAAATTGATTGTTTGATTAAAACGTAGAATCAAAACAAACTTAAACATATTATCACTTGTGTATCTGTTCCCCAGGAGACGACCGCGCTAATGAGAACCTGCTCCTAACCACAATGCATTTATTATGGGCGCGCCAACACAACCGCCTCGCAGCAACGCTCCGCAAGTTCAACCCGCTGTGGGACGACGACACGGTCTACCAGGAAGCCAGGAAGATCGTGGGTGCTCAGATGCAGCACATCACCTACTCCGAGTTCCTGCCCAGCATACTTGGTAAGACTTGGGAAGGGAGGTGACATGTGAATTTTGTTGGAAAAGGCACGTAGGTTTAGGAACTGCCAAGGTCCAGATGGGGCTTGCAGAGACGGGCAATAGTGAGGGTCGCTTATCTTAAAGAAAATTAGCAATATGGGTAAAATTTTCACATTGCTAGCAGTTTTTTTAACCCCTCCAACTAAGCTAAATACCCTCCTTGTGTCTGGAACCCGTGACCTCTCGATCTCAAGTAGGAAACCTTAGCCATTAGACTATTGACGTATCTATTGAAGTACTCCCGTAGCCCCCGGCGTAAGTGTCCGAGGAAACACAGGTTTTAGACAGAGTCTGACAGACTTCGCAAGAGTGGAGAACAATCAAGTGTGTTTCCTCCGCCAGAAAAATATAGCTAAAGCCAAGATACACCTACATTATCAAAATATATGGGATTTCTATTTCTGTCATCATGTTATCATCAAAATTGTCGCCAGTCTAAAACTCACACAAGTCACGTCACATCAAAGTAAACGTGTATCAAGACATGACTTCACGTGCAATATCAGACTAAATTATATTTTTATTAGGAACTAAGTTCCTAAGAAAAATACAATTTTGTCAGTAAGACTTATTCACAAATGCCAGGCCAGATGGCCCAGTGACGTCGTTCACGTAGTTAATTTCCCTCGTCAATCTCAATCCCCTGGGGATTATGGAATAAAAAGTCTATATTACCTTATAACCTTCCGCACCTTCCAGTGAAGGTTTCATTATCATCGACTCAGCCATTTCAGAAATTAGCACTTACAAACAGACAGACAAGCATAAAAAAATATAAAAAACAAGTTTATTTATGTTAGGTAACTAGGCAGGCTAATAGACACTTGAAAAAACATAATTATTCCTAAATCAAAGACAACAATGTCAATTTTATATACAGTGTATTAGGTTAAATGAGGGACTTATTGAGGGAGGGTATTCAGTATTCGATTCTCGTCCCAAATATGTGAAAAACCTATAACTTAAATTTTTGACGTAATTGTCCAATATAATACATTTATCATGTACACTGAGGCGCAAGAGGTGAATGAACTTGTAAAGAGTACCTAAAGTAATCACGTGGCAAAACACGGCCCGATCCTGCCAAAAAAGGAAGCTCGTGTGTAAACTCCGCCCCCGCGGGAGTCCCCCCGAGGACTTTTGGTATGGTTCTGTCTGTTATTTATTAGTGTTTTTTTTTTGCTCATATTTTTATTAGTAACATGTAAGCATACATTATTGTAGGTTTGAATATGTCCCTCGTTTAAACTAACATACTGTATATGAATGGATGGATCCAGTTCATACAAAATGATGTATTTATTGCATAATATGTGTTAGGTACGGATGTGATGTGGGCTCTGAACCTGACGGTCCAGCAAGAAGGGTACGCGGATGTGTACGACCCCAGCGTAGACCCCTCCGTCGCCAATCACTTCGCTTCTGCCGTCTTTAGATTCGCACACACCTTGCTACCGGTAAGATTTCAAAACTATACAATTTTATAGAAAGTGAAGATTTATAGGTGAAGGAAGCTGAAATGTTTGTGAATGTGTGGTGTCTGGCAAAAGATTTTATCAGTGGAATAGAAGAGCTACGTAATATTTGGACCCTAAATGATTGCAGCCCTTGAGCCTCTGCCAACCGCTTAATCTCTCGAAGTTTAAGTAAAGTAGGAACCATGGGGTCCAATCAATCTCTGATTAAAATCTGAAGTTACTTATCGCTTTTTGGATATCACAGAAAAGGTTAGGTATTAGTTTTACTAGTGGACGCCCAGTGTGAAAAAAATTCACCATACTTTAAATGATTTCTTAAGCATCATTTTATCAAAATATTCTGTTTTCTGCTCTCCTTCTCCTTCGATTGCGTAAAAAAGGGGTACTAAGTTCTTGTTTCACGTATTAATATTTTAAACATCTATTTTGGTTTCACCACCATCAACAATGACTAAGAATGAAATCAGAAATACTTTCTCGTTTTGATCGTTACCATGTGATTCTCCATTCGGGCGGATCCCATGTCATCTTTCACCTCAACATTAATTATAAATAACCCACCGTTCTGGTTCCAGGGACTAATGCACAGCACCGACAAAGGCACAGGCACAGTACAGTACACGCAACTGCACCAGATGCTGTTCAACCCGTTCACGTTGTATACGCGCCGGGGGCCGCGGGACGCCGTCGTCTCTGCCATGGACACCCTCGTGCATACTGTAGACCCGCATGTTACCACCGAGGTAAATATTTAACCCCTCTAACAGCTGAACGCTGAACTTTATTGTGGTGGGCCAGCCAGATCTAAACATTAACCAACTTCGAAACGAACAAAAACACTAACTACCTATTGAACAACAAAGCGAAAAATAACCTGAAAGATTGTTTCATTGGATGTCTAATTCCGTTTAAAATAAGGGCTAGGTATCTACTCGCATGAGTGAAGTTGGTGCCAATTAAGCCAGTCAATAGTTTTGATAGGTTAAAGTATGCCGCATTTTGGGGCACGCCCGAAGTCATCAAACCTATTCATATCTTGGCACCACCTTTAGCCTAACAAATTGCTTATTAAAAATTAACATATAGTTAATGATTAAAAACGTTATACAGCAAAACCAACTTAAACACATCTTTCTAATTTCCAGCTAAGCAACCACTTATTCGAAAAGCCCGTAGACGCGAACAGCTCTACAGCCATAGACGCCAAGACGCTCGGGCCGTGCGGCCTCGACCTGGTGTCGCTGAACATCCAGCGCGGGAGGGACCACGGCCTGCCCTCCTACCCGCAGTGGAGGGAGCACTGCGGCCTTTCCCGACCGAGGAACTTTACTGACCTCAACAAGATGTTTGATGAGTCCTCGCTTAGCAGAATCTGTAAAATTTACAAGTAAGTTAATGATATAAAGCTCCTTTTTGGATCAATAATTTCGAATCTACTGCTAATTTCCTGGACGAGCTCGTAGCTAAAATAACAACCTGCCGGAGTCTGTGTTTCCTGATAGCTATAACCTGGGAGTCTTTAAGTCAAGAGTGGATAGGTTACTTCTAGACAAACGTGCTTCATCTTCGACCACATCATCGCTTAACATCAGGTAAGATTATGGTCAAACGCAAGCCTATCAACAAAAAAATAATAAAAAATCTTCAAGGTAAAGCAACGCTTTTCGAAGTCAGTCCGTAGAAGAGTGACCTTAACCTCTAGAGCCCCAGCGGCACAAAAACGTGCCAGTAAACAAGTATTAGTTGAGCCCCGCTGGCACAAATTTGTGCCACCAAACCCCGACCGATTTAAAACTGTATTTGTAGTAAAGATAAGTCTTAAAATCGTTTGTGACCGGGGTCAGATTACGCTTACGATAAGAGCCCGCCCGCGGTGCTTGACGGATTGTTGACGTACCTTGAGAAGTTAACATATCGAAGTCTCTTTTCCGTGCCTCGAGAAGCACGTTAAGACGTTGGTCCGACTGTCATTTGTACATCTCTGACAGTCGTTACGGCTAATCAGAAGCCTTGAAGGGGTATCGCGTTACCCAGCTACTGGGTCGTGGGTCAGTTTGGCACTCGCTCCATATTGCTCAGTTGCATCCAGTTAGACTAGGGATGGAACGACCCCGAGGTGGTGGCGCGTTTTGTTCCACGCGCGCCCTTCTCAGAAGTTACAGGGGAGCCAATATTTAAAAGATGGGGCCTGCAGAGGCGGGCCGGCACTAGTCGGGGGCCGCGATGTTGAATACCTATGCGTTCCCGCAGCCCCCGGCGCATGTGTACGAAGGAACACGGGGTGGTTTTAGTCAGTTGGAGTTTGACAGACCCCTTCGCCCGCCCCAGGGCGGAGGACATCCACGAGGATTTCCACCTCGCAACAAAAAAAAAAAGGGATGGAACGCTAAGCATAAAGATTAAGATTCAGTTGCTTTTATCTGACCGGAGGCTGACCTCGAAATTGTTGACAGAATAGGCTACGTTTGGCTCTGACTGCTATAACTTTGCAAGCCAAGTCTTACTTTGATAACACTCTTATATTCTCTTTTTATTTCTAATTAAATTACTTCTTCAGCAGCTTGATAGTTCTTAACTATTGCATAATGCCCATCTGTACCATAATGCGGCTGATGAATAATATTGAACCTAAAATAAAAAAAACTTTATCTTAGACGACTATTGCCTACTTTTCCTTGGAGAAAATGAAATTGCAGATGAAAGAAACTAATTAGAAATAATCAAAATATTAAAAGAATCCCTACAAAAAGTGCGAAACACCAACATAGTCATCTGTCTTCCAACGTATAAAACCGGATCACCAATTTACAATTACAAAGTTGAGATGTTTAACAACCTTCTTTATTTGGACAATCAAAATTATAAATACGCATACATCTTTGACAGCAATCGTGATCTAACACATGATATGTTTTCTTACAATACGGGCAGACTGAATAAATATGGACTAAGGAAAATCTATGAAAGTATTATGAGCAACATTCTCATAGACTTTAACCTATACTGTCAGACAAATAGGCAGCCAAATGGCAGAAACACTCAAAAGGAATACACGGAGCTCATCAATAGTACAATTAGTACAAGCCAGAAAGATAATTCAACTTTTTTTCGTATACAATAACAATAATATATATATCCTACATCAAAATATCGCTGGACTTCTTAATGTTTATTTGGAAGAATTGGAAAGTGAAAGAAAGCGCATAGATGCTATATGTATTACTGAACATTTTATGACACCAGAACAGGAAGAGTTGTTGAGAATACCTAACTACAGCTTAGCAACCAGTTTTTCTAGAGGATGTAAAAGCGGTAGCTCATGTATTTTAGCCAGGTTTGGCCATAAATATCAGGTTTAAAAATAAGCAATTTCTCTCTAAAAAATGTAACTGAATGCTGCGCGATAGAATTGACAGACCATAACATAATTATCGTGTGCATATATCCACCACACAATCTAATTTGGATAAATTTCATGAAAATTTAAATAACATATTACATTCGGTTTGTTTAAAACTTACTAAAAAGGTAATTTTATGTGGAGATTTTAATATTAACATCTTGAAAAGAAATAAACAAACCTTAGTCTTTGAATATGCTCTGTTAAGCTATAATCTAAAATTACAATTCCTCAGCCCACTAGGCTAAGCAGTGGGACATATTTAGACAATATTGCACATAATGTAAAGGGCTATAAAGGGGAAATTATACAATTTGGTTTGTCTGATCATACGGCGCAACTTTTGAAATGTCCAGTTAAAAAGACTTGAGCTTTTAAAGCGTTGGCGTATAAAAAGACGAAATTATTGCCAAGAAAATATAGGAAAGTTTGGAAAATGCACAAAAAATCTGTAATTTTCTGACATATATAGTACTAGTGATGTTGACGAAGCGTACACAAATTTTCTAGGCCTATTCCAATATTTTTACGATCTCTGTTTTCCTAATGAAATGCGAACAATATCGGTCACTAAAAAAGCAAAATGGATCTCTAACGGAATAAGAAAATGCAGCAAAAAGAAACGATACTTACTTTGGCAATATAGAAGAAACCCTACCCTGAAAAATAAAAACGCGTATAAAACATACGCCACTAGATTTAAAAAAATTGTATTATTGAGACAAAAATCACAAAATAACTATTTTATTCAGACTTCTCAAAATAAATCAAAAGCAGCATGGACAATAATTAACAACTCTAAGACCTGCTTTCCTAAAGAACCTATAACGGAAATTCAAACAGATACAAAGCAAATTACAAAACCGTCAGAAATAGCCGAGAATTTTAACAATTTTTATGTTGATCAAGTTGTCAAACCAAACAACAAGGTAATACCAAAATGCGCGATATATTTAAACTCCTCCAATTCTTTATTTATGGAGCCAACTATAGCACAAGATATAATTAACCATATAAAGTCACTGAAAAATACAAGTAGTGTTGGATACGACGGAATTTGCACTAAGGTTGTAAAGGTTGGCTCAATACATAGCCCCACATCTTAGTCATATCATTAACCTAAGTATTCTTAACGGTATCTTTCCTGAAAAATTTAAAACTTCCATAATTGTACCACTACACAAAAAACAGGATATGAAATGTATGGCAAACTACAGACTAATTGCCTTGATACCTGTTTTCTCAAAAATATTTGAGAAATTTATTTATAAATCCTTTTATACCTATCTTGAGAAGTCTAATCTATTAGTCAAAGATCAAAAGGGATTCCGTAAACTGAAGACCATTAATATGGCTATTTATGATCTCCTTCTCCGTATTATACCAAACGTAGACAAAAGAAATCCTATTTGTGCTATTTATATGGATCTAACCAAGAATTTGTAGAAATCACACAAATATGTTCTCACTCCGGTGTAGAGATGAAATATCGGCACAAAAGTAGGACAATAAAATACGGTGTACCCCAAGGCACCGTTCTAGGACCACCCTTCTTTTTGCTGTACATTAATGATCTTCCTGGGCATATAAACCACCCCATGGTGCTTTTCGCAGATTACAGCACAGTAGTAGTTAAATGTGACGACCTCAATAATTATGAAAATGAAATAAATATGACATTAAATAAAATTATTTCATGGTTTGACAACAATAATCTTATTATAAATTTAGAGAAAACGAAAATTATGCATTTCTACCAGAGAATTCCCGCTAAATCTTTTGACATTAACTATTTAGGGACTAAAATAGAATCAGCCGCTGTTACAAAATTCCTTGGTATAATAATAGACAATAATTTGACCTGGAAATCCCAAACTGACGAAATTTGTACAAAAATGAATAAACTCTCTTACGCCCTTTATAAGTTATCGAAAGTTCTCAACCAGGAATCGGTACTAACGGCTTACCATGGTTATGTTGCAGCTACACTAAGGTATGGCATAATATTCTGGGCCTCTGGGGTAACTCAGTCAATAGAGAACTTGTTTTTAGAGCTCAAAAAAGATGCATCAGAGCTATATGTGGCCTTAAATATACTGACAGTTGCAAACCATATTTTAAACGTTTTAATATTCTTACCCTGCCATCATTATACATCTACGAAACGAATATTTTTGTCAGAACACACATCGCGCAATATAAAATAGCCTACAAGAGTTACTACAGAAAATTACGTGACAAAAACAAGTTAGAGCTCGAAATATCACACGGCAGAACAGCATTAATGAATAAAAGTACTTTCTGTATGGCCTCGAGAATTTTTAACAAGCTGCCGGAGTCGTTAAACCTGGACAAATTCAAAAGTGTACTATTTAAAATCTTAATAAATAAATGTTACTACTCACTAAACGAATATCTCGATGACAATTCTATAATTCTTCCTTATAATGAATATTAGGTCACGTACGTTTACACTAGACACTTAATTGCTATTTAATTTATTTTTGCCATTTTAACAATTTTGGTTCTATTATTTCATAAATACTTATTGTTACAACGACTTGACATACATAGATTATTACTGTTATCATGACATTTCAGTGATATTATTCCTGGATTTGACATTGCATATTGTAATTTTATATTTGCATCTGAAATTAATTTTGACATTAAAATTGTATTGCTCTGTATACCTACTATTGTCACTTCATAATATTATAATTAATTCGTTACTTAAATTCATCTATCTATATCTATACTTATAATAAATCTGTAGAGAGGTCAATTCTGTACATGAAATATATTTACAAAATAACTATCAGGGGGTGATTAGGGATCGATACTGATGCCAAAAATGCAATCAGTAAAATTTTTGTCTGTCTGTCTGTCTGTATAACCGTTATAGTAACAAAAACTACTCGACGGATTTTAACGAAACTTGGTACAATTATTTTTCATACTCCTGAGCTGGTTATAGTATACTTTTCATCACGCTACAATCAATAGGAGTAGAGCAGTGAAGGGAAATGTTGGGGAAACGGGAGAAGTTACTCCATTTTTTAAGCTTCCGTCGCGAGTGCAGCCTTAATGGTTAAAGCTACACAGAAATCATTTATGACGGAAATGTTCTCCTTAAAATTATATAAAAATATCCCACGACAGCATATATCTATCTGTTATGGTTGACTCACAATAACACGTGTAACTCCCGATAGCTTAGCAGTTCGAAGCTTTCTGATTATTATTCTGCTCCGAAATTTAAAACCACCACAACTTTGCAATGGGACTCGGCTAAAAGTAACCCAGTTGCAACAAAATATAATCGAGGCTCAAATTTTAACAGGTTGCGGTGCAGGAGAAACCGTCTTTATTCCCAGAATTCCCATAATACCAAATAATTTTCCATTCCAATTTAAAAGAACGCAATTCCCAGTATCGGTGTGTTATGCAATGACAATTAATAAGGCACAAGGGCAGACTTTTCGTGTTGCTGGAGTAGATCTCGGTGTCAGTTGTTTCTCGCATGGTCAGTTGTACGTCGCTCTTTCCCGGGTTAGCAGTTCTAGAAATCTTTATGTTCACGTGCCGGACGGGTCAACTTTCACCATAGTTTACCCGGAAGCTTTGCGCTGAAGTATTTTCGTTCTATAGGTACTTAAGCCTCATGTGAACGTGATCTAAACAATATTACCAATACATTAACTTAATAACACACAAGAAGTTACACGCTGACGGAGTCGCGGGCACAGCTATTAACAATAATATTGTGCGGTTCGGTATTGCGATATTTTTCAACAGTACCTATTATAGATAGACATATTATATTTCCCTACTAAATTACGAAAGTTAATCTGTCTGTTACATCAAAATCACTGAACCGTGAGGAAGGACATAGGCTACTTTTTTTTTTACGAAAAACGACGGAAGCGTGGATGAAGTCGCGGGCAACAGCTATCTATACTAATAATATAAGGCTGAAGAGTTTGTTTGTTAATTTGAACGCGATAATCTCAGTAACTACTGGTTCGAATTGAAAAATTATTCTTTAATTAAATAGTCAATTTATAGAGAAAGGCTATAGGCTATATATCATTACGCTAAGGCCAATAGGAGCGGAGCGCCAATGAAGAATGCTTCAAAATCGGGGTTAAATTTAACGTTAGCCCAAAGTAACTATTCCACGCGGACGAAGTCGCGGGCAAAAGCTAGTTATTAATATATTTGCACGCCATATTATGTGGCAAACATGATTGTACTTTATTTTTATTATGTTATCTTGCATGCACGATTTTTTATTCTTGTATGTATACACATGTTTACGCAAATAAATAAATCTGAAATCTATCCCAAGGGAACGTAATCCAAGAAGTAACAAACAAAAATGATTTTTTCGCATTCATAAATTATTTGTATGGATTTTGTTGCATCCCTGTCTGGGTGACGGAGTCCATCCTTGAGAATAATTGTATTTTTCCAAATTGTCTTTAAATAAAATCCTGTAACAAAATTTAATAAAAATTATATCTCTTTCTTTTCTAGTTCCGTAGATGACATCGACCTGTACACAGGCGCGTTGGCCGAGGAGCCTAAGGGTCGGCTGCTGGGTCCCACCCTCACCTGCCTCATGTCCGACCAGTTCCTGAGACTCAAGGTCGGCGACCGGTTCTGGTATGAGACCTCGGATGCTACCATCGCATTTACTTTGGGTAAGATTTTTCAGCCTCCTCTTTAACTTTTCTCATAGCCTTATTCATAGAATTTTCGAGATTGACCATTATAATTTGAGGTTCTAAAATTAAATTTAAAAAAAATATATGTTTCAATAAATAAATCAAATTATTTTAAATTAGGGTAAGCGACATCCATATCAATTAAACCTTAACTTACACATTAGGTTGATATTCGTAATGCATCTTCGAGTAACATCACCTAACTAAGCAAAAGCGTATCTACCAACTCGCTATGGTCTTGAGTATGGAGTATTAGCTCAAGCGCACTATGCAGAGCAAAAAGGCAGATTTCTATTTATATAAACATACGTAATTATGTTGGAACCCGAATCATGCTGAATTAAATTACAAATCAATTAATTTCATAACTATGACGTATCGCAAAGTATAAAATACATACGCAATAGACATATAAATCTGATAGATAAGTTGAAAGTTATAAAAGAACAACAGACAACACTAAACCTTATAATATATTGTAATAAATGCAGTAAAATTAGTGTAAGCCCCGCTGAATAAGCAAAAGAACGCTTAAAATTTTATTTTTCCCACAGAACAACTAACAGAAATCCGCAAGACCACACTCGCCGGAATAATCTGCGCCAACGAAGACCTACTAGACCAGGCGCAACCTAGAGTCATGGAGGCAGTTAGCGCCACGAACCCACTGGTGGACTGCAAAGAGTTACCGCAACCCAGCCTGAAGCCCTGGTACAACCCCAAGTCAAAGGCCTAATAACTATAGAAGAGGAAGTAGAAACTAAACAAACTGAAACTACATATAACCACAGTGTCAATCAATTGTATGGTCAAAACACAAAGTGACATGTCGTTAATAAACTTTGTACTTTTCACAAATTATTATCGAAAATCACTTCATCTAGGCCAAAAGGTAACATAGTTTTATCTAGTCTTATATATCTATGGCGTGTTAATATGGCACATTGAAAATTAGAAAATAATCAGAGTCAATTAAACATTGGTTATGAGTGCAAAACAAGGTTCATATTACCGTATCAGGGTATCACATGTGCAGGAAACGCCAATCAAACGAATTTATTCAATCAGTCGATTAGAAACAATTAAATAAACAATTGCGTTCAACATATGAATGCATGTACCTAAACAAGGTTTTTTATAAAGAAATAACAGTAACCTGTGAAATTCCAAATATTTTTATTGGACTAGTAATGGTCCTATGATATGCCCTGAGAGATTCCTGAGTATATTTATACTGGACTTTACATTCTACTACATAAGTAGAAGAATTATGAAACAAAATTAAATTTTTAATAGCTTAGTATTTTTATATTTTTTCTAAACCAAATTTTTCGGGATTATTGAACTTCATTCAAATGTTTTATCTACCATCATCACCCGTGTCAAAAGCCTGATAAGGTTCAAACAAATAAGATAGTTTATGATATTTAAACAAAGATAATCAACAGAGATGACACACTTTTTGTAAAAAAAAATAATGTAAGCAATGACATTATTTTGTAATGACCAAAATCACACCTATAAGATCCTTATATCTTTTTCATATGTATAATCTCAAAATTTTATGTGATTTGTTTTTTACGGGGTTTGGTTCACTAGCTTTTAAGGTGTATTGTATATTGGACTTGCCATGGTTTGGTAATTTTACTTTAGGAATTTTATACTGTCTTTATAATACTCAGATTATATAAGTCATAACAATTTCTGTTTATTGCAACCTGTGCATTTGAAATAGTATCCATAAGTGTGGTTAGTAAGTAAGCCTTACTAAAAATAAGTGTACAATAATATGTATAACTAAAAATATGTATACAAGAGTGAACGGAAAATTGCAGTAGTTTAAAAACCGATATATAACCTCATACCTTAAGCAGATAATATTGATTTTGCTGAAATGAAAAAATAAACAATAATCATACGACAAGATAAAAATCAAACAATAAGAACAAAGAAACAACCGGACAAATCACCTTACTTATTTGTGCAAATATTTCCTCAACAGTGAAACCTTTCAAAAGATGATGTTCAAAGGAATTAGTGTGAGTCAAGTCCCATAACTGTATAAATAAATATTGATCGATTATTTATTTTACCACCACAACTCAATATTCGTAAAGTCTGCCAACTTTTGAATCTTTACCATTCAGCAAGAGACTGCATGATACTGATTTTGTCATATTGCTTAGTAATTTAAGATTATAATTTTAATTATTAGCTATTGCTGGGTTATTTTCGTCATTAATATTGGGTTCGAGGTAAATAAAGTTTTCAGCGTTATTTTGTTGTATTTCTATTTTGATTGGGCCATTTTTTATTGTGTTCAGTGTTCTTACATTCATCAGTGATTTATTATCCTATACCTACAGGATTAAGACCATAGCGTCAGATTATAATATAAGTATACTTTTATTTAATTATCATAGTATGTTGTCTAAATAGCAAACACGTAGTATAAGTAGTTCGACAATGTGCACATAAAAGCTTTTGCTCTAAGCTGTTATTATATTTGCTGCATTATGATTTGCGACGATTTTCGTTTTTAATATTACAAGAGTATTAATAGCTGTAGATATTTCAATATATTTAATTTTATTTACATATTTTAATTATTGTTTTCAAATAACTATGCCATATTGACTCGTTTATTAAAAAAATATATTAGGTCATAAGTTTGACTTTATCTTCTTTTTCTTGACTTTTTCTTTCTTTATTCTTTGTACTTAAGGAAACAAAGTTAGAGCAGATAAATACACGTATTGATCGTTTGGTCCATCCGCTGTAATTAAAATCATTTCAATTAATATTATTAGTCTTATTTCCCTAAAACAGTAAACATCTAATTTGTCATGACGTTATGTCGGTAGTAACAGTTTTCATTCAATTAGTCGTATGCAGCTTCTCGGTATTTATTCTGTCATTTCAGAATCTACAACTTTTGGAAGCTTGCGTTCGTTATAACAGATGTCAGTACCATTTTCATCATCAGCCTTTTCTCAAATTGAGGTCGGCTGCCTAATCTGACCTCCACAGTCAATTAGCAGGGTAACACGATACCCCCTAACAAGACTAGAATCAAATTCTCTAGCGTCTGACAAACCATAACGAGGGTCGGATTAACCATTAGGCGGAGTAGGCAACTGCCTAGGGGCCCCGCATCAACTAGGGGCCCAGGCCCAGCGCACGCACCAAGAAAACATGTTTCTTCGAACGAGAATTTGTTGTGCGTGTGAACGTAGGGACCTCACTGTTATCTGACAAAATACAAATCGTTAAATTAAGTAGTAGAATTAAAACAATTTTAGAACAAATCTGGGCAGCCCTTAATGTGCGTTTCCTCAGTTCACACACGATTTGGTCAGTCAAAGTAAGAAAAGGGGCCCCGAGAATGCCATTGCCTTAGGGCCTCTGACAGGGTTAATCCTGCTCTGACCATAACGCCTGTCAAAAATGTAAAAATGACAGCCCTGATCGACTTAAAATGCTTTCCTTGATACGCAGGAATACTTTTCACTATCCAAAATACATTACCAAAAACCTGCGTTTGACCGTCTATCATAGTACTCGTGATATTGGCAAAATTGTGGTGGCTGCCACGAAGGCCACTTAACAAGAGTTGAAGTTTGAAGTTGAGATACGGAGGAATCCCGATATTTTGAGACGTAACCCATCCTCGGTCTGACCCCGGCAAGACCTTACAGATGGACCCGTGCGACAACTACTGCAGTTTGTCCTACACTAGGGTCTCCTTTTAAGTTTACGATACACCTGTGTTAGGAGGCCCGTTCTTCTAAAACTAGACCTTATAATATTATGTAGGAATTGCATTGCATTCATATACGAAAACTTAATAACTAAAGGCTGTTATTATAATATCTCGAGCTCCGCAACAGATGTCACTATCAACTATATAAATATTTAATTTTACACTGACTCATTGATCTATCATCTCTAATACGTCTCCACTGATTGAATTACCTAATGACGGTGAAACCTTAGTGTGTTGTCGGAAATGGGATCCATAATTTATTAGACAAAGAAGCGAAGGTCTCGGACATGTGATCGAAACCCACCGTGCCGTGAACCCACTCCAGACACAAGCATATTTAGCTTAGTTGGAGGGGTTAACAAGATTACTAGTAAAAACCCATATTGCTAGTTAATTATACCTTGTAGACATAAAATTGTAATGTTTCCATAAGATTTACTTATTTGTATAACGACGGGAATTGGCACACAAGGGTCGTTGTATCGTCCTTTCAGAGAAATATTAAAATGTAGGGCAGTCGTCCTGTTGCAGCTATCAACGTGACATGTATGTATATTGTTCTCGCTGATTAGTGCTAATGAAACCAAACATAATAACATGTAATTACTAATTATGCTGGCCTAAAACAAACTCAGCGAAATTAGCTAAAGCGTCAATAGCATAATGGCTAAGGCATCGAACCTAGGATCGAGAGGTCGCAGGTTCGAACCTCACCCATTACACTATTGCCCTGAACTCACTCCAGACACAAGCATATTCAGCTTAGTTAGAGGAGTTAACAAGATTGCTAGTAATGTGAATTCTATCCACATTGATAAGAAATTTGAAAAAAAAACGATTTGTTGTCAAATCCAACAGATGAGAGAAAAAGAAATATGCTCTGTATCTAAGGAAAATCAAACATGTGATTACAATCAAGCCCATTATAACTCCTGCATATTTAGCTTAGTTGGAGGGGTTAACAAGATTACTAGTAAAAACCCATATTGCTAGTTAATTATACCTTGTAGACATAAAATTGTAATGTTTCCATAAGATTTACTTATTTGTATAACGACGGGAATTGGCACACAAGGGTCGTTGTATCGTCCTTTCAGAGAAATATTAAAATGTAGGGCAGTCGTCCTGTTGCAGCTATCAACGTGACATGTATGTATATTGTTCTCGCTGATTAGTGCTAATGAAACCAAACATAATAACATGTAATTACTAATTATGCTGGCCTAAAACAAACTCAGCGAAATTAGCTAAAGCGTCAATAGCATAATGGCTAAGGCATCGAACCTAGGATCGAGAGGTCGCAGGTTCGAACCTCACCCATTACACTATTGCCCTGAACTCACTCCAGACACAAGCATATTCAGCTTAGTTAGAGGAGTTAACAAGATTGCTAGTAATGTGAATTCTATCCACATTGATAAGAAATTTGAAAAAAAAACGATTTGTTGTCAAATCCAACAGATGAGAGAAAAAGAAATATGCTCTGTATCTAAGGAAAATCAAACATGTGATTACAATCAAGCCCATTATAACTCCTGAATGGTAAACAAAGTAACCAAATGAATGTGGTTGCCGAGAGGAAATCCATAACCACCCACATTGGCAGTGATAAAAAAGAGTAAAGGTATGTGAAATACATCAGTTACTATCTCAGCATGATTAGATCTAGTGCTGCTCTTCGTTCCAGTTATTAGCAAGAATTTATAATATGATTTCTTGTCAATATTTGGAGGAAATTTATGAGCTCTTTTTTATTTTGTTTCCATGTTTTTAGAAACATTACCGTATACCGTAATATCGATAACCATATTGGAACTCTGAGATTCCTCGACGTCTTTGCCAATACCTATTCAAAAAACGGTACACACTACAAACATAACGAAAAGCAACTATAAAAATTGTTTGTTGAATTTATCATGATTTTATTCTGATCCACGCAGTATGAATGAAAATTATTTTAGTAAACTTTATCATGAACCTTTGTGTACGATAGCATTCGCCGTAGAAGAGAAGAAATATGTATAACGTGACGATAAAGCTAAAAAAATCAAATCAAAGATGAAAGCTAGCTTTGACGAGATCATGTCATCAGAAAAAACCGGACCACAAGACAAACGGTGTTGCTGATGCTACGTTACGTACTGGAGATAGTACCCATACGCACACAATGTTTTGGGAATACTTTCATGGTGCGTACGGCTAAGGAGTGGCATTCCCTGCCGGAGTCTGTGTTTCCTGGTGCTATAACCTGGGGGTCTTTAAGTCAAGAGTGAAAAGGCTACATCATCGCTTACCATCAGGTGTGATGGTGGATAAACGTGAACCTATCATCAATAAAAAAAACTGTTCCAGTAGTAAAATCAATTGAAGATTGGTCAGTTTTGTTTGAGAAATGACGACATCTGATTGAAAGCGAATCATCTTAATATAAAATCTACGAAACAGATGTTTAGTCAACTGTGACTTAATGATTCATCTTATCTTTTTTTTTTATCAGGTATATGTCAAATAGGATGTGATGAACACGAACACCGTTACGGCAGCAGACAAAACGACGAATTGATTATGATTAATTAATAATTATACACAATTTAAGCATATCGAAAATTCCCTCCGTTGTCCCTTTCATTTGCAATGAACATTTCAAGAATAAGTAATGCTCATTGCTCGTTTTCGTTTCGTTTCTCATGTCGTAAAGAACAAGAACGTTATTATTCAAAATTTCCAGGAAACAATATTTTTCATTGTCCTGTATGACACTAAAATCCTTGCAATCTTGGAAACTTCACATCACTACCCGAAAGTGAGTCACAAACTATTAGCATTGTTATATGGGTGACCGTAGGAGGACGATGGCCTTGCGGCCTCAACCAACTTTGAGCTTGTCGACCAACTTGCATAAACACCTCAACTACTCATTTGCTAAGCCATCCTGAACTTTAATCACACGCAATTAAGTTGGGGAAGGATTTTGGCGAGGGCTACAAGTGTAGTTTTGTTAGTTTGAAGGCCGGCTGATGTCAGGACTTGTTAACGTGTCCTGTGCGTTCCTCAGGACCTTGATTCCACCTGTCTTTGGTGCATAATTGGCTAATATCCAGTGAGTTACGGACTGTAACTCTGGCGTTATCTCCTTTACAGCTTTCAAGGTGGGGCTTTAAAGGAGAGACAATGCGGTCGGCCTCATTTTGCCTTTCTTTCCTTAATGTTTTGAGATCATTAAGTGTGTTAAATTACTTACTGAATGCTTTGTTTTATGTCTTGCTTTGTTACCCGGAATATTGTTAGTCATTATTTCCCTGAAGACTAAAAAGGTCAGCAGGTAATGTGGATTACCCATTGGATTTCCTCACAAAGTATTAATTGTTACCTAACCATGACGTCGTGTACAAATCCACTGCCATCTTTAATGCATTTTATGATAATATCCTTTTTGTTTACCATACATGCGGCCTGCGGGATGACCAGATTGAGTTCTACTAGTTAGAACTACTGCTACTGTTTCTAACTATAGACCATCTATCTATCTGTGTAGCATACCTAATAAACAGCAGATGCTCGTTTTATTGCCGGCGCGTGGAGATGCATCAGACTTGATTCATCTCACGCAGACCATTATGTAGTAAACAACTGTGGCTGGTGTCGGGTTTTAAAAAGCATTTGGTGACAAAAATGCCAAGAATCTGAGATTTATTATTAGATTTATTATTATCTATGTTCGTATTTTCTTTCATAATTCCAAAACTTATTATCATAATTTGACAAAGGAGATGACGTAGGAAACGTCTTGCCTCGATCATCCGATGGTTTGAGGCTACGTGATGTCATATTTAATTGAAAATGGCGCCCTGTGGAGGATATTAGGTCATGAACCACAAAATGGCTCCGGCAAAGCCTTTACATTAAAACAGTAGTAGGTAAACGATTATAAGCTTTAGGGCATAATGGTACAATAATAATGAACAATTAGATAAGATTTTTTCTTGTTTCATACATTTTATAGCGAGATTTATCAGTAAACAGAAATTACTTATTTATATATGATACGTATTTAGGAAATTTAAATAATTTTAGTCTAGGATTTATGAAACCATCAATCTATACTAATATTATAAAGCAGAAAAGTGTGTTTGTTTGTTTGCGCGCGCTAATTTTCGAAATTCGTGACTAGATTTGCATGATATTTGGCATGGCTCAGCTTAAATCTTGAGGAAGGTTGTTTTTACTGTAATAATGTCCACGGGAGCGAAGCCGCGTGACTACTAGTATGAAATAAACATCCAAATGCATAGTTGGGACAGTCGACCTCATCGCACACATGTTACAAACGACGAACATCTGCGGAGCAGAAACGTCCTAGATAACGTAATGCATGACCAACGACCTTACATTAGAAGGCCTGCATGGCACGAATCAAGATCTTTAAAATACACTGGGTATTTTAAAGATCTTTTTTTTGTCATTTTCGGAAAAGAACAATGGGCTATTTTTGTAATATTAAGGCATCTCTGTACCCAAGTCGACTTCCCGTCGTGTTTCGTGCGCGTCTCAAAGACCTGCTAGCAGCAATGGCCAGAGCCAATGTCTACTCTAAGTTGAGGGGAGTGTTCTAACGAGATACCGCGGCCCCGGAACCAAAGGAAAGGAAGGAAAACGGCTGGGTTTTTAGTCAAAAAGAGTCTGACACTCCCTTCCGCATCACCCAGAGCGGAAGGAATAATTTAATTATTTTGTCCCCGAAAACAAACAAGAAAGAAGGACATCTTTGTAAAATAACATGCACACTTAAACAGGATTACTTATTCATTACATCTCTACTGCAATCTCCTGCTAAAAATCATCCTAAAGAACTTGTTAAGTCTGTCATAGTCATAGGTACCTAAAATATCTAAGAAATGTGAGGTCTACAAATAGCACGGGGCATTTCGTGGTGTACATTACCTATTTACTCCCAGAGAGGACCAGTCCTGTGAAGTCTAGAGTTCACAGGGCAGGCCCTCTCTCTATGTTCTAGCAGTAGGAAAGTAAAATAAAAAGAAAGAAGTAAAAAATAAAACATAAATAATGACCTTGTATATGTCTTACTAGCTTCTGCTCGCGACTTCGTACGCGTGGGAAGGTTTTCCCGTGCAAATCCCGATCCCGTGGGAATTTCGGGATAAAAAGTAGCCTATGTGTTATTCCAGAATGTCAACTATCTACTTACCAAATTTCATTTAGATCCATTCAGTAGTTTTTGCGTGAAAGAGTAACAAACATCCATCCATCCTCACAAACTTTCGCATTTATAATATTAGTAAGAGTAAGAAGTAAGATAGTAAGAAGTAAGAAGTAAAATAGTAAGATAAGAAGTAAGATAGTAAGAAGTAAGATTAAGTTCTGCAGTAGTACGTAGTGCCCCCCGTCTAGATCATGCAGCTATGTATGCATATCAATGTGTGCATTAGCGACTAGCCACGAGGCGCCTCTGCCACGTGTAATAAACATACTCGATCATAAAGCTAAATAACTACAATGATAGAGGTGTAATATAGATAGGAGCGTCCAATCCTTTTAGCACGTAGTTAGGTCCACGGACGAGCAAGAAATCTCCATATCAGTATTAATTTCTAATCAAACGTTTAAAGGCACTTTTTAACTATTATTAAAAAATCGTAAGAATCTGAAGCTAGTAACATATTCCAATTCGAAGTTCTCTATGGAGAAGAACGTTCCTAAAATTGCATGGGCATCTACACAAAATAAGAGTAAAGCATGAAATTATATAATACTCAAGAGATTAATTGTAATGTAAGGAATTTTATCGTATAAAGAACCATGAACATATGTAGGTATCCCATCTGAGGTAGTATAAGGAGAAAGAACCACACATCCTAATCTAGGTTAACTTCAAACGACGAAAAGGACGTGTAAAGGTGTTATTTACAACCAATTTGCAAAATATAATATCATTTCATTTCACAGAATTGAGTGGATCTGTCCAGTCAACCGTAAACGATAGCTCTCGCTTCGCTTGGCCAATCATCGAACTACATGGCGACGCATCGCGAGGCCAATGCTGGCGTAGGAATACCTATACTCCAATATGAGCAGGAACACTCTGGCAAGAGTCCACGACTAGGAAGAAGAGAGACCAGTCAGTGAAAGCTTCTTAGGAGCTACCCACCGACCCATACCCACCTATACGTACAAAACGTGTTGGGAATATTTCCATTGTGCGTACGGCTGAGGAGTGGAATTCCCTGCGGGAGTCCGTGTTTCCCGATAGCTATAACCTGGAATGAATAGGTTACTTTTAGGTAAGCGTGCTTCATTTTCGACCACATCATCACTTCCATCAGGTGAGATGGTGGTCAACCCCGATACATTATATATATTTTTTTTAAAGTAGTATCTTCCCAGAGTTTAGTTTGCATGCGGTTGACGTGACCCGCCCAATCTTACTGGAGCCAGACGCGTTTTTCCCACATCCATTTTATTTATTTATTGCTAGTTTTTGCCTTCGTCTTCTTCTGAAAAGGGTTTTATCAGTGATAAAGAAGCCTTTAATTTATAGGTGAAAGAATTTTTGAAATCGGTAGTCTTTCAGTTTATCCCGGGCTTCGCTTGGTCTCATTCTGCTAAATCATACAAAACCTTAATAAATTATACAGTAAAATCATTCTCATTAATCACTCTATCCATTGGTAAAAACTGATGAAATCAGTTCTGGAGTGCTGCAGTTTATCGCGACCATAGAGGCAGATAGATATACGGCGGTGGCGGGAGACTCAGGTTAATAATACGTATGGATAAGGAGAACTAACTGCTTAAAAATTACGTGTATCCACGGAAAAAGAGCCTACAGGTATCTGTGCTATGGTGGCAGTATACCTGACTTTGAACACAATGTGGTATTCGGCATGTTCATTTTAAACTCAGAATGATGATGCACTGCTTCGCTCTCTGCCTAACTCAAGGTGATACCATTACAATTGCGTCTGTATGAATAACTTCTTAGGCTTTTCCCAACTGAGTACTAGTGTCTTACATGGAGCGACTTTATATGTGACCTCCACAACTCATTAGCTGGGTAACACCATAGGTACCCCTTGGCAAGACTAATGTCCATTTTGTGGCTTCTGACCACCTGTAACGAAAGCCGTGCCAAAGATGAACAAATGACAGCCGGAACCAACAGGGTAACGTGCTTACCAAAGCACATAGGAACCTCGATATATTATTAGATGGTCACTGATCACAGACCAACCAACGCGGAAAACGCTGCTTATCGTTGAAAATGGAACCGTGCGGCTGTTATCATATAGCCACGACCTCCTCTTATTTAGTTATTATGACATTAATTACCAATTTATTTCAGGCTAGCTGTTACATTATGCATGCCAAGCATACTTCATATCTTAGATGTCAAGGAAGGGGCGCTGTGACACGCTATGGGATTATTTTTAGCTCGGTCGTAAATCAATAAAACGATTCTTACTGAAACCATTCCATGTCTTCGTTTATTTACTAATAATGTACCTACTACTACAAACTATTATCGGATTAAATAAAAGATGACTCCTTTTTTTCGGGTGAGTAAATCCTTGAACGAATTCTCCCGTTCTGGGTGGAGCGGAAGGGAGTGTAAGACTTTTACTGACCAATAAACCACACCGTTCCTTCAGCTGCCGTTGCATTCCGGGGCCGCGGTATCTCGTTAGAACATTCCTTCAACACCGGCAGGCAACGGCTCTATGGAACCCCGTCACTAGTGCTGTGCTGACGACTCTTTGAGGCGAGCGTGGAACACGACGTGTCGCCGACCCGGGAAGCCACCTTTTCCGTTATAAAGAAACTTACATAATTAAAGTTCTATTACACCTAAAACATCGATATCAGCTGGCTGCATATCATGAACCATAGAAAAAATGTGAGTTCGTCCGGCACTTGGCTACAGTTTTTTATCCCATGTTTTGTTATTTTACTTACCACCCTTCTTTGTTACAAAAATTGGCACATGACTGCGAAAACACTGCCCGTTCCTACAGAATGCTATGGCATTAATGACTCTTGTGCTCATAGTAAATAACTGCTCCATTTAGCTATGACGTTTCAATACGGGCGTGCAAAGTTATTTCTGTTCAGACTGCTTTCATTTTATACTCTTTTATCACTATTTGGACTATTTTCGAAGCGGGCTAGATATATTTAGAATCGGTTTGTATAAGGAGGTTACCCGTTGTTAAGAAACTTTCCGCTTTTATTGTATCGTATGAAGAGTGAGTCATGGTAATTGTTTGCTGATAAGTAAATCTCTTACTTCCTGGAAAGCAATGATTTATGGGTCAACTTTCATCGCTTGCGTCAATTCATCCGCAAAGACGCAATCTTTTTAAAATAAAATCGTTTATTTTCTCCTCACACACATCCAAACCATGTTGGAGTTGGCTACCAGTCTAACCACAACAACAATGCAGCTGAGTATCAGTGTTTTACATGAATCGTCTGCCTATCTGACCTCCAAAACCCAGTAACTGGGTAACATGATACCCCCTGGCTAGACCGGTGTCAGATTTACTGACTTCCGACTACCTGTAACGGTTGTCAAAGATATTATTCCTACTATCCAACTAATATTATAAATGTGAAAGTTTGTGAGGATGTATGTAAGTTTGTTGCTCTGTCACGCAAAAGATAGTGAAAGGATCTTAATGAAATATGATAAGTAGATAATTTATGCGATGCATTTCACATACACACACACAAACACACATACACACACAGACAGACAGACCCATGTAACCGTAATTTTAGAATTTCTTATTGTTTATTATTATATTCCTGTAGTTATTAAGTTTTCATAATTATACTGAACAAGCACACTCCTACATAATATTGTAAGTTCTAGTTTAAGAAGAGCAGGGGCCTCCTAGCACAGGTTTATCACAAACTTAAAAGGAGACCCTAGCGTAAGACAAACTGTAGTAGGTCTAAGTTAATGAAATAAAGAGTTATTAATTACTAGCTTTTGCCCGCGACTTCGTCCGCGTGGAATAGTTACTTTGGGCTAACGTTAAATTTAACACCGATTTTGAAGCATTCTTCATTGGCGCTCCGCTCCTATTGGCCTTAGCGTAATGATACAATATAGCTGTGCCCGCGACTCCGTCAGCGTAAGTTAATGTATTGGTAATATTGTTTAGATCACGTTCACATGAGGCTTAAGGCGACATTATATGGCAGCGACCTTGAGCGACTGGGGAGAAGCTTGCGTCACTCCCCGCGACCGCGCAATGCACCCCCGCAACGCAAGCTCGAAATTTCGTAAGGTAACCAACCATACGTTTCAAATAGTAAAGACTGTACTGCCTGATTTATTATCAGCATCCAAATTTTTTCTGGACTTTAATTATCTGGTCATTGAAAACTACTATGTGTATTTAGACAAGTAAATCTATCTATCTATATATATAAAAATGACTATGTGGCTACGCTACTTAGACTCATTTGATACTCGTAAATAATTAAGTTTTAATAACATTGAAATCGGAATATTGAAATAAATATGAATTTACTTGTCAGCAATCATGTCCTCATTTTCGACATGCTGAGTTGAGTTTTTCCCTTTTGTATACAGCCAGATTTGATTTTTTTTTTAATAGTTTATAGGCTTGCGTTTGACCATAATCTAACCTGATGTTAAGCGATGATGTGGTCGAAGATGAAGCACGCTTGCCTAGAAGTAATCTATTCACTCTTGACTTAAAGACTTCCAGGTTATAACTATCAGGAAACAGACTCCAGCAGGGAATTCTACTCCTTAGCCGTACCCATAATTAAAGTAATCTCAAAACGTTTCATGCGTATGGGTAGGATGTCCACCATGTAACGATGGCGCATCACCGTTTGTCTTGTAGTCCTATGATGGAACGGGCTTGGTGGAATAAGACTGCAATTCCATCGCACACTCCCCGAAATGTAACCGATAGAAAACTGATAGGCTTGCAACACGTCGCCGATGCTCTAGGCTCTGGACCTTTGTCTCGACCAGTTTCTCGTTGCCGATGAGCCTTTTGGCCCGTTTCTCTATAGACTCAAGTGCATTAAGCTGGTATTTGGCAGATCCGTCCCAGAGATGAGAGCAGCACTCCATACACGACCGAACTTGCGCTTGATAGAGGTTGAGCAGCTGTTCCGGTGTGAAGTACCGTCTCACTTTTGAAATGAAATCAAATTAAATATTTATTTTGTAAATTGGTTATAAATAACACTTTTACACGTCATGTTCTTCTTCTTCTTCTGTAGTTTGGTTTCCGCACTTAGTCTCTGCACGAGACCATTGTGCGTGAGCCATGTCGGCCGTCACTCCATCCAGCCAACCTCCCTCCAGAAGCAGATCAGGTCTTTCGGTCTATTCAGGATATCTGTAAGGGAATTTAATGACCCGAGGGTTCGTTTCCGTATTTCGGTGATTTCCGTGCACTCTAGGAGCACATGTCCTACCGTTTCCTCCGTCCCCATACATGCCCTGCACAGGGGACTGTCTGTTATACCTATTGTGTGATAGTGTTTGTTCAGTGAGCAGTGCCCGGTGATGGTCCCCGCCACCATTCGCAGGCTTCTTCTGTCCAGGTGTAGGAGGCGCCTGGTTAGTTTATTATCTAAGTTTGGCATCGCCTCTTTGGACTGCCTGCAGCCTGGTGCCGAGGACCACCATTTTCGGGCTTGGTCGTGTGTGTGTTCTTTAAGCCATGTGCGCAGCTGGGTGAAGGGGAGCGGCACGATGGGCTCGGGTCCGAAAACCATCGCGCCGGACCCCCTCCTGGCCAGTTCGTCCGCCGCATCATTGCCGAGTGATCCGCTGTGCCCCTTTATCCATTGCAGTGTCACAGTATTGCGGTTCTCGACCGCTGAGCGTTGCAGCGCATTGTGACATTCTAGTATGAGCTTGGACGTGATATAATTTTTCTCTAGGGATTGAAGTACTGAGGCACTGTCGGAAAGTATGCGGATGTGACTATCCGTGACTTTCCTGGCTTCTATGGCATGGATCGCCTGAATAATGCCCACACATTCCGCCTGGTAGACGGTGTTGAGCTTCCCCAGCGGTCTGGATATATTTATGTTGAGATCGTTGGAGAAAACTCCAACTCCAGTTCCAGTGTTTGTCTTTGAGCCGTCAGTGTAAATCCTGAGCTCCTCAGGCCCTGAGTAGTCCTCGGGCTCCGGCATGAGCTGTATTTGGTAGTTTTTTTGGAAGTGGTGCGTCTTTGCAGTCTTATCATATGGTGCAGTCATCAGGGGTTGTCGTTTGACTGAATCCTCCATGATGCGTGTGTGTTTGATCCTGGAGTCTCGCAAGAGTGCCCCGGATATAGCAAGTCTGAAGGTTGCCAGGGCAGCCTCTTCTCGTACTATAAGGTGCAGTGGTGGTAGGCCCAGCATGGCCTGTAGAGCGGCAGTGGGTGCAGTTCTCATGCTGCTAGTGATCGCCACACATGCAAGTCGTTGCAGCTTCTCAAGATCCTTTTGTGCCGTGCTTAAGTCTGTTCTGGGCCACCAGACTAGGGAGCCGTACGTAATAATTGGTCTTATCACAGTCGTGTATAGCCAGTGGGTTGTTTTGGGGCTGATACCCCAGTTTCTGCCCAGCATGCGTTTGCACTGCCACATGCAGATACTGGCTTTTTTGGTGATGTGCTCAGCGTGTTTTGCCCAATTCAGTTGTTTGTCCAGGAAGATGCCCAAGTATTTGGTTTCAGCCGAAAGGCTTAGAGTGGTGCCAAAGAATTTTGGCAGTGTCAGCTTCGCCAGCTTCCTCTTTTTGGTGAAAAGTATGAGCTCAGTTTTTGTAGGATTCACTGAGAGTTGATACTCTCGGCACCAGTCCTCTACTATTTTTAGGGCTTGGCGCATGAGGTTGCATATGGTATTCTCATGGCTTCCATTTATTATTATGGTTATATCATCGGCGTAGCCAACAGTAAAGTATCCTTTATCGTTGAGTCTCCTGATGAGGTTGTCTGCGACCAGGTTCCATAACAGTGGTGAGAGGACGCCCCCTTGGGGACAGCCTTTCGCCACGATGGCCCTCGTTGTGCTGTTTATTGTGACTCTTACTGCTCTCTGCTTGAGCATGTTGGTGATCCAGTCACTCAGGGTTTGGTCTACACCGTGCCTGCTGAGTGCTGTACTCATACTCTGGAACGTGGTCTTGTCAAAAGCACCTTCGATATCTATGAAAACAGCCATCGAGGAGCATTTGTGGTGTATTGCGGATTCAATTTTAGATATTACGCTGTGTAGGGCAGATTCTGTTGATTTCCCCGTTGAGTAGGCGTGCTGTTGTCCGTGAAGCGGATTCTTATGGAGAGGTCCATCTCGGATGTGTCTATCGCAGAGCTTCTCTAGGGTTTTCAGTAGGAAGGATGTGAGACTTATCGGTCTGTATGCTTTGGGTTGTGTGTAGTCAGTTTTGCCTGGTTTGGGTATGAAGATGACCTTCACCTCCCGCCACATTAGTGGGACGTATCTGAGTGCTATGCAGGCTTGGTAGATTTCCAGCAGCCAGGGTGTCAGGATGTGTTCACCCCAATGCAAAAGGGCCGGGAAAATGCCATCTAGTCCTGCAGATTTGTATGGCTGGAATGTTTTAATGGCCCATGTTATACGGTCCTCAGTGATTATGTCGCGGGCTCTAGACCAGTCTGTAGTACTTGGTGTCTGTCTAGATTCGTTTTCCCACGTGCTGTCCTCGGAAAGGTGGCAGTCCGGGAAGTGCGTCTCTAGAAGGACCTTACTGGTTTCTTGGTCTGTTTGTGTGTAGGAGTTGTCAGGTTTTTTAAGGGCGCCGAGAGTACGGTCCTGATCAGTTGATAGGATTTTCTTTACTCGTGCGGCTTCGCTGTTAGATTCTATGGATTCACAGAAATTCTGCCAAGCGGTATTCTTGGCCATTCTGATTTGTTTCTTGAACTTGTATTGGGTTTCTTTGTATAGCTCCCAGTCTTCCGGGAGTCTGGTGTTCTTTGCTCTGTTGAATTGTTTTCGTAGCGTGTTTCTGAGCCTACCAAGTTCAGCATTCCACCATGGGTTTCCCTTACTCCTGGTGTTAGGTGTTCTTGGTTTGCAGCTCACGTGGTAAGCCTCCGTTATGTCGTTTGTTAATTTTGTCACGATTTCTTCAAGCTGTGTGGGATCAGTCAAGGGTGTCGAGTGTAACTGTCGTCTAGCCAACAAAGAAGCTAGGTGGTGTTTGTATTCTGTGACGTTTGTGCGGCGCGGATTGCGCCTCGGTGTGGGTTTTTTTATCATGGTTGCTAAGGTAAAGCAGATTCTCCTATGATCGGAACAGGAGGGTTCATCACATACGCGCCAATTAGAGATAAGTTTGGTCGCGTTTTCGGTAGCTAGGGTTAGGTCTATGATTGTTTGACCTCTGGCTGTAACCCAAGTGGGCTCTGAGCCTCGGTTCACAATGTTAAGGTTAGTCGAGAATAGGTATGTGGATAGCGTCTCACCTCTGGCGTTGGATACTTCACTTCCCCAAAGCGGGTGATGAGCATTTGAGTCGGTGCAGATGATCAGGTCCAGGTCCGCGTCCTCGCAGTGACGTACAAGATCAATCATCTCTATCGGTGGGCAGTTCTCATTGTCGCCTGGCATGTACACCGAGGCTAGTACTAAATCTGGAGCATTGCTGTCAATCCGGAGCCTGATCGCAGTCAGGTCTCTGGAACAGAATTGAGTTAGTGGGGTAATAGGTATGTCTTTGGGTGTGTATATACAGGTACGTGGTTTCTCTGCATTAAGTGTGTTTAGAGTGATATTACCTCCGGTGTTTCCAAGGCCACATACTTTGTTGTTTCTAATCCACGGCTCTTGTATAAGTGCAATTGTCCGTGGATTCATCTCCAGGGCTCTGCGAAGGCTAGCCGTGGCGGTCTGGCTATGCTGGAGATTGGCCTGGATGATCTGGGTGTTTGCTGTGGGTGGTGCTGACGTTGGAGCGGAGTTAGGAGGAGTCGGATCCATTGGATGCTTCATCTCCCTCCCCCGTTCCTCGCCAGGTGTCGCTGGGTGAGGATGCGAGCAGCTGCATTGTCCATCCCGGTGACGGGGGTGGCGCTGAGTCTGACTCAGCGTCGGTCATTGCAGCCTTCGCCATTTCCTCCTCCAGTATAGTCACATCGGTGTCTGTCTGAGTCTGTTCAGTGGTCTCAGTCTTGTCTGAGGGTAGCTTCTTGGGGTAGAAGCGGACGTATATGGACCCGAGCAGGTACGATACGCGCCGCTCCCGCCCCAAGACCTTTTCGGCTTCATCGGTCGGGATCCCCAGGGTCAGATACGTCCCATGGTTATCCCCACCGACAGAAGTCGCCCTGTACAGTGACCACCTACCAATGTCGTACCAAGTGTTCTGACGAATCAGAACACTCTGGAGCCGCGCTATGTCCCCATTATACCGGGGTACAAATAGCGCGGCTCGGACACGGGTAGGTATATCAGTCTGTCGCATGACTGTCAGTGTCTGGTCGGTGTTCGGGAGTCTTATTTGTGTCACATTCTGTGTCAACCAGGTCAAGGAGTGGTCGTCTTCACACCACATCTGCACAGTACCGTCCGCTACCCGAGGGTAACCGCGGAAGGCCGGGAGTGGTTGGGACGGGTCGCTGTCCATGACGAGCTCCTCAAGTCTGTTCTTAATGTTGTTTGCTTCCTCCGGAGTCAGGTCCCTGGAGGGGGGGGGGAAGCAGATTGCTACGGCGAGTCGCGCAGGTATATCCTTCGTGGCCCGGGCATAGGTCCTCTGCTCCCCTTGAGCAGGCTGGACTCTCACACGCTTCGGGTTTCCCTGAAGCGCGCTCGGCGAAGCCGTATCGTCCGGGCGATCTCGCTTTGCCGCCCCCGAGCCGCTTGGCCCGGGTTGTGGTTCAGCGACCCGGACGGTCGGCCTCACTTTATGAGGGCTCCAGCCCGTTTCCCCCTGCCTTTCGCCTTCCTCCTTCGGGGCATGTCATTGTCAGTGTCAGTGTCGATGTCTTGGGTTCGGCTTTCAGTCCCGGCAGACTCCATCGCTTCCGAAGACCTTACGCGCTGGGTTTCCCCTTCGCGGATTCGGTTTCGGTCGCGTGTTTCCGCGTCCGGCTGCTTTACGCGCTGGGAGGTCCCTTCGCGGATTCGCAGCTGATCGCGTACTTGCTCTTCAGCGGCCGTCGGCGCAATGCGCTGGCTAGTGCCTTCGCAGACTGAGCGCCTCCGGTCACTGGGTCCACCGGAGCTGGCCGCCTTACCTTTGCTCGTGTCGTCGTCTGGGTTATTCTTAAAGCTGTTCCTAACGAGGCTCTGTTGCCAGGCACTCGTGGTCAGCACAGTCTGTGTCAGTCGTTTTGGCGCTTGAACAGCAGCCGGGGTGTTGTTTAAAGGCGCGTGGGTCGCAGCCGGTGTGGTAATTTTTGGCGCTGTGGTAGCAGCCGTGGTTTTGGGTTGCGCTGTAATAGCAGCAGGGTTTTGTGGCGCTGTGGTAGCAGCCGAAGAATTTTTTGCAGTTGCTGCAGGAGCAGCACCTATAGGCAGTGAATTGCCCCCTCCCAGAATACGATGGGGGCTGACCGACTTGTCGGTGTGGGACTCCCCGGCTTGGCCGGGACCCACCTGGGTAGTCTTTGTTCTCTGCTTCATTAGGTCATTTTTATTTGGTTGGGCTTTTGGGAAAAGAGGTTGCCCCTCCTCTGGATGGTTGGAGAAAAGATGGGAAAATAAAGGAAAGGGATGGGAGAGGGAAGGAAAGGTGTGAGGGGGATGTTTTCGACTGCACAGGGCCACACGCATCCGCCACCGTCCCGCAGGCGCGAACTCACCGCATCACTGGCTAGTCCACTTGAACCAGCCAATATATGCAGCCCGCTCGCACCAGCGAGAGACAGTAGCAGAACCATGCAGACCCGCGCAGCCGAGGAACAGGGAACATAGGAACAGGGTATTAGGTTATCCCTAGGCCTGGGATCTGGCGTAAGGGAAACTTCTCTTGTCCGGAGTCTCGTCTGCTGAGACACTCCGGCAGGGGGGTCACCCCCCAGGTTGCTAGGTGGCGGTCCCCCAGCCGAAGCTGGGCTATCCGCAACCCGCCCACCCGCTCGGTTGCATGAGAAGAACTGCCCGGCAGTCCGTGCTGTCCCAATACAAGGGTACGTATACCATCGCATTGGGACAACTCAGGCGCCCCGAGACACGTCATGTTTTTTTTTTGCGTGTTTAGTTTAGCTAGATGAGGCCGGTATTTCTTAACTGACTACTCTGAGAAGAAACACTGAAACAAAATCAGAGGTCAAAGTCTCTTTTAAAAGTCCAGACAATTTGTATTTGTATATGAGAAGCATGTAAGTTCATGTCTGTGGTATTTTTTTGAGGAAATAACTAAGCAAATTTGAGCGGACCTGTCCAGTCAGTGCAAGCATTTGTCAGTTATCGTGTAGCTCAACTTAGAATTTAAGGAGCTCAACAATTTGACGAACAATACCAAAGTAAGGCCATTTGGGTAGGCCACACAAGTACTCAAACTGCTTGACATCATTAAAGAAATTATAGTGAAAGTAAAAACTACGAAGATAGTATAACCTACATTTTCAACACACTTGCTCGTAAAGTGAGCCTTATTATATCGTTCTTAGGGCCATAAACCGAACTATAACATACACGTGCATAATAATATTACACACTAGTGCATAATAGAATGATCCCTACAAAGTTAAGTTAGTACCTAACTGCAAATTATATGCAAGTAAACAGAGCATTTTCAATTTAACCGGACACGTTTTTTATGATTGGTATTCAAGAAATATATGAAACCAATAATTTGGTATCAATTCTTTGAGTCAGTTATTTTGTGCTGAAACTGTGCATAGAGACTCCATACCAGATGTTGTCTTCAGCCCTTTTGGATAGATATGGGGTTTCCGTTACACGTTGTACATAAAAAAAAACAATAAACAAAAACAAAATTAATAGGTATATACAATACTTTTTTTTTCTCTTTATTGATTATAAGGATATACAATACTTGAGAACGCAAATATTCTAATCAATCAAAAATAAATCATCAATCAAAATTTTAAATCTAAATAGAAAAGGTACACGTATATCACTGGAGCATCTCATTCCCAGGCCTTCTTGTCCTCAATATAATCTGTAACTGTGTAAAAAGCTTTCTGACATAGCTTACATTTTATAAATAATTTGAATTTATTAATACTTAGTTCTTGAATATGGCTAGGAATTTTATTATAAAAACGTATACATTGGCATCTAAACGATCCACCAATCTTTTTTCCTTGTTTTAGGAATGACATATGTGTCTTTGCTCCTTGTATTTACACTATGAATATCACTGTATTTTTTAAAAAGATTAATATTTTTGTGTGCATACAAGAGATTCTCATAAATATACTGAGATTAATATTCATAGTCAGAGTCATTCAGAGTCTCTTTAAATTTGTCTCTTAAGGAGTGCTTAGGATTTAATTTATAAATTGCACGAATGGCCCATTTTTGTAAATCAAATATTGTATGAATGTCGGCGGCGTTTCCCCAAAGTATAATGCCGTATGAGATCACTCTGTGAAAGTAACTAAAGTACTGTTTCGATATCAGTTAATTCACTTTTTTTTCTAACGGCATATGCTGCAGAACTTGGCTATTTTGACAATTTATATGGGGGCCCCACTGAAGCTTCGCACCCAAATTTATGCCCAAGAAAACTGTGGTATCTTCGGGTTTCAATATTTCGCCCTTTATTGATACACTTGTATTCACTTGTCTAACATGAGGTAACGTAAATTTTAGGCATTTGGTTTTTTTCTCATTAACAAGAAGATTATTAACATTAAACCAGCTAACTACAGTTGCAAGGGCACTGTTTACTTCTTCAGTAACCTGCTGTTAACTTTGATTTTAAATAAAAGATTATTGATACACTTGTATTCACTTGTCTAACATAAAGTAACGTAAATTTTAGGCATTTGGTATTTTTCTCATTAACAAGAAGATTATTAACATTAAACCAGCTAACTACAGTTGCAAGGGCACTGTTTACTTCTTCAGTAACCTGCTGTTAACTTTGATTTTAAATAAAAGATAAGTATCGTCAGCGAATAACACTATGTCATGATTTTTGATCAGGTACGGCAAATCATTTATATAAATAAGAAACAAAAAGGGACCTAAATTTGAGCCTTGGGGACCCCCTTCTTGACGTCACAGATCCCGGCGATCTTTTGCCGTTCAAGTCGACTCTCTGAATCCTTTCACTCAAGTATGAGGTCTGAAGATTCAGAGAGGCGCCCCGGAATCCGTAGTGGTGCAGTTTCCTGATTAATGTCTCATGGGGAACACAGTCAAATACCTTTGAAAAATCGCAAAAAAATGCCCAACACTTACCAACACTTACCTTCCCATGCATTATAAATGTGTCCTAAAAGTTCAACACCGGCCATCAGTTGTTGAACGTCCCTTTGTAAAACCAAATTGTTTATTATGTAGCAATTTGTGTTTATTAAAATATCTTTGCATCTGCATTAAAATAATTTTCTCAAAAATTTTACTGAAAGTGGGCAATACAGAAATAGGTCTATAATTAGTAGGGTCAGATGTACTAACTGATTTAAATAGTGGGATTATTTTACTATATTTCATTAAATCAGGAATCTCACCGCAATCAATACAATTATTAAATATAACAGCTAATGTAGGAGCTATAATGTGTGTAATGGACTTAGTAACATGAACAAAATTACCCCACATATCTGCAGCCTTTTTAACATTCAAAGAATTAAAAGTTTTGATGATGTCATTAGAAGTAACATATTGGAATTTAAACTCTGAACTACAAACTGGAACACTTTTTTTAAGTAATGTGTCTGCATCAATGGCAGATGATTTTAGCGTCTTGATTGTCGATACGGGTATTTCAGTGAAAAAATTTTCAAATTCTGTGGCGACTTGTGAATCTAATGTTATTATATTATCATCAATAGTTAGGGTGTAATTACTAGGATTCCCAACTTTTCGGCAGCCAATTGAGCCTTAGCCTCGATAAACGGACCAAAATTAAGGGTGGATGTCAACGTAACCTCAAGAAGTTCGATGCGATCTATATAATATAAAGCGAGTTATATAATATAAATTAAATTTAGGTAAGTATAGGCACGGGCGCGAAAGTAGGATTGACCATATGGGCGAAAGTTGGAATATTGGAGAGTTGTGCGTAAACAAAACATTAGATCTCCGCATTCAAGGTCATGGTACTTTCGTACCATAGCTATAACTATAAGTACCTACAACTATGTCAAAAACCGCACTCAAGTATTTTTCAAACTAATCTGGACTGTCCTTACTACGCTGTAGTATGGTTACATTATAGTTAAATACTCACCTCGTACTCACCACAAAAAAACACTATTATTTTAATGAAATAAAAAATTACTAAACATTAGATCTCCGCATTCAAGGTCATGCTACATAAGTACCTACCCTAGACCTATACCTACAACTCTTGTCAATATCAGCTCTCAAGTATTTTTTGATACTCTAATCCGGACTGTCCTTAGTACCTACGCTGTAGTATGGTGCTATTACATTGCAATATTTACCTCGTCTCTGCATTTTCGCGGCGAGAATCTAAGTTATTTGATATACTCCAAAAAAAAATAATTTGAATAAAATAAAAATAATTTTAAGTAAGTACCTACTAAATATTAGATCTCCGCATTCAAGGTCATGCTACTTACGTATCAAGAGCTATACCTACAACTATTCCAATATCAGCAACACTCAAGTATTTTTTGAAACTCTAATCGAACTGTCCTTACTACGCTCCAATATGGTTACCTACTCGTAAATTACATTTCAATACTCACCCTGTCTCTACATTTTTGACTCAAGAATCTTTACTATTTGGTGTTCTCCTAAAAGGAAATAACATAATTATTTCAATAAAATAAAAGTTTGTTTACTACATTTAAATCACATTTATTTTATTCCAATATGCTAATTTAAACTATTGATAGAGATTATATAAATAATCTTCTTCTTATCGTGTGGGTAGTAATGTCTAATGACCCCATACACCCTAGTGTCAGAGTTTCTAGACTGCCTCAAGCCTCTGACGTGGTCTATTCTGACGACCGCCATTTGGCGACCGGGACTACCGGCTTATATGTGTCTTCCGAAGCACGGAACCATCTTTTTATCAGACAATCAGGTGATTCAGGCCTGCAATGTCCTAGCCAAACTAGAAACAAATTTACAAAGTATGCGTCCCACGGGAATCGAACCCACGACCACCGGGTCCCATGTTAAACCCCTAAACCACTCGACCATGGAGGCAGTAAATTATATAATTAATTAAAATTCGTTACTTCATTAATCTATTTTTTAACATTGTAAGGCGTTTCTTTTTTAGTGTTTTGGGTTTACCAACCATTTTGGCGTTAAACTTCTATGCGAATAAAATCATGTTGTATTTTTTGCGCGGAGCGTTAGCGTCTACTCGTGACAGTGGTCAGCGATGCACTGCCGCCCGTCGCCCGCAAGAGCCCCCGATTCATTGCGCACCTAGATTATTCGAATAATAATACACCATGACTTTACCAAACACAATATGAATAAAAGCCGTATACTAAAAGATTGGCAATTAAATTATCTTTTAGACTGTGAAAGTTTCATAAAAATACACCCAATGGTTGTTGCCTGATCTTCGCTTTTATGCCCGCGTTAGACGTACTTTTAAAAATAAATTACACAATGTTTTACAAAAAATATTTAAATATTCATATATCAAATTATTAAGGAAATAGTCTAGTTTATCATTATTTTTTTTTTTCAAAGCAAACCGACTAGCCGTTTAGACGTGATCTTGGATTAAAAATCATCGAAAATCGAATATCTGCCCCTTAAGTACCTAGAGAACGCTTCGACCGCGAGACGCGTCGAGCGCGGCGACCGATTCTCAAAAATAATCCTTATAGCATGATTCAGTATTCACGCGCGATGGCTTATTATTATAAGCGTATTTCATGTATAACTTTGGTGTTTCTATACCGATTTATATGATTCTTTTTACGGTTTCGTAGCCGAATGGCAAAAAACGGAATCTTTATAGTTTGGACATGTCTGTCCGTCTGTCTGTCTGTCTGTCTGTCTGTCTGTCTGTCTGTCCGTCCGTCCGTCTGTCACAGCAATTTTATTCCGAAACTATTAGGACTATACATGTGAAACTTGATAGGTAGATGTATTCTGTAAACCGCTTTCCGATTTTGAGAAAAAAAATAAAAAATATTTAAAATAAAGGGGGGCTCCCTTTATTTTAAATATTTTTTATTTTTTTACCGCAACCGCAAATATAACTTTGTAATTCATACAAACACTATGAAAAAAAATTTCTTCGGCGCAGTTGTAAAAATGTAAAAAAGCCAGTTTTAAGAAATTTGTAAGGTTTTTTTTTCAAAACAATTTTATTTGGCGCAGTTGTAAAAAATGTAAATAAGCTAGTTTTAAGAAATTTATAAGGTTTTTTTCGTCAAATAAATTTACATATTATATTATAGTTACTACGGAACCCTTCATGGGCGAGTCTGACTCGCACTTGGCCAATTTTTTTATGGAATAGTTAATATAGTTAACTTTTTCAATTAGGGGTGACTGAGAGTGTTATAAACGTAAGAGTAGACAAATATTATAAATCAGAAAGCTTCGAACTGCTAAGCTATCGGGAGTTACACGTGTTATTGTGAGTCAACCATAAAAGTTAGACATATGCTGTCGTGGGATATTTTTTATATAATTTTAAGGAGAACATTTCCGTCATGAAATGATTTGTGTAGCTTTAATCATTAAGGTTGCACACGCGACGGAAGCTTAAAAAATGGAGTAACTTCTCCCGTTTTCCCAACATTTCCCTTCACTGCTCTGCTCCTATTGATTGTAGCGTGATGAAAAGTATACTATAACCTGCTCAGGAGTATGAAAAATAATTGTACCAAGTTTCGTTAAAATCCGTCGAGTAGTTTTTGTTTCTATAACGGTTATACAGACAGACAGACAGACAGACAGACAGACAGACAAAAATTTAACTGATTGCATTTTTGGCATGAGTATGGATCCTTAATCACCCCCTGATAGTTATTTTTGAAATATATTTCATGTACAGAATTGACCTCTCTACAGATTTATTATAAGTATAGATTATATCCTTGAATAACACATAGGTTACTTTTTATACCGGAATGCCCACGGGTTCGGGATTTACGGGGGAGAATCCTCCCACGCGAACGAAGTCGTGGGCGGAAGCTAGTACCTAACTATCTCTATAAATCTTTTTAACCGGGAACAGTGGTGGCTCAGTAGTAACAGGGCCAGCTTGCAGGTCGTGAGTTTGAACTCAGTCAGGCACATTATGTAATTTATATCTTATGATATAAATTGAGAGAGAATAATATTGAGAGCTTTTTTTATAACAGTTTTTTTCTATAGGGCCACTCGTAGTTCAACACACTAGACTGGTTACTATTTAACCGGACGATCCTGTGGTGACCTCTAAGTTGAAAGGCCCCCAGCCAGGGCTTACATACTCATATTTACATTTAAACAACCGCACGCTAAGGGCACTCCCTGTGGAGTACGGGCCTCGGCATAGCGGGGTCGTTAGTGGAGGGCAGCATGGCAGGCTGGGTCATATCTTTGAGAGCACTGGTTATCCGCTACTCTCAAATCTGTCATTTCAAAGCAGTGGTAACGTAATAGGCTGAATTTTATTATTGTTATATATATTAAGTTTTTAACTCAAATCTTTACCACATTTACTATTTAGGTAAATGTCAATCTTCACATTTACCTAAATTTACTAATATTTCTAAAATTATTAATATTATATTAAAATGTATATATGCAGTGCGACTGTTTCTTTTCGTATTCCTGTCTCCACGTTCCCTCATCCCATAACTCGTCTAATCAACCTAATATCACTTATCTACACTATAGTTGTACGAAGCACGTGTTGACGATGTTAGTACATAAATTGAGGTCATTCTAATAATGAAGACTTTATCCCAAATGTTAGACTGTAATACGTGACAAGAACATGACGATATGCCTAAAAATATATGAAGAACTTTTGACTTAAGTACTGCACAGTTTAGAATTCAAACATAATGCTTCTTTGCAATTCGATTGATAAAAATGCGTAGAACGTACAAATGGAACTTACTTATTATTCTCTCCTATCGTCTAGCCGCGACTTCACTTGTCTGAAAAGTTTGTTTTCAAAAAACTTTTTTGCAAAAAATAAAACCGACTTCCATATCAAAACACTACAAAGCCAAAAATAATTTTAATTTCGGTAGTCGGTGTTATTGGTTTTGTATTTTCTTTTTTTTTTCACACTGCCTTCCGAAATTAAAATTATTTTTGGCTTTGTAGTGTTTTGATATGGAAGTCGGTTTTATTTTTTGCAAAAAAGTTTTTAGTTTCGCGCTTTTTAGTTTAGTGGGTCAGTGAATTTTCCAAATCGATTCGTAAATGACGGAGTTATGCGCGAACAAAAACGCAATGCAGAGTAAACGAAAAGATCATCAAGGTAAATTATTTTATTCAACTTTTTTTGATTTTTCAGAAACGGCTCGTCCGATTTCGATAAAATTTTCATGGGACCATTTGGGAAGTATACCCTTTCCAACAAAAAAAGAATTTTTCAAATCGGTTGGCAAGCGACGGAGTTATGCGTGGACAAACATAAAAAAAAAAAAAAAAAAAAAAAAAAAAAAAAAAAAACGAACATCCGAATTGAGAACCTCCTCCTTTTTTAGAAGTCGGTTAAAAATCATCGAATGACTTCTCCCGCACACGGTGGAGCGGAGTGTCAGACTTCTACTGACTAAAAACCCACCCTGCTCCTTCAGGTGCCCTTAAGTTCCGGGGCCGCGGTATCTCGTTAGAACATTCCCGCAACTCCGGCAGGCAATGGCCCTATGGGACCCCGTCACTAGCCTTCGTCTCGTCTCGTCTTTCCCCAAAGTCTAATCTATTTCTGTAAAGTAAAACGTAACAGACAGATAGACTTATTTTCGTATTATATAATAGTAATAATGATTATTTTTTTTACATCTTCGATAGTGATTACGGGTATAGATGGCCAGAAAATATAACGAACTTGCCTAGAGATATTACGATGCACTGGGTTTGGTGGTTAGATAGGAGGCGGTTCGCGTAGATACTAAGCTGCATCAAAACTAGAAGCCGGTTTGGTAAAGAGTACTGGGTACCCTATAGTTGGATGGGAATATATGGGAATAATGTTTTCTAAGCCACTACAAAACACTCACGTAAAATTTCCAACACAACAATTTGTTGTTATCTTTTTTCTATCATATTATATGGGTCGCAGCGGTAATTGGTTCGATTCCGGAATGGATTTTCCCAAATCGTTGGCGGAAAACGTGTGTGAGTCACGCTCGTCTCATTAGAGGTGTATATGTCATGCAGCCAACTGTTATGGTGTCAGTGGGCTTGTCGTGGGCGCTGGGTTAACAACCTGCAACGAAGTACCTACCCCATGAGGGCTTGAGTCACGCCATGGGTTGCAATTTGCTATGAGATAAGTTGCCAATGATTTTGAGAGAGTGTAACTGACCTCGCGACCGAAAGTTTAGTGCAAAAAACAACACTTTCAATATTATTTATTTATTTACTCTTCATGCACATAAGTACAAAGGCGGACTTAATCCCGTAGGCATTCTCTACCAGTCAACCAAGATTATTCTACGACTTCAAAATATAAAAATAAAATATATCTAATAATTTTAAAGTGCTGAGTTTTTTTTTGATAAAACTAAGTTTTTGGCGTGATTATGTTTTTAATATCCGCGTTAAACTTTATTTTACAAGTAAAGTACACTTCAACACACCTATATAAATGCTTTACAGTTTGTCAGATACGTTAATATGAAAATAAAAAAAATCCTAAATGTTTCTTCCCAAGAATAGCTATGCTATCTTACGAATATTAGAAAGCGGCAAAAAACGTCGCGTTGGCTGAAGCTCCAACCAACTACATATTATTATAATTCATGATTTCAGCTAGTACTTTTTCCATCTGCTAAGCACTTATACATATCAAAACTTCTACCAGTTTATTTCTGCATTAATTAACGCTTCAGTACTCAGTCAGCAATAAACCTAGACAAACAGAATGATTGGCACATGCACTAGACGCCATTATGTCACTCTGCCCACGCGCAGGCCAGTGCGGATCGATGTGTTATTGTGGATATTAATGAAGCTCTTTATTTATTCTGTTGTCATTCGACGCCACGCGTATGTTCAAGGGCAATTACATAGCCTAGTATCATAGTTGGAATTTACTCCTGGTGGAAAATTAGAAGCAATGTATCGGAGAATACTGCATTATGCTATGTTTATTTATTCTTATTTGCTCAACTTACGTAAGTTTAGTTTAAAATTCATTTTATTTAATTGTTTTTTTTTTCACAACAGTGGAGGTAAAATACCACACGGAACCCTGAAAGTACATACAAGAGCCAAAGAAATCTAGAACATTTAACAACCTGCCTTGCGTCGGCGTACTGGATTATAGCCCTGGCCCACTTATAAAAAAGCCGTTTTGTTTCAGGAGGAATACTACCAAATGTCTTTTCCCGCTCTGGGTGGAAGGGAACGGAGTGTCAGACTTCTACTGACTAAAAACCCACTCTGTTCCTTCAGTTGCCCTTACATTCCTGGCTACGGTATATTTTTAGAACATTCCTGCAACCTAATTTTGCGCATGCTGCAGTGGATTCTCATGTCCAAAAATCTCCCCGAACCTTTTCGGAACACTGCAGTCATAGAGAAGCCTGTACCAACGTCATTTTTAATTTTGCCATTATAAATTAAAGGTACTATATTTTTATGTTTAAACACGCCTTTAATTATTATTAAATCAATTGATGGACATCACACGCAAGGTGCCAGATATACTCATGACTTTTATTGACTGTCAATGACAGAATCTTTGGCTACATTTTTAAATTCTTATTTCTATGTTTATTTCTCCACGTTTGTTACAACAAAAATTATTGCGGACTAGGAATAGTCGAAATTTAATGAATAAATCACCAAGTATGACAACTTGTCTTGCCAAGAGGTGTTATGTTACCCAGTAACTGGTTATGGCGCATTTCGCCTGCATAGTTAGTGGTATTTCACTGGAAGCCAAATTGAAGTAGCTCAGCGACAGCTAGGCAGCTAATGATGATAAATATACCGTAACATTTGTTTTATTTCATGACATTCATGACAGTGATGTGAAGTGCTTTGACGCTCGTGTATTTTCTTTAGTCATTAAAAATGTACGTAGTTAAGATAAGCAGTTATAAATAGCTGGTGTATTACTAGCGTTGATATATTGTTTGGACGAATATAACTGCATCAAAAACTGATAAAAGCCGCAAAAACAATTCCGTTATTTCGGATATAATTCTAAAAAGTGTAGTGTGAAACTTATATTTAGATATTAAATACTGTGAGCAATAAACGCTTGTAAAACATCATTAATACATACTTTCTGTTCTATCAATATAACGCTTCCGTTACTGCCTGACTGACAGACAACGTACAGCCGAAACTACTGGGCGCAAGAAGCTGAAATTTGGCATGTATGTTCATTGGGGTGTGTAGGGGAGCACTAAGAAAGGATTTTTGGAATTTTCCACGGGATTGGAATTTACACGGGAAAAACCTCCGACGCGAACTAAGTCGCGGGCACCAGCTAGTTAATCTTATAAAGAACATTTAGTAGTTAATCGTTTATTTTCATAGATGGCGCTGCTCGTTCGCTAATATGATTTCGCTCTATTTATAACGTTAGGCATTTTAGTAGTTCCATTGAAAAGTAGTTCCTCATAAATGGCTCTTTCGAGAATGTTACTATCGTAGTATCTTTTCAAGTTACTGTGTAATCTTGTGTAATCTCTTTCAGTAGCGTATCGCAAGAAATGCTCAGGTTTGACATGGAAATGTTTTTAACTGAATTTTCTAAGGAGACAAAAAGAAAGTAGGTAAGTAGGTTCAAATTAACAACGAAAACTAAATTCAATGACCACGGGAGTCGAAGTAGGTAGGTACTAGTCTATATCTATTAGATTTATGAGTTTAAAATAAGCTTATTTGACACATTTTTAAAAAGTAAATTAAAAAAAGAATAACCTTGGTATGTTACATCCCACCAAAAACATCCTGTAAAAAATTTGCCAAGTCTCGCCTAAGCTGCTTGTTTCTCTATAAGCAAAAGCAATGCAAAAGTAATGAAATCTCTAAGCAAAGCGAAGCCAAGTCTAAGGATCTTTACTGCGATTTCTTTATTAATATAGTTAGATTTTATGTAACCGGCCGTTGAACATACTCTATGCACTTTTAGTAGTTAATACATCGAAGTCGACGGCCAAGTCACATAAAATCTAACTATATTTTTTACTTGATTAGTTTCTTAATTATACCTTTCATTATTTTAGGTTTTCTTATTAGAATTGTTTTTTTTTCTTTTTTGGTGTAGTTTTTTTTTTTATTAGTAATCTTTCTTTTCTTTTTTTCCGGTTCCGATTCTTGTACAGTGGCTATAAGTTTTCGTATTGCCCATTCACGCTCATTATAGAACGATACGCGCTCGAGTACGGACGTGTATGCGCTTCTCCGTACGAATATTTTATTCACGTCTAGTGCGGCTGTAGCCGTCACCAGTTATTTCGCCGCTATGAGCTGTAAACCGCTCATAGCGAACGAGCTGTTGCCATTCATTAATCATGCCATTGATTATATGGATGAGGTGAGCATATTGCAAATCTGCAAGACAAGCTTCAAAGAAGAGGAAGTGAGCAGTGCCAAATTGCTGCTATTCCAGTCGCTCGGAAAAATCGAGCAGATGCAGTCCCGCCGACAGGATAGTGGCCAGAAGTGTGTTCAAGACATCATCACATTGTTGAAGAGCACCGATCCGGATGACGTGCCCGCTTTCGTGGCGAAGGAGCTGCACAAGCTGCCCCCCGTCTCGTTCGATCACGTCGACGTCACCAGGTTGTTGAAAGACATAACAACCCTGAAAACAAACCTGGCCGAGGTGCAGTCCAAGTTGGAGGTATCGAATAACACCATAGAAGAGCTCCGTACCGAAGTAGTGTTGTTGCGCAACGCTGTTGCGGTAAGTGGGTCACCTGACGCCTGTAACTTGTACGCATGTCGCGGAGAAAAAAAATGTAGCGATCAGCAGTGTAGTGCCGCCGAGTTCCACCGCGCTACCCGCTGTCGAAATCGCATGCGTTGCATCGCGATCCGCCGACGTCGTCAACTCGACATCGATCGAGGTAGTGACGCATGTAGGTACGTCGTCCCCTAAACGTGCCTACGCAGCAATTGCCGCAGAAAAGCCAGCTGTGTCGCAAACAAAGCGACTAGCAGAGTATGTGAAGAGGGATAAGCAGAGTGCTGTCATCGAGCAACCGAAACAGTGTGGCCCTGAAAAGGGCGAGTGTAACAAGGATGGCTTTATGAAAGTGGAGAAAAAGAAGAGAAGGCAGCCTCCTTGTCGTAATCAGTGTGGTACCGCACTGGCTGGACCCAACTTCCTGCTGTGTGCAGCTGTACCCACGACGCAGCTCTACGTGTCCAGGCTGCACTACGCTACGAAGGATGAGGAGATTATGGAGTACGTGCGAGCTAAGACCAACTGGACTTTGAGGGTCGAGGAGTTGAAGTCGCGTCGTGAAACGAATTTTAAATCGTTTGTGATGCGGTTTCCAACTCATCTATTAGAGACATTCCTCAAGCAGGAATTTTGGCCGAAAGGTGCCGTGTATCGACGATTTCGCGGAAGATTACGCGACACCTCGCAGCGCAACACGACGCCGTCTATTCGTGTTAACTAGTTTTTGTTTTTAAGTGTTTTAAATTTGTTATGTATTAGTTTATTCATAAGATTTTGTATCTGTTTATTGTTTTTATGGGCCTAGTTGCCTGGAATAAAGGATATATTATTATTATTATTTATTCTTTTAGACGATTTGGGTGGTTTCATTTCTGAAAGATCAGAGCGATATATTCAGCATCACACGTGTAAAATTGCATTCCGTCCCAATGTTCGGTAACGTATGCCACTATGGCAGACCTGACACTGCAAGTTGAGTCAGTTTTAGCAAAGACCAAGAAAGATATTGAATGGAAGAGACATGAACCATCTTTGGGCATACCAACTACGCGGTAGCCACATAGTCCATCATCGTCTTTCAATTGTGCTGACATTTTTAAGAGTTTATTTAAATTCCACGACCGTTTATGGATAATTTATATCGATAAAAAGCGGAAATGGAATACGACTGGTGGCTGCTCCCCTGCGTTACCGGGTAGGCTACTTCCAATTAGCAACTGACAAAGATCGAAAACAAAATAATCCCGAAGGCAAGATTAACAAGAAATTGGAGTTTTAGCCAGGCAAGCTGCATTTGAAAGTTGTCTCAACTGCGGACTTAGCCTGTTTCCACCTTCACCACGAGGAGGTACTCCCAGCTTATGTTATTTTATTGAAGTGCTTAGTGTGACTCTAGCACATTTTAATGTTTTCTAAGACATTTTCAAATACTTCAGACTCCAGTTTCATATTCATTTATAAGAAGGGGCTCGTCACATTGAATAACTTTTGTTAAGGCGCATTTCCATATCTCCCATAGTTCAGCTGAGCTCTAAGGGTTCTTAATCAGATACTTCAGACCTTCAATTTTTTATACACATCAATAGAAGGGACTCGTCACTCTGAATAACTTTTGTCAAGTCGCATTTCCATATCTTCCATAGTTCAGCTGAGCTCATAGAGTTCTTCATCAGATACTTCAGACCTTCAATTTTTTAATTTCAAAAGAAAGGGCTAACCACGCTCAATAAAGGAGAATGCCAAGGCTTCCATCAAGACTCAGCCAGAACCGACAAAGATGAACTATATATCATAAAAAAGGAAAATAATTATATAAATTGACTGTATAGTTAGTTTTCTATAAGAAGTACACCAAATAAAGTTATAGTTCTTTGAAGTTGACCACTTAATACTTCTAATTTTAACGATAACATGAAATAAACTATAAAATTATTAAATAATGACTATTGAATTCGTTTTCAACAGCCAAGGTGGTCGTAGTAATACAGAAATCGGAGTCCGGTAACAAAACAATAAACAACACAAAACTCAAAAAAACACATAAGACAATCAGTGACAATGACAACTACAAGATATAGTGTTACCAGCACTAAATAACTATTCTAAACTGTCGATAATTGAATCGAATTACTTTAAATTATTATAAGATATTAAAAAATATAACTAAACATTATTAATTATTATAAGAATTACGAGTTATGACTTTAGTAACTAATAAATTCACTTACGTAGGATCATAATGATATTAATGTAATCGATTTGCAAGTGCAATTTCATATCGATATTATTTTATTTTGGTATTGGCAACATTTCTAATTGAAATTGTAGATAGAAAACGTGTTGATAAATTGAATAACTATTTAAAATGACTTTTATGACTATGACTTCTACAGATTTTATTTATACTGTATAATTCTTACAGTTTTATACAATGAATTATCATTAATTTAGAAAGTCTGTCGGACACTACATGATTCGAGCCGAAACTTGGCATTCACCTTTGTGAATATAGCATGTCGATAATTTCAATAGTTTGGCTGGTCTGTTACGGTTTCTCCTCAGGGTCATAAGGTACTCCAGATCTTCCATGATCCTAGTTTTGATAGTTTTCTCTTCATATAGACACTAAACCCTACCTCTATGCCAAATTTAAGCTCTCTAGGTTTATGGGAAGTACTAGTTCTATTTTGATGATCAGTGAGTCTATATATGTCGAAATAGTACAACTTTGCTTTTGCATAACTTAGGAAATAAACAAGCTACAAACATGAAATTTTGTGGTTTAAGTGTGTGCTGGTAGCTTAATAGATAACGATAATTTCAGCATTCTAAATTTATCCAGAGGTCCCCAAATAGGGGCCTGAAAATACGCCGAAATGGTTCCAGAAAAGGATGGTACGGCCAAAGATATATAATAAACTATAGATACGTTGTCCGCGCTCTAAAATGGCAAGTTGAAATCAAGGTAAGTGCCTCGTGTCTGTTTAGTTACGCACGAACCTGTGTCGCAATCGCTACACTATACATCTTAAGAAAAAATGTGTTTTAAAAGAAAATTAGGACAAAAGCATGCCTTTGTGTGTTTTCAGACGTTGCACTAATTATACTGCTTCCGTGAGAGGTCAAAATGTGTCATTTCATAGGTAAATATCAACAGAAATACATTTTTTATTTTAATTTTTCTACACGGCTAATGGCGGCTAGCGTATGAATGAAGTCAGTCACGTGACGTTAGGGGAGGTTGTTAACTAAAGATGTATATTCATCTCTCTCTAACATTAGGTGTACCTAAAGATGGCATTTATTTTCTGTCCCTTTCTTTACACGTATTAGATAGTAATTCTCTATGTGTGTGTGTTTCGTGCCGTTTTTGAGAGGTGTTTTGTGGGAATATGACGCGTCTATTATAATACGTCATTGGGTACGGCAGTGTTTGCCAGTCTAGTGAAACTAGGAACAAAAAAACTTTTCTATGGACTTTACGTGGCAAATAATGGTGGATATTGCTATCACACTCCCTCAGTCCGGTTTCTCTTTCTTCCGTCAAGTGTCAGCCATGTTATTTGTCAAAACTTCATTTCGTGCCGTGTGTTTTGAATGTAAATGCTTGTTTGATTGTGAATTTTAACTTTTTAAAGTGTAATTTCTCATCAAAATTAGTGGCGGGTGATCAGTGGTGTACTTTCAATCAAAATGCCACCGAAAAGACGGTTTATTACTTGTGAAATTTGTGCAAATCGAGCAAGTCGTTCGAATGAAGAAAAAAGGATGTTTATGGCGAGATTTCCTATAGATGAAGCCCGGTAAGCACTTTAATATGATACTTTGCAGCCATTATGTAAGTAAAGCAGGCTAGAAACAAATAATATTAGCAAATTTATCTCATTTAAATTTGTGTGCTAGTGATGTACTGCAGCTGTAATATCCACATATCGATAACAACGATATAAAATAATATATATGATTTTAACCAAGAAACATTGACTTAATTTTAATTTTAAAAAAATTTCAGATGCAAACAGTGGGTCAAGTTTGTGGGCAAAGAAGATTTAATATATGTTCCCATTGAAAAGTTGCATACATTAAAATATGTATGTGGAAACCACTTTGACAAAAGAGCATTTAATAAAAAAAAAAACCGTGCTCGACGTTTTATAAGTGCCCTAGTAGGCCTATGTGAAATAAAATATTTTATTTTTGATTTTGATTTTGAATAATAAAAATTTAAAAAGAAACAGTTTTTTTATTTTATTTCGGGTCCGCATTTAAGTCCAATCTTGTATTCGTACCAAACATCTCCTTATCAACACTGGACTCATAAATACGGATTCGATACTTACCTAAAATAAATAAAAATATTTAGTAGTAACCTCGGTTTCTACCCTGCATAGTTTATCGATATCGATAAAAAGCTATTTGTTAAGCACTATTTGGTTTGTTAGGTTGGTACTCCTGATGTTGTTTGACATCTTTGTGGTATTTGATGGTTATGTTTGTATTGGAATGCCATGTAAATTGATTCTATTGGCTAGTATATAAGTCCCGTCTCTTAAACGTAGTGATTTATATACTCTCTGGTGTTTGCTTTGCGCTCGACTTGGCGGGGGCACTGACGTGCCCCCAGATATCAAATAGGTGTTAATAAAATCTAGATAACTAAGGATAACCACCCATGGTTGACTGATATAGAATGCCTATCCTAGTCCGTCTTTGTACATTTTGTGTTGCATAAAGTTTTAATACCTAAATAAATAACGCGGGGAACTACACTGTTCATTATCATTCTTTATCAAAATATATCTACTTTACTTCCGCGCTTTGATAGTGATACCACTGGTGATCTCAGACCAATGGTCTGAGCTGGTGATACTGAGCATCCCTTCCTAGGTACTTACCTACAGTGCTAAACAATATAGATAATACCTACTACCATAATAGAAATAAGAACCTGACTATTGCCTACCTAGGTAGGTACTACCTAGCCGCTGGAGCCATTGAGAAAACAAATTCCTAGTCAGCACAAATATTAAGCATCAAAATAAATATTAAATCTGAGGTCAATGACTCGCATTAATTTTGACATTGCAACTAATAATTTTTTTTTCTTTATTCATTGCGTGTTTTACACTGTCGAACACACTCATTTTGAAACATAAGAAGCAATCGTTCTGGAATCCCGTTCTATATGAAGATGATCATACGATTTTTCACAAATTACACAATAATGGTGAACGCAGACCTAGCCGCACCGCACGCGCCGCAGTCTTTGCATTCGAATTCTTTATATGAAGTTCTATGCAACCTCGCACACCTACCCGCGCCGCAGTCGCCGCAGTCCCTGAAACGACCGAACTCCCCTAGCCGCAGCTGATGACGTCACCCGCACGCAGCGCGGATGACGTCATTCGCATCCACGGCGCGCAGTGTTGCCAGAGTTATAAAGTAGACAGAGAATCTCTGTCAACGGTTTATAATAAAATTACTTATTCTCGTATAAATAATTACTTGCTTATTCCCTATTATAGCACCTACAGATAAAATTACACAAAAGAGCAAAATACCAATACCAAATACAGATTTTATACAGATTTTTTAAATCTTCGGATAGATAATGCTTTCAAAAATCTGGCAACACTGACAGGAACGACTGCAGCGACTGCGGCGCGGATAGATGTGCGAGGCCATTAACAAAACGCGATGACTGCGGGGACTGTAGAGACTGCGGTGCGGCTAGGTCTGCGTTCACCATAAGGGTGCGTTCTTTTTATCGTTCATTACATTTGAAGGTCGGGTCGGCGACTGTAGGTCGGGGACCGGGGAGTTCTTCCCGAATTGTATCAAAGATGGCGTATTGCCGCGCGCTTTGCAACGGCCGTTTATACATACGTAGGTATGTATGGTTTGAAAACAACGTGTGGGTGTGAAAGTATCTCGCACGCTAATGATACAGGGCATACTTTCTCACAGTAACTTGATAAGTACTTAATACAATGGCATGTTCGGTGCCTACATACTTATAGGTACTACCTAATACTAATACCAAATCTATCTTCTATCTATACTTATAATAAATCTGTAGAGAGGTCAATTCTGTACGTGAAATATATTTCCAAAATAACTATCAGGGGGTGATTACGGATCGATACTCATGCCAAAAATGCAATCAGTTAAATTTTTGTCTGTCTGTCTGTCTGTCTGTCTGTCTGTCTGTCTGTCTGTCTGTCTGTCTGTCTGTCTGTATAACCGTTATAGAAACAAAAACTACTCGACGGATTTTAACGAAACTTGGTACAATTATTTTTCATACTCCTGAGCGGGTTATAGTATACTTTTCATCACGCTACAATCAATAGGAGCAGAGCAGTGAAGGGAAATGTTGGGAAAACGGGAGAAGTTACTCCATTTTTTAAGCTTCCGTCGCGTGTGCAACCTTAATGGTTAAAGCTACACAAATCATTTCATGACGGAAATGTTCTCCTTAAAATTATATAAAAAATATCCCACGACAGCATATGTCTAACTTTTATGGTTGACTCACAATAACACGTGTAACTCCCGATAGCTTAGCAGTTCGAAGCTTTCTGATTATAATATTTGTCTACTCTTACGTTTATAACACTCTCAGTCACCCCTAATTGAAAAAGTTAACATTATTAACTATTCCATAAAAAAATTGGCCAACTGCGAGTCAGACTCGCCCATGAAGGGTTCCGTAGTAACTATAATATAATATGCAAATTTATTTGACGAAAAAAAAACCTTACAAATTTCTTAAAACTAGCTTATTTACATTTTTTACAACTGCGCCAAATAAATTTGTTTTGAAAAAAAAAATTACAAATTTCTTAAAACTGGCTTTTTTACATTTTTTACAACTCCGCCGAATAAATTTGTTTTTCATAGTGTTTGTATGAATTACAAAGTTATATTTGCGGTTTTAGAAAATATGCTGTATCTCAAAAACTGCTGAACTGATTTCGTTCAAACTAATTTTGGTTGAAAGTTTATATTAAGATCTACAGACATATATTTTTTTTAGATTTTTCACTCCATTATTGTAGAAGTTAGAGGTTGTGTCCGCCACACACACATTTTACCACTTTGGAAGCTTATATCTTTTAAACGATTGACTTTATGGAAAAGTGGTTTTAGAAACCCCGATGTCGTTTTTAAAGAACTGTCTATAGATACCACACATGCATCGATTTCATGAAAAAAAATATTTTCAGGTTTAGTTCCATGTATGGGGAGCCCCCCTTTATTTTAAATATTTTTTAATTTTTTTCTCATAATCGGAAAGCGGTTCACAGAATACATCTACCTATCAAGTTTCACATGTATAGTCCTAATAGTTTCGGAATAAAATTGCTGTGACAGACGGACGGACGGACAGACAGACAGACAGACAGACGGACAGACATGTCGAAACTATAAAGATTCCGTTTTTTGCCATTCGGCTACGAAACCGTAAAAAGAATCATATAAATCGGTATAGAAACACCAAAGTTATACATGAAATACGCTTATAATAATAAGCCATCGCGCGTGAATACTGAATCATGCTATAAGGATTATTTTTGAGAATCGATCGCCGCGCTCGACGCGTCTCGCGGTCGAAGCGTTCTCTAGGTACTTAAGCCTCATGTGAACGTGATCTAAACAATATTACCAATACATTAACTTACGCTGACGGAGTCGCGGGCACAGCTATATTGTATCACTAGCGATCCGCCCTGGCTTCGCACGGGTGCAATGTTTATATTAAATATAGGCAGCGTTCGCGAGAATCGTTAACGTACGGCAGTTTTTTCGACGCCTTACTCCACAATTTTCACTACCACGAAAAATCCTATCTATTTTCCGGGATAAAATATAGCCTATACGGATTCGGAAGAATCCCTCTAAGTAATGGTAAAAGAAATTTTGAAATCGGTCCAGTAGTTTTTGAGCCTATTCAATACAAACATACAAAAATCCAAAAATACAAAGGTTTCCTCTTTATAATATTATAGTATAGATTACGCTAAGGCCAATAGGAGCGGAGCGCCAATGAAGAATGCTTCAAGTTAGCCCAAAGTAACTATTCCACGCGGACGAAGTCGCGGGCAAAAGCTAGTAATAAATAATTTATTTGCATGTGGTACGTAGAGACGATACAATTAAATCAGTGCAGGAGACATTCTGCCATTTGAGATGGTACCTATGTAAATATTAAATCAATAGGTACTGTTGTATCATACTTATGATACAACAGTAACTCCTAGTTTTCCTTTTCATATACTTATATGAAAAGGAAATGCGCGGTACCTCCATCTCCAGGATCCGGTCTCCAGGATACCACTCCATTTGAGGAGGCCTAAATAAAAAACATTACCAATTACCATAAAATGACCTATAGGTGTATACAAATAAAATAATCTGAGAACTGAATTTTATTGAAAATTAACAAAGTTAGTATGAAAGTAGTTTACAGATAATTCATTTTTTATTTAATTTATATTTATCATTACTTTTTGCTGCCTTTAGAAGGCCCTTGTCAAATTCACCGTATTCACATGCTGTAGTTAGTTTATATTTGAATCTCGGGCGGCATTGAAATGCTCCTGTGTCAAATGGTTTCGCCTTGGTTTCGCCTCACAGAGTTGGTTTGTGAAAATACTCTTTCCGTTGCCGCGTTCGACACTCGCGGAATTGACGTCATAAAAAACTTTTTAGCAAAAAATAAAACAGACTTCCATATCAAAACACTATATTGCCAAAAATAACTTTAACTTCGGTAGTCGGTGTTATTGGTTTTGTATTTTCTTTTTTTTGACACCACCGGCTGAAATCAAAGTTATTTTTGACTTTGTAGTGTTTTGATATGGAAGTCGGTTTTATTTTTTGCTAAAAAGTATTTTTTTCGCGATTTTTAGTGGGTCGGTTTGTAACTTTTCCAGTTACAAAAGCCAAAATGTGAACTACTTATCACCTTTTACAAAATATTACATCACCATATGCATTGTGATGAGCATAAAGTGCTTAACATCCGTATTCAAGTAATCGAATCGCAATCAACAAAATACTTATTGTTGAGTCTTCATCATCAGTTCCACTTCCCTAAATGGTACGTTTCAAGAGCAACTGCACAAGGTACTATTAGAAATACCCAAAACGCTATAGGTGTGCCTATAATATTTGAAGAGTTCCCTCGATTACTCCAGGATCCCATCATCAGATCCTGATTTCATAACAATGGGACCAACTAGAAACTATATCGTTTCAAACGAAAAAATAATTTCCAAATCGGTCCAGCCGTCTTCGAGTTATGATGTAACATACCTACATAAAAAAAAAGATCAGGACGAACTGAGAACCTCCTCCTTTCTTTGAAGTCGGTTAAAAAGAAAATAACTTCAGAAGATTTGTCTTGATTCTCCTTAAAAATGATTTGCCATTTTGGTAGCGGCGTCAGATCTTTGTTCTGCACTGCTACTTTCACCAAGTCTTTGACTGTACACACTTCTTCATAAAATTGATCCATGTTGAAAAACTCGTAATTTTTTTAAAATAAATCTAATTTGCTATCGTCGAGTTCATATTTGGTCTTTGGTGTAATGAGACATTTTTGTATAGTCCTCGTCACGTAAGTTGGCAAGGTTTTGGCGTAGTGGGGGTAAGTTCGCGCATAGTGCACTTAGTGGACGAAAAAAGTGGTCACTTTTACTGCTTGCCATTATTCTATGGTTATTGCCATCATTTATTTTTAATCATATCTGTTAAAGAAATAAGAGGAATTCATTCGTTAATTCGGTATTATAAATAAAATAGATATAATACATAAATACATTTAAAAGAGAAAAAAATGTATTTCTAAAACATAAAAATAATATGTTCTCGTCGTCACAATGAGTTAATAAAACTGCTACCCCTTTTATTCTTCTTTTTTCCCGGGTGTCCTAAAGACAGTGTCGAATTCGGAATTTTAATCTTCCTTAACTATAGTATCTAACTGTTCTTTCTGACGTTTTAATAGTCTGCGTAAAACGGTATTTGGTCCTGGCATCGTAATCAACGTAACAAAAACTAAATTTAAAACAACAACTCGTAACAAAAACAAAGTGTATAACTTTCGTGTACGCAAGTATATTCGGGAGGAAATTGAACGAGAACTACTGACGCAACAATCGCGCGCTCGGAGCGGCGCTATGTCATACCCCGCGTCCTGCTGACAACCGCTGACACCTAAAAATCGACTTCTGCGCATTGAACGACTCTTGCCAAGTTATTTGAATACTACTATACCATGCACAACAGTCGTTTTGTACTTTCGTAACTTTATCATCTGACAATTAAATAATTTGTTCCATGTGAATACCACAAACTCATCTTCGATCCTCAGACTTCAGCTTAATTTCTTACTTAATATTACCATTATTTTGTGACCTTGACCTGACCTTGACCATATTTGAAGGTGACAAAATAGAGGTAATATTAAGTAAGCAATTGCTGATGCACACAGCAATTTTTCTATGGTGATGTAGAGCTGATGGTGAAGTACCAGGAGAACTCCTCAAAAATTAACGGCTATGCATCGGGAATAGCAATATTTTGTAAAAGATGATAATTTGTTGACATTATGGCTTTTGTAACTAGATAAATTACAAACCGACCCACTAAAAAACGTGAAAAAAAACTTTTTAGCAAAAAATAGAACCGACTTCCATATCAAAACACTACAAAGTCAAAAAAAAACATTAATTTCGGAAGGCGGTGACAAAAAAAAGAAAATACAAAACCAATAACACCGACTACCGACTATTGAGTAAAGCCAAATTGCGTGCGCCCACAGGCGTGTCTCTGATAGAGAAAAAAAAATCAACTGACTGAGCAAAGCCAAAGTGTAAACGCACGCGATCGTGTCTCTAATGCTGTAGAATAGAAAATTTTGTTACTTGGCTAAGGCCTCTAGAGCGAGTAAAGTAACAAAATATAGCACTAGTGATCTGATGCGTGTTATTTTGAGCGCAGTGTTACAAACAACTTGATAATGTGATGCGTAATTTGATTTTTTTTTTTTATCTATCGGGACATTTGGCGTACCGATCAGCGGCAAATCGGGACGCGTCCCCAAACCCCTAATAATCGGGACGTCCCGCGAAAATCGGGACACCTGGCAGCACTATCTATGAAACATTCCGTCGGTCATCGCAGGCACAGCACTAAGCACACGCACTCACTTTCCGCCTATCGCCATTCGCGCGTCTGTATAATATTATACAGACGCGGTATATTATACCGATATATATATATATATTTCTGTATAAGGAAACCAAGATAGGAGTAGGTGCAAACTTAACAATATAAACAAATTAACGAGCGGCTTATAAATAATAAAGAACCTTATCATGAAATTCACATGTTTTAACACGGATAAGAAGTTGAGTGTACGTGGTTTTTATATCCAGGGTTGTGAAAGAATATTATATGTACCTAACTACCTATATTTTCATCACTTATTATACCTACCTACATAATAAGTTATGCCTTGTACAAAACCGACGTAGGTTCAGTACATGCATCTCTGTAAATGTAATGTAAACTTTCAACGAAAATTGGATTGAACGAGATCGGGTCAGCATTTTTTGATATAATGTATTGTTTCTAAAACCGCAAATATAACTTAACTTTGTAAAACGTACAAATACTATGAAAAACAAAGTTATTTGGTGTAGTTACTATGGAACCTTCATGGGCGAGTCTGACTCGCCCTTGGCCAATTTTTCAATTTTGTAGCGATAATAGCCTTATGTGGTCGAGAGTTCGCAGGTTCGAACCCCACCAATTAAACTATAGCCGTAAACTTACTCCAGACACAAGTAGATACCTATATTAACTAAAATAGTTAGCTTAGTTGGATGGGATAACAAGATTGCTATAAATGTGAATTTTACCCACATTCAAGTTCTCTTTCATTCATTCATTTCATTTCATTCATTTTTAAATTAGTTGTGTTTCAATTAATTGTTTTATTTAATTTATTTTAATTTAATTAATTGACATTTTATTTTATTCCATTGTTATGATTAACTTTTTCATTTATGGTTTATTCTGATATAAATGAATTAATTAATCATGTGAATTTTACCCACATTCCAAGTTCTCTTTCATTCGTTGGGTTGGATTTTAAAACGAGTCGCCTGAATTTGAGGGTATTGGTGGTGTAGGGGGCTTAAGGGAGTTAGTCTTAATCCCCCCAAAGTAATTTTGGCTGCCGGAGTTGCGCCTAAATATTTTTAAACAATTTCCAAAAGTTCTTAGATACTATTGCAATTATGCGAAACGGAACGTAATTTTTATGCTTTAATACAGTTTTTCAAATGTAATTTTTAGGTTTTATGTGAAAAACGTGAAACGAAACGAAACCCACCATCTGTGATGGATGATATTGACAGCTAATGTCAAATTTATGCGTCATTCCTTTGCTTTCGAGTATAAGTGAATGTGTTCTCCACAAACGCCATTTAACAAGAGTTGAAGTTGAAGTGAATGTGTTCTTCCGTATCGATTTGTGTATTTTATTACTCTGAGTTGGCACAAACCGACTTCATTGGGTTAGGTTAGATGGCTAAGGCGGGAGCGCAGCGCAGCGAAGCTCCCGCCTTAGCCATCGTGGTTATTTTTTTAAACCCCCCAGAAATAGGAGCCCCGCGTAGCGGGGCTCCGTCGACTCATGACTGAAGCCAGTTTTTATATATATATTTTTTTAAAACATGTTTATATAGTGGAATAAACAATTTTTGTACAAATTTCTGTTTTTTATTTTTTCTAAGTAAACCAAGTATTTCCGGCGGGTGAAAATGGTGAGGGGGTGATCCGACCCCTCCCCCCTCTTTCCCCCAACCACTCACAACCCCATAAAATGGCGACGTATTTCGAAACTTTTACCCATTCGTTCATTTCACTTCATTAATTTTTAAATTAGTTGTGTTTCAATTAATTGTTTTATTTAATTTAAGTTAATTTAATTAATTGACATTTTATTTTATTCAATTGTTATGATTAACTTTTTGATATAGGTATGGTTTATTCTGATATAAATAAATTAGGTAATTAAATATGTAAATCATTGACAAAGAGGTAGGTATCTCTTACGGTTTAGCGTTTATTTACTTATTATTTTGTATTCCTATTCCTACCTATAAACAATCATAGACACAAGACCAGCACACGTGTACACGTGCATATGAGCGTGTACAAACTTATAAGTACTAAGTAGTGTTTATGACAACCGGCCCTTCTATGTCTTCCATTGATTTCAAGACACTTGTATTGGCTCCAGTCAGCCTATAACGTGTCCACTGCTGGCACTCAGGTCTCTATGAGAGGGAACAGGCCGTAACCCCCACGCGGCCCATTTTCGGGTTGGTGGAAGTCGCTTTCTTTTGGTCTTTCTCTTGGTCCAAGGTCATACCTGTCATGACGTGCCTGTTGGTATAGTGGTCAGTGGCCCTGACTGCTATGCTCAAGGTCGTGGGTTCGATTCCCACCCAGCACAAATGTTTGTGTGATGAGCATGATCATTTGTTCTTTGTCTGGGTGTAATTTATCTATAACATGTATGTATTTAAAAATATATACCTACGTATGTTTATCAGTTGTCTAGTACTCATACCACAAGCTCTGCTTTGTTTGGGACTAGATGGCGTTGTGTGAAAGTTGTGGAATATGTGGAATATTATATTTATATATTATACTAGCGACCCGCCCCGGCTTCGCACGGGTGCAATGTTTATATTAAATATAGGCAGCGTTCGCGAGAATCGTTAACGTACGGCAGTTTTTTTGACGCCTTACTCCACAATTTTCACTACCACGAAAAATCCTATCTATTTTCCGTGATAAAATATAGCCTATACGGATTCGGAAGAATCCCTGTAAGTAATGGTAAAAGAAATTTCGAAATCGGTCCAGTAGTTTTTGAGCCTATTCAATACAAACATACAAAAATACAAAGGTTTCCTCTTTATAATATTAGTATAGATTATACCGATTGCCTCACGATGTTCCGTTGGGAACGGTGATGATGATGGCAATTCCACAAAGTAAAATGTCTGTTTGGGATTGAACCCATAACCTACTTAAGTACTTACTGCCTATTCGTAACTCGTGCCTGTAACCACTGAGCTAACACTACTCTAATACAATAACATTATAAATAAATTACTAATCATAAAAAACCTTGCCAGTTAGGCAGGTAGGTATGCCATAATACGTGACATTAAAATGAGCTTGCACGTAAAAGGCGAAGAATAGGTAGGTTTTTGCATGTGCTACCTATATTTGTTTATGTAAAGAACCTGTTCACCTTTGCAGATTATTTTCAAAAGAGCCACATTATATCGTACCTATAGGTAGGTACATAGATTCTGAATTGTTAGTACACTTGTAGGTATTTCAAGGTTTATTATCCTTTTTGATTTATTTTATTTATTTATTTAGGCAAAACTAACAGTAACACATTACATCAAGTTGAAGAAATAATACAATATTGAATGGGCAAATGTGCCACCAACAACATTTTCCACAAAATACATAAAAGGTTTCTGCAATGAATGCGATATAATTTAAAACCTTACAACTATAATGCTTACATATATATTAATACTAAAAAGCAATTAAATATGAATATATACGAAATAAAAAAATGTAGATTGAATTATAATTAAAAATAATTGAAATAACACAATGGCGATTGAAATTTGAATTTAAATAATAAGAGATCGATTTTTTAAATTAATTATGTTATTCACCAACCATTGATTATTGACTCAGTGTCTTAAGCACTCTATCTTTGAATTATGTTATTTACCAACCATTGATTATTGACTCAGTGTCTTAAGCACTCTATCTTTGAATTATGTTATTTACCAACCATTGATTATTGACTCAGTGTCTTAAGCACTCTATCTTTGAATTGAGCACCAGAAAGAAGGAACATGTCAATGTGATGAAAATATTCACTAGGTATGGTGCCCGCTCACCTGCTTTAGTGCGACAAGGCGTCACTGCAAACATGGGACGTTCACGTACACCGTGGCGAACTGTTGTCCTAGGAACTGTGTAACATATCTTATTTCGGATATTCATACACTCATATACATTGTTACATAAATCAAAAAAGAATCTTCTAATCTAACCACATCCCCTTTTTTCAGGGGAAAATCATAAAATGACTCCTCCCGCTTTTGGGTGGAGCGGAAAGGAGTGTCAGACTTTTATTGTCTAAAACCCACCTTGTTCCTTCAGTCACCCTTAAGTTCCGAGACCACGGTATCTTGTTAGAACATTCTCGCAACCCTGAAACCAGAGCCGGATTAATCCTGTCAGAGGCCCTAAGGCAATGGCATTCTCGGGGCCCCTTTTCTTACTTTGACTGACCAAATCGAGTGCAAACTGAGGAAACGCACATTAAGGGCTGTGGTTTTTAATATATTTGTTTACTTATTCCCAGATTTGTTCTAAAATTGTTTTAATTCTACTACTAAATCTAACGATTTGTATTTTGTGAGATAACAGTGAGGTCAATAAGTTAACACGCACATCAAATTCTCGTTCGAAGAAACATGTTTTCTTGTTGCGTGCACTAGGCCTGGGCCCCTAGTTGGTGCGGGGCCCATATCCGTTCGGTTGCTCGGCGCAAAAATAAAAAGAGGCTCGCTTGCCAGTGATTTTTGACCGCATCTGAGCGTACGACGCGCAGTAATAAAATTTTGATTGTGACTCGCTCCAGAAGCGCACTTCAAATGTTTAAACTGTTCTGAATAGCCATTAAAACAAGCTTAAACACTGTGTCTGTTTTTTTTTATAGATCTTACAATTTTGGAAACAATCGTTTCCAAAAGCAAGCGAGTGGCTAGGCAGTTGCCTACTCCGCCTAATGGTTAATCCGGCCCTGCCTGGAACCTCTCTCCCTTGTGAACCAATGGCGCGTTGCATTTGGGGGCGGTAGTTTTTTCTAAGTTAATATACTTATGTAATGTACGAACCATCGAGACGCAAATATGGCAGCCCTACATCAGTGCTTGTCAACACTGCAATAAATTGATCCTACCAGAATGTTCCATATTATCTGAAACACGTGAGATATTATGTATCGTAACAAAGCCGTGTTGTAGTAATAAAATCTACAGCTACTTAACTTTGAATCTTAGTTTTGTTTCTGACAATGATTGCTTTTTTGTTTATGAGTGTAAAAATAGTGGTTGCCACAAAGCTTGGCGCTTCGGCGGAATGAACTACGACATTACACTATGCGCTTTGGCAAACGTCCGTAATACGCGAAGCTAATGCGCTAAAAATGAGTTATGCACGCATAAAACTGAACATGTTTATAAAATGTGTGAAATGGAAATCATTGCTATTGTAAAAAAAGAATACAAACATCCGAATTGAGAACCTCCTCTTTTTTTAGAAGTCGGTTAAAAACAAGTCTATCTCACAAAATATTTAACAGTTATTTAATTGCTCTTCACAATTCAACCCAGTTCAGTACCTGGTCTATTTATAGGTATCTAGCCATTGATATATTTTGTATATCAATGTATCTAGCACAGTAATTTCCTAATAAATTGGTACCTAAATTAATTAACATTAGGTTACCTACATTCATTTACAACACACTATCACTTAATTTTAATGTACGGAATTGAGCAGGCTCATGCGCCTATAATATACCTATTACTTCTGTAAACAAACTATAAAAAATATTTTTATAGCCAAATAACTCCAGTAACCTATGCGTTACAAGATTACACAGTATAAGAAGGAAAGCAAAATAATCGCAATAAAATGAATACCTTCAAGAATCAGATAATAAAAAAATCGTTTTGTTATCTCTACTCTAGACTATTGAGAAAAACACGTCACGCGATGATAAGGACAATGATATTTGGAACACACCCGCTCCGAATCAACTTAGGCAATTATGATATAACTTGAACGAAGTAAAACTACGTCATTTTTCTAGGTCATGTTTGCAAGCAGAGTATATTTAATTTGGTCGGTGTATAAGCGGAGGTTGGCGCGAAAGCGTCGCTCGCATAGCGCAGGTCACGTTTTTCGAACACGTGCCGTTCCAGCGCGCGTGTCAATTGTTGCACTGTGTGGTCACTTCCAGACGGTTACCAGACTGTTCGGGAAACTTCTACAACTTTCGGGTAGTTGCGCAGCAGTCGTTGCTCTGAACTATGCCGTTATGCATAATATGCATAACGGCATCCAAAGAGTAAATTATTAAATACACGTAAAAGCAATGACGTATTATAAAAGACTTACTTAGGCCTCAGACCAAAGACCAAATAAATAAGAAGACGGAACTCTGCGAACATGAAAGTGAGGCCGGTTTTCTAAACATGTGGTGCGTGGGCCGGTGTTGCCATGATAATTCAAATTACCCCAAAATAACGTTACTAATTAATAACGTTATTTTAACGTTATTAGTTAGTAAATTAAAAACTTTATAACATGATGTAAGAAGTGTACTGAGCCAGCAGTCTCGACGTAGATAACGACGCTGTCGCAAACTTTCGATCATTCGCGATCGATCTTGCGAAAATTCGGTTGGAATAACGATGCTCGCGAGAAACACATCCTGGATGCAACCGATTTTATCGTTAGTAATTAGCGATTAAAAGTTTGCGTCATCGTCGATATCTATGTCGAGACTGCCGGCGCCCTGGTGATCTCGTGAATCTAAAAAAATAATGTAAAGCGGTAATTATTACTGGCTATAGGTACTATTAAGCATGAAAGGGTAACAAACGCTTTTACAATATAATTAATACAATCTTATAAATAAACTGCCAATTAAAATAAAAAATGCAAAATCTATGACAATATTAAAGAAACATGAAATTACATACCTACAATAAAAATAAAGTGAGCGCACCTTAGTACAATATTTACCACATCTAGTAATAATAGCTACTATTAAGCATGAAAGGGTAACAAACGCCTTTACAATATAATTAATACAATCTTATAAATAAACTGCCAATTAACATAAAAAATGCAAAATCTATGACAATATTAAAGAAACACCTAAAATTACATACCTACAATAAAAATAAAGTGAGCGCACCTTAGTACAATATTTACCACATCTAGTAGCGCGCGTTCCGTGTATGTTTACATTTTGCGTTTTTGTATTCAATAGTTTAACATTTCTCATATTAAGTGAAATAAAGATTTCTTAAACCTCTTATTAATATGGAATAATTTTATGGTGGTATTGCACCATAATTTTTTTCATATATGACCTATTTAAAGAAAAAATAATCATAAAAATCGGTTCACAAACGGCGAAGATATCGCGTAGTCATAAACATCAAAAAAATACAGTCGAACAGAGTACCTCCTCGTTTTGTGTAGTCAGTTAAAATATGTACAATGATAACTATCCTATAAGAAACGAGTAACATTACGTTACGTCTTACATTATTACTCAATAATAGGGTAAACGAAAACATTTCATACTGACAACACTTGTCGTAAGCAATAACCTCAAAGTTTTATTTTGATTTATTGAAAATATGGGTTTCCAAAATAACTTACGTGTGATATGTGATTCCATCCAGCTTTTTATCTTTTGCGGAGTGATTCGTACAACCTTTCACTACACAATTCGGCATTTTTCAGTGATAAACACCCACGAGCTGCGATAGCTAGACTGACAAGTCAAGACGTAATTTCGTTGTACGTGTGTGCGTGTGGTTGTGTATGTACACGGCAAGACGTAATTTGGCCGGCCTCACTTTGCTGTTCGCAGAGTTCTGTCTTCTTATTTATTTGGTCTGAGACTTAGGCACTTACTTTTTGTTATATTGTTAGCATGTGTGGAAAGTCCCAGAAAGTTTGTAACAATTTCAATGTGTGTTTGCTTTATTTATGGTATTGATTTGTAATTTAAATTTTAAACTCTCAAGTAGGTTAGTTTACATCCAATAATTAAAAGAAAACAAAGGTACGCGCGAATAACACATTGTTTCTTCTTATTTACTAGTTGATGCTGAAATAATTCCTGATCAATATGTAGCTCCCTGCATAGCTCTGATATTGGTCCCGTTTAAATCCTACAAGACACAGATTGCCGTGCGTGTTAGGAGGTGGGCATATCCTGTAAACGCATTGCTAATGCGAATTATGACGTAACCTAGCTGTTAGCCTCCTCTTGAATGTCTCGTTTGTTTTTTTGTTTACATCTGTTGAGTGGAAATCCGAACACGAACCTGGCAACATTCACCAGTCTGGTCTAAATTGCTCGGAACAAGTTCAAACGGCTTCGTGTATTCTCGACATTTCTCGACTGTGCTCCACTGTGGTAACTAGTAATGTGGTCTTACGAAGCTTGACCGTCAGCGGTCAATTTAATACCGTTATCAAGGTTCTACAAGTAAAATAAACTATAACAAAACGTAATAAGACTATCTGCAATTAATTACAATATGAAATAACTGTCCTAAGTGTTCTTTACACTTGAATGTGTTTGTATAGTTAACGTTACGATAACACTGATGCGGCGTAGTAACTCTAACTTTCCATAATGTTATTATGGTAGGATGATAATTATGATGGACGGTGGTTTTAATAACGATTAGCGTTTGGCTTTTATCATTCACGGTAACGGATTCTTTCTGGCCATGGAAGAGAGGAGAAAAGTATTCTACGCAGGTAACTATGTACAAAACGACATCTAACTAAAAAGGAAACAAAATTAATTAATTACTAGAAGCGTATATAATAATGCAGGCAGAAGTAGACACGTAGCTCGTAGGTACCATAAATTCTTTGAAAGTACGTGGACATAAGTAAATAAAATGCTAATTAACTGAAGTACCGTAAAGTATGTAGGTAAGTACCTACCTATCTATCTAAAATGATTTGAGCACTGTAGTTACCTATATTGAATTAACGCCAGATTATTGTTCGTCTTTTGATTTTATTACTTATCCCATAAAGTATTAGGTACATATAGACCACTGGAAACATAAAGGAGTTTTGACCATTCGACCATTTCCTTGTGTCTAGGTGATGTCAAATTGCTAAATCCATCCACCAAAAGCCGCTCCTTAATTAAGTTATGAACTGTTAACTTCCTTTTATTTCTAGCGAAGTTTCTAGTCCCATTAATAGCATCAGTGGCAGACTGTGACTAAGCACGAACTACCGTTAAAAAATCAATAGGTTACTGCTTCACGTTAATAATAAGCTTTTCGGAGTAGTGCGAATGTGTGACGCGCATGGGGGAATCAAACAATAAATTGATCTTATGCACCTGCGCGTACGGTCGGCCAAGAAAGTGGTGTACCAGTTTTGATTTAGTTTCCCGGTCATCGAAAATTACAACAAGGTTCGTTATAAAAAGATATTACTGAAAGAGACAACATTATCATGACGTAAACCTATGTATTTAGTATTCATACGTCATATGTCACATATAAGTACATGACATTTTAACCTTTAGTATAAATGAAAAGGACATTAGTTTCTACAAAGCAATTGAAATGTTTCCAAACAAAAGTAATAAAAACTATTTAGACAACCGAATTCCATTTGAAAAAGAAAACTGACAATTGACATTTTGTCAAATATATGCAAAAAATCGATATATTTTCCGTGTTATTTTTCAATCAACTGCATATAAAATCATCTCAATGCCTGCCAACTTGACCATTGCCGAAAGAGCACAAATAATTGCCCAATTTAATGAGGGAAGCAGTATCAGTGCGATATCCCGGAATTTGAATATATCGAGGCGTTCTGTCCGCTTTTGGATTCGTCGTGAAGGAAAGGAGGGAAGTTTGTTGGATCACAGAAGAAGTGGTCGCCGGCCTGCACTCTCCAATAACGATAGAGAATTCATGAGACGGGAATATGAAATCAATGGTTTTAAGCCCACAAAACATTTTGCAGAGATGTTCGATGTGAGTGCCCAAACAATAAGGAATCATCTACATTACATGGGGTTGCACCACAGGCATTACGCCAAGAAAATATATTTGACGGATGCTCACAGACTTGCTCGTCTGAACTTCGCCAGTGAGCACTTAGAGTTTGATTGGTCTAATACAGTGTTTTGTGATGAAAAAACGTTTAAATCCAGTCAGCATGGACGTCTTCACCTTTGGCGATATAATTCAACACGGTATAAAGATGATCATGTAATCCCAAATAGAGAATCAGGTCGAATTTCCGTAAATATTTGGGGCTGGATGAGTACGGATGGTGTAGGAGAATTGTGTTCTCTACCTCCTCGAGCGACGGCTGTAAATTATATCGACGTGCTTCAGAATGCAATGCTACCGACAGTCCGTAATGTTTACCCGGAGAACGAAGTGCCACAATTTGATTTTGTTCAAGATAATTGTTCAATTCATAATGCGAGGATCGTAAGAGCCTGGTTTCGTTCACACACTGACGTAAGGGTAATTCAGTGGCCCTCAAGATCGCCGGACCTCAACCCGATAGAAAATCTTTGGGGCCTTATGGTCCAACGATGGTCGCATCAAAATGAAAGAACCAAACAAGCTCTTATTAGTCACTGTAATTATATCTGGGAGGAAATGCGGGGAACCGATATTTGCTCACGGCTTGTTGGTTCAATGAGGTCTCGTCTTTTAGAGGTTATAGAGGCCAACGGCGGTTACACCCGTTTCTAATTTTTAAAAATTTTCAATATCTTCTAAATATTACTATATATGCTATGTTTTTGTTTGTTATAAGTATTTTAAAATTGATTGTAGAAATTTAATAAAAGGATAAATCTATTTTTAGCTTGTTTTTTATTGATATTGTAATTACAAGTTTACAGAAATTGTAGGTTTGTGGACTCGCCTTGTGCCTTTACAATTTTATGTAACTTGTTGATTACAATTCTGAATTTGTAGATACAATTTTGTCATCAAAATCTACAGCCCCCCGCCGTTGATTTTACGACGTCATTGGTTCCATCAAGTTCAAACTAAGAACAGCTGTCACGTTACAAACAGTAATAGTCGTTATCAATAATCAGATAAAGACAGCAATAGAAGTTGTCAGATCGATCTGCAAGCGAAACTAATCTTTATCACCTATGAATCTGCAAGCGATATTCAACCTTAGGGTGGTACACCACTTTCTTGGCCGACTGTACCTACCTACTCAATACTAATTGGGGCTATCTATTTCAATTCATAACTCATGCAAATATTTTAGCTTATCAGCTAGCGAGCATACAAAACGAGATGACTGCGTATTCAATCATAGAAAATAAACATTATTGTTTGACCTCGAAAAACATTTGCAGCTACAAAATTTCCGGTTTCGTCTGCTCTCAAAATAACAAGCAAAGCTTTATTGATAGCGACTATTTTACATAGATTAGACTCGAATTTTAAAACCTCGATACCGTAATTTCCGAAGTGCTAATGTAGTTTTAATTTCTATGCACCTAAATGTACATAGCTACGCGATGTTTAGATTCTCTGACTCGCCGCCGTGAAGGTCAGTTTCCGTTCATTGTTTACATTTCTTACAAAATCTAGCTAAACAGAAGTATTGTCGCACTTTGACTGCATGCCAAGAAAATTGAAATAGGACTTTTTTTTTTCGTTTTTTTTAAACGAGTAAACTAAACATACGTAAATCGACAAAAGGTAAGTTATTTTTTGGATGAAACTAGGAATTTCTAATTATCGCAACTTATATTAACTAGTCTGGCTAGACTGTACTAGCTTTTAGAGATACTTACGATTTATTAGAAGTTCTGCGTGTTCGATCGAGATCAATAGCCTTTGGCATAGTCTGACAGTTGTCTACGATCATGTCAACGGCACCCAATCGAATCTTTTCCGAAAATAAACTATTTAATGACGAGCTGACCTCAATGTAGGTATTTCTAAATAATTTTCTTGGCATTGTCGTTTTCGGCTGTTAGTTTCCAGTTGAATATTTTAAGTGCACTTCATTCCAATTATCATGTTTTAATAGACTGATACTCCTACGACCAACCGCGACGTCAACGGCCAGTCACATCCAGTTGCGAAACAATTTCATTGTAGCATGATACAAAAGATATAGGTATACCTACTTTGTTGTGTTTTGTAATGTAATGACTAATGAGTAATGACGACAAGTAAAAGTAACATTCACTCTCGGATGCCTAACTCCCCTATTAAACTCATAGTCTATAGATAACGTGTCAAGTCAATGACACTCGAACACTTTATTTCTTGTTACAATTTTCTACAAAAGAGAATTTATACAGATCTTCCCAGCTCAAGCATGGTTTTATTCTTGCACACTCATCTCACACTAATTAAATTTTGTGTTTAATTGGCTGCATCCGTGAATCTTCATTTTCTAAAGATCTTCTTCATCTTTTACCAGCCAATTTTTTCTGTTTTCTTTTCAACCGACGACAAAAAGAGGAGGTTATTATCAATTCGACGCGTATATTTTTTTTCTTTTTTTAATGTATGGTCATCGAGTACTCGAAGACGGCTGAACCGATTTGGAAAATTCTTTTTTTGTTCGAATGGGTATACTTTGAAATTGGTACCATTATCACCAAAGTCAGGATCTGATGATGGGATCCTGGAGAAATCGAGGGAACTCTTCAAATATTATAGGCACACCTATGGCGTTTTGGGTATTTCTTATAGTAACTTGTGCAATTGCTCTCAAAAAGTACCATTTGGGGAAGTGGAACTGATGATGAAGACCATAGATGGCCGCCGAAACTACTGAATAATAAGTATTGAGTGGATTGCGATTCGATTACTTGAATATGGATGTTAAGCACTTTATGCTCATCACAATGCATATGGTGATGTAGAGCTGATGGTGAAGTACCAGGAGAACTCCTCAACAATTAACGGCCCAGCATTGGGAAAAGCAATATTTTGTAAAAGATTATAAGTAGTTGACATTTAGGCTCTTGTAACTAGGTAAATTAAAAATCATCCAACTAAAAAGAGTGAAATAAAAACTTTTTAACAAAAAATTAAACTGACTCCCAAAAAACACTGCAAAGTGAAAAATAACTTTAATATCGGAAGTCGGTGCCAAAAACGAAAAAACAAAACTAAAGACGCCGACTACCGAAATTAAAGTTATTTTTCACTTTGCAGTGTTTTTTGGGAGTCGGTTTAATTTTTTGTTAAAAAGTTTTTATTATGGTCAATTCTAAGTACATAGTACAAGCTTTACTTGTACTTTTTGGTGGAACTTACATGAAAAAGAAATAAGGTTTAGTGCAATGAGGTAGTTTATTAATATTTAGTTTAGTGCTCATCCATAATTAACCATCATATTTTGTTCTTGTTTCTCTTAGAGATCTTCTTGTTTCGTTAGAATCTGGCAGCCTTGATATTGCGTAGAAAAATACACCTGACCGTGTTGAAACTTCTAATAATTTTTGGTTTATTTTCCAAAGTGTGTTCTTAACTTCTCCATCAATATTTCTTCTTATAAATAAACTGTTGTAGGCGTACATGTGGATGTCTGAGCACGTAATAATTTACAGGATTAATGTTATTTGACTAACGACCTTCAGAGAGTATTTAAGGGTGCGTGACAGGATAACATACAATAACAATAGAGGACAGACACAGCAATAAAAAAAAAACTTGTAATGAAAAGCACTGACATTAAAGAAAGCCAGCGTCAAATTTAATAACAGTTATCTCCTATAAGTAAAGTGCTTACGCACACTTACGAATTCTCGTGGGCCTGTCTTCCGGTACTAGCTCAAGACCTGCGTAAAGTGATAATCTCATGGAAGCAGCAGTAATATTATCACGTATGTGCATTTCTCCAGCGTGTGGGATCGCGGGCGGGGCGCCGCGCATATTTTTACTCGATGACGTCAGGAACGTCGGCCTCCGCAATACTTCGCGTGTCGCGCGGTCATGAAAAGAACCGGCGATTGAGCGGGAAAGGGACTGTTTTGATCGATTCGAAAATAGAATTAGCATAATTGTATTATGTACCTAAATTTTTTCTGTAATGTTGGAGAAAATATGTAGAATTATAAGATAAACATTAAACCTTTACAATTAAACAGCCAAGTATGATGCATTTTTAAGTATCTATCCAAATAACAATAATATAAGTAATAATAATATATAAATAAATTCTTATTAAATACACCAAAACAATGTTGCCAAGGAGAGACCATAATTATAGGTATGGATGGCTCGCACTGACAGAAAGTTCAAGCTTACCGTGCAAGCCCTAACTTCACAAAACTCAACACATTACTTAGTTAAAATATGTGGCTTGGCCGTTTTGGTACAAATATTCTTTTTAAGTAATTTACAGTCCTATTTATGGAAACCATCATTACATTTCTTATTGAATTAAGATATTTCTAGAGAAAGTTAGAATCTGCTGATGAATATTTCAACTAAGTTAGAAGTTTTTCATGCATAAGCATGTTAGAACCTAAGTACATTATGTATGTAACCAACTGTATGCAGTTGGTTAAGTTTAGCGCACATCGTGACGTCGCGTCGGCTCGTCGCGGGTTGCGTGGCCACACCCGCTTTCAAGGCCCGCGGCAGCGGCCATGTCAATAGATTGCCGCATCGCAGCTGTTAATGTAAAGAAAAACTTATTTATAAAGCCCAATAACAACACTGTACCATCTATTTATTCATGTTACAAAATCAGATTAATAAAAACATCCAAGAATTTAAATAATTCTCAGTTATCTCAGGATACGTATATGGGTGTTTTTAAACGGTTCACAGGTATGCAAACATCAACTGGTATGTAATCATTGTATGTAATAGACGTTTTAGGTGTGTTGGTGGGCAATCGATCAAAGTACTGCCTCGTGCACATTGATAACATAGGAAATAAACCCGCACTTTTCTGACGTAGGTATGACTTCTAACGCTATCCTCAGATGAAGTAAAAAAGGGCGGCGGATCCAGCTTTGGCGCCACATACACTAATACACACATAATTGTGGTCAAGTCACAAGAAGTTATAATTTAAATTTGATAATAATAGATACATGTAAATAGCAAGTATTTTATGAATAAATGTCAGTACTGTACTTAAAATACCTACAAATATTTAAATAACAAAATAAATTTTGTTACGTCTTCTCCCGAAACGCGTTATCACTTCATCTACTTCAATAGGTACGTTTTTATGGACGTGGAGAAGTGCCAGTCGGTTAGACGTTCTTCAACCATTGAAGCTCTTAGCCCCACGATTTGATTTTTCGTAACGTAGAGAAAGATCTTTCCGCTGTCACTAATATACCGCGGCCCCGGAACTTAAGGGCAGCTGAAGGAACAGGGTGGGTTTTTAGTCAGTAGAAATCTGACACACCCTTCCGATTAACCCAGAGCGGGAGAAGTCATTCGATGATTTTCCCACCTGACAAAAGGTAGTGTAGCCATAATACCAACATTAAAAATTCTTATATTAGGACACATCACAATATCGCAATTTAAAATAAGGTCAGAAATCGACTGCGGTATGTCCTGACTCCGCTGCCACTTCACCATCCACAGCCGATATTTGTGTACAACCGTACAACGACAGAAACTGAAGTATTATCTACACTTGAAAAATCTGGGGTGTTTGATTTTATTGCTCATATAAAATCGAACACCCCAGATTTTTACAAAAATATATTGGATCCGTCCTTGGCTATATCAGAACTATCTTCAAAAGATAATCATCTATACTCATATAGGTAGGCAGTTCTCGCCGGCGGCGATTAACGAGTACCTAGGTAGCCAGTAGAGATAGTAACTTGAACAAGCAGCGACTTCGGCGAGTGTAGGTACCTATATTATTAAGTAGGTACCTAGGTACTTATATACCTAGCGACCCACCTGGTTGCTCTCGGCGTGAGTTCTGACCGCCAAGCGAGCATCGCTCGACGAACAGTCAGTGACGGCGACCGACTATTACTTATATGCATTCCTTATGTTTATATAATCTATTCTGTTTCTGGAGCCGATAGACTAGGTACCTCACGGCGGTGGGGGATAAATTCCTAACGAAGGTAGAAATCCGGCATTGCAATTCCTAGGTACCTACCAATTTACCCCTGCCGGATTTACCTATATATCGCAGCATCGTTATTATTTTCTTACGAATCCTCCAGCGAATTTATAATGTGTAGGTATCTACATGTAAAGTGCATAGCTCTATGCAGGAGGAAATGGCCTGGCGGAGGAGAGATTGATGTTATGACCATTGGTGTATTGTGTGAATGTAAGAGCATACACGTGAGTTCAGTGTCGTAAGTACGGCAACACGTGAGCATCTTCATAAACTTGACATTCTACATTACGTAACTCCTACGTCTACATAACGAATGTTAAATCAAACAACACAATAATGTAGTATTTTGTTTATTAGTCAGTTTTAACAGCAATTATAAGTGATAAGTTACATCACTTTCAATGTCACTAAAAAACTAATATAACTCGAACCTAACTGTTCAGAAAAATAGGATGTCGACTGATCCACAGTAATACACTACATTTCATATCCATCGCAATTGGCAATTCCAAGTTTCCATTGAAACCTAAAACTTACAATCACTGTTGTCATCAAAGTATTTATTACAATACAAAATATTTACAACTTAATCAGCATTAAATACAAATAAACACACTTGTCAGTCTCACTTAGCTCTCCATACTAAAACGCATGGAGTCTACCCAATCAAACATTTTGGCTAGCCATTCAGGAAATAATACAGTCAGTAACATAATTAGGCAACATAAAATGAGTAAGTCCCTACTCTAGTAGGAATGTCCCATCACTAGTTTTGAGCATATAAACTAAGCCATTCTGAGAGGATCTTACTTGTTCCTGTAATTAGTTTTTTTACCAAAACAAACAGTGAGAAAATATACCACTGGTTTTCTACATTGCACTAATGAAAAGACTACAAGGTGCTAATGTGGATCAAAACTTTACTTAACAAGTGTTCAACGAAGACATACCAAAGGCCTATCAGTATGACTTTCTCAGACACTGATGTGGAACCAGTATTTCCAGTCAGAACCAACTTCATTATACACTGAAATCCATATTAATGAGATTTCCAGTCTCTTAATTGGGTAGAGTGTCCATGAGAATCTCCTTGACTCCTGATGAGAGACGGTCAGGGAACTTGATGTCGAATGCAACTAATAAGTCTCCTTTCCGCGTTGGTTCCTTGGGTAATGGTAGGCCATAACCAGGGAACCTCTTCACTGTGTGTGGCTTGACAACTTCAGCCTGCAGGTTGACTGTCAGCTTGTCCCCTGACATGGTTGGTACTTCGATGATGGTGCCACATAGAGCCTGTAACAAATAAAAACAAAATGGTTATTGTGATGCCACTGTGAGTCATGCTATAAAGGGAATACTTGTTTGAAAAGCTATGCTTATCTGTTAAATTAATGTGTCATAATTATTATTCCATTATTACAATAAGTCAACGAGAGGACATGACATTAAAAGTCATTAATTAATTGAAGAAATCATGAGCATAATGAACTTTAGAAAGCTCATGATAAATGATGAACATTATAATTGTATTTCTCCACAGTACTACTAGACTGTTCTAGAACTTGTGTGTTGGCAAAGTGATTGCATGTTTATTGCCAACTAGTAAACAACACAAATGCACAACAATATGTAATCAATAAACTAACAAGTTACTGATGCCTACCTGTTTGAGTGAGATTTTGGCAGAGTATCTGATGTCACTGCCTTCCCTCTTAAACAGAGGATTGGGCTTGTCTCGGATTATGAACACAATGTCTGCTGGTATCTTGTTGCGGCCCTGGTCTCCTTCCTTCTGGAATGTGATCTTCGTGCCTGCCTTCCAGCCAGGCTTCACATGGATGGTGAGAACCTTATCCTCCTTCTTGGAAGTGCCGTCAGGCTGCAGCACACGCCGGGATATCTTCATCTTCTTGACACATCCACGCGCGATATCCTCTAGCGACACGTACAAGTCGTGTTCGATGGGCGGGTCTTGAGTCTTCCCCTTCGGGCTCGGAGACCCGTGGAAGTTGAAGCTGTGGCTGCGGAAGGCGCCGCCGGGGCCGCCAGGGCGCGCTGTGCCCATGCCCATGTTGGCGAACGGGTCCATGTCTACATCCATTTCTCGGTCAAAGAACATGGTGGTGCCGCCAGGACCTCCGTTCAGGTCGAAGAATGCCTGGAAGGGGCTCGCCGAACCGAAGAACTGCGCGAACGTCGCCCTCGGGTCCCCGTGGAAGGTGTACGAGAACGACTGGCCGCCTCCGGGTCCATTGTGCGAGCCCATTCCTCCCTTGAGTCCCTCTTCACCGTGCGCATCGTAGATCTCACGTTTCTTTTTGTCAGACAGCACTTCGTAAGCCTCTGCGACCTCCTTGAACCTCTCCTCGGCACCAGCTGCTTTATTCTTGTCCGGGTGGTACTTTAGTGCCAGCTTACGGTATGCTTTCTTTATGTCGTCATCAGACGCTCCTTTCGAAATTCCCAATATTTTGTAGTAATCTTTACCCATTATGAATCCTTATCCTAGAACAAAAACGATTCCCGTTAGCCTTAACGCCTGACACCATTTTTGGAGATGTGGAGCGATGATACGCGCAACATAAAATATAGATTTTTTTTGAATAAATACAAACGCTATCGACTCAAATTACGTTTTGGAAATATTGTCAGCTATTATAGATCACTTACCTAGTCACTAAAAGCTCCAAGTATAGTCCAAATTGTTAAAATAAGTGATTTTTAGAAATATTCACACACAACACTTCTTCACACCTCACAGTAGCAACTTCACGTTTGAATGAAACGCTAAGCGTTCGTTGCGCCAAAATATATACATTAAAACGTCTAGAACGTTCTGGGGCCTTCAACCTCTGTGGAAACGGGATAAAATATAAAAAATATCAGGCAGTAGCGCATATGCGAGAAAGAGATGAATATAAATTTCATTGTTCAGAATACAAGAAAGCAATGGAGCTCACGTCATTTTATCACATTCCGATTACGGAGAGCAATTTGTTCTCTATGATTGTTGTGCGTTTGAAGTTCGTTCTCGTTGATCAGTATTAAGTTGTTTAATTTTAATAAACACTAGACATGTGTCGTTATGAGTTTTTCTAATAACGTAACGAAGCCGTTGTCCGTTGTCAAATAACGTTGTGAAAACTATCTATTTTGACAACTATCTATTTCGACAACGTCTCGTGTAGAAGGCGCCTTATAACGTGATATCTGTTGCAGTTACAATTGATACTAAACATACAGTCAACTTTCTTTCGTACTTATCCAGGCTTAGGCTTAGGTTTTTTGCAATAAGAAAGTAAGTACTTGATATTGTCAAAAGAGTTAGATTTATTTACAATTATTAACACTATAGATGAAAATTACTTATTGTTCAATTCAACACACATACAAAATTTAACGACTTTAGAAAAAAAATTGGCCAAGTGTGAGTCAGACTCGCCCATGAAGGGTTCCGTAGTAACTATAATAATATAATATAATATGTCTATTTATTTGACGAATAAAAAAAAATCTTAAAGACTTCTTAAAACTAGCTTATTTACATTTTTACAACTACGCTAAATAACTTTGTTTTTCATAGTGTTTGTATGAATTACAAAGTTATATTTGCGGTTTTAGAAAATATGCTGTATCTCAAAAACTGCTGACCCGATTTCGTTCAAACCAATTTTGGTTGAAATTTTACATTAAGATCTACAGACATATATTTTGTTAGATTTTTCACTCCATTATTATAGAAGTTAGAGGGGGAGGACACCCATTTTACCACTTTAGAAGCTTATATCTTTTAAACGATTGACTTTATGAAAAAGTGGTTTTACAAACCCTAATATCATTTTTAAAGACCTGTCTATAGATACCACACACGCATAGGTTTCATGAAAAAAAATATTTACAGTTCTAGTTCCATGTTCACCCCCCTTTATTTAAAATATTTTTTAATTTTTTTCTTAAAATCGGAAAGCGGTTCACAGAATACATCTACCTACTAAGTTTCACATGTATAGTTTTAATAGTTTCGGAATATAATGGCTGTGACATACGGACGGACGGACAGACAGACAGACAGACGGACAGACATATCTAAACTATAAGAGTTCCTTTTTTTGCCATCCGGCTACGGAACCCTAAAAACAATCGTGGAGAAATGGGAAATGGAACACTTGCGGGTATCAAGGTCAACACCAAACTCAATTTTCAAATAATATTTTTTAAGTGGCGAAAGGTACTCATTCAATTATCGACGTTCGTGTTTATAAGATTCGTCACATTATGCAATAAATCATAACCATCCATCTTTGCTTTTGTGCGAACGAGACGCGCTACCTTTCCTATATTTTTCTCGCTCTAACCGTTGCGATACCGCTACGTAGCCAACTTCAACTACGATATCTATTGCGTGATTTCTAGAGCGTTGTGAGATAGCTACGGTTATTATGCGCTACAAAACAACCGATGGTTGTTACAGCTGCAGTTATTGTCATAACGTACGTTGTGAAAATAGATAGTTATGCTTGGTTAGAAAACGAGTGATGGTTGTAAACTCAAATAGATAGTTGTACAACTATTGATGTTACAAAACGGCCATCGCTAATAAACACGACTCATAGTGTACTGTGTATTACATTCTCTTTGAACACGACTGAAAGGTTATTTTTAATAGATTCTTTGATTTAGTCTCGAATTTATTTTATGCTGCTTAAGTTTTTCGATTTAAACTGTTTGTAAAACATAGAAAGATTTCAGATGAAAGCGCAGTATCTTAGAGCATAGTATTGATGTAGCATGTAGCCAACCTCTTCAATGAGTTTCATGCAAGGATCTTGTATTATACCTACTAACGTTTTATGCATGAGCTGACAATTTTATGGATGGAAATGAATCTGACGGGTACATAAAAATCCAATACAAAATAAAATCAATGAATAAAATGAAAACAAACATTGATCGGATGAAACTAAAGCTGTAGCAAACCATATGTATTAGGTAATAAGTAACGGGTGCGCCTTCAAGTACCGAGTAACGAAACGTTACTCACGAATGGATTTCATTACTCGCATTTTTCGTTACAACTGTTTCAAATCGCACAAGTACCGTTGATGCGAATCACGAATGTTGAATGCGCTGTCTTGTTCGTGTGTTTTACGAATGCGCGCGCGTTGTATTGAAAAACATACGTTATAAAGAACGATGAATATTTACTAAAAAAGCAGATATTTGGAAATTCTTCATCCAAGTTTTTCACTTTGTTTTTACTGCATTGTTATAATTATGTTAGTGTGATATATCATTTATCATTCTCAAATAATATTTAAAAAATCTTTCAAATAAACATTAAATTCTCATATAGGTATTATATCCATTGTAAATTCAGTTGATTTCGTCTCAGTTTATTTGTAGTTGCAACCTTTGCATATTAAATCAAACTAAACTTAGATTTATAAAATGCATTTTATGTATAGATGACGCCAAATAACTTGGCAAGGTTTTGGCGTAGTGGGGGTAAGTTCGCGCATCGTGCACGTAGTGTAAGAAAAAAGTGGTCACTTTTACTGCTTGCCATTATTCTATGGTTATTGCCATCATTTATTTTTAATCATATCTGTTCAGAAGAATGTTAAAGAAAGATTAGGAATTTGTTCGTTAATTCGGTATTATAAATAAAATAGATATAATACATAAATACATTTAAAAGTGAAAAAAATGTATTTAAAAAAAAAACATTAAAAATATAATAAAGAATAATATGTTCTCGTCGGCACAATTAGTTAATAAACCCCTACTACTACCCCTTTTTTTCTTCTTTTTTCCCGCTGTCCTAAAGACAGTGACGAATTCGGAATTTCAACCTTCCTTAACTATAGTATCTAACTGTTCTTTCTGACGTTTTAATAGTCTGCGTAAAACGGTATTTGGTCCTGGCATTGAAATCAAGGTAACAAAAAATAAATTTAAAACAACAACTCGTAACAAAAACAAAGGGTACAACTTTCGTGTACGCAAGTGTATTCGGGAGCAAATTGAACGAGAACTACTGACGCACCAATCCCGCGCTCGGAGCGGCGCTACGTCATACCCCGCGTTCCGCTGACAACCGCTGACACCTAAAAATCGACTTCTGCGCTTGAACGACTCTTGCCAAGTTATTTGGCGTTACCTATACATGTCACATATACTAAGATATGTTTTTTTTACAAATTACGAACGATGCGACGCCGCGACGTCATACTATACTAATACGCAATAGTCTTGTGTAGTACGTGAACGATGAACGAATAGGTGCCGAATCTTTGCACTGTACTAAAAGAACCGTTTCCGAACGCTGGCTTGTAATCGGTTCTTTCTAGCTCTTTTCGTACTCGTTCATTCTAAACCGTGCGATCGTAATGTGCGAACGAGAAATTAAATACAGTCACTAAATTAAACACAGATTGGTTGACAGAAACGTTATACGAATTCGTTCTGTCTGAATGAATGAGAACCGTTTCAGATTCACATTTGAATGGTAAAAAATATCTCTGTTTAAATTATACATAATCCTAATATTATGTTTACGCTATGGTAATAAGAGATAAATAAATACGAGGTCTTTGATAGTACCTACTTAAAGAGCGTATTTGCTCTGTGGTCCGCGCTGTGCTCTAAGGAGTTAAGGACCGCCGAGAGCGAAGACCGAATAGAGCTATTAGAACTAATAGAATGAACTAGTTCACTGTCCGAAATGAACAAGTACGGAGTGATCTCCAAACTGACCAAGCAAGCTCAAGACTAATACGCAATACGACTCGATACGTTGTTGCTATATTATGACGTATCAAAAGTAACGAGTAACGTAACGATACGATAGTAACGAGTACTAATGGATATAGTAACGAATACATACGGGTATGGTTTATTTTCGTTACTTTTACACCTCTAGATGAAACATTATTTGTTTCAGTAATATTAGCCTATTTTCTTTTATAACAACATTTTTGTTTTACTATTTTTATTGACAAGACATAAGACAGCATTCGTTGCTAGGGATGTAACATCGCTCATAAATGTCATTTATTGAACGATATATCGAATATTTTTCGAAGTTTTAAAGGTGATGGTGATGGTCGAATAAATATGAATTATTAACACAAATGAAACTTCTCACACGAGTGCTTCCTTTGTTTGTGGTCAACTCTCCTCATTCATAAGCATCAGGACACCTTGTGCTTGTTTGCCTGTGCATACGGTTGTGCTCGTACTGTAGGTATTTTTAGTAGTGGTAGGTCTTTCTCTGCCCTTTTCCTGTCCGTAATAGTAGTACCTTTTTCATGTGTCAATCGCAACTGGCACTATGGCCACAATGGGAGCTACTTTGAAAGAGCCTCTGACGTACTCGTCCCGTACTTTAACCAATTCGTTCGTTTAACAGAAATGAAACATATTATATTACTGCCGTGATTCTTTAAAAGGCAGTCATCTGACAATTTACCGATTTTGAGTTAAACATTGAGCGGCATCAGGCAAAAAAGGGCACTGGTATCAAAACCACTTCACAGCTTTTTATGAAAAAAAAAAAATATCTCAAAGGCTAAATAATCTTCAGAAAAAGGGGTTAGACAGGGTCGACGCGCCTTTTTTCCTGATGTCATATGATATGATATTTTAATGTTTAACTCAAAATCGGTAAATTGTCAGATGACTGCCTTTTAAAGAACGCACGCACGGCAGAATAGTAATCAATCTTATATTATTTTTAAATCATTTTCAAGTAACTTTTTATTAATATATATTGATATTTAATATTCTAAATATATCTATAAGTTTATTTTAGTTATAAATAATATTTTTATTTGTAATAAACCTTCTGCTTTAAATATAATTATTATTTATTAACTACTTAATTTATTTTTTATGCACCTGTTATCTCGTTACCACACATGGTTGACTGGTACAGAATGCCTAAGGCATTGAGTGCAACGTACCTTTTGTTTTGTATAGGTTTAATAAATAGATAAACATCAATGTTTATGAGCGATATATCAATGTTTGAGAAATCGATATAACATTGCATCCCTATGGTGAACGCAGACCTAGCCGCACCGCAGTCCCTACAGTCCCCGCAGTCATCGCTTTTTGTTAATGGCCTCGCACATCTAGCCGCGCCGCAGTCTCTACAGTCGTTCCCGTCAGTGTTGCCAGATTTTTGAAAGCATTATCTGTACCGAAGATTCAAAAATCTGTATAAAATCTGTATTTGGTATTGGTATTTTGCTCTTTTGTGTATTTTTATCTGTAGGTGCTATAATAGGGAATAAGCAAGTAATTATTTATACGAGAATAAGTAATTTTATTATAAACCGTTGACAGAGATTCTCTGTCTACTTTATAACTCTGGCAACACTGCGCGCCGTGGATGCGAATGACGTCATCCGCGCTGCGTGCGGATGACGTCATCAGCTGCGGCTAGGGGAGTTCGGTCGTTTCAGGGACTGCGGCGACTGCGGCGCGGGTAGGTGTGCGAGGTTGCATAGAACTTCATATAAAGAATTCGAATGCAAAGACTGCGGCGCGTGCGGTGCGGCTAGGTCTGCGTTCACCATTATTCATACCCGAATGACAACATTTATAGAGTACTCAGTACAGTTAGGTAGGTACAGTTTTATATTGACAACATTGACAATGACAGCTGTTCATCTGTCTAGTCAATTTCAAACAAAGTTTGGTGTTTTTATTTCGGATTCGTGTTATTTATAAATAAAACGACCTCGATCATTGCATCCTTTATTTATCTAACAAGTCTTAGAAATAACGCATGCCGACAGCCTTTGAAGTCTATGTCGTAATACTTTTCGTAGAAGTCCTGTACTAGCTCTTCAACCTGAAAAAATGTCAAACGATATAACATTACAGAGTAAATGTGACTCGTGCGGCGAGATTGCCCACGAACCGTTCATAGAGTGTGTTGAATGTGAAGCAAATCTATGCACCGCATGCTTCGCGTCGGGCCAGGAGGTGGGTGCTCACAAGAACGATCACAAGTATGCGGTGCGACGGAACGAGTTCCCTTTGTTCGACAACTGCAACTGGTCGGCGAAAGAAGAGTGCAAACTGCTCTCTGCTTTATCTACATACGGCTTTGGGAATTGGGAAGAAATATCAAAGAGTGTACATACGCGTTCTAAACTCGAATGCCAGGAGCATTACAAAAAGTATTACATAGAGAATGTCCAGTACAAAGAATTGCAGCTGTTACCTGAAACTGAACAATCATTGTTTCCAAAACCATTGATACCTTATTTGTACAGTACAGAAGTGTGCGCCAACCCACCAAGGAACAACAATGCTGACCAGCATTTGGCCGGCTACAACGCATACAGGTCTGAATTTGAGCTCAGTTATGATCACAATGCAGAGAGTATTTTTAACATTGAAGATAGTTACTCAGATGACGATGATGACGACGACGATTGTATGGACTCACTAAAAGTGTCTCTAGTCAGCTCATTGAATACCAGACTAAGAGAGCGACGGAGGAGATACAAGATCATACAAAATCATGGTTTAATAATGCCAAACAAATTAATATCCTGGCTACAGAAATATGACAAGACACTCACAAGACAGAAGTCCGAGAGGCTGCTTTCATTCATGCAGTTTATGACTGGTATGCAGTTTGATGCATTCATAGAGTCAGTCAGTTTAGAAAATGAGCTAGTACAGAGAATATCAAGACTATCAGAGTATCGCAGGAATGGCATCAAGACTTTATATGCAGCTAAGTTATATAAACAGTTGAAAAAGGAGAATGATCTAGTTGTAAAGGAGCAGAAGCATGCTACAACTGTTATGGCAAAAAAATACGAGAGCCAGTCCCCTGTCAAGAACACATTGATCTTTGGAAAGAATAATCAGTTACTAAAGTACAAGAGAACTTCAATGCCATTGGAAATCGTTGATTTACCTGGCTTCAACCGACTCTCCGAAGCAGAGAAGGTTCTATGTTCCAACCTCAGACTTGTTCCAGAAAATTACTTAGAGATTAAACAACAACTAATTACTCAAAATAGTAAAATGGGCTTCCTTCGCTTGTTAGATGCAAGGAGAATAGTGAAAATAGATGTGAACAAGACTAGGAAGATCTATGATTACCTGTTGTATGAAGGGTTTATATCTAAGCCACAGTAAATAAATAAGTTTAATGTTTTTATAAATAATGCTAGTCTTTCATTTATTTTCATAAAAGTTGCTACAGATTATTTTACAGTATACAGTTCCTTGATTAGTTACCAAAATGATGTGAAATTATTTTATTTTGTTTCAATATACTGCAGAAGTAAATGTATGTGACACATGTGAAATTTGGCAGGGTGAGTTGAGGGGATCTCAATGTATTCTCCATTTTTGCATGATGTGACCATGATGCAGGTCCTTTAATTAACCAAGGCTGATGTGATAGTGATGAAGAAAATTAAGTAGTTAGCATTATTAATTTTTTTACTAAATGTGGAAACAAAAAAAGAAACAATTGGCTATTTATCAAGATGCATGTATTACTTTCTTTTACACTATAATTATCTACTCCACAAGTGGTCAAGAGAATTTAAGAGGCAGACACAGTGTACCACATCCTGGCATGGCCAAGGTCATGTATCTGAAATCTAATCACCTTATTTAGTTGTTAATTTGTGGTTAAAAAGATACAGGGGTATATTGGTGGCCAAGATCAATCAATTAAGAGTAATTGATTGATCTTGGCCACCAATGTATCAAACATACGCTTGTCTAAATCTTAACATACAGAGGTGGCAGAGGAAGCGGATCTGTTTTCGTCTTTGATTTAGTCGCCAAATAATTAAAGATGATTTCAATCTCTTAAAGGTCTGTGTAAAGTTGATGCAACCGCATGCTCAGAAAAAAAACGGGGATCGAGTATTGGAGGTGTTTCTTGGGTGTAATTGCGGGCTGTAAGGTGAGTTGTTAACTTCTTTAAAATGGCAGACTCAAAAATTAAAAAAAATTAAAAATACATAGAAGTCGGAAATTTTTTACGCTTTTTAGTGGCTGTCGGTTTGTAATTTCTCTAGTTACAAAAGCCAAAATGTCAACTACTTATCACCTTTTAAAAAATATTGCTTTTTCCGGTGCAGAGCCGTTAATTTTTGAGGAATTCCCCTGGTACATCACCATCAGCTCTACTTCACCATATGCATTGTGTCGATCATAAAGTGCTTAACATCTATATTCAAGTAATCTAATCGCAATCCACGAAATACTTATTATTGAGTAGTTTCGGTGGCCATCTGTGGTTTTCACCATCAGTTCCACTTCCTTAAATGGTGCTTTTCCAGAGCAACTGCACAAGGTACTATAAGAAATACCCAAAACGCTATAGGCGTGCCTATAATATTTGAAGAGTTCCCTCGATTTCTCCATGATCCCATCATCAGATCCAAACATGACGACAATGGGACCAACTAGAAAGTATACCCTTTCAAACAAAAAAAGAATTTTCGGAATCGGTCCAGCCATCTGCGAGTGGTGAGGTAACATACATAAAAAAAAAGGTTCAAGACGAATTGAGAACCTCCTCCTTTTTTTTGAAGTCGGTTAAAAATCTATTATAGTTTCTTAGAAAGTAGAGTCTCAAACTACAGATACAAAAATAATTTACAGAGCAATATTTATTGGATCCTCAATTCGTAAAAATACCTTCTTGGAATGCAATTTTCCGATGACCAAGACAAGAATAATAAAGATCGATAATTTCGACAAGGAGAATAGGAGTGCGTGACTCAAGCAAAAAAACTGGGTCTTAGATTTTTTACGTGGCGCACATTCATAGCAGATTATACACTAATTTGTTCCACTCATATTACTCTAGGAGCCAGTTTCTTGCTGGAGTAACATATTCGGAGAAAAGCCAGTTTTTACACAGCTTTGAAAAGCTAGTTTCAATATCTGTTAAGCGTATTGATTGTATTGGGGAATTATGTTTGTCTTCATTTCGATACTGAGAATACATTGAACGCCCCTTGGTTTTGACTTCTGAAAATGATGATGGAAAATCGTGAAAATCATTTTACTAAGGGCTGTCTTTTAATAGGATACTCACTTTAAAACCAAACTTCTGATACAGAAATATGGCGGAATTTGTTGGTGATACATGCAGTGTGACGTCCTTGCCTGTACAAGTCTGTAAAGTAAAATAAGTTTGTTATTCAATATTTTACACAAAAAATATAGTACAAAAACCTTCTCATGTTCAGGTAGGCTGTAGCCGAATTAAAAGCCATGTCTATGTAATATGTATTTGGTTATTCAACATGTTTGAATTTAGCCTCAGACTGAAATCTACAAGGTTCCCGTCTCACCTGATGGTAAGTGATGATGTCGTCAAAGACGGAGCACGCTTACCTAGAAGAAACTTATACACTCTTGACTTAAGCCCCCCAGGTTATAGCTATCGGGAAACACAGATGTGTGTTGTTCCTATTTACCCTTATGGTTTTAGTGATAAGTAACTTAATGGTTTTTTGCATGACTGGCCATAAACTTCATGTTTTTTATTTGTAAGACTGGCCATAAGTTTTTTTTTTGCAAGACTGACCATAAGTTTAATGTTTTTTTTGCAAGACTGACCATAAGCTTAATGTGTTTTTGCAAGACTGGCCATAACCTTAATGTTTTTTTTTTTGCAAGACTGACCATAAATACGTACCTGTAACAAGTGATAGAGCATGAAGGTAGCAATCTTGGCGTTCCTCCACTCCGGCCGGGTGAGCACGAAGGAGATGTAGGCCTCGTTGTGTCCCACGTCCGGCACGAGGAACGCGCAGCCGATCACCAGCTTCTTGTATGTCACCACGCAGCTGAACTCGGGGTATTGTAGGGCTTCGGTCACTGTAGGGATACTTACAGATATTAAAAAAGAATACTGAAAGAGTCAAATTTTGTTTAAATTATAAACTATTATTTACTTATTATATAATACTAGTCATATTATAAAGAGGTTAAATTCCTTTGTAAGTTTGTATGTAGGGGGTAATCTCCAGAATTAATTATATAATTCTAAAAAATATTTCACTGGTACTAAGGTGCATTATTTTTTAGTGCTAAAGGCTGTAAATTATTTCTAAATTCACGCGGACAAAATGCTAGTATTATACAACGTGTAACGGAAAGGGTATATACATACCAAGGGCACGGCTTCTTTGGATGATATCAAACGATATTGGAAGGGTTCCAACTCAAAATAAAATACTCTAAAAATTGATACCAAATTTTCGGTATCGTAAGTTTCTATTGAAATCATAACAAACGTGTCACCGCAGTACGTAGGTCAATAACTTTCCACGTTACTTGCAAATATCACGATAAATCTCTTCCGTAATTCTGTGCGCCTAGTACTGTAGTAGCCTACCGCACAGGTGGTGTTCTTTTGTCGGTCTCATTACTTCCGAACATATAGAGATAGGATTAAAAAACACTTCCAATATCGTTTGATATTACCCAAAGAAGCCGTGCCCTTGGTATGTATATACCCTTTCCGTTACACGTTGTATACTTTAGTGTACATCTTACAATATTTACAGATCTTAATATTCTGTGTAAGGAGTTCTCAATTTACGCCTTTTAATATCTTATCTTATTCTGCGCTATTGGCTGAATGCTGTTTTTTATTTATATTTCTCGTGCAAACCAGATATTAAGAGCGTTATCGGTAAACGGGCCGCCCGTGATTTAGGTATCGACTAGCTCCCGATGCGTCTGTGTGCATTCGCACGGCACACGCGTGCGTGCTGTACTTCTAATAAAGACAAACCTGTTTTGATCCTTTTTGCCACAACATTTAGTTAATTAAGGAATAATATTAATTCAGATTACTCAAATGTTGGTGAGTAAATAGGTTTTTGAATTTTGATGCATAGGATGAGTAGATGCGAAATAAAATAAAGGTAAATAAGGCATGACATGTCATGGTATGGTGGCATGGGTAAGATAAAAGAAAGACGTATTTGTTTTAATTGAATCATTTAATATAAAAAAACTACAAATTATAAAATAGTTTCCCTGGCAAGGACGGGCTTTTTCTGGGATCATTTATTTCGGGAAGAACGCACTCATAATAAAATTTCGTCAAACGGGGGACCGTGTTCTCTTTCCAAAATTGAACGTATTTATAAATTTTTAGGGTTCCGTAAACGAATGGCAAAAAACGGCACCCTTATAGTTTCGTCATGTCTGTCCGTCCGTCCAAATGTCACAGCCATTTTATTCCGAAACTATTAGGACTATACACATGAAACTTGGTAGGTAGATGTATTCTGTGAACCGCTTTCCGATTTTAAGAAAAAAGTAAAAATATCTATAATTAAGGGGGGCTCACCATATATAGAATGAAACTCAAAATATTTTTTTTTCATGAAACGTCATTTTGACAATGTCATTGAGATGACATTGAGGTTTCTAAAACCACTTTTTCATACAGTCAATCGTTTAAAAGATATACGCTTCCAAAGTGGTAAAATCTGTGTCTCCCCCTCTAACTTCTAATAATAATGGAGTGAAAATTTTAAAAAATATATATTCTGTAGATCTTAATGTAAACTTTCAACGAAAATTGGTTTGAACGAGATCGGGTTAGCAGTTTTTGAGATATAGCATATTTTTTAAAACCGCAAATATAACTTTGTAATTCATACAAATACTATGAAAAACAAATTTATTTGGCGTAGTAACTCTACGGAACCCTTCATGGGCGAGTCTGACTCGCCCTTGGCCAATTTTATATTTTTAATACTTTCTTGGAAAATTCAGGACCAGTGTACACTCCAAACAAACATATATTTTTATTTGTTATATTCAGTTGTCCTTGAACTTGATAATACGAGTCATATACCAGTAAAATAGCCTATGTATGTCCAAATATGACCATGCGTTTAAAAGACATGGTGGAAGGAAAAATCTTACATACGTACATACATACATGAACCCTAAAAACATTACACTCCTTTTTTGAACAGCTTGTAATTTCTCCAACATTTTATTTTTTTTATTTCGTGTACCTCCAATGTCACCATAGTAATACTTTTTCGGCCCATCACCTAAAACTTAAAAGAATTACATATTAACTTAATAGCGTGCGACATTAGTATGTTTATAATTCAAACGAACAAAATCAAACAAAAAGTAATAGTGTAAAAAAAAAACTTACGGATCAAAACGAGTCAGGCGTAGTATAACTCGCCGGCGCAACTATATTTTTATTGTCCTAGGATCGTAGCGCGAGCGACATAGGTCCAACGTCCGAGAGCGCCACAGCGCGACTGTCCGGCACCCCTTGTCGCTGCGTTATTTATTAGTAACTTTGAAATTGTATAGTTAATATAATATTTTTTTTTACTCATTTTTATTTGTCTGAACTCGTTTTACAAAGTGTTTTTTTTTTTAATTATTTTAGCATTCCATATCAAATAAAAATTATGTTTTATTTCGTACAATTTAGGTTACGAAAATATTTTTTTGAGGTACTTGATGAAGTAAAATTAATTTTCTATTCTATACACCAACAATGACAGTATTTTACCTATTTATCTGTATTTTTTCCAGACTTCCAGTATTCACTGTTGATTCATAATTTCATTTCGAAGTTCAGTCTTACCATAAAATCTTAAAAACATGAGTTTAAAGTATGGCTGTAGGTATTTCGATAAACATTAACGTTTTTCTATATATATTTTATAGACATACGATATAAAGATATGCTTTATGCGGTGCATAAATTAGTTTCTTTTATAAGTGTTGGCATTTAGGAGTAATTTAACATTTAAAATCCCCGAAATTACGCGTATGGCCAGTTTAAAACGAGAGCACTCTTAAAAGGACTCCGGCAACGGCCCATACTTCATCCGGCCCACTTTTCAACCCTACAGACAATAATAATATGAATACTAAATTAACTGGTAATAAATACTATTTACTATAACAACATCAATATCAATATTGATCATGGGAATACCGAGATAACAGAGAGATAATAAAAACGCTTTTTAGGTTATGAAAAGAAAAACATTAAAGGTCATTGAGAAATAAAAACTACTTTTAGTTTGAATTAAGTTCTTTTTTATTCATTTTCATAAATAATGAATAAATCATCTAAAAAGTAGGAGTATTCACAGCGGCGTAAAAGTATAAACGCATGAGTCTGTACGAGTTCGCGCCTTCACGGATTTTTTTTTTTCGTCCTGCTCATGGTTGGACAGGCGAAGGCCATAGACCATGCTGCCTCGTCTTCGAAGTCATTGTAAATTCCTTGAGTTTCTTTATTTCTTGATTACTTCCATATGATCCATAAAAATATTATTGAGTTTCATAAGTCAATCCGGTATATATCTTCTTTAGTTTTATTTATTTTATTCTTCAGTAATCCCAATATTATACGTCTTCAGTAAATTATTAACTCGAGCAAGTCCAAGTCGATTAAACGTCATTAGTTCAAGTCAATTTTGTCAAATCCAAATGTTATAAATTCTTCATTCCATGAGATTGTCTTCAATTATTACTGTTAGTATTCTGTCTATCATGTCAGTTCAGGTCGTCGTCATCTTATTTCTAGTCAGTTATTCAAAATATCATTTTATTTTACAGTCAATCCGAGAGATTATACTTCTATATGTACAACAATATATATAATCTACTAAATATCACCTACTGTGCTCAATATGAATTTGTACAAACTTAAATATGTACAGCTATTTACAAGAAGATCCGTCATGCAACGCGGGACCATCTCAGAGGAACCATATATTTGAATAAGTTCGTCCAACAGCACAAGGCGCTGAATGCCGAAGGATAAACAATCGAAAAAGATGTGAGAGTTACTCTCTTCATGTAAATGACAGTAAGAACAGGTGGGACTTTCAACTATTTTTAAACGAAACAAATGAAAATTCAAACGACAATGACCAAAACGAAGCTGTAAAATAGTAGTGTAAAATTTCCTATTAATATAATTATTACCTTTGCAAAACCATGGAACACTATTGATGGGAATATTGAATGGAGCATACCATAAACCCTTGTTTTCTACATGTACTACATGATTCCAATGTATAATCCATTTTTGACGCATCCTTTGCTTTAAGATTTGAATTAGGTCAGAATAGGGCAACAGAGTGCCAAAAGTCATATTTTGAGTATCTGTATTATTGATAATTTAGCTAAATAATCTGCCTTCTCATTTCCTGTAACCCCTATATGGGATGGGACCCATATAAAGCTTACAGCAATATTGTCACCAACACAAAGATCAAACCACAGCTGTTTTATTGCATAAATTATGTAGTTAGTGCTAGCACATAATTTATGGTTTTCTAAATTTTTAGTACACTCATACTATCACTGACTGACTGACTGACTGATAAGCCATTTTCGACACCCTTGATTTTGATGTTTAATATGTTTTAAAGCAGCAAAAATCGCCACAGCTTCAGCTGTAAAAACACTACAATTCCTGTCTTTGAAGAAATTGGATAAACTGTGGTAAGTCCTGCAGAATATACAATTGTTTATGAGCCAATGAAGGAAATGAAAACAGAAGATTATTTAAGAGCTGACTGTTAGAAGCAAACAATTTCAGAAGAAATCTCTCTTTCAAGTAAATGAATCTGATAGAAATTGGAGGAAGATTACACTCAACTTGCATAACATTTATTGGAGTACTTTTGAAAGCACCTGCTATAAAACGAATGCTATTGTTTTGAATTTTTTCCAGCGCATCAACATGTTTTTTATCACCTGCAAAACATAGAAAACCATACTCAAAATGACTACGAATTAGGGACTTATACAGTAGTAACAAGATCTTTGGGTCAGCTCCCCAATATGTAGAGGTTAATGTTTTCAATACATTGAAAGCTTTGTTAGCTCTCTTGATGATATGGTCTATGTAGTTTTTCCAAGACAGATTATTTGTAAATATTACACCTAAAAATTTTGTTTGTAATGAAATAGGAATTAGAACATTATTGTAACTTATATCTGGTACTGTGGAACTATTTTTCCCAAAAACCATTAATTTTGATTTCAAAGGATTAACATTAAGATTCAAATATGAAAAAACTTTTTACCAAAAAATTAAACCGACTACTCCCAAAAAACACTGCAAAGTGAAAAATAACTTTAATTTCGGTAGTCGGTGTTTTTAATTATGTATTTTCGTTTTTGGCACCGACTTCCGAAATTAAAGTTATTTTTCACTTTGCAGTGTTTTTTGGGAATCGGTTTAATTTTTTGGTAAAAAGTTTTTATTTCACTCTTTTTAGTTGGTCTATTTTTAATTTACCTAGTTACAAGAGCCTAAATGTCAACTACTTATAACCTTTTACAAAATATTGCTTTTCCCAATGCTGGGCCGTTAATTGTTGAGGAGTTCTCCTGGTACTTCACCATCAGCTCTACATCACCATATGCATTGTGACGAGCATAAAGTGCTTAACATCCATATTCAAGTAATTGAATCGCAATCCACTCAATACTTATTATTGAGTAGTTTCGGCGGCCATCTGTGGTCTTCATCATCAGTTCCACTTCCTCAAATGGTACTTTTTGAGAGCAACTGCACAAGTTACTATAATAAATACCCAAAACGTCATAGGTGTGCCTATAATATTTAAAGAGTTCCTTCGATTTCTCCAGGATCCCATCATCAGATCCTGACGTTTATGAAAATGGGACCAATTTCAAAGTATACCCTTTCAATCAAAAAAAGAATTTTCCAAATCGGTCCAGCCGTCTTCGAGTAATCCATGATCATCAGTGATCGGAGTAGGTAGATTGATTTTTGGTACTTGTATCATAAATGCACACAGAAAGAATAACATGGATAAGCCATTTTCCCGGAAAGTAATTCCGGTATTTCCGGATTCAATTAAACATTGTTAATGTTGGTAGTGATATTATTCCTACTCAATTCAAAATTTAAAGGAAGGTATAAAAACTAAATTAATTCATTATTTATCTGTTGAATAATAAAAACAATCTAATTCCGATCGAAGCTTTAATTTTTATTTTTTTTTATTTTTTGCCTTTTATGGCTAGAACTTTTATAGATAGACATAAATTGTTGCACTTAAATTTAAATATTTTCATAGTGGTCATGGTAATTTGCATTAAGGGTAGAATAAAGAATAATATTGCTGATTTTATTACAATTCCTACCTTTTTTTTGAGGATGGCAAATCATCAAATGACTCCTTCCACTCTGGCAGAATAAAATTCCTACATAAGTACCGGTTTTTTTTTAATAATCCACCAATTCCGGAGGAATGTCCATATTAATATATACGTTTCGGATCAATGACCCCATTTCAATCTACCTACTCCGATCACTGATGATCATACATTAAATAAAAATAAAAAAATATACGCGTCGAATTGATAACCTCCTCTTTGGGTCGTCGGTTGAAAATACTGATTCAACTTAGACAAAGCATCATTTATCTGACAAGCTACATTTGTTATGTTAGTCCCAGAGGCATAAACAACAAGATCATCAGCAAACTATAAATTTTTAACATTAGACCCCAATATCAAATTAAGGCGACGAATGTACAAAATAAAAATCAACGGTGATAAAATTCCTCCCTGACATACACCAACAGAAGCAAGCCTAGGTCCGTAAAGACAACCATTATATTTAACATAAACTTTTCTTTCAGATAAAAAATTATAAATCCATTGAACCAGTTTCCCTGGAAGCCCAGTAGAAAGTAGTTCAGCAGATAACACATCAATATTTATACTATTAAATGCACCAGCAACATCAAAAAATACAGAAACTAAAGAATTGTGGTTGGCTATACTATTTTGGATATCAAGCCGTAACGGCCTGGCCACAGCTTCCGGCGGTGCGAATTGCGGCGCGTCTTGCGGCGCGGCGGGCGGCGCGAATTGCGTTGGTATGCCACAGCTCGACTATACTCAGGTTTAGGTAATTAAAAAAGGGTAAACAAATCGTAAAAAGGGTTGTTTATACTTGACACTTTCTTCGTTAAAAATACGTTCTGACAAAATTCAATTTATTTTCGATTACACGATAGTTTTCTCTTTTGTTATAGTATGTTCAACTTTATCATTTATTCTTAAACTACTCTTCGTAGATTTAACTGCTTGAGCACAATTTTTTAGTTTGATTTATAAAATAATATAATATTTTGTATTCTGTCCATCATAAAGAGCCTAAAAAGACGGGTTCCCCAAACCTTTTAGAAAATACAACGAATTAGATAAAGTTGCTAAATTAAAGAGTACAATAGTGACGTAGTCTGGCAACTGAAGTGGCAGGTATTACGTTTAGTCGTTTAACCAGACGCCATTGTTGACAAACGCTCTCGACATTTATCGTACGTGTTTTTGTTGAATTGTGATATTATTAGCTTGTTTTTTGTTTTGTTTTTGTTATTTAGTTATTGTTAAGGTTTGTTATTAATTGTTATTCGTTTTTAAATTCGTATCGTGGAAAAATGAGTGAACCCGAGGCTGGTACTAGCCAGACCAACTTCGTACACACATTTCCATCACCAAAGAAGAAACGCTTCAAAACCGGACCTCTTTCATCATCTGAGAAACAGACATTGATAAATGTATTTAAATATGTAGAAGAAACATGGCCCAATTTAGTATTTTCCGTCAAAAACAGACATAGTGCAAAAAACTGATGAAATAATGGGTATCTCTGTACCAACTGTGTACAAGGTCATTAACCAGTACAAAACATCACATAGAGTGGAGTCTCCTCTTCCACCGGCAACAAAACCAAGTAAAATTGACAGTTTCGATGATATGGATTTAGCCGCAGTGAGGAGAAAAGTACATAAATGTTTCTTTTTGCAAATGAAATGCCAACTATTGAAAAAGTATTGGAAAGTGTCAATAATGATGACAGTCTACCTAATATAAAAAGAAATGTAATGTATAAGTTGATGAAGAAATTAGGCTTTAAATACTCCAAACGTAGTCGCAAGAGTATGCTTATTGACAAACCAGACATTGCAGTATGGCGTGTAAAGTATTTAAATGAGATTGCAAAATATAGAAGAGACGGGAAGAAAATATATTATTTGGATGAAACATGGGTCAATGAAGGTATGATAACAACGTTAATATGTTTTTAAAATAAATATTGTGCACCTTTGTAAATATCTTGTAAACTCATAAATATTGTTTTTGCAGGACACACTAAATCTTCAACATGGCAAGACACTATCATAACATCCTGTAAGGAGGCTCACAGGCAGGGTTTGTCTACAGGATTAAAGAATCCTAGCGGGGAAGGAAAGCGCCTTATTTTAGGCCACGTTGGTAAGAATATTACTTAAATAGCCTTTAATAGAAATGCCAAGATGATAATTTTATTTTATAAGCTTGTGAAAAGCATCATATATAATAAACTTAATAAATCACTTCTTTGTTTCTCCGATGGGTTGGGCAGAGGTGCACCTATAGTACACCCACATTTCACCAGGTATGATTAAGGTACACGTAATAGGGGCGAGCCTATTGCCATTAACCGGGCACAACTCCCGAGTCGAGGCTGCTACTGAAAATTCCAGATAGAAAAGCCAGTAACACTAACTGACCTGGGAATCGAACTGTGAACTTCATGGTCAGCTATGGTGCTCGCGACCACTAGACCAATGAGGCAGTCAATATATAATAAATTCACAATTTAAGTCAAGTACATATGAGATGCTCATATTACGAGAAAACCTAATTATTCATCAGTTGTTGAATTTATTTAAAACTATGTTTCAGGTTCATGTTCATCAAGTGGTTTTGTTGAAGGAGGTGAATTAATATTTCAAGCCACTAAGGGTGATGGTGATTACCATTCAGAAATGGGTGCACATAATTTTGAGAAATGGATCACCATAATTTTCACCAAACTGGAAAAGACTCAATTTTGGTGATGGATAATGCACCCTATCACAGCAGAAAAAAATAAAAAGTGCCAACAACCGCATCAAGAAAGGCTGATATTCAGAAGTGGTTAAATGAAAAAAATATTTCTTTTGAAGAAGCATAATTAAAAGCACAGTTATTAATAAAAGTTAAATATGAAAAACACAAATACCAATCCTATGTTGTGGATGAATTAGCTAAGGAAAATGGTGTTACAGTATTGCGCCTGCCGCCATATCACTGTGAGCTCAATCCAATTGAATTAATATGGGCTCAAGTTAAGGGGTTTGTAGCTGAGAAAAATAAAACTTTTAAAATGGCTGACCTAAAAATTCTTTTGCCAGAGGCTTTAGCTAGTGTAACTGCAGAGAATTGGAAACAATGCCAAGGCCATGTTATAAAAGAGGAACAGAAAATGTTTAAATTAGACAAAATAATGGATGATACCACTGATCATTTTATTATTAATGTGACAGATAGTTCATCAGATTCAGAGTCAGAATAGAGGCTATTAATATGTGATTATAAATAATATGAAATCTTTGAAATAAAAGGTTTTGCATCTATGAGTCACGTGGTTTTTTTTGTTTACCCTTTTTTAACTACCTAAACCTATGGAGTATAGCTGCGATCGCGGCGGCGACAGCGGTGGACCGTGGACGTATTTAGAGAACGGCTAAACTATTAAAATAGCCCTAACAAAAGTGGCACGGTATTGCCTTGAAACAAATACGTTCTTAGTTCAAGATTCATTAAATCAAGAACAAAACTTTTTACCAAAAAATTAAACCGACTCCCAAAAAACACTGCAAAGTGAAAAATAACTTTAATTTCGGTAGTCGTTGTCTTAAGTTTTGTATTTTCGTTTTTGGCACTGACTTCCGAAATTAAAGTTATTTTTCACTTTCCAGTGTGTTTTGGGAGTTGGTTTAATTTTTTGGTAAAATGTTTTTATTTCACTCTTTTTAGTTGGTCGATTTTAAATTTACCTAGTTACAAGAGCCTAAATGTCAACTACATACTTATATTCATTTACAAAATATTGCTTTTCCCAATGTTGAGCCGTTAATTGTTGAGGAGTTCTCCTTGTACTTCACCATCAGCTTCACTTCACCATATGCATTGTGACGAGCACATTGTGCTTAATAACCACATTCAAGTAATCGAAGCGGAACACATGAAATACTTATATATTGAGTAGTTCCAGTGGCCATCTGTGGTCTTCATCATCAGGTCCACTTCACAAATTGTGCTTTTCGAATGCAACTACACAAGTTACTATAAAAAATACTCAAATCACTATAGGTGTGCCTATAATATTTGAAGAGTTCCCTCGATTTCTCCAAGATCCCATCATCAGATCCTGATTTCGTAACAATGGGACCAACTAGAAAGTATACCCTTTCAAACAAAAAAAGAATTTTCCAAATCGGTTCAGCCGTTTTCGAGTACTCGGTGATCATCCATAAAAATAAAAAATAATAATAATATACGCGTCGAATTGATAACCTCCTCTTTTTGTCGTCGGTTGATAAGAGCGCACCCAGTTAACCAGAAAAGGAGAGAACTTGGCGAATTTCACATTCTTTATTATGAAATATCCCGATAAATTGATTGAATACTAGCTTTTGCCTGCAACTTTGTTTGCGTGGGAGGTTTTCCCGCGTTAATCCCGATCCCGAGGAAATTAAGGGATAAAATCTATCCTATGTCCTTCCCAGGGTCCTACACCATTCCCATGCCAAACATGTAAATCGATTCAGCGGTTAAGGTGTGAAAAGGTAACAGACAGGCAGAAAGACAGACAGACAGAAGGACAGAGTTACTTTCGCGTTTATAATATTAAGTATGGAGAATGGATTTTTGTTTTCGTTGGGAAAATCATCGAATGACTTCTCCCGCTCTGGGTGGAGCGGAAGGGAGTGTCAGACTTCTACTGACTAAAAACCCACCCTGTTCCTTCAGGTGCCCTTAAGTTCTGGGGCCGCGGTATCTCGTTAGAACTTTCCGCAACCCCGGATGGATAGCTTCTGCTCGCAATTTCGTTCGGGTGGAAGGTTTAGGTGTGAAAAGGTAACAGAAAGACAGACAGACAGACATAGTTTCGCATTTATAATATTAGTACGGATGGAGTATGAAATATTGGCATTATTTTCTTTAGACTGATATTTTAAAATTCATTATATCTTTTGAATGGAATGTCCGATTTTAATCATTTAAAAAGTATTTTACAGGTATTGAAACAGTATTTAATAAAATATCATTTACTGGGATAAGGATTAATACAGAGGTATAAATAATATTGTTTAAGATGGTTTAATTATTGTCGGCACTTTTATCACCTTTAAAATGTAAAAAGTAATTATAGTGGCATAACTACAGTAGTTGGATATGTGATATAGCAGACTTTTTTGTAGATATTGATACGATCTATAGTTCTGTAAAACATTTTTTGTTCTATCATCAAAAGCTTCCGCAGCTGACGCGATGACAAATTTTTTATGAATTTTTTTTTCACACCTTGGGTTACATTAAATCGATCCAGTAGTGTTTGTGTGAAAACGTTACACACATACATAAATACATACATACAAAAACATAAATGTTTTCTCTTTATAATATTAGTTTAGATATTATATACTATAATACATGAAGACTTGATAGATTTGACATCCATATTTCTGGTCTACTCAGTATTTCACTAATAAATTGTTCAGTATCCATTATATTTATAAACTCAATGCGCGTTTAAAACAAAATTATTTGTTTGTGTCGCGCGAGGCCTGAATGCGTCCACCGCTTTGGCCGCGCGCGCCGCTCTGAGCTGTGGCCACCTCGATACTCGCTAGTTAAAGATGTGATAAACGACTTAAAACTTTTAACGAACTTATTCGTTTATTTTTTATCAAAAGTCACTTACGTAAACTGCTTAATACGCTTATTTACTTTCTTACATTAAAAATAATGAAATTATGTTGTTTGCTTTTTTAGTTGGTTAAGTTTAAGTATTGGTTTTTAAACGAAATCAATGAATTTTCTTTCGTACTTGGCAGGCTTAGGACTGACTGAATGAATAATATTATATAATTATGAAACTTTACTAAGTAGGTTAGTATTATTCTAAGATCTGTATTTATTAATAACTTGTCAAATAATAAATTACATTTTATTAAATTCAGGCGTACTTAAAAGTTCATTGATCTATTATATGTACATTTTAATTATTTACAAAATTTCCATTATTTCCTCAAACCATCAAGTCATTTATTCACATTCAGAAACATAATTTTTTCTACTTTGCTCGTCAACAACCGGGTCCTCCATTCCGATATTATGTTAAAATCGGAATACGATAAAGTTTTATTACAAAAATTACACACAGCTGTTTTAGTCGCATGATTTCTCAAAAAAAAGTTCCAAATTATGTTATTCGAACTTCTACTCGTCATTTTGATACAGTAGTTATTCGAATTTACAGTTTAATTAGCTCACCAATTTGTTTTTGTAGAAAAAGTAGTCAAAATTAACACAATTACTTACACTATAAACTATTTACACTATTATTAACACAATTACCTATTAAACACAATTAACTACACCTAAAAACTATATTATATACAAGTCCAAAACTCACAGAATTATTTCCTTGGTAAGAAACAATTCACCACATGAAATAATGTTTTACACTATTTATGTTTACGTAAACAATTCCGAGTCACAACTTTTAATCAAATTGTTTCGGAAATTCACAAAACATGACGCTTTTCACCGGGCGGAGGAAACGCTACTAAACGTAAAAAGCAAAATAAGTGATAAGCAACCCGTTTAAATTAAATTGGCGCTTTTAAAAGTGAACAACGGAAAGCATATTTAATTTGCTAGGTTTACCAATTTTGAGTAAGTTAACGCGATTCAGCACATAAACAAAAGATGTAAATATTTTAAACCTTCAATTTCTTGTATTAAGGTCGATTTTCGCATAATCATTGTTTACTATCGATTAAAATTGAATCAGGCGCCATCTATCAGTTGTTACATAATTCACTTGAGCACGTTCTTACTTACGTGGTTATGAAAAGAAATTATCAAAACGCGGTTGCGTTTTAATTTTAACAAAAAGCGGAATAAACAGATAACTTTAAATGCTTTTATAAACAAGTCTGCTTATTCGTTTATTTTAAATAATATGTTATATTATATGCTTTTCGTTTAAACGCCCACCTCTGTCGCTAGTACATTTGTTTCATTCGCGCACCGCGCAGCCCGTCGCCGGCGCGATTCGCTCGACTCGCCGCCCGACGCGCCGCAGTTCGCGTCGCCGGTAGCTGTGGCATACTTCATAGGTTGCCTACCATTTGTTTTCGCCGCTCACCGCTAGACGCGCCGCAATTCGCACTGCGCCGAGCTGTGGCCAGGGGGTAACTGGGAGATGCTTTCTCTAGTAGAACGACGTCTTCTAAATCCAAACTGATTGGAAGGTAATATATTATTTTTTTCAACATAAAATTCTAACCGTTGTTTCAAAAGTTGCTCAAAAATTTTTCCAACACATGATGTCAAAGCAATGGGGCGGTATGAATCCTTGTCCAATCTAGGTTTGTCAGGTTTTAATATAGGTACTAGGCAATCTGTCTTCCAACACGGAGGTATAACATTATTTTCCCAAAGACAATTTAGAATATTTAAAAAGACTTGTAAACAATTGTCACTTAACTTCTTAAATATTTTATAAGGAATGCCATCTAAACCAAAGGCTGTATCTTTTCTAGATAAAACTGTAGATTTTAGTTCTTGTAGTGTAAAGGGTTTTATCAAAAAGCAATTTGATTTTTTATTATTATTATTAACAATACTATTACTTTGTTTAGACACATAATCAGGAGTGTATTTTTGAAGAAAATCAAGAATCCAGCTGTCATTATTGCACAGTGAAGGTGTAAAAGATTTATTAAATCTTCTCATATAATTCCCGATTACTGAAAGAGGAGTACAACGATAAAAAGAATTACAGAAGGATGCCCAACTACTAGCTCTTTCTTGTTTTAGGGTAAGTTTTTTAAGAGCTTGTAATCTTTTAAAGTTTAAATAAGATAATTCAGAGGGATCATTTTTAAAATCTATGTATGTTTGTTTGGAATTTTGAACCGCTTCAGTACATTTAATATTCCACAAAGGTAAAAGACACCTTTTCCTTCGCTTGAATGGCGGTGGAGCATTTGTGTGACTACTCTGAGAAGAAAGAGATGACTGGATAGCGGAATTAAGTACTTTACAAAATAGAGAGTATGCTTCCAAAGGAGGAAAAGAATTGAAATCGAAATTAGACAACAAACTTTCGACTTTAATTTGGTACCCTTTCCAATCTACCAATCTATAATTAGGAAAGGTTGGAAAACGTGCCAAACCATTTGAGTTTAAATTGCCATTACTATAATTACCATTATTTAGAATCACATTTATTATTACAGGAAGGTGATAACTTCCGAGAGGATCATTATAAACAGACCAATCACAGTGTAAAGCCAAAGATGGACTAACAAAGGACAAATCAAGAGCATTTGGACGCCATGTTAAAGACCCTACAGTAGTTAGTTGAGCATCATTAATAAGAACCAGATTATTGTTATCAATTGTTTCCAAAACATCTCTTCCTCGAGGTGAAGTGGAGTGACACCCCCAGGAAATATGATGCGCATTAAAATCGCCAGCGAAAATCATTGGACCAGGAATGGATTTTATCAAAGCATCTAATTTGCTTTTACTAAATGAAGGATTACAATTTGTTGGACTATAAAAGCTAACAATGCTTATTTCTCTATCATTAACAGTAATACGAACACAGATATTCTGCAAAGAATTATCAGAACTATACTCGGAATTTTAATTCGATTCCAGATTTGACAATTTCAGTGTTGCAACGTTATGACAAGTACTAAATAGTGACGTTGCGAAATTATTCGATATGGAAATGGAATATTTCCGGATCGATTCTTCTCGTTTATAATTTTACTCTAGTAAACTAAGTATATCAGGAAATTAAATATTTCTGAACCGATAATTTAGTTTTGACGATTAACCTTTTGAACGCCAGAGTATGAACGTATCGCCGTACCCCTGACGCCAGGCCACTTTTTCTGTCAAATGACCTTCATAAAAAATAGGGATTCCAAAACTTATATCGATATACAACTGAGTTTTTATTTTCGTCTTTAATTTTCTAATAAACCGTACTCACGACACTGAAATTTTATTTAACCTGCCACTATATTCCAATATAGTAATCTTTACACAGCATTTAACAGAGACTTTATCAATGAAAAAGCAGATATTAGAAAACTAAAAAATATATTTATTACAATATGGTTACAACACTATTCAACATGACTTGTCTTGGTATTGTGACAATGGCGTTGCTTGCCAGTCAATTTTATGACATGCTCGCATCTGAATTAGGGATGTAGCAGTGTACCTACACGTTGGTTATCGATTCTAATAAGTATTCTTATCTAATATAATACCTATCCATATCTAATATAATACCTATCCATATCTAATATAATACGTATCCATATCTAAAAATACGCAAGGATTATATGTAGTAATAAAAACTTTTTACCAAAAAATTAAACCGACTCCCAAAAACACTGCAAAGTGAAAAATAACTTTAATTTCGGTAGTCGGTGTCTTTAGTTTTGTATTTTCGTTTTTGGCACCGACTTCCGAAAATAAAGTTATTTTTCACTTTGCAGTGTTTTTGGGAGTCGGTTTAATTTTTTGGTAAAAAGTTTTTATTTCACTCTTTTTAGTTGGTCGATTTTTAATTTACCTAGTTACAAACTATTGCTTTTCCCAATGCTGGGCCGTTAATTGTTGAGGAGTTCTCCTGGTACTTCACCATCAGCTCTACATTACCATATGCATTGTGACGAGCATAAAGTGCTTAACATCCATATTCAAGTAATCGAATCGCAATCCACTCAATACTTATTATTGAGTAGTTTCGGCGGCCATCTGTGGTCTTCATCATCAGTTCCACTTCCTCAAATGGAACTTTTTGAGAGCAACTGCACAAGTTACTATAGTAAATACCCAAAACGTCATAGGTGTACCTATAATATTTGAAGAGTTCCCTCGATTTCTCCAGGATCCCATCATCAGATCCTGACGTTTATGAAAATGGGACCAATTTCAAAGTATACCCTTTCAATCAAAAAAAGAATTTTCCAAATCGGTTCAGCCGTCTTCGAGTAATCGATGATCATCAGTGATCGGAGTACGTAGATTGAAATGGGGTCATTGATTCGAAACGTATATATTAATATGGACATTCCTCCGGAATTGGTGGATTATTAAAAAAAAACCGGAACTTATGTAGGAATTTTATTCTGCCAGAGTGGAAGGAGTCATTTGATGATTTGCCATCCTCAAAAAAAAGGTAGGAATTGTAATAAAATGAGCAATATTATTCTTTATTCTACCCTTAATGCAAATTACCATGACCGTCACAACACCAGCTGTCACATATAGCAGACTATGGCGTGTGAGACACTCCTTTTATACGCGTTTAACACCTACTTTTAAACAACAAATTTCTCGATATTGGTGGTTTATTTATATTAGTTTCATGCAATATAATATAGACGGAAGCTTAAACTTTTAAATTATATAAATAAAAACACACAAAAGTAATGGTTAAATTGTTTATTTCATAATATGGTGCGACGTGTATTTTGTCATATATTTGTGACGTTGGCGTTCAAAAAGTTAATTAACGATCTGAGACTTTTCTTTTATAATTGTGTGTGAAATAAATAAAAAAATGTGATCATGAAGGAACATGACAAATAAAACAGATGTATTATGGTAATAATTTATTTTATAAATTGTCGCCGTCATCGCTATCGCTATCGCTGTCACTTTCTGTAACATTTATTATAAATGTGTCTGTGATATTGTCAATTAACATATCTAGCCTACTCATTTTTTCCTCTTCTTTGACAACATGGGATACGCATTTAGACCATTCGGTAGCCGTAATTTTTTGAATGCCTTCCTGAAATAAATTTCTCACGTCTGTCAATTTGTAGGTTTTATTATTTTGAGCTACATGCCCCTTTACCTGCGCCCATATCAATTCGATAGGGTTTAGCTCGCAATGGTAAGGGGGCAGTCTTAAAACCGTGATCCCATGTTGTGCTGCCATTTCGTCTACAGCGTACTTATTAAAAGACTCGTTATGTGGAATCAGTTCTAAAAGCGTAGCTTTAACCATAGCTGGTTCGTAATAAATATTTTTATTTAAAAGCCAATCTTGAATGGCAGCTTTTTTCCAGCTCATTTTTGGTGCCGTTTCCAAATTTCGGGAGTGGTAAGGTGCATTATCCATCACCACAATTGAGTTTGGTCTTAATTTTGGTAAGACTCCAGCGAACCACTCCTCAAAACAAACTGCATTCATCTCATAATGGTAATCTTCACAATTTTTCTTTGCTTCAATAATCATGAGCCCCTCTTCCAGGAAGCCTTCTTCACTACCTATATGGCTAATTATGAGACGTTTGCCTTTTCCAGATGGATTTTTTAATCCAGTGGTCAGTCCCTCCAAAAACGCTTGTCGAGAATGTGACTTTCTTGTCCACCCAAGTTTTTTTTACAGTATGACCTTAAAATAAATATAGTACCTACGTAAGTACTATATTTATTTTAAGGTCATGTAAATGAACATTCAATATTACTATTAAATTTAATGTAAAATGTATATAAATTCATTTTGTGTGTAAATGTTAGCCTTACCTGCGTTAACCCATTTTTCATCTTGATCATATATATGTCTCCCTTCTCGTCGAAACTGACATATAGATCGCAAGTAACGCTGGCGCCATGTTATTATATCATTTCGATCAATAAGTGTGCTCTTGCGTGACCGTGCAACAAATTTAAAATTAAGATGCTTCAAAAATTTTCTGAGGGTGTCTTTGGAAATCTTGGGCATTTCTGAATCATCGTTCATCACTTGTAAAATCTAAAATAGTAAATTTTATAATAGCTTGGAATCATTACTTATATATAAAAGATGTAGGTATAAAATAATACTGTCTGACTGATTGACTAACCTTTGCAATGGTTGGAGGTTCATTTCGGTAAAAGAACTGATGAACAATTCTTCGTATTGCAGAGAATGTAAATTCATCAATTTTATCTTTGAAACTTCGCTTTGGTCCAGTTTTTTTTAGAAGGAGTTGGCGGCGCACCTTTATTTACTTCCTTAAAAACGTTACAAACATAGCGTGAGGTTATTCCCAATATGTCAGCAACTTTGCTCATACATTCATTTTCTTCCACAACTTCAAAGGCCTCCAATTGCGCAGAAATTTCATTTTTCACGTATTTGTAGGCGTTGCGGATCATTACTTTTTCAGTAACAGTGAAAGCTTTTCGTGGACGTTTCTTTCTTGGGGACAAGAAAACATCCACGTCTTTTTGTGATGTATTTGGCTGAGGATCCATTTTGATGGAAAACCAAAACAAATAGATTCACTCAAAGTTCACAAAAAAACTATAAACGTAACAACAAACACAACGTAACAACACTTTAACAAAAACCCAACAAAATAACAAAATATCGATTCGCAATGAAATAAGATATTCGTGCAGTCAGACTGGGAGAATGAAGCCGAATGACACGATAAACAAAATGGCGATAGCTGCACGAGCGCGCACGGGTTGCCAATACTGAAAACTATCTAGGCTCTTTTATTATAAGTTTTGTTTTTAATATAAAAACAAAAATATTAACTTTTTATAAAATAGAGCAGCGATTACTAATTAATAAATAATTATTATGAATAATTATGTATTTATTTAAATAAAAATCAATAATTTAGTCTTTAATTGGCACACTGATGGCACACACACTGATTGTTTATCGATTTTTGTGTTCATCACTACACTATTATATGTGGTATCATTATTTCACAAAATGACAGTAGCTAATGTCAAATCTGGAATCGAATTAAAATTCTGACTTTAGTATTAATTTTAGAATATTGAATACTGTTATGAATCAATATTGCCACACCATTATGTTTATTCCCAATATCATTCCTTTCAATGTTGTAACCCCTTACATTAAAGTTTTGATTAGGTCTTAACCATGTTTCTGAAATAATGGCTACATGAATTTTGTGATTATAAAGAAAATGTGTAATTATATGCCTATTGCTTATTATGCTCTGAGCATTCCACTGAACAATATTTAATGTATCCATTATTTTTTAGAAGATTAGTTGCAAGTAAACTTTCTCGCAGAGTACTTGAATTGATAGGCTTATTTTTGTCTGATAAGATATTTAAAATGGACTTTACTATGATGCTAACAAATAAATCTGATTTTGTCAAATTACTGAGATGTGTTTCTATCGACTTTGCCTGTAAGTGGGGAAATGCCGTTTCATTAAAAAGATCTGAATAGGTAGCTGCACGAGACTTAACTTTATTTTCTTCTACCTGACTTTTCTTAACAGGGCATACTGCAGCAATAGCAACGTGATTACCGCCACAATTGGCACATTTAGCATCCTCTTTGTCTACATTACAGACACGAAAGTTGTGGTTCAACGTGCAAATTGAACAAATCTCTTCATTTTTGCAATATTTGCCAATATGACCAAAGCGCATGCAACGAAGACACTGTTTTACTGGAGGAACATACTGTCGGACTTCATGTCTCCAGTGATCAAGGTAGACATATTCAGGCAACTGAGTTGAGGCAAAGGTTACCGCGACAGTCTGAGTTGGTTGATAAGAGACTGCAGCACCATTACCTGGCAATCGCCGCATGAAACGCCGGACCTGTATAATGTTCCTAGAGCTACCTATCAATGAAAATATTTTTTCGTTACTGAGTTCCGTCGGCACAGAAGTAAGAACTCCTGTGACTTCTGTATCCTGAGCGGGAATAGAAGCAGTCATATTAAGTTCATCCAAAAGCTTTGTATTTTGTAAAAACATATTGGCGTTGTTGGAAACATCAAAGGTGACACCGACTTTGTAACGATTAACTGACCTTAGATGTAAAATGCCAGACACACAATGTTTGCGTATAGCCTGCGAAAGCTTAGGTCTGTGTTTGTCAGTTATTGTCGAGTCATTGTCGGTATTAGTCAGAAATACAACAAATTCTTTCTTATTCGAGTTTTCAGGGTACTTGCGGTTGTAGCTCTTCACTCTGTAGGTCTTGTACTTGTCTGAATTGTTGTAACTTGTGCCTTCTTCATCGGAGCGGGAATCTTCACTTGAACCAGAGAGACCATCTTCTTTTTTTCGTTTTTTTTTGTGTTCCCCATCTCAATATGAAACTATTTACATTTACTTGCTACTATTTTCAAACGATTTATGTACAATTTATAATAATTAAAACGATATTCTACAATAAAAATGATTTTAAAAGATTGTTTGTCTTATATCGCGCCTTTTCTATTCAAAAGCCTGCGCCTTTTTTCGCGCCTTCGCGGAGTGAATGACATTGATTGATTTTTTCAGCTCATTTGACGTTTCTTGAGTTTTTATAATTTGGCTTCTAGCATTTCTATACACTCTCTGGGCCCATCGGTAATAAAAAAAAAAACTATCGAAATCAACACAAAGCCACAGTTATTATAAACGTTGTATTTAACGAAAATATTTACGTAATGCGTTAACTGATATATTTAGACTTTAAAAATGGATCTATTTTTAATAATAATATACAAAATAATGAGAAATCATGACCCCTCTACATACAATATTATACTATTTAACCCCCCGGCAACCCTGGAATTAGGAAAGCAGATGTCATGGCTGGCAGATAATTTATTCACAATGACTTCTATATCTTCTTCTTATTGTGTTTTTCACTATCCTTTAAATTCGTACCCATTAAAAGTCGTATAAAAATTACGATAAATAACTATTAAATAAAAGTTTTTTTTTAGATACTTATATATTTCATTTGTGTCCGCTATTACACTGCTAGTGGGCCTAATTTCGCCGACCTCCTTTCTGCTACTATTTCTGTTTTTAACCTGTAATTGGCGTTGTGTTGCACATATCACTGCTATCAATGTAGTTTTTCGCTGTTAGTTTTCCTTATTTATGTATATAAATAAAAATGAATCACCGGCTTCATCTAGCTTAACTTAAAACACAAAAGATGACGTGTAAAAGTGTTATTTATAACCAATTTACAAAATAAATGTTTCATTTCCGTTGGTATAGTGGTCAGTGGCCCTGACTGCTGTGCGCAAGGTCGTGGGTTCGATTCCCACCTAGGGCAAATGTTTGTGTGATGAGCACGGTCATTTGTTCTTTGTCTGGGTGTAATTTATCTATAATATGTATGTATTTAGAAATATATATGTATGTTTATCAGTTGTCTAGTACCCATACCACAAGCTCTGCTTAGTTTGGGACTAGATGGCGTTGTGTGAAAAGTTGTGGAATATTATTATTATTATTATTATTATTTCATTTCACTGAAGTGTATGGAACTTCCGAACGACTGCACCGAATTGTTTAATTCTTTTTTTTGTTCTTATTGCCAGAACAAGGTTTGTATAAAAGAAATTACAAAAAATCCGAATATGTTTTTTCATGTCATAATATGAAAAAAAAAAATGGTTGAGTTAATGAAACAAGACTGTGAGTGATCGTCAATATATTCACAAAAAATGGTGGTGCGAAGTTCAACGGGTCAGCTAGCAATACAGAAATAAATAACTGAGGACGTGTTTCCCTGACCTACGAAGACGTGACATAATAACAGATAATACTGTTACGCCACTCGCTTAGCTAAGTACATCGAGAAACTTCGACCGGCTTCTAGAACGTTCGAGACACTAACGCCACCTGGCGGCGAGTAGCAGTACTGAGTAGGTGGAAAAACTTCAACTGACTTCTAGAACGCTCGAGACACTAACGCCACCTGGCGGCGAGTAGCAGTACTGGGTACGTCGAGAAGCTTATTGAACATTCTTGGCAGTGTGTCGATTGTACATGAACGTTCTAGAACATATACATCGCGGTATAATGGGAGCTCTACAAGTGAATTTCAGTGCGATTTAAATGTTATGTGAGAAGTATTGTAGTGTGAATAATTCTTTGGGACCCCTGAATTTTTACTTTTCGTGTATTCAATTAAAATTTTGATTTTGGTCTAATTGGCGTAAATTATTTCTATGCCGAACCCTAGCTTGTAACAATACGTACATGAAGTACATAATGCATATATAGGGTTGCTATCCGTCCGGGTTTTCCCGGATTTGTCCTAGTTTGGAGAGCGTCCGGGGCCGACCGGGGGGATTTTCCCAATAAGCGTCCAGGTAAAACCCGGACACATATTGGTCTTACGGGTACCAAAAAGCACGATCTCTATTATTATTTTCCTATGGTATTTCATCTCATTGTTTCTGTTACGTTGATTAAATGAAAAGGAAGAGACTTATTAAAAAAGTTCTAAAGATCTACAATGTTATTACTTTATCAGTAAATAAAAACCATAATTAAACATCGTTGTTTTTAGTTTCAAGTTCAAAAATGTATTTTTCTACGGTGTTCGAGGAAAAACTGTGATTTTACCCAAATGTCCGGGGTTTATAAGTCTTTGTCTGGGGCCGGCAAATTTGGTGATGGCAACCCTATGCATATATTATGAAGTAAGTACTTACAATCAATCCCGGGCCAGAAGAACTGTGCACAGAGGTTGTTGACGGCGGCGATGTGCTGCGGCCTCACGTACGAGTAGTCTATGGTCGCGCGCGGAGGGGGCTCGTAGTCCTTTATATGTCTGCACACAATATTATAGTGTTATACAGTTGCACAAATATACTAAATATAGTCCTCCTCACCGATTTTGGCCACAGCGGCCAATCTCGGAGGAGATTAACCAGCTGCGCAGAAGATATTATAGTGCACAAGTATGTGCAGGTACAGCTGCACTGCACAGGTCGGCAATCCAAAGGAAGATCAGGAGCTTGGCCAGGCGTCCGTCACTCGCTCAAGGCCACGCGTTATACGCCTACCGCTTCGCGTATCTCCGTCGGTACAACCGACAGTGGGCTGCCGCACGCCTACCTCAGCCTTTTTAAATAATTTTGACAACGTCATAATGGATCTACCTAAAAACAATTGATTTTCCTCCGCTTTGCTCCTGTTTCATTATTTACGCGGTTTCGGATATTTTCGATACTAAAATTTAATAATTGGGAATTCAGGGAAGGAAAAATGCATCTATCATTTTATTAAACTGAAACATATTTGATCAACAAATAAAAAATAATTGTTTTTCTATATTCATTTTATTACCAATATCATCATATTTGTATATGATGATATTGGTAATAAAATCCTCCTAAGTCCTAGGGTTGTCCCTAGGACATTCGCTCGATGACGTGGGTCGCGCGGCGGGCAAAACAATCTCAACTCTCTGTGTGCGTACTTATGGTACATTTCTTCTCGCTGTAAACAGCTGGTATTACTATTAAGATTTTGTAGGCTATTATAGCGTAGGTATTTTCGCTTTTGTATGAGAGTGATGTATCTGTTACGAAGTAACTATTTAGTAATCTGTGACATGGCTTAATGTGCTTTCCGAGGCACGGGGGCATCACACCACCAAGTCCCACCAATTTTTCAGTAGTCTGAAAAATTTCTAACAACAAATTGGCCAAGTGCGAGTCAGACTCGCCCATGAAGGGTTCCGTAGTAACTATAATAAATATAATATAATATATTTATGTGACAAAAAAACCCTTACAAGTTTCTTAAAACTAGCTCATTTACATTTTTTACAACTACGCCAAATAACTTTGTTTTTCATAGTAATGGTATGAATTACAAAGTTATATTTGCGGTTTTAGAAAATATGCTGTATCTCAAAAACTGTTAACCCGATCTCGTTCAAACCAATTTTGGTTGAAAGTTTACATTAAGAGCTACAGCATATTCTTTTTTTTGATTTTTCACTCCATTATTATAGAAGTTAGAGGGGGGGACACATTTTACCACTTTGGAAGCGTATATCTTTTATACGATTAACTTTATGAAAAAGTGGTTTTAGAAACTTCAATGTCATTTTTAAAGACCTGTCTATAGATACCACACACGCATCGGTGTCATGAAAAAAATATAGTTTCAGTTCCATGTATCGGGAGCCCCCTTTATTTTAAATATTACTTATTTTTTTTCTTAAAATCAGAAAGCAGTTCACAGAATACATCTACCTTCTAAATTTCACATATATAGTCCTAATAGTTTCGGAATAAAATGGCTGTGACATACGGACGGTAGGACCGACAGACAGACAGACTAGACGAAACTATAAGGGTTCCATTTTTTGCCATTCAGCTACGGAGCCCTAAAAAACTTAATAGTACTTTTTACCCGACTCGGAAATCGAATTCAAGATACCATGCTCACCAGCACAAATATACTAAAAGATCTATCATTTCAGCACCTTGGCTAGATAGGAAGGCGGTCCACGTAAGATACTCAGTAAGTATAATCTGTTTATTAACGGGAAGCTGAACTGTACAAAGCTAGACAGTTGATAGATTCTGAGATTCATTAAAATATCTTTTAGTAAAATACATGGCAGCGTGTCCAGCCAAGTTTAAATAAAGGCAACGTGCCGTGTCTTTCACGAACAATTTCGAGCTATTTTTGACCCGTTAACAATTCGTAAACTATTTAATCTACATACATGAAATTTTGAACTTTTATTCTATAATTCATAAATATATCTCAAAAGGTTATTAATATATTAGCGTTTAAAAACAGCACTTTTATTATTGACTCACTTAAGGATCAATAACCTAACCCACTTTTATATGACTAAGAAACTTGATATTTGGTACCCAGGTAGACTATCATGCTTATACACGGGTAAAAATCTCAAAACTATTAATAATTAGTATCAACAAACGAATAATGACGTCAAATATGAAAGTTAATATAACATAAACGACGAAAAATAAAGTGATTTTCATAACAATGTCTTCATGTTTAATAGTAATATTTGTTTTTACAAAACGTAATCATGTCCCATATATCAAAATATAAATGTGAAATGAGAGCCAAGTTTAATTTATTTAAACTTTATGTATAATAATAGTACTTGAGCGGACTTAATACAACAAGGCATTCTGTACCAGTGAACTTTTGGGTCCAAAAGAAAAAAGGTCACCTGTTGGTCTTCCTTAGCAGTTCATCAGTGAGTTTCAGCCACGTGGGGGCGGAGTCTCCGTCCCTTCGGATGTAGGGCTTCAGGGTGGCGCCCGAGTATAGGGAGCGGAAGGCTGTGGGTTCTATGCTGGACAGCAGTAGGGTGCCGTAGTTGGTACTCGCTATTGTGCCACATAAGTTGTCTATGAGGTACTGAAAGCACAACAATGATGCTTTGAACATAGTTTTAAGCACAAATGTTATTCTGTTATATATATTTTAGGTTAAGGTCTATGGGTAGTATCTATGGGTCTTTGAACCTGAAAATATTTTCTTTTTAATCGACAATAGGTTCGCGTTTGACCACCATCTCACCTGATGGTAAGTAATGATGTGGTCGAAGATGGAGCACGAATTATTTATTTATTTATTTTTATTATTATTTATTTTAATTATTTATTTATTATTACCAACTAGATGCACTTGAGTCTATTGAGAAACGGGCCAAAAGACTCATTGGCAACGATACACTAGTCGAATCAAAGCTCCAGAGCCTTGAACATCGGCGACGAGTTGCCAGTCTATCGGTTACATTTCGGGGAGTGTGCGATGGAATTACACAGTCTAATTCCGTCAAGCCCGTTCCATCATCGAACTACAAGACAAACGGCGATGCGCCATCGTTACATGGTGGACATCCCACCTATACGCACTAAACGTTTTAGGAATACCTTCATTATGCGTACGGCTAAGGAGTGGAATTCCCTACCGGAGTCTGTGTTTCCTGATAGCTATAACCTGGGGGTCTTTAAGTCTAGAGTGAATAGGTTACTTCTAGGTAAGCGTGCTCCATCTTCGACCACATCATCACTTACCATCAGGTGAAATGGTGGTCAAAAGCGAGCCTAACATCAATAAAAAAAATATATTTTAAGCTGAATTATTATTATTATAATATTAATGCGAGCTTGATAGTGTAATGGTACGAGTCTGCTTCTGGTAGATAAGCGGCAATTACCTAAAGGCTAAGGTGTCGGCCGTGATGGAGAGGTCACAGGTTTGAACCCCAGCCTTTAGGCTTTTGTCATGAACCCACTCCAAGCACAACCATATATATATATACAATGTGTAACGGAAAGGGTATATACATACCAAGGGCACGGCTTCTTTGGGTGATATCAAACGATATTGGAAGGGTTTTTTAATCCTATCTCTACATGTTCAGAAGTAATGAGAATTTTTAATACATTGATACCAGATGCAGTACTAGGCGCACAGAATTACGGAAGAGATTTATCGTGATATTTTCAAGTAACGTGGAAAGTTATTGACCTACGTAGTGCGGTGACACGATTGTTATAATTTCAATTTAAGAAACTTACGAAACTGCAAATTTGGTTTAAAGTTTTAGAGTATTTTATTTTGAGTTGAAACCCTTCCAGTATCGTTTGATATCATCCAAAGAAGCCGTGCCCTTGGTATGTATATACCCTTTCCGTTACACGTTGTATACAACGTGTAATTTAAAGGGTATATACATACCAAGTGCATGGCTTCTTTGGATGATAACAAACGATATGGCAAAAGTTTTGTAATCCTAAGTCTACGTGTGTAGAACTTATTACAAATTCCAATACACTGATACCAGAGACCGAATTTATCAAATTAATAATAACGAAAAGAATTATCGTGTTATTGGCAAGTGACGTGGAAAGTTATTGACCTTCGTAGTGCTGTGACACGTTTGTTATGATTGGTATTCAATAAATATATGAAACCAATAATTTGGTATCAATTCTTTGAGGCAGTTATTTTGTGCTGAAACTGTGTATAGAGACTCCATACCAGATGTTGTCTTCAGCCCTTTTGGATAGATATGGGGTTTCCGTTACATGTTGTATATTATTACGAATTAGTCTGCTATTGATCCCTATCACACCTGATGGTAAGTCTTATACGAAGTCTACGGTCGAACGAGCGAGCCCAGATGATGCCTGTTCACTCTTGCTTTAAAGGCTGTCGGATTATTTGGGTATATTTAGCTTAGTTGGAGGGGTTAGAGGGTTTAAAAGAGCAACTGTGGAGTTTCTTGCCGGTTCTTCTACATAGAAAACGACTAATTTCGAACCGTGCACTAATTGCTGACGTTTTGTAAGTGACCATGTAGGCTTATGTGAAATAAAACATTTTGAGTTTTGAGGGTTTTAACAAGATTCCTAGTCATGTAAATTCTACCTTCATTGCTACATATCTATAAATAAAAAATAAAAATAAGGATCTATTTTTTTAGGCAGGTCTTATTTATTTATTTATTTAAACTTTATGTACAATTGTGTTATATGGGCGGACTTAATGCAGCAAGGCATTCTCTACCAGTCAACCTTTGGGTTAAAAAAAAACATTGTGGTAGGTGTACGAGAAAATGGTATGAAATAATTAATATACTTAATACTAATAAATATAATAAACCTATATGCTAAAATGACAAACTAATAAATACGTATTATTATTAAGCGGTATCGTGTTCCCAGCTACTGGTTGTAAAGGTGAGATAGGAAGTTGTACCTTAGCTTTAAGCCTATTGTAACACCTATAAAAACATTATGGTATGCAAATAAATAAATCCATACTAATATTATAAATGCGAAAGTAACTCTGTCTGTTTGTGTGTTACCTTTTCACGCCTAAACCGCTGAACCGATTTAGATGAAATTTGGCATGGGAATAGTTTAGGACCGTGGGAAGGACATGGATGGTTTTTATCCCGAAATTCCCACGGGATCGGGATTTACGCGGGAAAAACCTCCACGCGAACGAAGTCGTGGGCAAAAGCTAAAATGAAATATGAAAACACTAGTACTGTTGTATCCGGTTAGACAAGTAGCCGACCGAGTTGAGAAAAAACCTTTTTTAACCCGACTGCGGCGAAGCAAGGAGGAGGGTTATGATTTTACTGCGTATGTATGTCCGTTCCTTTGTTCCCTCGTAACTATTAAACCCGTGAACGGATTTTGATAAATGATACGACGTTGGATGTCTTGATGGCGCAAGTGTTATAGGATAGATTAAAATATCACCACAGCGACAACCAGGCGCCATATTATAAAAAAAAAGTAAGATCGACAAACTATGACAAATGGGGTGTCATAAAAACATCTTAAAAATTATTTAAAATCTTAAAAACCCGACTGCTCAACTGAAATAAAAGAAACAAGTACATTTTAACACGCTTTTATTAGGTCGAACGTGTATGTAACTAACTATGTAATGGAATCTAAGGTAACTAATTTAACCATCATCCAAGGGTCGTAGCGTAATGAAAATTGGCAGCTGTATGTAGTTCTGATGACAATACAATAATATGGTACTGCCGAACTGATCTGATGGTGGAGCCGGAAGATATAAACTGGAACTTTATGATGGAAAATTGTATCATAGCTGTTTTGGATTTCTTAGAAAAGCCTTGTAATGAACTTTGGCCACGATTAGGTTTCAAGGTCTGATGATGAAGCCGGAAGATAGGCACTGGCATTCCATGATGGAATATCGTATCATAGTCGTGTTTGCACTTGTGAGAAAGGCCACGTTATGGACTTTGAACACGATCAGGTTTCTTTTTAGTTTTTACGTTCATTTATAAAAGCGTGTTTTTCTAGTGTTTTTTAAACTATTCATTTATTTATTTTAAAAAGTGACAAGTAGGCGGGACCCATCCCATTTTTTAAAATTAAAATTATATTAGGTTCAATTGGGTCCCACCAGGTTGTCACTTTTTAAAATAAAAATGTGCTTGTTTCTTCCATTTCAGTTCAGCAGTCGAGTTTTTTAGATTTTTTTAAATAAGTTTTTTTTTTAAAGAGAATGAAGTATTGTGATTACGATTCACATTACTAGCAATCCTGTTAACCCCTCCAACTGAGCTAAATATGCTTGTGTCTGGAGTGGGTTCACGGCAATAGTGTAATGGGTGGGGTTCGAACCTGCGACCTCTCGATCACAAATCCGACACCTTATCCATTAGGCTATTGACGCTTTGCACTTAAGTAAACGATATCCAAAACAGAACATAAGCCTTAAATATGATGATTTATTTAATTCTGAAGTATCTTGAATAATATCTACAAAGTAAAGTGTAGGTTAAAGATATCTTTCTACGAATGCAAATCTTAGTTTACAGACTGGTTGCAAAAATTTGATTACCACCTTAGAGAAAGTCTACCCCACAGCCCTTAATCATTGTTGTTTTGTTTCAGTCATACTTTCTCAGAGTTACACACTTACTTTGAATAAAAACAGACACATACCGATCACACACACACACACTACGCATATCACATTTACAAATTCCTCAACAACCCTTGTTTCTCCTAAGCCTATATACCATAAATGCTAAAATATTATAATACAAAATAAACCTGTTTTTGCCGTGGGGTGTTGGTGATTTGTAATAGAGGCATTTTATGCCTTTTACTATACTTATTAGATATTATATTAAAAAAAATTGGTCAAGTGCGAGTCACATTCGCCCATGAAGAGTTCCGTAGTAACTATAATAATATAATCTGTATATTTTTGAACGAAAAAAAAACCTTACAAATTTCTTAAATCTAGGTCATTTACATTTTTTTCAACTACGCCAAATAACTTTGTTTTTCATAGTGTCATTTTTGTCTGTCTACAGATACCACACACGCATAGTTATAGAGAAAAAAAAAATTCAGTTTTAGTTCCATGTATGGGGAGCCCCCTTTATTTTAAGTTTTTTTTTTATTTTTTTCTTAAAGTCGGAGATCGGTTCACAGAATACATCTACCTACAAAGTTTCACATGTATAGTCCTAATAGTTTCGAAATAAAATGGCTGTGACATACGGACGAACGGACAGACAGACAGACAGACGGACAGACATGACGAAGCTATAAGGGTTCCGTTTTTTGCCATTCGGCTACGGAACCCTAAAAAGAGAACAAGCAATGTAGGTAGAATTCACATTACTAACAGTCTTGTTAACCTTCCAACAACGCTAAGTATGGTGCACGGCAATATCGTAATGGATTGGGCACGAACCCTCTAAATTACAATTTTGTATGGTTATTGTGAGAAGAAATAAAAATAAATAATATTTATTATCTATCTATCAGCAGATGTTGTGAAATACTTACCGATCTCTGGAACCGATCTAGAACTCGTTCTGCGTTGGTAACAGCCCTCGGATCATCAGTCATGTATCCGCCCAGCAGTTTTACTTGTCTGTAAAATTATTGTAACGGACTATGTTAACATGGAAAGACAGAAAGATGGATGGATTGTGTGAGGAAAGATATGAAAGTGGAGTCAATTAAAAAGTAGTAAATGATGCCGTGACGTCTGACAGGGAAGAATGGAAGAAAACTTGATGCGCTGACCCCGAGTATCCAAGACATTCGCTTATAGCTTCAGGACTCAACTCACAACGGATTGGCAGACGATGACCGGTGACGATGACAAACCTTGACCAACGCTAGGAATTTCTCCTGTATTGTGGATGCATTTTCAGATATTTATCTTCTTTTTAGGCCACACAAACATTTGTATCAGTGCGGGAATTGAACCCGTGGCACGCAGCGTAGCAGTCAATCGCTTAACCACCGCGCCAAGGGGTTTTACCCAACTTTAGGATTGAGGAGGTCAGATGGGCAGTTATTACACAAGTACATTCGTGTGAAATCAGTGTGGCTAGTGCTTTCTAATACTCACTTGTCCAAATCAAACAAAGGCAGATGCTTATGCCTCTTTAGCCGCCGTAACGCTAGCTTAGCCCTGAGCCTGCTCAAGTAAGCCTTCTTGCTAGGATCGCGAACCTTTGGGATCAAACCTTCAACTTTCTTCAGAAGCTGTATCTCCTCATACTGTGACATTTCCACCAGGTCTGATTGTGGCTTCGGTAGTGGATCTTCCCAAGGTCTGTCTACAGAATTCAGTTCGGTGGAAAATAGGGATTCCCTCCTGATTGGCTTTTCTTCAACGACCTGCTTTTTTGGTCTGTCGAAGACAATTTTCTTGGAGTCCTGCTCTGATCCGCTGCGTGAGTCCGAGTCGTAACATAGCATTGATTGTTGGAAGGAATGTATGCTGGACGAGTCACTCTAGGGGAAAAAATAACAAAATTGTACATTTGAATATCAGTTGCGATCCGTACTGTGACTGTAAAACATATTTCCCTCTATTTTAGAATTGTATTTGTCACTTACTAACAATGTGAGTAGAGTTCGCTTTATTTTTTATTAAGAATAGGCTCGCGTTCGACTACCACATTACTAACAATCTTGTTAACCCCTCTACTCTAACTAAGCTAAATATGCTTGTGTGTGGAGTGGGTTCACGATAATAGTTTAATGGGTGGGATTCGAACCCGCGACCACTCAATCACAACTCCGAGACCTTAGTCACTAGGCTATTGTCGCTTCATTATTATCATTTTTTTTTTATTAAAAATAGGTTCGCGTTTGACCACCATCTCACCTGATGGTAAGTGATGATGTGGTCGAAGATGGAACACGCTTATCTAAAAGTAACCTATTCACTCTTGACTTAAAGACTCCTAGGTTATAGCTATCGGGAAACACAGACTCCGGCAGGGAATTCCACTCCTTAGCCGTACGCAAAATGAAGGTATTCCCAAAACGTTTTGTGCGTATGGGTGGGATGTCCACCATGTATCGATGGCGCTTCGCCGTTTGTCTCGTAATCCGATGATGGAACGGGCTTGGCGGAATTAGACTGCGTAATTCCATCGCACACTCCCCGAAATGTAACCGATAGAAAACCGATAGACTTGCAACTCGTCTTCGATGTTCAAGGCTCTGGAGCCTTGACTCGATCAGTGCATCGTTGCCAGTGAGTCTCTTGGTCCGCTTCTCGATAGACTCAAGCGCGTCCAGTTGGTATTTAGCAGATCCGTCCCGAAGATAAGAGCAGTACTCCATACACGACCGAACCTGGGCTTGATAGAAATAGAGCAACTGTTTGGGTGTGAAGTACCGTCTCACCTTTGCTAGGATTCCCAACTTTTTGATGCTAGTTGAGACGAGGTTAAGGTTTGTGCCTCAGCAGTGGAGATATTAATAGGCCGATTATGCTAAACAGTACATAGATGTACGAGGGCAGCAATCGTGGGTGCCGTGCTGTTTTTAATTGAAGAGTTCCATCACTTATCTCCGAAGATCTTCTTTAGAACCTGATGATATACTAAAACCTTCCTTGTAAAATATGCTTTCAAACAACGAAAACGAGATCGAAATCGGATCGCTCGTTTTTGAGAAAATCGCGGACATACAAACTTACATACATACATTCTGGTTGAATACAGACCCTCCTTTTTTGGAGTCGGTTAAAAACAGGTTTGAATCAACTCTATGATGAGATCACTGTATGGTATCCTTTAAAGTGAGAGTAAATAGGCAACTTCTGGGCTCACTCGTCCCATCGTAGAACTCATATATCGCTTACCATTAGGCGAGATCGAGGTCAAAGTGGGCTAACTGTAATAAAATAAAAATAAAAAATATGTTTACTTACTTGCAATGGCATCATACGAGTGGAAGGCGTGAACTCGAAGCCTCTGAACTCCATATCTGAATACGAGTCTCGAGGCGTCAACAGGTTCATAGAATCGTCGAAGGTACTCTCGTCTCCGATTTCATTCCTGTATTGAAAAGGAATAAAAGGAACAGTTTTTTTTTACATTGAAATAAACTGAAATCTATAATTATAATCCTGACATTTGTCAAGTCTTTTGTTTATATTTTTTTGAAGCTCTTTTTTATTTGAATGCGAAACACTTTGATTCGTGTTTGGTTTGTAATTAAATTGGTGTATGTAAATTGGTCTAACTGTTCTCTCATATGTATAAAAACTGTGACAAGAAACAATGTTATTGTTTCTTGTTTATTTTTAGATTGGTTCTTTAACATTGGAAAATACCGATTCGAATTCATCATCGGGCAATGAGAGTAAAGGTACAGACAATATTTTTGTTTTTATTTTATCTGAATGTTGTCATTGAGCTCAGCGAAATTTTCAGCGCAACCCAGCTTTTAGCGTTCTAAATGAAAGCTATATGTACCAACATTTTGAAGTATATTACTTTTAGATTTCGCGACTTAAGTGTTTCTTTTGTACGTTGTACAATTGTATGATTCTTGTGGGAATGAGGTACAAATAAGGAAAATTTACTCATTATAATTAATCTTTTATTTTCGATGGGAGAACAATCTAATGAATAGTCCCACCCTCGGTAGAGCGGAAGGGAGTGTCAGACAATTAATGACATAAACCTCACCCTGTTCCTACAATGAACAATGTTAACTAATTTTTAATATTAGCTCTCCATATTCTGTCAAAAATAAAAATACGAGTGAAAGAACTACTTCGATACGTCAATTAAAGTCAGAATTTTAATTCGATTCCAGATTTGACATTAGCTACTGTCATTTTGTGAAATAATGATACCACATATAATAGTGTAGTGATGAACACAATAATCGATAAACAATCTGTGTGTGTGCCATCAGTGTGCCAATTAAAGACTAAATTATTGATTTTTATTTAAATAAATACATAATTATTCATAATAATTATTTATTTATTAGTAATCGCTGCTCTATTTTATAAAAAGTTAATATTTTGTTTTTATATTAACAACAAAACTTATAATAAAAGAGCCTAGATAGTTTTCAGTATTGGCAACCCGTGCGCGCTCGTGCAGCTATCGCCATTTTGTTTATCGTGTCACTCGGCTTCATTCTCCCAGTCTGACTGCACGAATATCTTATTTCATTGCGAATCGATATTTTGTTATTTTGTTGGGTTTTTGTTAAAGTGTTGTTACGTTGTGTTTGTTGTTACGTTTATAGTTTTTTGTGAACTTTGAGTGAATCTATTTGTTTTGGTTTTCCATCAAAATGGATCCTCAGCCAAGTACATCACAAAAAGACGTGGATGTTTTCTTGTCCCCAAGAAAAAAAACGTCCACGAAAAGCTTTCACTGTTACTGAAAAAGTAATGATCCGCAACGCCTACAAATACGTGAAAAATGAAATTTCTGCGCAATTGGAGGCCTTTGAAGTTGTGGAAGAAAATGAATGTATGAGCAAAGTTGCTGACATATTGGGAATAACCTCACGCTCTGTTTATAACGTTTTGAAGGAAGTAAATAAAGGTGCGCCGCCAACTCCTCCTAAAAAAACTGGACCAAAGAGAAGTCTCAAAGATAAAATTGATGAATTTAAATTCTCTGCAATACGAAGAATTGTTCATCAGTTCTTTTACCGAAATGAACCTCCAACCATTGCAAAGGTTAGTCAATCAGTCAGACAGTATTATTTTATACATACATCTTTTATATATAAGTAATGATTCCAAGCTATTATAAAATTTACTATTTTAGATTTTACAAGTGATGAACGATGATTCAGAAATGCCCAAGATTTCCAAAGACACCCTCAGAAAAATTTTGAAGCATCTTAATTTTAAATTTGTTGCACGGTCACGCAAGAGCACACTTATTGATCGAAATGATATAATAACATGGCGCCAGCGTTACTTGCGATCTACATGTCAGTTTCGACGAGAAGGGAGACATATATATTATCAAGATGAAACTTGGGTTAACGCAGGTAAGGCTAACATTTATACACAAAATGAATTTATATACATTTTACATTAAATTTAATAGTAATATTGAATGTTCATGTAAGTACTATATTTATTTTAAGGTCATACTGTAAAAAAAACTTGGGTGGACAAGAAAGTCACATCATCTCGACAAGCGTTTTTGGAGGGACTGACCACTGGATTAAAAAATCCATCTGGAAAAGGCAAACGTCTCATAATTAGCCATATCGTTAGTGAAGAAGGCTTCCTGGAAGAGGGGCTCATGATTTTTGAAGCAAAGAAAAATTGTGAAGATTACCATGATGAGATGAATGCAGTTTGTTTTGAGGAGTGGTTCGCTGGAGTCTTACCAAAATTAAGACCAAACTCAAATGTGGTGATGGATAATGCACCTTACCACTCCCGAAAATTGGAAACGACACCAAAAATGAGCTGGAAAAAAGCTGCCATTCAAGATTGGCTTTTAAATAAAATATTCATTACGAACCAGATATGGTTAAAGCTACGCTTTTAGAACTGATTCCACATAACGAGTCTTTTAATAAGTACGCTGTAGACGAAATGGCAGCACAACATGGGATCACGGTTTTAAGACTGCCCCCTTACCATTGCGAGCTAAACCCTATCGAATTGATATGGGCGCAGGTAAAGGGGCATGTAGCTCAAAATAATAAAACCTTCAAATTGACAGACGTGAGAAATTTATTTCAGGAAGGCATTCAAAAAATTACGGCTAGCGAATGGTCTAAATGCGTATCCCATGTTGTCAAAGAAGAGGAAAAAATGAGTAGGCTAGATATGTTAATTGACAATATCACAGACACATTTATAATAAATGTTACAGAAAGTGACAGCGATAGCGATAGCGATGACGGCGACAATTTATAAAATAAATTATTACCATAATACATCTATCTGTGTTATTTGTCATGTTCCTTCATGATCACATTTTTTTAATTATTTCACACACAATTATAAAAGAAAAGTCTCAGATCGTTAATTAATCGTCAAAACTAAATTATCGGTTCAGAAATATTTAATTTCCTGATATACTTAGTTTACTAGAGTAAAATTATAAACGAAAAGAATCGATCCGGAAATATTCCATTTCCATATCGAATAATTTCGCAACGTCACTATTTAGTACTTGTCATAACGTTGCAACACTGAAATTGTCAAATCTGGAATCGAATTAAAATTCCGAGTATAGTTTCCGATTTATAGAAGTAAACGTTCGACGCGGACTCGTGACGGTGTGACGTCATCTCACAACACTCGCTCAGTCCGATCGCGCTCTCAGCTCGGTGTCGTTTCATTAGAAATTATAAATACTTTCAAAAATGTCCAATCCGAATACTAGGAAATCATGTGTTGTGCCGAAATGTGCAAATACAACTACCAATGTCGACTTGCTACTAAGCGGAGCGTTTTAAATTGACGTCACATGACGTGACTGTTAGCGGTACTCGATATTTATCGTAAATTTAAATGCCTGTAAAATCAAAACTAATAGGTATTTTTGACTACAACAAAAACTAGTGTATTTCTATACATACAAGCTTTACTGTAACAAACTTTCAACTGATTTGGCATACTTATTAACATTCTTAATTGCCCTTAAGTTCCGGGGCCGCGGTATCTCGTTAGAACATTCCCGCAACCCCGGGCTCATCATCATACCTGCTATCTGAATCCAACTGGTCGTAGAATGAGGTGCTGGACACACCGCTCAACTCATCAGAGTCTACTCTCCTCTTCTTGCAGGGTATGGGATCCACGGAGAACGAACTACTCTCATTGTTAATGAGATCTTTGTATCCTGAGGAGACATATTTTACTTACTGGGGGTCTTTAAGTCAAGAGTGAATAGGTTACTTCTAGGTAAGCGTTCTCCATCTTCGACCACATCTTCACTTTCCATCAGGTGGGATTAGGGTTACCAACTTTTTTTACAAAAAATAAAGTATATTTAGGTCTGAGGAGAATATTAAACAGTATTTTAGAAAAATGAACAATATTTTATTTATTTAATATTTAAAATACATATTTTTAGAGCTTCTCGCACAACTTATTAATTTACATTTTTTTTTAAAAAGTTCATACGCCTCACCACAATTATAACTAAAATTAAAATAAACGAGGAGCTCATTTTTTATTAAATTAATACTTGCTTTATTTCTATCCTCCTGCCACTTTGCATTCATTACTGAAAAAAACCTTTCGTGACTAAACAAAAAAAAAATTTGTGAGCGTCTAAGTCTAACACATATAGTGTTAAACATTTTGATGCTGAAAACAGTATTTTGTATACTTTATTATTGTTGAATAGTAAAAAGTATAATGTAGTCAAAACAGTATAATACTGTTTTTAACAGTATAGTTGGCAACCCTAGGTGAGATGGTGGTCAAACACACATTATCTATAAAATAAAAAATCGTTTCATGTTCTTAATAGATGCACCCATGCTAGAACTTTTGTGTATTAAGTAGTATAAATGCGTATTTTTCTTTTAATAAAACCACTGGTCGGTCAGAGAGGTCAAGCAGCGCTGGCCGAGGTCGGGTCGTAGATGGGTGTATATCCAGGACCAAGGGCGGATCCAGGAGGGTCATGGGGTCATGAACCCCTGGACTGGGTCCAGGACCTAGGTGGAGCACTAATTAAAATTTTTAAACATTGTTATTAGATAATACTCCAGTTTCTGTCGTAAACGAATATTGGCAGTGGATGGCCAAGTGGCAGCGGAGTCAGGAAATACAAATTATAACTTCTTGTGACTTGACTACGATTATGTGACCCCCCCCTGGCACCAAAGCTGGATCCGCCCTTGTCCAGGACCTATATAACGAGACTAATCTCTCAGAACGTCGTAACGTCCCAGCCGTAGCCGGCAGAAGCCAGAAAATCTGCCAAGTGTTGCTAAGGGGTATCCTATGTATATTATACTAGCTTCCGCCCACGACTTCGTCCGCGTGGAAAAAAATCCCCCGATTTTGAAACATTCTTCATTAGTGCTCCGCTCCTATTGGTCATAGCGTAATGGTATATAGCCTATAGCCTTCCTCGATAAATGGGCTATCTAACACTGAAAGAATTTTTCAAATCAGAACCGTAGTTCCTGAGATTAGCGCGTTCAAGCAAACAAACAAACAAACAAACAAACTCTTCAGCTTTATAATATTAGTATAGATGTTACCCAGTTACTGGGTTGTGGAGGTCAGATAGGCAGACGATTCATGTATAATATTAAGTACTCAGCTGCATTTGGTTAGACTGGAACCTGACCACAACATTTTTTTATTGGATTATTTTCGACACTGAAAAGAACTTTTGAATAATGTGTTTCCTTTCATTACTTGTTAATATATACTAAACGTGGCCTTTGGAATTGGGCTAAAAAGCTAAGAAGTGATGATTATTCTACATAATACTTACCCATTTCAGTAACTTTGCCCAGGAACAGATTTTTGTCGATAGACAGTTGGTTTCGGGGACGAACTTTCGGCTTGTCTCGTGCGATTTCTTGTACTGTAACATGAAAATTATATTATCACTACCGATTATAGTCTACAAAAATAATGACGAGTTCAGAGTGGTTACGTTTGCATCTTCTAAAATGTATCATAATAACATCTCAGGCCCAGAAATAATGATGATACCAGAGAAATAAACCTGCATAGTTCTCATATGATCAGTATGGATGGTATTGACTTCTAAAAGAGATGTAGATCTCTGAGTTGGTTTTAGTGTTTTCTCTGCGGGTCAGACAGCTAGGAAAACGGCAAAAACTTACGTGTATCTGTATATGTGTTATTTATAATCAATTTGCAAAATAAATTATCATTCCGACATCAACATTTCACTACTCCCTTCTGCTCCGCTTAGAGCAGAAGGAGTCATTTGATGGTTTCCCCCACGAAAAAATGTCGAATATGCTAGGTATCAGTGATGCAACGAATTTAATTTTTTGAGCAAATATCTGCTACAGACATTCGCGAATCCGTATGCGAATACGGATACAGTGGTCTCTCGGTAATCGGACAAACGTTTTGTAAAGCAGTGTCGAACAATCGAATCTGACAGATTATAGAGTAGGTACTTTACCAGCCTTAGACTCCCTATATTGTTTTACATAAGAGTACCTTGTAATCCGACAAATTACACTCTGAAGTACAGATCACACTTCATTAAGTATAATAATAATATATTTATTTATTTTCTCACCACAATATAAAATACAATTTGGAGACTTATACATTATTATTATTTATTTATTATATACTTTATTGTACACCTTACAATTATAGTGTATATATTGTGGGAGACAGGTGCCTAAGCTAGGATCATAGCCTGTGTTTCAGGACACCACATTATGTTTGCCGAATTTAGTAAATTCAACAACACAATAGAGAGCTTACGTTCTATTATAAATTAACGTCATGAATGCTATAGAACTTACAAAAAATAATATCTTTACATTAGGAAATAATTGTGTACAAATAAATGTACGGTCGGCCAAGAAAGTGGTGTACCAGTTTTGATTTAGTTTCCCGGTCATCGAAAATTACAACAAGGTTCGTTATAAAAAGATATTACTGAAAGAGACAACATTATCATGACGTAAACCTATGTATTTAGTATTCATACGTCATATGTCACATATAAGTACATGACATTTTAACCTTTAGTATAAATGAAAAGGACATTAGTTTCTACAAAGCAATTGAAATGTTTCCAAACAAAAGTAATAAAAACTATTTAGACAACCGAATTCCATTTGAAAAAGAAAACTGACAATTGACATTTTGTCAAATATATGCAAAAAATCGATATATTTTCCGTGTTATTTTTCAATCAACTGCATATAAAATCATCTCAATGCCTGCCAACTTGACCATTGCCGAAAGAGCACAAATAATTGCCCAATTTAATGAGGGAAGCAGTATCAGTGCGATATCCCGGAATTTGAATATATCGAGGCGTTCTGTCCGCTTTTGGATTCGTCGTGAAGGAGAGGAGGGAAGTTTGTTGGATCACAGAAGAAGTGGTCGCCGGCCTGCACTCTCCAATAACGATAGAGAATTCATGAGACGGGAATATGAAATCAATGGTTTTAAGCCCACAAAACATTTTGCGGAGATGTTCGATGTGAGTGCCCAAACAATAAGGAATCATCTACATTACATGGGGTTGCACCACAGGCATTACGCCAAGAAAATATATTTGACGGATGCTCACAGACTTGCTCGTCTGAACTTCGCCAGAGAGCACTTAGAGTTTGATTGGTCTAATACAGTGTTTTGTGATGAAAAAACGTTTAAATCCAGTCAGCATGGACGTCTTCACCTTTGGCGATATAATTCAACACGGTATAAAGATGATCATGTAATCCCAAATAGAGAATCAGGTCGAATTTCCGTAAATATTTGGGGCTGGATGAGCACGGATGGTGTAGGAGAATTGTGTTCTCTACCTCCTCGAGCGACGGCTGTAAATTATATCGACGTGCTTCAGAATGCAATGCTACCGACAGTCCGTAATGTTTACCCGGAGAACGAAGTGCCACAATTTGATTTTGTTCAAGATAATTGTTCAATTCATAATGCGAGGATCGTAAGAGCCTGGTTTCGTTCACACACTGACGTAAGGGTAATTCAGTGGCCCTCAAGATCGCCGGACCTCAACCCGATAGAAAATCTTTGGGGCCTTATGGTCCAACGATGGTCGCATCAAAATGAAAGAACCAAACAAGCTCTTATTAGTCACTGTAATTATATCTGGGAGGAAATGCGGGGAACCGATATTTGCTCACGGCTTGTTGGTTCAATGAGGTCTCGTCTTTTAGAGGTTATAGAGGCCAACGGCGGTTACACCCGTTTCTAATTTTTAAAAATTTTCAATATCTTCTAAATATTACTATATATGCTATGTTTTTGTTTGTTATAAGTATTTTAAAATTGATTGTAGAAATTTAATAAAAGGATGAATCTATTTTTAGCTTGTTTTTTATTGATATTGTAATTACAAGTTTACAGAAATTGTAGGTTTGTGGACTCGCCTTGTGCCTTTACAATTTTATGTAACTTGTTGATTACAATTCTGAATTTGTAGATACAATTTTGTCATCAAAATCTACAGCCCCCCGCCGTTGATTTTACGACGTCATTGGTTCCATCAAGTTCAAACTAAGAACAGCTGTCACGTTACAAACATCGTATATAGTCGTTATCAATAATCAGATAAAGACAGCAATAGAAGTTGTCAGATCGATCTGCAAGCGAAACTAATCTTTATCACCTATGAATCTGCAAGCGATATTCAACCTTAGGGTGGTACACCACTTTCTTGGCCGACTGTACATACTAAAATAATCAAAAATTATGAATAAAAATCATAATATGAATCAATCAATTTATTAAGCATGAAATATTAATCAATTAAAAAAATATATCTATACTAATATTATAAAGCTGAAGAGTTTGTTTGTTTGTTTGCTTGAACGCGCTAATCTCAGGAACTACGGTTCTGATTTGAAAAATTCTTTCAGTGTTAGATAGCCCATTTATCGAGGAAGGCTATAGGCTATATATCATCACGCTAAGACCAATAGGAGCGGAGCACTAATGAAGAATGTTTCAAATCGGGGGATTTTTTTTCCACGCGGACGAAGTCGCGGGCGGAAGCTAGTATTTAATATTATTTGACATAAGACGCCGTATTAGACAAGGGCCGGATTAGCGGGGCTAAACTTGTTTTTTTTTTTTTTTAATTTGGCGCAAATTATCTACGGGTTGGTGGCACACATTTGCAAATGCCTTGTAGGGATGCAATGTAACGAATACCTACCTACCTTTATACCTACAAGATATATGTATAAGGGAAAAAACTTACTAATATGAGCAGCAACTGCAGGTGAGAAGTTGTGCAGCAGTTTCCACCAGCCTGTCTCCCCGAGCACTGCTGACCCTGACTTGAAGAACAGCTTGTTGTACACGGAGAGCACTCCGGCTATTGTTCCTACCCAGTTCTTCTTCTGCTTGCTATAAACAAAAGTAAAGTGTTAAAAAAGGGTGTCAAAGTGTGTGTGTGTGTAAGTTAATATTGATGGTTAAATCTGATCTATACTTAGCTGTTGCCTGTGACTTTGTTCAGGAGATCCCACATATTTTCAAAGGTTGAGAAGTAGACTAAGTGATAGTTCAGGTTGTAAACTATATGAATACCAAGATCCATCTGAATCCCTTAAGCCCTTTTCACGAGATTAAAACACAAACTTTCACAAATATATTTTATAATGCTATGTAGGAAGTATGATTTTTTGCATAGTAGAAAAAGAAAATTAAAATATTATGAGTGATGGATGCAAGATTTTGAGGGATTTCTAACTCTTTTGCATTTATTTTTAAACATTTGCTCACACTAGAAATATCTCCTGTATCGAGAGCGCATTTTTACAAGAATCCAGGCCCAGAACCACTATTTACATATATGGTTATAGCCATATAAACATTTTTATCATGCGGAACGCAAACCCACACCATAAGCACAGTAGCCAATAACTCAACTACTGAGCCAACCATGTTGATTTTGTGGTACCTATCATCATTCTGGCATGTTTATTAAGGTAGTTTTAAATGTTTAGTGAAAAAATATTTATTATTTCCGGAACTTACGTCTGTGCTCCAAATAGTGACTGCCAGTGGCGGTCAATGAAGGAGCAGATGTGTGTCTTGTAGTGGAAGTAACCGTGGTTGCTAATGCCGTATGACTGGATGTTTAGATGGTGCAGCGTCAAGTGAACAACATTGACCCTGTAAGTTGACAATAGGTTAGTAAGTGGACTTCATTTTGAAATCAAGGCCTGCAAACTATCTGTATTGGGTCAGTGGGTCGTCTTAGGGGCGGTTGAGCTTTATTTTTTATGCTTGATTATGATTTTATTTGTAAGAGAGTTTAAAACTCCAGGATTTCTGAAGTTTTACACTGGTGCTATAAAATAATTGCACACTAGTGCTACAGGAAACATAAATATTTACAAGCCTAATATTATTACCCTGCCATATCAGTGGCCTAAGGATGGAGTCCTCTACATTAGTCCAATCAAATGGAATTGTTACCCTGCCATATCATTGGCCCAAGGAACAGAGTCCTCTATGTTAGTCCAATCAAATGCAATTGTTACCCTGCCATATCACTGGCCCAAGGAACGGAATACTCTAAGTTAGTCCAATCAAATGCAATTGTTACCCTGCCATATCATTGGCCCAAGGAATGGAGTCCTCTATGTTAGTCCAATCAAATTCACTTGATACTCTACTCCATTGTCAGCAAAACCATCTATACTACAGGAGAATGAACCAAATGGTGGAATATAGTCCATAAGAAAGTGTTACATGGAGATTAAAACCATCAGTGTTGAGGACAACCAAAAGGAAGTATGAATATCATTAATTTTTGTTCAACCTTTCAAACCTAGGCGCGCCTCAGCCTGGTCTTGCACTGATTAGTATGGAGTACTTATAATCATAATATTGTTATCCTATGAAAGACATTAGAGATAATTTGGTTCACCACGAGAGCTGATTTCCTAAGACGACCCACTGACCGTAAACTATCCAAAGTGCGTCTTTAAACATATTCTACGAAAGCAATAACAAACTTATATCGATCCTTTTCCTCTCTCATATATAGTAAAAAAAATGGTCTGAAACTGCTTACCAGGGAAATCTATTCCTCGTATATATCTCTTTATTAGTGGGGGAGCAGTCTTCACAAGTGAAATCGAAGAAAACATCGCAAGCAAAGTCGCCAGGAGTGCCCGACCTACGCAGGCAGCTTAGATGTACGAAACAAATACAGTTCTCGCAGATAAGACCTGGCCGCTCTTGCTTGTTTTCTGGCTCGTTGCAATATTTACACGTGGTGCCCAAAACAGCTTCTTCTAAACAAACTTCACCTTCGGTCGCCATCGTAATACAATAATAATATTACCTCAAAACAGACCTAACAACAAACACTCGGTCTTTTTTTCTCTTCTTTCTTGTTCTTTCTCTTTGGCAACTGAGCCGGTGTCGGCTATTCTGCCAATGTCATGTTATGACAGCTAGAGATGAGTCGTATTCACTAGAACAGATCCGAAGAATAGGTAAATTTCGATACTAGTCGGCACCTATTCTAACTTTGACAATACCTAGTATCATGAAGTATTGCGAAATCCAACTGCTCTTTGGCCTCATAGCACTAACCCGTAATTGCATCCCATTCACTCAACACGTTATAAGTCTGCTTTACCGCTCATTCGTGTTTGTCAAAATCATTCGTTTGTCAGTCACTTGAATTTAAGCCCTAATTCAAAGTACATAAAGGAAGGCGACGCGCACTCGTGTTGTGCAAGAATATATATTCTGTCATTTTTAACTACGCTATTCCGTAGTCTTCTCATCTTTATCTTTCAATACTCGAGACTAGTCAGTAATCATTCGATCCGAGAATAGGTACTCGATCCGAATGAGTACCAACTAGTCTCGACAAGACTAAGTATTACGAAGTATCTATGTATGGATTCCAATTACTAGGTACCTACCTAGTCTTATCACTGATTGCTGGTGCTAACACACTAAGTTCAATAGAAATATCAAGTACAGGAGAAATGGCAACGAGGCGAGTCCGTGAAGCTTAAAGACCGTCATCGTAAAATTTAATCAAAATACCGTGTTAATTTGTTGTTTAGCAGTTTCCTGCAAAATTAGTAGTGACAATAAAAAATTGAGTTGGACTAAGTACGTGCACCTTGACCACATTCGATAAGTAATAATTGATACTAGGTGGACTAGGTGGAACAGGTATCTGGATCACGTATTTTTAAATACTTAGAATAGGTGCACCTATATAGTTCCAAATTTACCTACTACAACCCATCTCTAATAACAGCTCCGTAGCGTATATGCGGTTCGTCGAAGAGTCTCAAACACTAGTGGTATAATGAATATACTCATAATAGGCATACATATTATAAATACAAGCACTCATATTCATATTAGGATAGGCGAATATCATATATTAGGCTCCCTGGATATTAGAGAAATAATAGGTACCCCGTTATTCTCGTCACGTAGCAATATTAGTATTAGGGCTTTCATCCCGGGAATCTCGGTCTCGAAAATTTCGAGAGTCTCGATGATTTTTTAGTATTTTCGAGACTCGAGACTAACATCTTCTGTCACGGGAATAATGAGACTTTTGAGACTTCAGTAATATAAAAACTGTATTTAATAATTTATTAAACCAACAGTAAATTTTTATTATTGTTATTATGAATATCGTCGTTGCGCTTGCAAAAGTCGCTATATGGTAAATAGTCAATTTCGTTCTTTTATGAAGTTTCAATCGCTATTTTAATACACACATGCTGTAAAAACAGCTATCTGATAAACGTAATATTGAAAGGTAACTCTTTAAATATTTCGTTTATTAGATAGCTGTTTTAGAGCATGTGTGTATTAAAATAACGATTGAAACTGCATAAAAGAACGAAAATGATTTTTACCACATAGCGCCTTTTGCAAGCGCAACGACGATATGGCAATGGCAGCACGGTCGAGCATAGAGTAAAGCTTATCATCTGTGAAGGCTGAATAACCTTATTGACAAATAACACAGATTTTCTGTCTACATATTATAAATGTAAATTGCTGTGCCCAAAAGGGTCCATGTGAGCTACAATTTATATTAAGATCTTGTTAACACATAATTATGATTGCAATAAAGATTGAATTATGGAACTATTCTGATTAAATTGAAAGGGGTTCGAACTTTTTTGTATGAAAACTGGCATGTCGACACACCGCCATTTTGTTTTTTTTTTAGAAATCGTGGCGCATACTGAAAGTGCATGCCACGTTGTAACAAAAAATATCAGTAACATGCTACCCCAAAATGTCACATTACCGAGATATTTGAAGGTAAACATCGACATATGACTACAACGACAAAACTGTCTGTTCAGTTTTGTGGGACATTGTTGTAAATTATAAAAATACCTTGTACCTTGTAAACACTAATACAAAAAATAAAAATAAAAAAGTAGACTTATTACGTGTCTATAAGCATCAGATTGTATCTAAATAATCGTTCCCAGGTTGATTATGATTACTAATGTTTATTGAAAGAGAGTAGGTACATTACACGCTACTAGGAGCACGAGAATACTATTAGAAATAATTATTAATCCACTAAATCGCATCGCAATGAAGCGCAGTCGACATGTCAATATCGCGTGGCGGATCATGTGACATGTTACTCAGCTTGAAAACGTTTTTAAGCAGTAGTTAAACAAAAGGCAAAAAGTATGTCATTTACGTTAACATTTATTTATAACTGTAAGTATGATATCAAATATAAATGAATATTAATACTAAGATGTGACATTTTAAAAGATTTATAATATATCTAACACGTATCATAAATACTACTATACTACATAATTCATAAATACAGCAGCAGGTCGGATAGGGGTTCTTGATGCCGAGCCTAATCCATGTACCAAAGAAAGACATGTACCAAAACACTTATTGTTCATTTTATAATACGGTGGAATGAAAGATAGCCAACACGCGCACGTGTGGAATTCGTTGACATGCGTTTTATTGCGATACGATACGATTTAGTAGGCAAATAATTAATTATAGTAGCGGTTTTGTCGTATTGCTAGACTAATAAGCGTATGGATGCGTAATGAGTCTATTTATAATGATTTTCGTGGAAGTTATATGTCGATGTTTACCTTTAAACGTTTACGTGACACTTTGGGGTACCGTATTACTGAACATTTTTTGTTCCTCTAGCCATGCATACCACACTTTCATCATGCACCGCGATTAAAAAAAAACAAAATGGTGACGTCGATACGCCAGATAGGTTCTATCCCCTTTCATTATGAAAGCGCGAAGTGGTACTAAGTAGTATCCCTCTAGCGTACAAGCAGAAATAGCTTTTTCTAATGCGGGTTACTTTTGTAATAAAATTAGGGTTAAATGCCCTTTGTTTTTACGTGCCCACTACAAAAATTATAAAAAAAACTGTAACAAATGTTTTCTTTTTAACACGCTTTTATTAGGTCGACCTGTACTATGAACTATGTAATGGAATCTAAGGTAACTAATTTAACCATCTTCCAAGGGTCTTAGCGTAATGAAAATTGGCATCTGTATGTAGTTCTGATGACAATACAATAATATGGTACTGTCAAACTGATTTGATGATGGAGCCGGAAGATATTAACTGGAACTTCATGATGGAATATCGTATCATAGCTGTTTTGGATTTCTTAGAAAAGTCTTCTAATGAACTTTGACCACGATTAGGTTTCAGGGTCTGATGATGAAGCCGGAAGATAGGCACTGGCATTCCATGATGGAATATCGTATTTTTCTAGTGCGTAAAGCGTGTTTTTCTAGTGTTTTTTAAACTATTAATTTATTTATTTTGCGTTTTTTTTATGAAAGTAACTACCTACTTGATTAAAATATCTTGATTTGACTCTCTAATTACATAGCTTATAAATAAGAAACCTAGTTTGGAAATAGTCTCGAAAGTCTCGTTTTTCTCGGGAATTTCGAGACCACACCTAGTCTCGTTTTTTTTTCCCGGGACTCAGTAATGCATCGAGACTGAAAGCCCTAATTAGTATATTACCTAATAGCGAGTATTAGCAATCACTCACTAATACTCGATATTAACCTCTCGCGTATCTTAAGTCATATCATATTAGTATTTAATATATTATACTAATATGGCTAATACGAAAAATATAGAATAGTAAGATGCACGGACGCGGTTTGTAATACGGTGCCGATACGAGTGTATGAGCGAGATGGCGTGAAAATGGCGAGATTCTTGGCAGATTATGATATTATGATGAAGTGTGATATTGCGACTCGTTGCAATAACATTTTCTTATGTGTGTGTTGACATACGCAGAAAGAGTGAAACAGTTAAGGTTTCTTAATGTGAATTATTAATATAATTTAAATTAAAAAATACTAAAAAAGTCGTTGTAACTAAGTGATTATTTTTTTAAATATGCCAACGTATTCATTGTTGCGGGCCTGCGGACGATGAGCAGGGGTAGCTCACCGTTCGGTAAGGCCCAGGCCTGGGTTCGGTGGCACGCCATATTCCGCGCGCGCCTCAAGCATTGGCGTATCTAGAGATATTTCCCAGGGGGGGCCTGGCGCCCAGTAGTAGAAGCGATAATCGCTTATCAAAGTTGCGTCAACTCTTAACGTACAAAATGAAAATTTTCACATAAATTAATTTAACTTGTATCGCATAACGGAACCTTGCATGAGTGAGTCCGACTCGCACTTGGCTAGATTTTTAAATTTTTCAGCCATAATTGTTTGTTAGTAAAAATTCTCGGGTGGGCACCAGACCATTCTGGGGTGGGCACGGCCCACCCGGCTCCTCCCTTTCTACGCCTATGGCCTCAAGGAGTAATCAGTAGCATTGACGGGCCCGATAGGGCCTTATGGGGTTGCGGTTATGTTCTAACTGAAGGAGCAGGGTAGGTTTTTAGTCAATAGAAGTCTGACACTCTCTTCCGCTCCACCCACAGCGGAAGGAGTCATTTGATTATTTTCCACCCAGAAAAAAATAAACGTATTCAAAGAAAAAGTGATTTTTTCACTATGTCATTTATATTCACGAGAACACGCTTAATATGAATGAATGCTAATATTGGCCAAACTAATATCCAGTAATAGGTATTGTGCCGATACGTATGTATGAGCGAGTTTAATATGTATGAATATTGATAAGAATATGACTAAACTAAACTGATATTTTACTAATATCTAGTAACCTAATATGAGATTACTAATATATTCAATATTATGAATATCAAGATTTGACCCTAATATAACATCTTTATCAATCACTACAGAAACAACTGTCACTTGTCAGCTTAGAGTATAGAAATAATATAGAGACGCTGTAATTGTCTATATCTTACTTGCTTATACAAATATCTATTGAATCGATACAGAAATATGAAACTACACTTTGTCTCTTTTTAACCAATGAGTAATCTCATTTGAAGAAAGGGACGTCATGCTATTTGTTTATTCTCTGCCTGGCAACATTTTAACATTTCCGTCAAAGTACCTACCTCGCGTGCCATCCGCCATCTTTTGGACGCGTGGTTTTGTGGTACATCAGCTGTCAAATGAACAACAACATTGGATTTGGATTGCGATTTTTAGGAATAAAAACGCTCCCAACTAAATTGTTTTGTGCTGTGTGTCTAGTGGTGCAAATTGAATATGCCTACTTGTTCAATAATTCTGTGTGGTGCAAGGAAAAACCACAATCAACCTCATTTGACCATGCACAGGTTAGTAGCCGTATTTTAAGAAAAACTTTATCATGCTGTTATTTTTTTTGTATAAGTATCCTTGTTTTATTCATAGAATAAAAGCTCCCAAATGTACATACCAATTATATCTGATATTTAACTCTATTTGCTAAATTTATATCATGTTTTGTTTACAATACAAATGACAATTCAAAATAGTGATGTCTTTTATTTAATAAGCTATCGATAAAAACTAACATTTTTTTTAGTTTGTACATTGTAGAGATCAGTAGAGTAGGGTTTCAAAATGAAGAGCTTGAAGAGATGGTTTTGAAAATAAAACTAACAATAGAAATAAAAATAGCGATAGTACTAAAACACAACAATGTCACTTCGTCATGCAGTAGTTGGTGGTTATTTAGTTCAGTCTCTGATGTGTTCCATGAACTGCATCAAACTGAAATCATGTTGTATGTTTTTTATTTGCACAGGTTCCCTAAAAATGAAGTGCTGCGCCAGAAGTGGCTTGAAGTCATTGGGATGGAAAATATCAAACCTGGACTTAAAGTACCACGTGTCTGTTCATTACACTGCAGAATCAACCTTCAATAAAACCCTTGATGTAATAAGGCTGCGTGACAGCGTGATGATGCAGTACCGTCAATCCACCCTGTAGTAAGTTAAAACAAATAATTAACTTCATATAGTTTAAATTTCCCTACGAACCTGTCGGTTCATCCAATACTTTAGTATTAATGTTTCTCAATTTTAATATTATTAAATACCTGTTCATACTGTTATGTTTAGCGCTAGTGATAAAAAAGATGAGATTATTCAAGATATAAAAAATACTTTCAGTGTTAAAAAAAAACACACGGGCTGGTTCTGCGTGAAATCATAAATGTCGAACAGGCGTTCTCCATGATGACCCTTACCAGTGAAACACCTAGATCAGATATATAAAAAGTAAATAAAATAAACTTTAATTTGTCGTTCGAAAAGTGTTGTTACATACAACTAACATTTGCATATATCTTTAACTTTAACTTCTCTTTTAATTTGCTTTTTCAGATTTAACCCGAATAGTTTACTTCTGAGAATGCGTTACCGAGCACACCTGGGTCATAAATAAATTTCAAGGCCACTTTTAGTTTCTATAAAATTAAGCTCAATTTGAATGGGCAGTTTACAATGATTAGTAACGGTTTTGACTTTCAAAAGTGCCTAATAATTATCTAAATAAAATTGAGCATTTTACTTTGACGTGGTGATTTATTATGGTGAATAAAGGTACATTTTTCAAAATACTTTGTTGTTTTATTTCTTGTAATAACCTCAGATTTAGTATATTTCTACAATATTTATTATTGTTGTAAACAAATATCTCTATGGGCCGAAACTACGTAAAGCGATCGCCCACGCGGTCCCATACAAAAGTGCTCCGTTGCGGGAACCCGCACGTCGCGGCGAATCAGACCCCACGCCCCCTTTTTGCTACGTAATAAATATTAAGTTTTCGTTCGACTCGACGACATGTACACCGTTAAAGTTGAACTAGTGACACTTTGCAGGTAATAATCCGGTTTCCGAAACACATGACACACGCTCATTACGCAGTTTCGGCCCTATAATATCATTATTTGCCTAACCTTTTTCAAACCATATATTAGGGTAAGATTCCAGTCTATCAACTGACGCAGCTGAATACCAGTATTTTAAATGCCTGAGACTGCCTATCTGACCTCCATAGTAATGGGTAATACGATATCCTTGGTAAGGCAACCAGTTACCAAGGGTATCGTATTAATCAGACTCGGGCCACTGACTAAAAAAGACTGTCAAAGATTTACAAATGACAGTTAGTTCGATACTAAGCCAAAAGAGGGTCAGAGTGATCTTTATGAACAACTTTAAATGTGGAACAAACCCTGAAATCGCAAAAAACTTAGTAGTCCTCATTGATTTATATAATTGTACGCAGTAATATATATGTCAATGGTTGTCCTTCAAGAAAGTCACTCACAAGAAAAAAACAAAGTCAGTCAGTCACTCATAAAATGTAGCCCAACCAACAGTGCTTCTAACCCCTTGTATGTTAATATGAATGTAATGCACTATAATTTTTAAAATTCAGGAAAAGAACTAAAGGACTTGTTACAGTTATTCCAAAAGTATAATCTAATTATCCAAAGTTAAAAAGTATTGTTACATAAGTAACCAACGAACCCGAAGAAATGTTAGAAACTCTGGTATCGATATCGATACTTTTTGGTTTTGATTACTTATGTGCTTCCCTAGCAATGGCTGCCATCTTTTGGCCGCAGTTGACAGTAGGTATGCACGCGTATTTTGTAGGTATTTCTCGCAAGGATTTTTTCTCGTCCATATTATAGAAGGTCATTGCTTGTCAGTGAGAAAGTTATGACAGAAAAATGTTTTTGTAGCAGCAACTGTCTAACGATTCTTCCTCTGTTAGAACCCTGGCTTTTAATCAAGCTATTTATTAATCTAGCAGGTTGGTGATGTTAAAGATAACATCACCAACCTGCTAGATTCTATGCTAGAATCTATGATTGATAATATGATGGCAGCATTGAGATAGGAAAAGTACCTATTAGGTTTCCAAGTCAGTGGATGGCAGCATAACATCAATCATAGATTTGAGTATTTTCTGCATAATAATATAAACATAAACATTGCATGTGCAAAACTTATAATATATCTACTTTTGTAACTTTTTTATACATATTATCTAAATGGTTTATTTTTTATGCACCTGCCGTGTGTATAAATCTTCACCATCTTTGTTTGACTGATAGAGAATGCCTTACGGTATTTTCACCTTGTTACTTTTGGGCAGAGTAAATTAAATATAGGGTACTTTTTAACCGACTTCTGAAAAAGGAGGAGGTTCTCAATTCGGATGTTTGTTTGTTTTTTTTTTTTTTTTTTTTTTTTTTTTTATGTTTGTTCGGGCATAGCTCCGTCGCTCGCCAACCGATTTGAAAAATTCTTTTTTGTTGGAAAGGGTGTACTTCCCAAATGGTCCCATGAAAATTTTATCGACATCGAACAAGCCGTTTCTGAAAAATCAACAAAAGTCTAAAAAAAATATTTACATTGATGACCTTTTCGGTTACTCTATATTGTGTTTTTTGTTCGCGCGTTTTTAGTTTTTTGTAGTTGACATTTTGGCTTTTATAACTAGATTAATTACAAATTGACCCACTAAAAAGCGCGAAAATAAAAACTTTTTTGCAAAAAATAAAACCGACTTCCATATCAAAACACGAGAAAGCCAAAAATAATTTTAATTTCGGAAGGCGGTGTGAAAAAAAAGAAAATACAAAACCAATAACACCGACTACCGAAATTAAAATTATTTTTGGCTTTCTCGTGTTTTGATATGGAAGTCGGTTTTATTTTTTGCAAAAAAGTTTTTATGTGTTAAACGAAGTTTAAATGAATAAAATAAAAATAATAAAAATCGGCCTCCCATGCAGTCCTCTTATCGATCCTCATACGCCCTCTTTACACGAGACAAAACCTAGCAAAATTAAATATAGCTGTACTAGCTTGTGCCAGCGGCTTCACCCGCGTGGGAAGTTTTTCCCTTGTAAATCCCGATCCCGTGGGAATTTCGCAAAATCCTTTCTTAGCGGATGTCTACGTCATAACATCTACCTGCATGCCAAATTTCAGCCCAATCCGTCCAGTGATTTGGGCTGTGCGTTGATAGATCACTATGTCAGTCAGTCAGTCAGTCACCTTTGAGTTATATATATTTAGATTACAGTGTCATCCATATGTATCCAGAGTTGGTATATTTGGAATGCACATTTCAATTATTTTACATTTGCCCTCCTTTCAATAAAATCAGGAATTTTTGTATACATGAGGTAAAAGGTAAATAATACTTCTTTAAAAGTTAACAATTATTAGGTATGTATATTTAGGCTTTTTTTAACAGTCAAAAATTAAGTTCATCGTCAAGTTCTACGCGTCGAAGCCATTTGGTCCCAGAACTGCCGAATCCATCTCCTGATGTGTTCCTTGTGGATGTTTCGGGCAATCTTCACCGGCTCGGGGTCACTGGGATTGCTAGGCATCAAGTCCAGGTGATGGGCAGCGTCTATTATTACCACTGCTCTGATTGTGTCACTTAAACTGTCAAGAATACCACCTGTGAGAAGAAATAAGGAGGAGTATTGAAAAACGTTTCCTCGCCTCGCCTTCAACTTAAGCGTCTTTTATGGCTCAGCTATAATGATAAAGTTTGCTCACTTGTATCAAAATATACCATACCTCCTGTCCAAGGATCTCGAAGGCCATTGCTGAATACAATATTCGAAGCTGCCTGCAGTCTGTTGCCTCCATACTCCAGCCTCGCCATATTTTCCCGAGGGTACACGTTATATTTCTTATGGCACTTTGCCGCAAAAGTCGTGAAGTTCCAGGGGTCGGGTTCAAACATGTCATTTTTGCCGTTGGAACACATCGGCATCACCATTTCTGTGCAGGCCTTGGAAAGGGAAAACATTTTTTAGTTCGGATGTTGGAGAAGATAGATCAAAGAACAAGCATGGTAATGCTGGAAGCATCTAGAGTCAGAAGTACTACAGGTAGAGTCAAACCTTGGTGGCCTGAAACTCTGCGCAAGCCACTACGCAGTAGTTAGGTCCAGTTGAAAACCAGCGTCAGGAAATTGTCTGGCATTTTGCTGAACTGTGCCCATTTGGCACAGCCGTGACGCACACTCAAAGCTGTTATATTTAATTAAGTTTTTTTTTGCTACGCAACGAAAAGCAACCTTCACAGACTTTAATAAGCCAAGAGACCTAGTTATAGGTATTAAAATTCGTGACGACGAAAGAGCATTTAACTTGGTGCTTTTGTTTCTGACAAAGTCAGTTCAAAATCGTTTTTACATAGCCATCTCTTTGATGAAGACATTTTTGTAACTAAAATGATAGTTACCTGATAATCCCATCCACTAGCGTCTAGGTTACCGTAGTCATCTCCTTTCTGATAGTCGACGCATTTATTTTTCTTCTCGTAATTTGTGAATATATCTATTACTTTTCCTATAGCCTGAAAATAAAGATTTTTCATAAGTTCTTGAAGAGTCTTAGGACAAAGGTATTAATTTATAGTTTAATGCAGATGCCGTTTATAATGATGATTTATCGAACTCTCTCACAGTTTGTTGAGAGTGAAACTTTTTCCAGGGGAAAACTATTAAATGAGTCCCGCTCTGCGTGGAGCGGAAGGGAGTGCCAGACTTCTGTTGACTAAAATTTCAACTTCCTTCAGTCCCTGGAACGCAAGGGGTTCCAGGGTCGCGTTATCACGTTAGAAAGTTTCCACAACCCCGGCAGGGCAGGGCAAGTGATGCTCAGGACGTTGTATCGTTCGTTCTCCTCATTTGTGGCTACATAACTTGTGATGTGTCGTGGTGTGGTGAGACCCACACCACACTACGACATACCTCGGCAAAGCAATGTGAACTTTCATGATGTTAAATTGTACTAATAATGGCACCTCTCTTTTAGCAATTTGCATTTATTGTTCGCACAGCCAAGCTGTGGAATTCTCTGCTGGCTTCTGTGTTCCCTGCCACTTATGATCTTTCAGCCTTCAAAGCAAGAGTAAATAGGCATCTTCTGGACTCGCTCGTCCCATCGTAGACCTTATCTATCACTTACCATCAGGCGAGATCAAGAGTGGTCTCATCCGTAATAATAAAAATAGCAAAGGAACAATGATGGATTTAAAGCTGCCTAATACACTCTAGCACTACATAATTCGTACCTGTACTAGATTTTCACCGGTCAAAGTCTCATTAAGGTACTGGCAGACTACCCTCACAGGTTCTGCAGGTAGTGGCGTCAGGAAGTCTGAGGAGAATGGGTAGTTCACCATGGCCAGTGTAGAGTACATGGACTCCAGGAATTCTAACAGCACATCCAGGTCAGTGGAGTTCTTGATGGGTGTGCAGAGGTTGAAAGTCTTGTGCAGGAACTCTGAGCCGTTGGTAGTTGAGGCGTATTTTCTGAGAAGATAAATGAAAAAGAGATACATAATTAAAATGGGATGGTATAAGTTTTTTGACAAAAAGCCAGCAAGTTTTAGATTGTCTTCTTAATACTAAGGAGATAGTTGATATTTTATAGTCAGTGAAGATGTTGACTACAATATTTAGACAGTGTATTTCTAGGTTACCTGGAAGAGATCGCAGAATACTATAAGGCCGCCTACCTATACATACTTTCCACATACCATATAAATAAAATTGTAATATCCGTCTAAGATTTCAAAATAACAGCGTTTTCTCAGGTAATAGTTATTTACACGATAGGAATACACGAATAATTAGTCTTTCTGTTTATCCGGGCTTATCTCTCGAATATCTGAAATTATTTTAATTGGACTTTCACTGGAAGATACTTATATCCCGGGATTCCCTCGGAATCGATTAACGCGTATGTTCGTTCCTATGGGTTATTATTTGGTGTCCAATTAAGTGTCCTATTAAATAAATGAATAAAAGTCGGATCTATCTTTTTGCTGTATTTACTGGTTGCTTAGTATTAAACATATTGGGCAACAGTGGCGAAGGGTGAACTTTCATAAAAGGGAAGCCGGACCAAAAAATGCTTACCTTGCTCAAGTGTGATGCGTGAATTCCAGTAACTGTGGCCCTGTAGCTGACTTCGAAATCTTGTAACTTCTTCGTAAATAACTATTTGTTTAATTGAAAATAATAGATTATTATTTATATATTCATATATAAAACAATAGACTAATATTTGCCATATTTCAAAAGGAAAGCTGGTAGGAATCGAGTTGTATGGAGCCTTCGCCACTGTTGGGCAAAACAGAATACCTATGCTGTTTCAAAGCTTTGCTTTCAAATCAAAAGGCTGAAGAATAATTTTTCCTTGGGTAGTATACCAGATCTTATCAAATCCTTTATTTCCTTTATAAGTGTACAACAACAGGTATTTTTCACCTCCTATTATAACTTACTAGTACTCACGCGGGGCTTCGCTCCCGTGGATTCTATCACGGTAAAAACATAACTCTCCTTTTTTGCAGTCGCGTAAAAAGTAGCCTATAACCTTCCTTCAGTACTTTCGAAGTTTAGCGCGTTCAAGCAAACAAACAAACAAACAAACTTTTCCGCTTTATAATATTAGTATAGATTACGTACATACGTAATAAGCGGCCTTTTTCAAGCTGTCAGCACCTGTAGTCCATAAGCTATTACTTATACTATGTCTTACTTAATAACGCTCCAAGATTCCTTAATATTCGTAGAGCAGTTGGTGTTGACACTCCTGAAGCTGGAAGTGACAAGCCTGTTGAAGACCCCGCAGGGTGCCATGCCGGAGAACATGTGTACAGGGGCAGAGGCCGCGATAGCACCGTTCACGAGGTGAGGGTACTTGAGGCGGAAGTAGGCTGCTAGCATGCCTCCGTACGACCCTGGAGGAAAACCAATACAGCAATAGCGCATCTATAATTCACCGTGTGATAAAGAAGCAGTAAAAGCATTCTGAAAGCTTTCGCAGAAGGGCTAGAAGGACTTTTTCGCCAAAAATGTAGCCTATGCCGCTCAGGAATAATATCGCATCCAATTGGTGAACGCATCTTCAAACCGGTTCAGTAGATTCAGAGATTACTTCATACAAACTAACAAACTTTACCACTTTATATTATTAATATAGATTACTTATAGAATGAATATACATCCATACCAGACGCCTACAATCTCAGTATTTTATGCCTTTCTTAAATCGTAGCCTTTAACTCACCTCCAAACGCGATGACGGGGTATCTAGGCTTGATGGTGTTGCCCTGGAGATAGTCAATTAGGTCTGCGTAGTCCGCCAGCGCCTGCGCAGACGACAGGTAACCAATGTGTTCGTTGTCCAGAGACTTGTTGCCGAAAGGCATCGACTCACCGTAGTATCTGGAAATTGATATTTTTCGTGATAGTGGAAAACAAAGAAGCGTCAATAGCCTTTTTATAGATTTAACATTTATGGGGATTTGTGGTTGTTTGTTCATTCATTCATTCATTTATTTCATAAACAATTTTAACATTGTGTTGAAATCATCGCTCTTAAATACACACAAACATAAAAAAAATTACAGGTAGGCATTATTACTATACAGCACAAACTAATCAAAATAAAATAAGTTACAATATTCCATTTCAAATAATATTCTTAGAATAGCATTGTTACACAAATCATATAATTATGTCAAATATAAACAATGTAAAAAAATAAACAAATACAAATTCAACCATTACAAGTCAGAAGTAAAAATAATAATAATAATCAACATTTATATAATAATATCAATAAAATTAGCAAAAATGTAAGGTCCAAATTATGTCAAATAGATATTGTAAAACTAACACCAAAAAGTTTACATACAGATCAGCCATTAAAATTGTCAAAATGTCAAAATAAAAAATTACGTCAATTAAATAAGGACAATAAGTTAATACAGTCTAGTTGTATGTGTCACAAAGAAACTCTTCAAGTGTGTAATAGCACTTCTCTATCAAAAAGGACTTTAGCTGTTGCTTAAATGTGTTTAAATTATATATGGACTTTAATGATACAGGTAGTTTATTAAATAGTTTAATTGATTGATATCCTGCAGCATGATTTACTACTTTTAAGTGTGGTTGCACCTTATATTGTAAGTCCCTACGCCTTGTAGCTTCCCGTTTATCTCTTTCCTCAAGTGTTTCGAAAAGGTGTAGTTTTTTCATAAGGTCAGTAAGTAATACTAATATATACAAGCAAGGGACCGTTAGTATCTGCAGTTCTTTAAAATACTCCCTACACGAAACCCACTGTGGAATTCTCACCATCGTTCTTATGGCCTCCATCAATGAAAAAATAAATAAAAATATTATATTAAGTTTTACTACTCTCCTTCCTACGTCGAAGATAAAACTTTTTCAAGTCAATCTTTTTGGTCTGTTTAAACTTGTTGAGGCTGATGACCCTTAGAAGAAACACCGTTACAAACTCAGAGGTCAAAGTTACGCGGACGACATGGTGCTGCTCAGCGCGTCAGTCGGTGGTATTCGGACGTTATTAGCCATGTGTGAAAGTTATGCGGCAACACATGGCTTATTGTATAATGACAAGAAAAGTCAGTACATTGTTTTTGAGGCGGGTACCAGGTATAATCAAGATGTGCCTTCTATACGGCTTAACAGTGTTCCTCTGAAGCGAGTGACTCAATTTAAATACCTCGGTCACTTGATCACCACTGACCTCAAAGACAATGCTGATATAGAGAGGGAACGGAGGGCCCTGTCCGTGCGTGCGAATATGATAGCCCGCAGGTTTGCACGTTGTACTGCAGAAGTAAAGGTGACGCTCTTTAGAGCATTCTGTACCACCTTCTACACGTGCAGCTTGTGGGAGAGGTATTCGCAGGCATCGTATGGAGCCCTCCGTGTCCAATTCAATAACGCCTTCAGAAAACTGTTGGGATTGCCATGGCGTTGCAGTGCGTCAGGGATGTTTGCAGCGGCGCGTGTTGATTGTTTTCACACAATAATGCGCAAACGTGCAGCATCGTTGGTGGCTCGTGTCATGGCTAGTCCCAACAGGGTTCTGAAGATGGTCGCGGATAGAGTGGACTGTCCATATATGGTCCACTGCTGTCAATTACATTTGTCTTCGTATCGTGTTGTGTACTAACCCTAGTTTTTTAAGGTAATTGTTTACTAACCATAATTACTTATATGAGCTATGTGGCTCGAAATAAATATATTTGAATTTGAATTTGAAAAGACCATACAATTCTTACTCACCACGACAAAACCATGTTGGTTGCTTCCCAAATTTTACATTGATGTGGGAAAGTATTTATATGTCATTGACATTTTGTAATAGACCTCTTTGGAAATGGGATTTGGAATTTTATTGACTTGATTATTTAAAAAGTTCCATTTTTTTCCCTCAAGTTGGAAATCCATCATCATCCTAATTCTCTGACTTATTTAAAGTTATCTGTGATCTTAATAAGTGACGTCCGCCTTGGGGCGAGCGAAGGGTTCTATTAGACTAACTGACCAAAACCTGCACCCCGTGTTCCCTCGCACACTTGCGCTGGGGGCTATGCGTGGCTCAGAGTAAGTTCCAAAATGCACTAACCTGTGTTCAGCAAATACTAGTTTGGCTTTGAACTCTTCCGCGATCTCCCACATGAAGCCTGTGTGCTTGGCAAACACTTCTATTTGGCCCTGGAATATTCAGAAAAATCATTAAGATATGTGAAACATTATTGTGTAGTGGATTGTTCGGGGCCAACTTAATTTTACACACGTGATGGGTAATGTTGATATCTAATTATAAGTGACTACAATTAACTATCACATTTAAGTAAATGGTAGGTATACAAGGTGTAACAACAGACTGAGAGCAATACCTCAGACACCTCAATTAGAATATTAAATTATACGTCTAAAACAACATTCGTAACTAAATAAATTGAAACCAAACCTAGACATTTTTTATAAAGTAGTTATCCTTACTAAACGCAAAACGTATGTGCGTCATACAATATCCCTACGCAGACGCATATACTTATGCAATATTAGCGGCCGACACGTACACGAACGCATTTCCTTGAATTAAAGATTGTATTAATTAGTGTTTTATTACATGGAGCGACTGTCTAAGATACCCCTTGGCAGGACTGATGCCAGATTTGTCTTCCCGTAACCCGGGACCAAAGACTTGACGTGCTTTCCGAGGCATTGAAAAATCTTGTTATGTCAAGATGGACAGACCGACTTTGGCAATCTATGCTTAACTTTGAAGAGGAACCCGTACGGCTATTGGTATTTAGCCACGAGCCCCTCTATACTTTTATAACTATGGTGATTGTTCACATGAAATGTCGGTTTTACACGAACAGCAGCCAGATTGCGGGCAATGTCTGGGTAGCCTGGTCGAACAAGGAAACCTGGGTCAGACCATGAAGCTCGACTTGCCAACGTGCCATACAGGCTTCCACGATGAACTCTTCTAGGTAAGTTCTTAGTGGGTAGGTTCTTCTTCACATTCTATGTAAGCAGTGTCTCCAACAACGCCGTAATTACGGTAAACCTACCGTAATTTGAACATCCACCTACCGTAGACATGTTCAATTCTACCGTAATTTCGTCTTTCTGAGTGGCGCCTTAAAAATGATGTACCCAACCTAACATATAGGTTATTTTTATTAGAAACAGTGTTTGAAAATAACAACACTGTATCATTCCCTGGGGACTGGGGTATTCAACGTACAATCAACTTGTGTGCATATACCAGTAGAGAAAACTTGTGCGACTAAATGACGAAAATTCAATAATGAATATAGTACTGCAGTAGAACTTGGCCATACCTTTGCATTTTGTCAACTTTAATTTATGTTTGCCATTTTTTCCATAGTTTGCTCAGCAGATCTGACTATATTTATAAAAAATTTTATCTGACAGTAACAGTTCAAGTGACGACAGCGACTGTAGACCTTCCAGTAGTCAGCGCGCTAAAAATAAGTAATACAAACAAAATTTTCGACCAGAATGGCTGAAAAATAAAGATTTTTCCTCGTGGCTTCGCGAATACCCAAAAAACCCATATAAAGCAAGATTTTTCCTCGTAGCTTCACGAATACACAAAAAACTCATATAACGCAAAGTGTTCGCTCTGTGTAACGGCTGAAACGCCTGAAATTTAATGTTTGATGGTGAAATAAAGTTACCGTAAATTTACCATATTTTTAATTTTTAATCTCCCGTAATTTTCCGCCAAATACCGTATTTTTAGACTAGCAACACCGTAATTTTGACAAATAGAGTTGGAGACACTGTATGTAAGCGTGCTCTATCTTCGTCCTTCGACCACATCTTCACTTACCATCAGGTGAGATGGTGGTCAAACGCGAGCTTATTATCAATACAAAAAAGACACAATTATTCTCAATCACAATTTGATGATGTAAAATGATGAATCACAATTTGAAAACGCTTCTACGTTATAAATGTATATAGCGTAGAAGCGTTTTCAAATTGTGTACCTATGCAAAAAGTAGGTAGGTATACTTATGTGTAGGTAGGCATAGTCAATTATTAAGTGCTTCTCGAAATCTCTCAATCGAATCTCAATATATTGCATTTTACATATACCTAATTATGTAGGTAGGTACAATACTGTTTCAAGAACATAATATTATGATGAGTTAGAAGAAATCAATAGGTATTGACTTAATAATTGCGTCATTGTTGTTTTTACATTTTGCATGTTTTAATTAATTAATTATTCGTATGTAGGCTAGTTAGGGCTGCTTGCGTTGATAATTGGTTAGGTTACTGGGGTTATAGGTACCTAACTATGTACTAGTTATGTAGATACTTGGGCCTCCTCTAGAAATCCACGCGGGCTAATTGCTAGTATATACCTAAATAAATTAGCTGTTACTCGCGACTTTGTTCGCGTGTAAATTGAGTCCATAAGCCTATGTGTTATCAATCACAGATTGTAAACTGAGTGTGATGTGTGCAAAGGTTCGTCCAAGGGCGAATCCAGCTTTGGTGCCAGGGGGGGGGGGTCACATAAAGTCACATTTCGTGATCCAAGTCACAAGAAGTTATAATTTGTATTTCCTGACTCCACTGCCACTTGGCCATCCACTGCCGAGATTCGTTTACAACGACAGAAACTGGAGTATTATCTAGTAACAATGTTTAAAAATTTCAATTAGTGGTCCACCTAGGTCCTGGACCCAGCCCAGGGGGGGGTCATGATCCCATGACCCCCCTGGATCCTCCCTTGGGTTCGTCCATATTTCTTAATGCGTTTTTTTTTTATTGAAAAAAAAAACGCATTCTACGCTATATACATTTATAACGTAGAAGCGTTTTCAAATTGTGATTCATCATTTTACATCATCAAATTGTGATTGAGAATAATGGTGTCTTTTTTGTATTGATAATAAGCTCACGTTTGACCACTATCTCATCTGATGGTAAGTGATGATGTGATCGAAGATGGAGCACGCTTACCTAAAAGTAAAAGTATCCGTTTTTGCGTGATTGAAATAGAAACACAAGTAGGATCTATTCATAATTATTAATTACACATTTTTATATTAGTACAATAAATTCGTATTCAGTTTTATTTGCTACCTTTCCATATTACAAACGGTAGTTAAAAAAACCTTGAAAGGCACAAAGATATTCACAGTTAGCAGTTATTTTTTGTCGATCATCGAACCCGAGACTAATGGTGCATTGTTTGCTACTCGTCCGAAGAGAACTTTTTATAAGGGGTCAACCGACTAATTGTAACGTCCTATTTTTACTGGAATGTAAACAGACTCAGATAACAAAATATTTGAGCGATATGGCTACGTTTGACACTATAGTAACTCGTGAAGTAGGTACTAGATAACACGTTACTGTTTTGTGGAATTAAACAATTCTTATACGGCTAAATGTAGTTACAATTATATGTTTAAGGAAACTTTATTCCTACTAATATTATTAAATCGCGGGTTCGTACTCTATTGCCGTGAATCCATTCCAGATACAAGCATATTTAGCGTAGTTGGAGGTGTTAACAGGATTCCTAGTTATGTGAATTCTACCCACATTGGAATCTTTAAAAAAACAACAAAAAAATGCGAAGGTAACACTGTCTGTATGTTACACTTTCACGTCTAAAGCACATAGAAGACCTTGGAGAAAGACATGGGCTATTTTACCGGGAAAAATACTTTTCACGCAAGCAAAGCCGCAGGTAGAAGCAAAAAAAGAAAAACATAACATGACACTTGAGAATAATAATTAAACATAACAAATAATGTACCCATATGCAGTTCGTCATTACCGGTTACAAATACAGTAATTTCTACAGAAGTGATTAATTCAATTCAATTCATTTTTATTATTGTGATTTTTGGATACATTTACATGAGATCTTATTAATACATTAATTGTTCGCAACTATGACTGGTTAAGATGGGTTTTGAATGTATCGAATGAGTGTAGAAATGTACCTATTTTTAATATTTTGGGTATTTTTAATATGCCTGTTCCCAGCTGATGGGAACAAAATCGTACAAACTAAGTTGCCTCTGAGTTTCGGAAAGTAGGTACCTACGTTGAGCATTGAGCTGTTCGTTCTGTTATTCATAAATCATTTCGAAGTTGCAATCCATGAAATTTGTCACCGGTCTTTCATATAGAGTTTTACTGTATTATTACCAATTTAGTGTATTATTGAAATCAGCAAGTCGCTCAATGGAATTTAGCAGCGTCCGGTAAGGTCTCAAGCCGACCCCAAAATCAATTTGGTTTCATCGATGTGTTTTGCTACCTACTTTATATTATAGAATCTAGCAATGCTATCAATCGGACATAATTGATACAAAGTAATCTGTTTAGTTATAATGTGAGCTGTCAGTTTCATTCGCAGTTAAACTGCTGTAAACAATAGGTAATGAGCAATTTACCTACACAATAAAATAATATGACTGAGGTTCTTATTGCCCAACAAGAAAACTTGTTATTAAATGTTCTAAAAATCTAAACCATTCGCATTAGAACTTAAACGGCATTTATTGTATGTATAAAGTGTATATGAATATTATGTATATTGGGTATACACATGATAAATATCCCGTTGTAAGTTCTAATGATACTATTAGTGACCATTGACCATGCTAGTTATAAAATTTATATCTACATCATTGCTAAACGCGTGCTCTTTATAAATGCTAAACAACAAGAGGGTATTTGCTAAACTCACCTCATTCCCAGTGTAAAAGAAGATAGGACCACTTCCCTGGTCCCAGTTCTGTTCATTTTCCAAGTATTTTATTTGAAAAGTTTCATTCCTCTGAAACCCAAAATGGTCGAGGGGCACACGAAACCATTTCGTCTCATACTTGTAGTCTGCCGCCACTAAACTTAACACTACAGTAAAAAATACGATTCGTAACATGTTGAATTATTAGAATTATAAAGACACGTCCATTCTGTTTGGTTTCCAATGTGATAATGAGTGATCTCGCTCGGCAGCGAAGCGTTTACTCAGTTATGCAATGCGAGATACAGTGGAGGAGAAAAGTCGTGCATTCGTGTTTGGGATTTTCATTATACCTACGTTATTGTTTTTTGATGAGTTGTGTAAATGAAATTGATTCGAGCGATGTTATTGCGGGTAAGTAGCGGGAATAGCTCTTTTTAATTCTGTTGGTAATAATATCTATGATATGTGTGAGATACAATTTGTTAGAACTCTTCGAAAATGGGCTTAGGATTTAGAGAACATTCTAAAAGAATTGTGAACGTTGGAATCTGACTTTGTGAAAAAAAAAAATGCAGATGAGTTTGAAAGATGAGAGTGAGCATCTTCAACTGATCAATATGCTTAATTATGCGCGAAGCAACATTTTTTTTTTATAAAAAATTGTAAATTATAAAAATAAATGGTATTGTAATTTGTCAAGCAACAGTGATTAGTTGATTACTTATACTTATTTTGTCACCTAATTTAATAAAATAACGTACGTTTATTCATTACTAACAAACACATTAATAATCATTTTGTTATAGTTACAGCTTCTTCGATCACTAAACACAAGATTTTTAATCGAATGAGGGGCTTTTACTTTAAGGAATCATTTGTAAAAGTTATATTAAAAAATGAATCGCTGAAACATAAGTATGTACCGCATTTCTTCGGATCAACTGTACCAAATTGGCTAATTCATTTGGTTTATGTTTTTGACAAAACAAAGGTTTGTATGAAAAAAAAAGTTCGATGAATTGTACGGGAAAAGTATAAACGAAGACGAAGTCATGGGAGATAGTACAAATACAAATGTTTTTTCCGTATCACTTTTGTTCGTGTATACAGAGCATATCGTTATTATCTGAGTTCATTTGACCCCTGTCTCGGCAGCCGACAGGATGTACCTAACCTACTCGCTGAACATACCACTGGGTACAGTACATTAGGTACGTTCAACCGCTCAATATACTAACACTTTGAACTACGAAAACAGCTGTGAATGAAGAATCTTACAGAAACAGCTAATGCTAACTGTAAGACCGTTCCCTATGTCCCTATGTGATGAGGGGAAGGATGTCTTCAATGAAGTCGTTTTATTGTTTCTTTTAAATATAAACGTATATTATAAAATTACAATAGGGTTTTTTGAGAAACACATGCGACGCTAACGAAATTTCCGTGGAGAGAGTAAAGCTGTGAAGGCTGCGACGGTGCTGCCACCCACGGGCAGCAGAGGAAGATCATTTACTATATTCATGCCGAAGAATACTTGCTCCTTTCGCCGCTAGAGGGCGTTGTGGTATATTGAACTACCGGCCCCTTTGGAAGAACCAGGGTGTTGTCTTCCAACACGAAGTACTCGTCGCTGTAGCTTCTTGATTATTCTGACTGTAACGGGCAGATCTTTGAGAACTATCGCCGTATGGTGCCGTGCGCTGTACGGATTTCAGCTACACGGGATATTCCGTCAGGTCCAGGGAATACTTGCGTTATTCGACCCAGTTTCCATTTGAGTTGGTGAACGTTCTCTTCTTTGATAAGAACTAGGCTGTTTGGTGTGATGTCCTCACTATTTTCCTTCCATTTTGTTCGTTGTTGGAGTTCTGAAACATACTCTTTCGACCATCGTTGCCAAAAATGTTGTCTAAGTTGCTCCACACGGTCGTAGCGTCCCAGTCTCGCAGGCGCGATCGTCGTCAGGTTTTCGCAGATGGGCGCAGTCAGCGGTCGACCGATCAGGAAATGTGCTGCAGTAAGTGGAAGGAAATCGTTCGGGTCTGAGGACAGAGGGGACAAAGGGCGTGAGTTGAGAACGGCTTCAATTTGCGTTAATACCGTTTCAAACTCCTCACGTGTTAGTTTGGCATTGCCCAGTACCCGCCGTAAATGATACTTGCAGGACTTGACTCCCGCTTCCCAAAACCCACCAAAATGAGGACTATAAGGGGGTATAAACGTTAAACGAATTTGATTATTATTAAAAAAATCTAAAATATCATTAGTCTTATTAAAAATAACTGATAACTCTTTTTCAGCTCCAACGAAATTCTTTCCGTTGTCTGAAAATATTTGATATGGCTTTCCACGACGTGCAATGAAGCGTTTTAATGCTAAAATATAATCCTGTGTACTTAAATTGCCTACCAATTCTAAGTGTATGGCTCTGGTCGTAAAACATACAAATAAACAAATATATGTTTTAATAAGCTTAGCACCTCTGCCTTTGCGGTCTAATATGGACAATGGTCCCGCATAGTCTACACCACATTGCATGAAAGGAAAACTAGGCTCTAACCTTTCAGAAGGTAAGTTGCCCAGAGGAGTTGTTAGCAGAGGAAGATCATTTACTATATTCATGCCGAAGAATACTTGCTCCTTTCGCCGCTAGAGGGCGTTGTGGTATATTGAACACTAACTTTCATTAAATCGTGTGGTTGACTGTACTTACATGATCGTTTTGTTAAAATTTGACTCTTATCGGGTTTAGGTTATCTACAGGAAAATACTTGTATATTTTGGTTTAGTGGTCGGCTCAGCAGATTGGTTGCTAAAAAATTAACATAATTATTTGCAAAAAAAATGCATAGTAATAAACAATGTTTCTAGGGTATGTTATCAATAACTCGTGTAGTGGTTAAGATTCTGCTTTTCGTTTACAAGTTATATTGGTGAAGCGTGAAATGAAAATATAAAAAGTATCAGTAATTAATAAGTACCTATTATAAGAAAAAAAAAAATGTATGTGCATTTGAAAGTGTGGGAATGGACGAATACCGATCTACCTATATACAGGGTTAAAGGAAAAGTCGTGCTAGATCCGTTAAGGGCGTGGAGTACCCATCATTTCTGACTTATTTTACTATGAAACACCCTACCCTAAACTTAATCCTTTTAGAGATATTCGACTTTTAATTTTTTTCAAATCAAATCAAATCAAATCGTTTATTTGTGATACATGGGTTGCATACAGGTGTTGATTACATAATTATATAGGTATTTATTATTGGAAATTGCCGATTTTTAGGCTACTAAATTTAATTATGTTTATTTTGTGTGTCTTATTATTATTATTATTGCATTTTTACATGTGTAATAAGATGCTTTAGGACATCAACATTAAAATAGTGCAAACTTAATTGAATAGGCCGTAGTAGACAAGTGAAAGTTAAGAAGTTAAAAAATATATTAGAAAGTTTATTTTTCTCTAAGGGATATCTAAAAAAATATTATGACAGTTGTTCGGCAGATGTGTTTTTAAATATCTACGTTTCATCAGCTATCTAACGAGGTATAACAATCTAGGATTTGTATTAGATTTCGTGGAAAAAAAGTAGTTGGGACGCTCCAGGTAGTCCAGTTCTAACGGTCCCGCGCCTATTGTCCTTCAAGATAAGACGCACCGTGCGAGCGAGACAAGTGACGATTTATGTAGGTGCGAATGAAAGAAAAGGTTAGGGCTGGGAATACAACACGGGATATTGTTTTGGTTATCCGTCTGCTTTTGTGCTTCGTACATAGTAGATGTGATATCGTTTTGCTCTTTTTCTCGACTTGGCTGTGATTCTGGACTATTTCTTCTGATTTGTGACTACTGTGCTTGTTAAACGGACTCTGATTTGTACTTGTGATACGGAAGTGTTGAAGATGACGTCCTACACACCTGAGGAATATGCTGATATTCTTATTTGTTACGGATGCTGCGATTGTGTGTCTGCGCAAGCTCGCAACGAATACATAACTCGATTCCTCGGTTGTCGAGTGCCAGATGTGGCCATTTTTGACAGAGTTTATCGAAGACTTCGAGAAACTGGCTCTGTTTTGAGACGAAATACAGACATGGGAAGACTACGAATTGTTGACGACGAAGAAGAGGACAATGAGATAGTGCAACGTTTTCAAGCGGATCCGACTACTTACTTCCACTAATATTGGATTGGATTGGTTGGATTTCTGCAGATTTATGCTAAATGCTGACGTAAAAGACCTAGATTTTCTAAGAAATATCTTGTGGACAGATGAATCCAAATTTGATAAAGATGGCATAACTAACTATCACAACGCCCATTACTGGGCCCCAAAAGAACTAAGGAATCCCAATAAGAAAAGAGTGAAGGGGTCCCAACGAAGATTCAGTGTGAATGTGTGGATGGGCATTATCTCCAATCATTTGATTGGACCTTACTTTCCAATCCTTACCGGACAATCTAAATGGGGAAACCCCATAGATTTTCATGTTTGGGGGCGCATGAAAAGTCTTGTCTACAGCGAGCCAAATCCAGTTTCATCTGTGGAAGAATTAAGAGAAAGGATTGTGGATGCAGCAAATCAAATGAGGACGACGTTGACCACTGGAGTAGTGAAGACTGGCCTCCGTAGAAGGATGCGACAATGTATTAGAAACAGAGGCGGCCATGTTGAACATGAACTGTAGAGTAATAAAAAGTTGTGTGAAAACCTGATTTAATAAATGACATTTCATGCTTACCTATTATTTTATTTTACTTTTTAGGGCTAAGTATTAATTTTCTTCTCCACTGGCGCCTATGAAGCTAAGTTTTTTTTAAATGCATTTAAATAAAACCCTAGATTGTTATACCTCGTTAGATAGCTGATGAAACGTAGATATTTTAAAACACATCTGCCGCACAACTGTCATAATATTTTTTTTAGATATCCCTTAGAGAAAAATAAATTTTCTAATATTTTTTTTAATTTCATTTTTTTCACTTGTCTACTACGACCTATTCAATTAACTTATGCACTATTTTAATGATTGACGTCCTAAAGCATCTTATTACACATGTAAAAATGCAATAATAATAATAATAAGACACACAAAACAAACAAAATTAAATTTAGTAGCTTAAAAATCGGCAATTTTTAATAAAAAATTAAAAGTCGAATATCTCGAAAAGGGTTAAGTTTAGGGCAGAGTGTTTCATTTCATTTCATTGTATAGTGAAATAAGTCAGAAATGATGGGAACTCCACGCCCTTAACGGATCTAGCACGACTTTTCCTTTAACCCTGTATACTTATATCACACCGAGCTATTTACTTTTTTTCGTAACCCAGACAAAAGGAAATAGTCAATAATGGATGACCTACATATCTAGTTGTACTTAATAAAATAAACACATTTCAATAAGTAAAAATTTAATGTCATTAACAGCTGATTAAAGTTAAACAGAATAAATAATTTTAAGAAATCTACATGTAACAATATTGGTAAATAATGTATAGTTTACTAACCTAATTAATAGATATTAGAGACATGATTAAAATACAATTATAACTAATTAAATTATGAGATCATGTTGTTTTAATTATTAAAAAAATACCAAACTCGTTTAATCAGATTGTTATTCTTGATCAAAATCTGATTGCGTACGTAATTAAGGTAAGCAAATTATCTAAATACTTCTTCATAACTTGTACTTTTTATCTTTATAGGTAAGCTATCTAATCAGTCAATAAAATTAACAATTTATTAATTAAAAAGCAAAAACGTAGGTATGTCGTTCGAGTTTCGTCGCTGACAGTACGTACTCAAAAGAATTATTTTGTGTTTTTATTATTAATTAAAATATTCATGATATTAGGAAAATAATATGGCCTTAAATATGTTGAGATAAAATTGGATGAATAATCTGTTGAAGGCTAATGGTTCATAAGTTTTCAGATCATTTGAAGTCACAAACAGGGCTTATGACAAAATGACAATATAAGTGTTAGCATCAATCAATTAGAAGGTCAGCTCACTTTACGTAACATCTCAAGAGGAGTGCTGTTTTAGAATCGATCGGCAGTCCACGATGAGAAACTTAGCTACGACGAGATTGCCGGGGTTGAGGGAATGTTTATTTATTTATTTAAACTTTATGTACAATAGGGGCGGACTTAATGCAACAAGGCTTAACAAGACTTAACGTAAGGCAACTGAAGGAACAGCGTCGGTTTTTAGTCAGTACAAGTCTGACACTCCCTTCTGCTTCACACAGAGTTCATTGCTAGAGTAATTTGATGATTTTCCCCTTTCCTACCAAAAAGAAAACTACGACGAGATGGTAGCAAGAGTGGTTGAAAAATTCGTATCTCAACCCTATCTAGGATCAAGTGAGATCCCAGCCTCGCAACGTTTGACGGTGGTCGGCTGTTCACCAATTTGTCTAATCATAGTGGCCAAATACGGAAACTCCGCTAATCTCGGGAGATGGCTTCAAATTGTATCTTCCATGTCATTCATGTCTTCATTTGAACGATCTGTCCTTGATTCCGTCGACAAACACCCAAGTAGTCAGCTGTCCCGTCCGGTGACTCAGCCCGTGAGTCAAACGTTATTATGGCATTAGTAATTCCTCTCGTGGATCATAAAGGGTAGTGTTGGGACGATTGTGGCTGGCCGAAGACGAAAGTTTTAACTCTACGATATTCTGTTCAAGACAGTGACAAAATATAGACACACCCTAAATGTATGTCTTCATTACGCGACAAAACGAGAGTGGTTATTTGTGGTTTCGGAGATGGTAACGTGGTTGCTCATAATTACGTGTACTTCTTTTGAAGTTTAGTTTTCTGTTACTGGTTTCATAAAACGTTTTTTATATGCAAAACCTTTCATTTGTCAATAATAATAAACACCCAGCCCCAATTTTGCGTCTTATTTCGTTGTTTGCTAATAACCCTCGTCCTCGGCGAGAACTTCCGCTCACTTGACCAAAACTTTGACGCGCTTTGTCCAAAACTTCAGCCACTTTCAGCCATTTTGGGCAAAGTCGAAGTGTTCTAGATAGATGCTGGAACTGTTCAGCAATCTTGTACAACCCTTCGGTTTCGGCCAACGAGCCGAAGCCGAAATACGAGGTTCGGTCAGACTCTAGGCTTTGAGGATGAGATTATGTGCATATAAACAAAGTTGACAATGTCATTACCGTATTCTAATCGGGTAAAACTATGGAAAAGGTGAAGGTTTTGTCATGTCCTGTCTGTCTTGATTGACAATGGCCTATACTTGTAAGCTGACCATTTATTTGATCTCAATACCGTACCACACTAGATCAACTTACTTAAGATGAAAGTGTGCGATCGATATATTTAATATTTATTTAAACAGCATGCACATAGGTACAAAGACGGACTCAATCCCGTATTCGTAATACGTAGGTATACTCTACCAGTTACCCAATTACACCAAAGGTTGTGTGTGTCTATATCGGGTACGGGTGGTGGTGATTTGGTCGACTGTACCCCAAATATATATTTTATATTTTGGCAACCTCACTATTGAACTCGATCATGCCTGATGGTAAGCAATAGATGAGGACTACAATGGAACGAACGAGCCCAGAAGATGCGTGTTTATTCTTGCATTGCTTGCTTGCTTTAAGGGCTGACGAGTCATCATTATATTAGGTAGCACAGAAACTTGCAGAGAGTACCGCAAACACTCCCTAAATGTCTTACAGCACCAAGTAAATGAATTTATGATCTGGTAATCAATGAAGTATTCTCCTATCGATATCCCAGTTAGTGTAGATTATTTGAAATAAAATGTCACATGATTTCAATGAACAGTACTAAAGAATTACAAAAGGTGTATAAAATGAAATAATAACTACATAATTAATATTAATATAAATCTTCTCGATGTTTCTGATACAATCGCCAACTATTTTGCATGGATCACCCGCCCAAATTGGTATTTAGAAGATATGATATTAGAACTATTAGAAGTGACATATCCTCTTTTCCCCCAGAACCTAGTTGTTTATTTTGAAGGATGGCATGGTTCACGTTTGTCAGATAGGTCACCATCCGGAAGAATCAATCCACCACATTATCTCTGGTAGTTCTCGTGTTGTTATGGGAGTGTATTTGAATAGGCATAACTTTGTAGCCAGAATTATGCATCAGCAACTTATTCTGGGATATTATCTTGTGGAATCTGAAGTGTTGTATGTCCCAACCAGTTCTTACTCATCCAACCGTCATCTGCGTCATCACAGACAAGGCTATTGTAGCCATGTCAGCCTGATATAGTGGTCGTGGATGGTGCAGCCAATAGCTTGATAGCCATAAGCCTTGATAAACCGTAGGAGGCTCTCGTTCGGCAGCTGGCTCAAGGGCTTCATTCAAAGATTAGTTCTGGATACGGCCCTCGTCGTAAGGTGGTTCTACTTTTTGGGAACCCTGACCGTTGGTAGCTTGGACCTAATGTCCGGGCGGGTGTGTAGCGGCGACTTATAATTTTTATATAATACGACATTTTTATGAAATATTTAAAAACATAATTAACATGTATAATAAGTAAATAAACGTTAACAATAATGGTATTAATGATTAAAATCTTTGGCAGGCTTTAGAGATCAAGAGATGGCAATGTGGCAGAGGATGTTTGGCTATAAATTTGTGGGAAGCAGTTCAGTTGTAACATAACTAGTATAAGCTGGTATTGAATTGAGCCTCCGTGCTGCACCAGCTAACGTTCCACGTGATGCCAGTACTAATGACGTGCAGTCAACTGAACTGATCAATCATTTTAAGCTACAACTGCCGAACTATTTCATAGTCTCTGTTCTAAAGATATGTTGTTGTTTTCCTGGGGGATGGTCTACATCCACCAGTCCAATCATCTCCAGATCCTGCAGGTGTTATCCTTGGAGGCAGTGATGATCGCGTCTCCTGCGTAGGAGAAGGCACAAGAGAAGATTTCACCTTGATGGCCTGATAGGACCTGTAAACAAATTATTAAAACTGTGTAACACCAATTACTTAACAAAAGCAGAAGCAAAAACAGGGCGTGGACATTGAAATCACAATTTCGTGGATTAAATTAAAATTAGCACGGAACAGTGGACACTTGTAAAGATCATCTTTCACATAAAAACATTACATTCTGAGTTGGTAGAGAGAAAGGCGTTGAGTATTCTAATCGGAACGATATATGTAGTAGAGATTCAACTGTAGCGACAGATTTTTCACAGTGAGTGAGGAGTGAGATACGAAAGAATAGGGGCCTGGCTGATGCGATTTTGCCCACCGCTTTATCAATCCACGTTACGCTATTGAAACCTATTAAAACTGCAAGAGCTTGCAACTATCTCTTAAGAGTATAAAAACACGCTGTCTTCCTCTCACTGTTTCATTGCTTATATTCTAGACCACGAAATGGATTTTGATACGGTTTTTTAAGATAATTAAACGAGCAAGATTTGTCAAGTGAAAGTGAAGCGAAGGTATAGCAGGGGCGAACGCAGCCATCTTTAGCCTGTTGGAGGCCTTGGGCACGCTAGGATAATGAAGTCAGTATAAGCTTGACAGAGCATTACTTTGTAAGAACATACAAAGATTGACGATAGACAATCATGCTTCTGGCTTCTGACTAACTGCAACGACTGTTAAAGATGTAAAAATGGCAGCGATGCATGGACGAGGAGACTCACTAATCTACGGACCGACCTTGGCAAGTAGTTAACTTTGAAGATAGACCGGCTATTATTATGTTGCTCTTTAGCCATGAGCTCCGTTACTTTTTCAACTTAAATTTGTGTTCAATTTTTTTTATCTTTTTATTGATAATAGGCTCGCGTTTGACCACCATCTCACCTGATGGTAAGTGATGATGTGGTCGAAGATGAAGCACGCTTGCCTAGAAGTAACATATTCACTCTTGACTTAAGATCAGTTATCGCTTGGTAGAAAGTAGGGGTCTATTGTTAGAAAGATCGGATTGTCATGCATCTTTCGAGTCTGACTCTAGTTGCATCTCAGAGAACTTTTTTATTATAACCCATCCGATGATTAAAGTTTGAAACAACAAATTGACTCAATTACTTCTCAAGGATGTAGGTGTCATTTTTGTTGGTGATGTAATAGATGCGATGGGTGCATTCAATGTCTATGTGGGTGCAGTAGATTTAAAGTAGTAGAAATTGATGGGTGGGCAGAGATATATAATGACGAAATGATGATATGATATACTTTTGCAAATTGGTTTTAAATAACTCATACACGTATTTTGTTGTTTTAAATTTAAACTAGATGAGGTCGGTGTTTAAACTACTTATCCCGAGAAGAAACACCGAAACAAACTCGGAGGGCACTGGCCAACGTCTCTTCGTGCTGGACGAACCATATGAAAAGCATGTTATAGGTGCTGAAGTGCTCTTTTGAAGAAAGAAGCACACAGATTTAATTGGACCTGTACCGAGTTCCCAAACAGTAGTGAGTGCAAGTATTTGTTAGTAATCGTGCAGCCGAACTTCAAATATTAAGGAGCTCAAGGATATGACGAAAAATACAAAAGACATTTGGACGAAATGTTATAATTGCAGGAATATTCTAAGGAGGATAACGCGACCCCGAAACCCACCCTTGTGAGTATTAAGGAATGGGTAGAATATGTCTTTAGTTAGTCGAAGTGTGATACTCCCTTCTACTCAACCTAAAGCCAGTGAGTCCCAGAGAGCCACAGTGAGTCATTCGATGATTTTCACATCGAAAAAAAAAGACATTTGGACACAACTTTAACATAGTCTTCAGTAGTTGCACTTGCAAAAACTAGAATCGTTTCATGCTAGACTACTTCAAATGCTCTTAATGTACCTGGATGCAATTCCCAGTGCTTGTGTTCCACACTCTGGAGCTCCTGTCAGCTGAAGCCGTCAGCAGGCACCCACCAGCTGGACTGAAGCAAACCTGTTTACATTAAACGTACGCATTTCAGTAGAAAATAAGATGAAGGTGATTTATTCTTCATTGCATTACAATATGTGACTGCAAAGTTAATATAAGTCGATTTGGTACATTGCAAATTTATTATACCTAGGCCATGTTGGCTTCCGGGCACGCCGCAATTGCGGCGGTAAGACCCTTCTTTGAGGAGTGGCTAGATCGGCGTCACGGCGTCCTGACCTACCGCATGACGCAGGTCCTCACCGGACACGGAAGTTTCGGGAGGTACCTGTGTCTGATGGGAAAGGAGGAAACGCCTGGGTGTCACCACTGCGAGGGTCGCCCTGAGGACACAGTCGAGCACACGGTGCAGGACTGCCCAGCTTGGGCAGAGCACCGACGTGTCCTCACGGCGACAATAGGCGGAGGCCTCTCGCGCCCGGCCTTGGTCGAGGCCATGCTGCGGGGCGAGAGGGAGTGGGAAGCGGTCGCCTCCTTCTGCGAAGCAGTCATGCTTCCGAAGGAGGAGGCGGGCCGCGCGAGGGAGAGGATGGCGTCCTCCCTCCAGCCCAGCCGCAGTGGTAGACGCCCACGGCGTCGGACGTCGGCCGACGATCTCCGGCCACCGTAGGCGCGGGCATGCGGACAGCGAGTAAAGGGCAACTCGCTGTCCGACCATGGACCATGCCCGGGTCGACGGCGCGTCGTGTTCCACGCGCGCCTCAAAGAGCGTCAGCAGCATGACGAGGCCCCCTCTGCAGAGGGCCGAAGCCTGCCGGGGTCGTGGGACTCATCCCGTTACCGTGGCCCCGGTACGTAAAGGGCTATTGAAGGAACACCGTGGATTTTAGTCAGTAAAAGTCTGACAGTCCCTCCCACCCTGCCCGGAGTGGGAGGACTTATTTGATAATTTTACCACGTTAAAAAAAAAAAAAAAAAAAAAAAAAAAAAAAAAAGGCCATGTTGGCTTAGTCGTATAATAGGTATGTTTTTTTATTTTATTCAAGAGGAACAACAAACAGCCACAATATAAAACATACAGACAATAAATACACAAAACATATAAACAATATTGCAGCCCACAACGCTGTTCACAGATTAATAATTGGATACGATACTGTGAAAACAATAATAATCACTAGGGTTACAAATGCATTAAGTATATATGTAGGATAATACTAATTCATTAAATCAACTTACTGTGATATATATGTATATAATGTGTATGGTATAATGTATATAATTTATATAATACACAAACAAAAAAAAAAAACAAAAAATACACCATATAGAATAACATTCAAGAAAGCTCCTTAAGTATAAGACTTTTAAACCGATAGGGAGAACATGCAAAAATGTCTATATGTTCAAAAGTCCTATTGTAGGAATCGACCATTCTGCGAACAGGCGAACGCAAGCCAAAATTGGACTTGCAAGTACCCACTCAAAATAATGTGCCAGCGCGCACCTTTCGCTTGTTGACTGTCCTAGGAACTGCATAGCTTAACATGTTGGAAAGTTCAATGCTGTTGAATTTATTTCTAACAATATTATATAAATTATGTTTTCGAGTGCTGTCCCGGTTGCCGAAGGTTTATCGGGCGCACCTGGCTATCCCCCCTAACTGAGTCCAGGGACGGTGGACTTGGGAATCCGCCGCCCCCTATAACACGAGCCCCAAACACATTCACGGGCTCCGTTTGACTAGACGCTTCCAGCTAAGGCCGCGCGAAGTGTTGAAGTATATTTAAGTGCTCCTGTCGCCTCCGTTATTAGTGTGCGACAACACGGGGAGGTTTAAGCCAATTAGGGGTAGGGTAGGGTTTCTATTACTACCATAAGAAAAAAATCATGATCTGCTTAGCCTCTTTCCAAGGATCGGCTTCCAGTCTAACCAGACGCAGCCAGGTACGGTCGCAGCCTGGAATTGTGGGGGGGGGGTCACTAATAATAAAATATGTCGAGTAAATGAGTTTTGTTCATTGCACGATACATTTTTTATTGCACACATTATAAAACAAATGGAAGTCTTCTATTTAACCGACTTCTAAAAAAGGAGGAGGTTCTCAATTCGGATGTTTGTATTTTTTTTTTTTTTTTTTTTTTTTTTTTTTTATGTTTGTCCACGCATAACTCCGTCGCTTGCCAACCGATTTGAAAAATTCTTTTTTTGTTGGAAAGGGTATACTTCCCAAATGGTCCCATGAAAATTTTATCGAAATCGGACGAGCCGTTTCTGAAAAATCAAAAAAAGTCGAAAAAAATAATTTACCTTGATGATCTTTTCGTTTACTCTGCATTGCGTTTTTTGTTCGCGCATAACTCCGTCATTTACGAATCGATTTGGAAAATTCACTGACCCACTAAAAAGCGCGAAAATAAAAACTTTTTTGCAAAAAATAAAACCGACTTCCATATCAAAACACTACAAAGCCAAAAATAATTTTAATTTCGGAAGGCGGTGTGAAAAAAAACTTTTTTGCAAAAAATAAAACCGACTTCCATATCAAAACACTACAAAGCCAAAAATAATTTTAATTTCGGTAGTCGGTGTTATTGGTTTTGTATTTTCTTTTTTTTTCACACCGCCTTCCGAAATTAAAATTATTTTTGGCTTTGTAGTGTTTTGATATGGAAGTCGGTTTTATTTTTTGCAAAAAAGTTTTTATTTTCGCGCTTTTTAGTGGGTCAGTGAATTTTCCAAATCGATTCGTAAATGACGGAGTTATGCGCGAACAAAAAACGCAATGCAGAGTAAACGAAAAGATCATCAAGGTAAATTATTTTTTTCGACTTTTTTTGATTTTTCAGAAACGGCTCGTCCGATTTCGATAAAATTTTCATGGGACCATTTGGGAAGTATACCCTTTCCAACAAAAAAAGAATTTTTCAAATCGGTTAGCAAGCGACGGAGTTATGCGTGGACAAACATAAAAAAAAAAAAAAAAAAAAAAAAAAATACAAACATCCGAATTGAGAACCTCCTCCTTTTTTAGAAGTCGGTTAAAAAAAAGAAAATACAAAACCAATAACACCGACTACCGAAATTAAAATTATTTTTGGCTTTGTAGTGTTTTGATATGGAAGTCGGTTTTATTTTTTGCAAAAAAGTTTTTTTTTATTGGCAAATCGGGTGATAATATTTGGAAAGTTAAAATTTTAGAAGATTCTCTATTTGGGGTGTACGATTTTGGGGAGGGTTATGTCTGGAGCTGGGTAATAAATACCTTTGGGCAAGACTGTTGTCACATTTTCTGGTTTTGATGATGTACCCGAGCAGCTGTTATCATGTAGCCACGAGGTTCTCGAGAAAAAAGTGATTGTTAAATCATCAGGTTAGATGGTCCTCAAACGGGAGCCTATAATAATCAATAAAATTTGGTCAAGGGCGAGTCAGACTCGCCCATGAATGGTTCCGTGGTAACTACGCCAAATAACTTTGGTTTTTACAGTATTTGTATGAATTACAAAGTTATATTTGCGTTTTTTTTTAAATCGGAAAGCGGTTCACAAAATACATCTACCCACCAAGTTTCATGTATATGGTCGTAATACAGCCCCGGATCTAGGGGGGGGCAAGCCGGGGCCCATGCCCCGGGCGGCAAGTTCAGGGGGCGGCCAAATTTACATTCTACAGACGTATGGACAACCAGGGCCGAGCAGCCCCTATGTGCGAAGTTTGCGGCGCACACAGGCGCCAAGGCAGAAGGGGCGCCGGAAGTAATGCCAGCATTAATTATTGAAATTATTTTTGTAACAACATATTATTCTTTATAATTGAGTAGGTACAAACAGTGTAAAGTTAAAGGAGTGAGTATTGGGGTCCCCCAAGACAATACTCACGCCTGTGGAAAAACATCATAGGCGCTTCATAGATTTTGCACACAGGCGCTGTCTTAGGTCAGCGCGGCCCTGTTGACAACTCATCATTTTAGTGTTGAGTAGGACTTACAAGAGGCAGTACATTTGTCCCGTACATGACGTCAAAATGTAAGAGCGGCTCGGCACTATAAAATGTACTACTTCAAATTTTATGTCGCGGTCGCGGTGCACGCTTGTCACTCATCGTAAGGGTGAGAGAGACAGAAAGCGCGGCACATGCTGCATTAGTACGACATTTTTCAATGAACCGAGGGACGAAACAAGACGCGACTCGAGAAGTAATGATATATTTTATTCACTCTAATGCTAAATAAATGTACTACGATGAGGCGTGAATTGAAACGTGTAGTACAATTTAAATTTAAAATTTTGAATCATTCATTCGTTTTTAATTGTTTGTCATTGCGAAATAAGTTAATATTCTAAAGTATTCTATCTAAGTGACAATTAATAGTCATGTAAGTTTTAGTAATTATTCTGTTTAATGAATGACTTTCAATAACTATTTATTATGCCTGATTAGCTAGTTTGTGTTATTATTTTGGAGTTGTTTATTATTTTTATATTGGTTTGAGAGAAAAACAGAGTGTAATATTATGACAATACTAACACAATAACATCAAATATCATATTCGTACAGGTTACTTCAAATGTATCGCCGAGCTTCAGTACGCCTCGCCTCAATTGAAGTATCAAGTGGGACCAATGACGTATTATGACATTGTACCGGCTCAGTACAAAAAAGAGACTACTCTTACAAACTCTTTTTCAAGTCGTGTCCTACCCAACACTACTGGTTACTTCAAATGTATCGCCGAGCTTCAGTATGCCTCGCCTCATTTGAAGTGGGACATTGTACCGGCTCAGTACAAAAAAGAGGCTACTCTTACAAACTCTTTTTCAAGTCGTGTCCTACCCAACACTACATCATTTACTTAACTTTGACCACAGAATAAATAATAGTACAAGTACAGAAATTTCAGTCTTGTTTTACTGTGGCTCTATTAACTCGACCGATACCCAGGGGTACATGGTTTTTGATATACCTAAACTCTTTACTTCTTCCGTCTCTATGAAACATTTTATTTTATTTTTATTCTTATTGTCAGTTTATCATTGACAAGTTATGTGTCATAAAAACTATTGCATTTTTAAGTATAATAAAACCTTGTATTACCTAAAGGTTTTGTCTGTTATTTCAATTTATTATACTTAAAAAAATCATGGAAATATATCTAAGGCCAGAAAGGTTTGATGCCGACCCATCGGATAATACCGCATCCAAATCATGGGAGCATTAGCGTAAAACATTTGAATACTTCTTAGCAAGTCAGAAGAAGGCGACCGCTCTTTTGTCATCAGCGGAAGACACACAGTCGACTAAAGATCAATGGGACGAAGTCAAGTATCATCTTTTGGTAAATCATATCTCTCCTAACGTTTATGCATATGTAAGTGAAACTCATAAGTATGATGAAGCGATTATTACACTAGAGAACAGCTTCTCTAGTGTAATAATAATTTGTAAAACCCAAAAATATTATATTTGCACGACACATGCTTGCATCGCGAAAACAACGTTCCGATGAAACTATAGATACCTATTTACAAGCTTTAAAACAACTATCTAAAGACATTGGCTTCACTAAAGTCGACGCTGAAACAAACAGAAACGACTGTATACGTGACGCCTTTATATCAGGTATCTTATCAAATAAATATAGGCAACGGCTTTTAGAAAATCTTACTTTAACACTGGATCAAGCTTACAATCAAGCAATTTCCTTAAAAACAGCCGAAGCCCATTCCAATAGTTTCAATAACCTACCAGTGAACGCAGCTCAAAAGGAAACGGCTCAGGTTGCTTCCAATTCCTCCATTGAACAAGTTGAGCAAAAGAAGAGTTTCTCTGCCGCTACTCGTCGAAGAAAATGCTTCTTCTGTGGAGGGCAAGTACATCTTCGGAGAAACTGTCCTGCGTTTGATGGAGTCTGTCAAATTTGCAACAAAAAGGGACATTTTGCTTCAGTTTGTAGAAGCTCACCCAGAATAGCAAATTCTGTTACAACAGACAAGGATTTTTCAGCATGTATTATTATGGCAGCATCACCTTCGTCCCTAAGAAAAGCTACTGTGCCTGCGTATATCAAAGGTATACGAGCAGAAGCGCTCTTAGATACAGGAAGTTCCGTTTCTTTTATCAATGACAGCTTCTCCAAACTCTGTGGACTTAAAACAAAGCCTAGCTATCAAACAATTTCAATGGCCTCACTTAACCATGTATCACAAGTAGAAGGCCAAACTTTTCAAACAATTAACATTGGAGATCACAAATACGAAAATGTGAATTTCCTTATTGTCAAAAATCTTTGCGCCGATATAATAATCGGTCATGACGTCGTCGGAGAACATGCGTCACTAGAATTCTCATTTGGTGGACCAAAGAAGCCACTTCACGTGTGTAATGTAGCTGCAGCATCTGTGCCGGCCGTACCACTTTTTTCAAACGTCTCTCCTAAATGCAGACCTGTTGCTGTAAAATCCAGGAAATTCAGCAATGAGGATACCAAATTTATTAAAGACGAGATCAACAACCTTTTAGCGGAAGGTGTGATTGAGGAAAGTAAATCACCGTGGAGAGCTCAGGTCCTCATAACGAAAAATGAAACGCATAGGAAACGGCTTGTAATTGATTATTCGCAAACAATCAACGGATATACTGAGCTTGACGCATATCCACTACCCAACATAGAGGACTTAGTCGCTAAAGTAGCCAAAAACTCAATGTTCAGCTTAATAGACTTGAAAAGCGCTTACCATCAAGTTCCAATTTTACCCTACCCTAGATTGACTCGGCCATCGCATGAAAACACAATATATCTAACAAGTAATACATATATAAATTAAATTGTTTATTGCGATTGCCAAGTCAATGTATTTATTTAAAACGGTAAAGATTTTTAATATTGATATGGTCACTATAACCCTTGAACAGTGCATCGGACTCCAGGAGTCCGCTGTCAAAAATGCCTTGACTGTGTACCGCGCTCCTAGAGTCCGATGTAGGTTCTAACGTATTTTTTTACTGATTTAATGCCAATACTATATTGATCCTGCTCTAACTTGCACACAGTGTAGGGAAATAAACAAGGATGACATACCGCCATATGTTTTGTTTCTAAAACACACCAACGACAATTAGTATACTTTTCAAATAGTCTCGTTTTCGCGCGCGCCTTGAAAGTTTGTTAGCTTGTGTAAAGTGAGTGAAAATCGTAAAAAAAGAAGAGAAACGGACGTGAAAAGTGTTTGGAATCATGAACAGGTAAGTAATGAACAGTATTTAATTCATTGATTGTGTATTTGACAAAGGTTTTGGTCAGAAATAGATAATTCAACAAATATTGTTTGCCATTTTGCGCGGCAAACATTTTTATGACAATGGGTTTTTTTTAACATTTTCGTCTACTGCAATGCTTCATTTTCATTTTGTCACTTTTATATTAACATTAACATTTCAAGTTCAGATGTGATAGTATTGGTCGTATCCATACTGTGTTGGTCATGTAATTTTGATGTCGTTAGGTTAGATAATTACGTAACAACTTAAGACAGAAGGTCCCTTAAGTAGGAACTGAATAAATTAATAACCGACTTGGTATTACATGGATCTCACAAGTTTTTACGGTAGAACAACTAAGTTGCGAGACTTGGGTTTTTGACAAGTATTGTTTTTTATGGGATCTCATTGCTTTTTGTAGAAAGTCCTACTTTTTTACTTTCCGGTACCTTCTACTTCTTGTATACCAACAACGAGTTTTCTTAAAGCCTTCTCTCTGTCTTATGAGCTTTTCTTATTTTTATAGGTAGCCTTCCTTTTTTATTTTCCGGTACTACTTCTTGAACTTCAGCTAAAGTTTTTTTCAAAGCCCACTCCCTGTCTCTATGGGATTTTTTCGGAGGCTTTGATACGCACATATGGATACGCACGTACGTCTTTTGCATTAGTTAATTAATCCATAAGTAAGTAATTATGCAATTTCGGGCAATATTCCCAATACTCTTAATACTTCTTGCTTTTTTATTCCGTTGACCATTTAACAAGTTACCTTTGAGCATAATTATTATATCTAGGTACCTATCTACACTGGAAGACACGGTCGAGCACACCTCGACCATATGGTCGAGGTGTGCCCTGCATGGGTGGAGCACCGTCGTATCCTCATAGAGGCGATCGGCGGCGGCGACTTCTCGCGCCCTGCTCTGGTTTAGACCATGGTGCGAAGCGAGAGGGAATGGGATGCAGTCACCTCCTGCTGCGAAGCAATCATGCTAGCGAAGGAGGAGGCCTAACGTGCGAGGGAGAGGCAACTCTCTTCCTCGCGCCCCAGCCGCCGGGGGAGACGCCCCGGGCGTCGTGGATCGCGAGTCGATTTCGGGCCACCGTGGGCGCGGGCCTGCGGTTGGCGAACAGCGGTCGCTCACCGTCCGGTAAGGACCAGGCCCGGGTCGGCGGCGCGTTGTGTTCTACGCGCGCCTCAAAAAACTGTTAATACCAGTGACGGGGCCTCATAGGGCCATTGCCTGTCGGGGTTTATGGGAAAGTTCCATCGAGATACCGCGGCCCCGGAACTTTAGGGCTTACGAAGGAACAGGGTGGGTTTTTAGTTAGTAGAATTCGGATACACCCGAGCGGAAGAAGTCATTCGATGATATTTTTCACCAAAAAAAAGTACCCATCTTAATCTACATCTATTATTTCATTATATTATACAGGTACACTGATTAATTAACTGCAAATGTAACTTTGTAATCCTATATATTTATATAGGATTACAAAGTTATTTATGCAGTTGATGTATCTAGAAAACTGGAACGAAATTGAAAAATATTATAGTTTTTCCTTGATTCATATACTAAACACTAATTGTATTCTAAATTTGAAGCTTCTATGTCTGCTAGAAGTGCTTTAGACTTTTGATGATCGGTCAGTCAGTGAGTGACAAAATTTACAAAATTAAGGAACTTTGACTCGTTATAATTCTTAAACTACTGGTTCAAATTGAATGAAATTTGAAATATACCGTGTTAATACAATGCCTGTTTGGTTACTGAAAATTCAGGCTTCTAGTTTTATCTACAACGAAGTTATAGGGGGTCGAAAATGGCCTGAGTTGCTTCGAGAAAAGAATGGTACGGCCGTGCCGCTTTTTTGCTCGACTTGGCGGGGGCACTGCCGTGCCCCCAGATATGATAAAGGTAAATATAAGCGGGCGGGGGCGGCATTTTCCAGTTTTTGCCCCGCCTAAAAAAAATCGAAGATCCGGGGCTGTCGTAATAGTTTCGGAATAAAATGGCTGTGACATACGGATGGACGGACGGACGGACAGACAGGCATGACGAAACTATAAGGGTTCCGTTTTTTGCCATTCTGCTACGGAACCCTAAAAACACCATAAACATTATTTTCTGAAATTGTAGCGTTGCATTGACAATGGAGACCTCAGCAACCAACCTTGGACACCTCAGCGCGATGGCCCTTCATGACGGCGAGCTCCTTGAAGTCGGATTTGACGTTGTACACCCTCGCCGAGCAGTCGCTGGATGCCGTCGCCATCCGCTGGCCGGCCCAGTCGAAGCAGATATCCAACACCTTACAGTGGAAAATGAGCCTATTATTGTAAGTGAAACATACACCCCAGTATTTCAATTCGAAGCTAAGAAGTTTCGACAGCGTTTCATGATACATTTCGACAAATCCTCCAACTTGAAATTTTTCATTCAGAATCCAGTTTTGAGTTCACTATTTGTTTTAAACATTGCCCTAAACTAGAAATTTCTCCTGTGTCTTGTGTGTATTTTTTTTTAGAAACACCCAGACCCGTAACAACTATTTATAGGTCATAGAAATAATTGATCTGGTGCGGGAATTGAACTCACGATACACAGCTACAGCTATTCATGCTATAGTTTCTCGATTTCTCTAAGTTTCATGTTTCATTCAGTATTCGATCATAAGTGCACAAATCATTAATATTATAAATTTATTTTACACACACACACACACACACACACACACAAAAGTAACAGAAAGGACAGAAAAAAGGGTGCATGCTGGATATCATCAAGGTTTTCTATTGACATCAAAGTGGCGGTTAATTTCTTGCCTAAGGTCAGTCAATAGTTTATGTCGCTTCTTCTTCTTCGTCCATATATCCTTAGCACTTATCCTACCTCATCAGTATGTCCAGACACCGTAGCCAGACAAGAGCTCTGCCGCGCGTCCCAGAGCTTGGCACTGCCGTCCAGAGAAGACGAGCCGACGAGAGAGCTGTCCCAGTTGAACTGCACGTTGGAGATCTCACCGTCATGGCCTCGGAGTACTGATACACGACTGGATGAAGAAAGCATATTTGTACAATATACAGACTTATAATTAAAATTGATATGTCTACCTGTGATTTCAGAATAACTGCGTTTTCACAAGTGCTTATTAAATAGTTATAAACGATAAACCACAAATGAACCGTGTTTTTAATATTGTCTTTCTATTTATCCAACCTCCAGGGAGAGATTACTCTGGAACGACTGAACCGATTTCACTGAAAGATAAATAAGGTTACGAATTGGGATTTAGTCGGGCAAAATATCCACAAAAACGAAGCAGCGGGCACGGCTGGATAAATTACAAACACGGAAAGCTTTTGTACGCCTGATTGATATTATAGAGCAACGTGTGGTCAGTCGTAAGTTGCGCATGTATTTCATGCAGGCGTTATCCTGAATAAAAGCAATTTTCTACAGCTATTGCAACAACCGCTCGATGCAAAGAAGGAAATCTGTTTAACATCTCATCAATGTATGCGTAAATGTATGTATGACATTTCGTGAAGGTTTTTTTATTTTATCATTCACGGATTACACACCATTTATTGAATCTCTTTGAAAAGTGATTAATATGGAACATTTTCAGAGATTTTTCTTATCAGGGTATAACTTAATTAACAGGGTGTAAATTAATTTCTTTAAAAATGAGTGGATTACCTCGGGATATATACATAATTATATCGTGTGGTAATTTAGAAACTGCGAATTTAGAATGTAAGATACAAGCAAATTATTTTTCACGTAGGGTATTCCCTAGATGTCTTATAACTATGCTTAGAACAGCCAAGATCGTCAACGGGAACGTCAGTTTAAACCATCTAAAAAATCAAAGAATAATAAATTATATCTTACAATAGTATGTGAATGTTCACAAACTATTCTAAGATAATAATAGATTTACAATTAAACAGAACAAATTACAACATAGCCAGCCTATAATGTTCTCACTGATGCGACGCAGGCTTCCTCACTATTGCATATCTTTATCCTCTGAGAGGGAATGGGAAGTAATCCACTATGCAGCCCTGATTTTCCTTCATTCGTTTTGAGTTGGTCTATGTTGATGATAAAAATGAAATAAAGTAATGTGCCTGGGTTCGACTCACGACCTACAATTCCTGCAGCCTGGCTCAACGGCGAAACGTTGCTTGTCTGTCTATCTTCTACAGATTATACTTCGTCCCCCTTTTACTATCGGTCTACCAGACTCACCGCAGGATACCATTCAAACTTGGTCGATATACCGTCTTGTCGTACTAAGCGCTTTTCTTCAACATTCATTGTGCGCACAGCCAAGGTGTGGAACTCTCTGCCGGCTTCTGTGTTCCCTGCCACATATGACCCGTCAGCCTTTAAAGCAAGAGTGAATAGGCATTTTCTGGGCTCGCTCGTTCGATCGTAGACCTCATCTTACACTTACCTCAGCTTCCTCAGGTTATTTTCAACGGCACAGCTATTCCACTAAGCGAGAAAGTTAAGAACCTTGGGGTCTGGTTGGACAAATATCTTTCGTGGGGTCCCCAATTACAAGAGGTGAGTCGCAAATTATTTGCTTCTGCCAGTTCCCTAAGACGGTTGCGTAACTTTCTGCCAACTGCCACTAAAATTGCGCTAGCACAGTCTCTTTTGCATCCCATCCTAGACTACGCTGATGTCAGTTATCTTGATCTCACAGAGGCACAACTTGATAAACTTGAGCGACTTCAAAATTTTTGCATAAGATTTATATTTGGTTTGCGCAAATATGATCACGTATCTGAATTTCGTACGAAACTCAAGTGGCTTCCTATACGTCTTCGCCGGAACTTACACATATTGTCTCTGCTTTACAGTATTCTGTTCAATCCTAAGACCCCCTTTTATCTTAAAGAACGTTTTAAGTTCCTCCGTGACACACATGCCAAATTTCTGAGGTCATCGGAAAACTTGAGGCTAGAGGTACCGAGTCACTCCACCAATTTCTTTGGTAAGTCGTTCGTAGCTCAAGCAGTACGACTGTGGAATACTCTTCCCGTGTCAGTAAGACAAGCACAAACCCTTCCTTCTTTCAAAAACATGGTAAAAGATCTCTATCTCTCTCTTTAATATATTACTATTTTTATTTTATTTTTTATATATCTCAGCTTTGTTATTTTTATGTATGTATATGTATATGTGTATTGAGTATGTAGGTTATTACTTATTTATTGTATATAAGTAAATAGTACACCATGGACTACCCGCGAATTTATTTTCTCCTGCTGTGTCAAATCCATCTAAAGGTTGTCTGTAAAAGATCGCTTTTAGCGATAAGACCGCCCATTGTAACACCCTTTGTAGTTTTTAAGTCCTTATTTAATTCTGTTATGGTGTACAATAAAGAGTATATCTATCTATCTATCTATCTTACCATCAGGTGTGATCAAGGTCAAGAGCGGGCTCGTTCGTAATAATAATTTATTTATTTATTTATTTTTTATAGTTAATTAAAACGGTACAACACCAATTACATTAATTAACATAGAAATAGAATAATAATAAAAAAACTGTTCTTGTAGGCTGTAAATCGTAACTTACTCCTCAACTCTGGTGTCCCACAAGGATATGGTGCCGTCGAAGGATCCAGTAATGAGTCTTTGTCCCTCGTTGGGGTCAAACTGTAGCGCGATGACCTCAGCTGTGTGGCCGGTGTAAGTATGGATCTCGCTTCCTGAAAATAGGCAAAGTGATAATAATTATTGCGATCATTATATATCAACTGCTTAGCCTTTTTCCAGTTAAGTTGGGCTCAGCTTCCAGGTTGCAGCTGAGTAGTGTAGTGTTTGGAGTGACTGACTGTCTTATCTCCTCAACCAAAAACTAGGATAACACGATACCTCTTCGCAAGACCAGTGCCAGATTTTCTGGCTTCTGACAGAGATGTACAGACGCCAGAACATCAAGCTATAACAATCTGTCAAATGACATTGGGAACTTTACTATGGGAAAAATCCCCACGTCGGACAAAGATGAAACGTACTTTATTTCAAGGCTTTGGTTTGTTTACTTAAAGCGCTATGATGTGATATATGGGAATTCTGAGGTATGATGAGTCTAAGTTGGAAATATTTTTGTCTAAAATGATTTGATTTTTTTACATTTTATATTGTTTTGCATCGCAGAATAACTAGTAAAAAGTTGTATATTTTTACTTACTTTTTCACTGAATGTTATTTATTATTTGTTTAAAAAAAATGTAAAAACACAGTACTGAACTTATATTAATAAACTAATATACTATATTTGACAATATCAAGACACATTTTGTGCCCTACTAAATAATTACTAATCATCATCATCACCAATTGTTTATTATATACGAGTAGTAATATGGTAGGTACTTTGATGACCTACAAGTAGTTGTTCCAGGTCTAGCTGTTTGTGTATGTGAGTTTAAATGTTTGTAAACGCACCCACAATGCAAGAGAAATTCCTAGTGTCCAACATTCTATTAATAAAAAAAAAGAAGTCTAAAACAACTAGATAGAACAAAGGCTAAATAAAAAGAGGAGTTATATAATAATAGGCTTTTATTATTCATCATAATCAATGATAATATATACTGTACAGGCGTATTTTTTGTGACGATATTATTAATTTTTTTTAGGTGTAATGTGATGTGTAAAAGTAAAAATACTAAAGTATTGAAACGTTATTTTTTCAATATTCCCATATGTTACAGGAAAAAAAATGCACGGCAATGAAGTGGATAATAGTATCTATCATCTGTGATAGGTTTCATTTGTGTCTGCTACTTTTCGAAAAGCGGGGCAGAAAGTTCCCAATGTCTTTTCTTTAATAGATTTCAACTTTATTGTTAAAGAAATTAGGTTCAAGATTGATTGGGAAAATTTGACAGTTTTGGGTAGCTTCATGTGCAGGCGTCTGTACCTACAAACGATAGCCGCAATAATCGTGTGTATAGTTTTACCAGTGCGAACATCAAACAGCTTGGCATTATGATCCATGGAGCCAGTGGCGGCTAGGTCTCCCTTGGCATTGAACTGGCACGCCACCACCTCCCCGCGGTGTCCTAGCAGCGTGGCCAAGCATTCGGCCGTCTCCGGGTCCCAGATCCTTGCTGACTTGTCGAATGAACCAGTCAGAACGCGATTGCTGTGGTAGTTGAAAATGGTTTTTAAGAGGTGACAATAGACTTCGTTTTTGATCGTATTTTCTATTGCCTGGTCGCTAAGACAATGTCTGTCCGTTATCCGTCTGGTTTTTATAAAAGGAGATAGAAAACAGATGTCAGACATAAGTGCCTAAGTACGTAGTCATATTCAGAAAGTATCATTTGATGAAAATAATGGTCTTCATAAAAAAGATCATAGATATCTCAATTATCATCGATAGTTAAGCCATGTTGTCTGTGACTTAGTAAGTTTAAATGAATAGTTCTGGTAATAGCTTTTTGCACTTACTAGGTTTAATTGGAAGTCTAGTAATTTTTTGTGAAAAGAATTTTTGAAGTAACTTATTGTAACGAGAGTAAAATAATCGGAAATCTAATTTCCGCGATGTTTTTATTATGATACAAAAAGTCCAAGGGCATTAAATTTAGAAAAAAATGGCCAAGTGCGAGTCAGACTCGCCCGTGAAGGGTTCCGTAGTAACTATAATAATATAATATGTATTTTTATTTGACGAAAAAAAAAAACCTTACAAAGTTCTTTAAACTAGCTTATTTACATTTTTTACAACTACGCCAAATAACTTTGTTTTTCATAGTATTTGTATGAATTACAAAGTTATATTTGCGGTTTTAGAAAATATCCTATATCTCAAAAACTGCTGACCCGATCTCGTTCAAACTAATTTTTTTATTGAAAGTTTACATTAAGATCTACAGACATATATTTTTATTAGTATTTTCACTCCATTATTATAGAAGTTACACACATTTTACCACTTTGGAAGCGTATATCTTTTAAACGATTGACTTTATGAAAAAGTGGTTTTAAAAACCTCAATGTCATTTTTAAAGACCTTTCTATAGATACAACACACGAATAGGTTTCATGAAAAGAACAATATTTTCAGTTTCAGTTCCATGTAAGAGAAGCCTCCTTAATTTAAAATATTTTTTTTATTTAAATAGCGTCTTGTAGATGTAGAACCTCTTGCCCGAGGGACCTTCAGGTGTGCAGTTCAATTACTATACTCCAAGTATAGTAATTGAACTGCACACATGAACATAAATTAAATGTTTTAATTAAATTGTGTAGTCGAATAGAACTCATCAATCTATTTTATATTATGTTAGTTTAGTTTAAACATAGTCTTGTTTACATAACTTTGTATTTATCTGTGATGGCTTGTAATTAGCAACTTAGTTTTTATATATTATTGTTATAATGTTATTAGTCTGTAAGCCTTCCGAAAATAAAATAAATAAATAAATTATATGTGGTGTTGCTCCACAAACCTTGGCGCAATTAATTTCCTGTCCTGCGTGTCCAGTCAACTGTTCACTGCAGGACTTGATGGAACCTTCCGACGGTACCAAACTTTTTGCCAAGTTCTCGGCAGACTCAATTTAGCAATTTGCCATCGACAGACGAATACAGTTGGGATGTAGTTTTGGGTACACTCACCATGCTGGAAAGTTGAAGTTGACTGAGTACACGACGTTCTGGTGTCCTGAGAGTGTTTGCGTCTCTGTGCCCGACTCAACGTTCCACACCTTGCAGGTGCGGTCGTAGCTGCCCGTCAGACATCTATCAACAAAGTGCACGCTGTTCACAGATGATATTCGAAAAGGGATCTCCGCAATGTATACCTCAAATAATAAAGAGCATTTTACTCGTGACGGTATTTCGTAGGCGCATTAATTTAAAATTAGTCGCCCAGTCTACTTAACATAATAATATTTTATTATTAAAATATTAGCTTTTTGCACTCCTTCTCCATATAAACTTTAACTGTGCCAAACCACGTAATTTTCGTTAAAAGTGGTACAAAGTTTTTGCTTTACGTTAAAATATATAAATAATTGAAATCTATATTCGTATAGTATCTCCTATAAATAAAATTGAAGTGTCCGTCTGTGATTGTAATAGATAAAGCCTTCTCTATCTTCTAAAGAGATAATACCCTGTGTGATGTGTTGCCTCTTATAGGGTTACGTTTTACCCCGTGGGATCAGGATATAAACGCGGGAAAAACTGTGAAGGTAATATTTATTCTCATGCGGACGAAGTCGCGCTAAATATCGAAAATACACTAATATTATAAATTATTGTATTTTTGAATATTTGTACCGAATAAACGCAAAAACTACTAAACCGATTTAAAAAAAAAAATCACTTTTAAATGCTGCTTTATCCTTGAGTGGCATAGGCTAATTTTTTTGCTGAAAAATCTTTTTGCCGTGAGCAGAAGCTGGTAATTAATAAAAGCCTTGCCTTTCTCCCGTCTTATCGAAGGCAACGTTCGTGAGAGGTAGAACATGCGTCATCAGCGTCTTGTAGATGTAGAATCTCTTGCCCGAGGGACCTTCGTGCTCGATCCTCTTCTTCAGGATGTCCAGGCATTGCTCCAGCTGATCCCGGACCTCTTCCGTGATCAGGGGCTCTTTCTGGTACAGACGGAGGGCTATGGCTTTGATATCTGAACTGTTGACAAAATCTAATTTTAGAATTTTCTGTGGCATGTTATGTCTTATGTGTGGCCTTATTGCAATCAGTATAAAAGGAACTCAAGGGGCATATACATGACATCACATTTCTTTAAATTGATCATCACGTATTGATATATGTTGTAAATATTTGAAAAAAATCTACGAAGACCTTCAATTAATGGTCTAGCAGAGTTAATTCATATATTATTGTCAAAGAAAACATAAATGCGTAAGTTTGTGAGAATGTATCGCAGTAAAATATAATTAGGCCAATGGAATGTATGCATGTTTGTTGCTCTTTCACGCAAATACTACTGAACGAGTCTCAATGGAATTTAGTAAGTAGATAGTTTGACATTCTGGAATAACACATGGGCTACTTTTCATCCTGGAATTCCCACGGGATCGGGATTTACGAGGGAAAAACCTCCCTTGCGCACGAAGTCGCGGGCAAATGCTAGTACACAATATTTCTCAATATTTGTTTTACTTAGAATCAAACTCGTGGTCCAGTCCACTTACCAGCGAACTATACTAGTTTGTATTATACCTACAATAACATTGTCTGCATAGTAAATACTCAATTCTCTAGCAATAAACACGTTCAATCGAGTTTTTGTAATAGTTTTTATTCTGTAATGATATATTTATTTTGTAAACTAGTTACCTATAAATAGCACTTTTAGACGTAATTTTTATGCTGGTTTATGTTTATCTAGGTGAGGCCGGTGTTTCCTAACTGACTACGTTGAGAAAAAACAACGGAACAAACTCAGAGGTCACCGTCTCTTTTAAAGTTCATACAAATCGTACTAGTCAAATCATGAGAATTTTAAAATTACACCTGAGTCATATTCAAAAATATTGTACTTTTTAACGTCCAACATAGTTATTTTTATATTTTATAACAAGGCATAACTACTTATAAATACTCTAATAAACAGATTGTAAACTTGTTTAATATTAAACAATAAAATCCTCAATAAATCTTAATAAATTAATAATTTCAAATAAAATCTACCAAGGGGTAGATTTTGTTTCATAGAAGCAACCTGTGTCCACATTCTTGGCGGTACTTTTAAAAATATTTTATTATTCAATATTAGTGTTACAATTCAGAAACATTTTATTTCTTAATAGAGTATGGTTCAAGCCCAATTAATTCGATAAATATGTAATGATCTACAAAACGTGTAATTTATAATTAATGAATGTCCTGATTTCACTAATTTCTGTTATTCCTTTCTGTTATGTCATATTTTTATTCTCGTTATGGTACTTTATCAAAATTATTTTACTGTAACATTAGTCACTTAACTGTCCTACTCATTGACGAATCAAAAACGTTCGGTAATTTTGTTGATCATACGGTGTCGAGATTTTTGTGGTGCAGTGATTATTCGACAATTGAGAGTTACATTTTACTGTGAGACGTTTAAAGCATTGGTAAGTACTTATATTGTTTTATAACACAGCTTAGAATAAATGGGTAATGGTGCAATTGCTATAAAAAAAGATTCGTAAGAGAGTAAGAATTGATACTGTGAAAGACATTTTTTTAGGTTAGACACAAGCAATTCATTCATATATGTTATCATATCGGTTACATTTTTCTGTGACGTAACAGATATGAATGGTTAATGGTTCACATTGTACGCAAATAAAACTACATTTTAATCATACCGAGGTAGGTATGATTAAAATGTAGTTTATTTTACTAATATACTTATACTTCTTTCTTATTTTTATATTGATAATTTTGTGAAGGTAATCTTCACGAAACGACAATATGGATAGATTCGATGGAAATCTGTCCCCGGACAATATAAAACGTGAAAAATGTATTTTATCGATGTGCAATCAACGATTTATTGGTGGCGTCATGAATATAGAGTAATTTAAGGTACACACCCACGTGTGTCAGCTGTACCTTTACCAGGCCTATACCCTATTCAAACTAGCTTAATTAGGAAAAATGTAAACAAACCATAAAACTTATCCTATTTTTTTATTTATGCTAAAATCATTACACAAAACTTTAAAATGGGTTAATCTAAGCCTCCTGGCATCGCCAAATAGTTTATTTTTATGGTAAAAAAATATTGTTCGTTACATTTGTGTTCGGTACTTTGAGGTAGTATTGAATAGTATTTTTTGATGGTTTGGAGATTGAAAAGAAAAGGGAAAGGGAAACTAGGGATTTTGGATTACTGCTCATGAGCAGTAGAAAGTCAGTTAAGTTTCCTTTTAAAACACAAATTACACTTAGGTTGATAGGTGATTTGACAGAGTTGCTTGGATCAGCCTTTCAGAAATAGAGGGTTGGAATGTACCTAATTATTATTTTGAACTTTAATTTACTTTTAACGAAACTCATCGTGTATTTGTGCTGAAATGAAACAGCGTGAAAAAACTGGTTAAAATTGTAAACTGATACTTGAACTTATTTATCACAAATTTTGGTGTTTTATTAAAATCTTACTAATCCCGTCACGTTTATGCACCCAGACCAAAGAGACATAACTTTTATAGATCCTATTCAACTTTGCTTGAGACAAGAGGTAAATAAAAGCTTGAAAAATGTTCGTTTCTTTCTTTTTATTAGGTATCTATTTATTTAATTTAAAACTTTTTATTTATTTTGTTATTCCAAGAGAATTAGGATACACAATTTATAGGAACTACAAAACTTATAGCATATTTTTATTTAGGTATACAAATTTTAATATTTGTTTGCATTTTATCTCAAGCTATTTCGAATAGGATAGAGAAGGATATTTTACTTTTTATGATAACTTCTAATTTTCTATAAAAAGTATGTGATTATAAACTGGCCCTAATAACTCCTCTCTGTTACTTCTCTGCTACAACGAAATCATTTTCCTATCCGTTTCATATTCGTAACTAACTTACAATTTTTTTGAATATGACCCACCTACATAGGACCACAATCTGCTGCAGTACGAATATATTTCAAGATGTACATGCAAAAATAAAATATTAGGTACTTGGTATGTATATGTGTGTATATGAAATATATTTCAACACCCTTAAGGATACTCACTGTGATTGAGTTTTTGTCACTGATATTACTCCACTCTACCACGCTACGCTAAGGCACAGGTGTTTTGGAGAAATACACGAAAAACACCTAAGATTTAAAATTTCAAACTCACGTAATTGTGTTTACGTCAATGGCAAAAAATGCTTACCACTGACTTACCTTATATATATACGTATATAAATCCTCAGTATATATCTTAAATCTGGTAAATAGAGGTAAAAACTAGACGAAAATATTTTTAAGAAAACTTACTCGCAGTTTAGATCCAGCAAATCTATTTCTCTATTTTTCACCTGCCCCTTTTTCAAAAACTCCAACGTGATACCCGGTGGATGATACCTCAAGTGAAATTTTAGTAACTTCATGATTAAATCAAGTAAATAGACACCTATAAAACCATTTTTTTTTTCGATTCTTTTTTATACGGAGTGAAATTGATAGCTGTCAGAATTTTGTCAATAGTGCGGTTACCATGGAAACCGTGAGATTGTTTTTATTGAAATAACAATAAGTCAGATTGAGGTCATCAGGTCAAGGATCTATTTTATTTTTTATTTTATTTTATTTATTCGGGAAAACAAACAATTACACACTGTAAATGAACTTAAAATTATCATGCAACAATATGTATAAGTGTGTAACCCACTACGTTATCCACATTTTATATAATTATAAACTAAGTCGTTTTAAAACATGCACGAGTGACACTATATCCTATGTTTCTGAGTTTTTCATTTCAACACTAACAATATTGCGAAATTTGTTGGCAGATAACGAAAATATATCAATATCTGCAAAATGTGAGTTATAGGTTTTCACTATGCGACGCAAAGGTGCACGGTTCCCAGCATTAGTACGACAAGAAAATACCGCAAACAATGGACGCACGCGCACCTCTCGTCTTACCACAGTTCTAGGTACAATATAACATAGATTATTCGTTAGGTCAGAACAGTCATAACGGTTATTACAGAGATCATACAGAAACATTGTCTCAAGAAGAGTGCGCCTGGACTTCAATTTGCTTAATTTGTAATAATTTAATAGTTTATCGTAACTTAAAGTTCTACGAAAGCATCTGTAGTGCGTTGATCTTAAAAATTTATACTGTACCCTCTCTAGGTTGTGAATGTATTTTTTGTAATAAGGATTCCACACTGTGACGGCGTACTCTAGCTGTGATCTAATAAGAGCTTTAAATAGGTGTATGTATGTATGTGGGCGTTTAAAATCAATTGTAGCTCTCATTACAAATCCGTACATACGAAACGCATTGCTTATAATATTATTAATATGCTGGTCCAAATGCAGTTTAGTATCTAGCAGCACCCCAAGGTCTCGAACTGAAGATTTATTTTGCAGAGGGGTCTGATTTAGATAGTAAGTGTGTGATATTATCTTTGTTTTTTTTGTGAACGTTATAGATAGACATTTCGAGATACTTAATTGAAGCTTGTTATTGTTACAGTAACATGAAAATCGATGTAAGTCTTCTTGAAATAAATTGCAATCATTAATATTTTCAATTTTTCTATAAATCTTGAGGTCATCAGCGTAGAGTAAAAATTTTGAATGTTTAAAGCAACTATGAATATCGTTAATGAATAAAATAAAAAGAAGAGGGCCTAGAATTGAGCCTTGGGGTACACCAGAGGTAACACTAATTGAAGAGGACTCATAACCGCGTATAGCAACTTTTTGGGTCCTATTTGTCACGTATGATGAGAACCACCGCAAAAGATCTCCACGTATGCCATTGTATGCTATCTTAGTAAGAAGTAACTCGTGGTCTACCTTGTCGAAAGCTTTCCGAAAGTCAGTGTACACTGCATCCACTTGCACACGCTGATCCATATTGTTAAACAAATAATCGGTAAAAACTACCAAATTGGTCGCGGTAGATCGTTTTTTAACGAATCCATGCTGTTGTTTTATTATTATGTTGTACAAGATAGGACTAATCTCATCGTGAATAAGTCTCTCGAAAAGCTTCGACAAGGCAGACAGTATAGAGATAGGTCTATAATTCTCAACATCATCTTTGGGACCTGCTTTATGAACTGGAGTAATATTTGCTCTTTTCCAGATTTCAGGAAAAGTACCCTCTGCGACACATTTGTTATAAATAATACACAATGGCACACATATGGTACTCGCGGTTTTATTAAGGTAATATGCGGGTATGCCATCTGGTCCGGGACCTTTTGTATTATCTAATGCTTTCAATGCTTTCAAAACTTTGTCAACAGTAAAGTGAATGTCACTAATGATATCCGAGTTGTCTAGATAATTATTGGGAGGAGACCAATTGTCCATTTTAAGAGATGATGGTTCATAGACGGATTGAAAAAAGTCGGAAAATAAGTTGCATATTTCTGTAGGGTTACTGGTGCTTTGGTTTTTATATGAGACTGTAGAAGGTATTCCTGCCTTTGATTTTTTGTTTGAAATGTAACTCCATAGATACTTAACGTTCTTACTTATGTTATCTTCAACGGAACTAATGTACGCATTGTATTGCTTTTGGCACTCCAATTGGAATCTATGTCTTAGGAAAGAGAAATGCTCATAGTCTGACAAGTTTTTGTATACTTTCCATTTAATCCAAGCTTTGTTTTTATTTTTAAAAATTTTTATTAGGGATTTCGAAAACCAAACAGGGAACTTTGAAGAATGTGACGATGTCCTAGGCACGTGTTTTTTTATTGTGTTCAAAATATGGTCGTAAAAAATATCTACACAATTCTCAGCAGATACACTACTGAATATGTTATTCCAATCTATTTTAGCTAAGTCTGCGTTTATTAAATCGTAATTGGCTTTGTGAAAATTATATTTTAGAATTTTAGCGCGTGGTAACATTTGGAGGTCAGTTTTATAAGTAATTGTTGTAGCTATGGGGGGGTGAAACTTATCAGGCGGTACCAAAGATGAAGGCGCGAAAACATTACAACTTGTAGTACTGATTATTAAGTCTAAAGTTCGTCCCATACTGTTTTTTATAGTATTATATTGGTAACTATTTATTACTGACATAAAATTGTCCATGTGTTTACATATAGATGAGCTGCCGCTGCTATACAATGCACCAAATTGATTATAAGTAACAGGAAGCCATTCAATTTCCGGTAAATTATAATCACCAAATAAGAAAAGAGTTGCTGGGTCCGTTGATTCGAGTAACTTTTGTATCGCTTCAAAATGATCTAAGTAAATACTTTCCGGGGTATTAGGCGAAATATAAACAACACTTATATAATATTTATCAAGACCATCTCCAGGTAGTTGGACAATGACATGCTCTGTACATGAGTGAAGCGTTACATGTACGGCGTTGAGGGTTTTCAGTGCGGCTATTAGAACTCCGCCTCCATCTTTTTTATTTGTGGCAATACGATCTCGATCGCATCTGAAAACCGCGTACCGCTCGTCTATAAATTCATTGTCCTGTATTTGAGGCGTTAACCAGGTCTCCGTCAGAATAATAATATCGTAACAATTAGTTAAAATATTCATGTAGAGAGTATTTAGTTTAGTACGTAAGCCCCTACAGTTTTGATAATACACAGCTAAATTATGTGACATCAGGTGCGAATAACATTAAATTAATAGGCGCTAATAGTGTAAGATGCCGCGATACGACCAAAAATATCACAAATAAGTCGTGTATGAAGTCCAGATCTAGTGAAGGATGGGTAAAAAAGAGGGTGCATATTATTGACATCTATAGCATATTAATACAGGCTGTATAAACTTTTGTAGGTAGGTACCCCTTTTTACGAAAACTACGGACGGCGGAGTGTGTTTGGCACAATTAATGTTTATATGGAGACTAGTATTTGCGTGTTGCGCGAGGTGCAAGCACCTCGCGTGCTTGTGAAAAAAAAAAGGGGGGTGGGTGATGGGGGGAGATGGGGGGGGTTTAGTATTTGCGTGTTGCGCGAGGTGCAAGCACCTCGCGTGCTTGCGAAAAAAAAAAAAAAACAGGGGGGGGTGATGGGGCGAGATGGGGGGGGTTAAGTATTTGCGTGTTGCGCGAGGTGCAAGCACCCCGCGTGCTAGTGAAAAAAAAAAAAAAAAAAAAAAGGGGGGCGGTGATGGGGCGAGATGGGGGGGGTTTAGTATTTGCATGTTGCGCGAGGTGCAAGCACCTCGCGTGCTTTCTTTAAAAAAAAAAGGGGGGGGGGGGGGTTGCAGAAGTATTTTGACTAAAGCATTGCCCCTCTAAATGAATCTGAAAAAAAAAGTTCCAAGTCTCTTAATTTCCGAGATCCGCCTAAAGGGGGTGAGAAGGGGGGTGGGGGGGGGCGACTTTGATAAATGGTTTTTACTTTACCGAGCCTCCTCTATACGAATCCGTAAAAAAAAAAATACAGGTCTCGTAGTTTCCGAGATACGATAGGGAGGGGGGAGAAGGGGGGGGGGGAAAGGGGAGGTTTGGCACTTTTCCCGTAGGTTTGAGAGTTACTTGTTTACGAATCTGTCAAAATATATCCACCTCCCCATCCACCATCTGGGAGAACAATTATGTCAATGAGTGAGTCAGTGAGTCAGTGGTAATCTAGCTTTATATAGTACTAGCTTCCGCCCGCGACTTCGTCCGCGTTGAAAAAACATCCCCCGATTTTGAAACATTCTTCATTAGTGCTCCGCTCCTATTGGTCTTAGCGTGATGATATATAGCCTATAGCCTTCCTCGATAAATGGGCTATCTAACACTGAAAGAATTTTTCAAATCAGAACCGTAGTTACTGAGATTAGCGCGTTCAAGCAAACAAACAAACAAACTCTTCAGCTTTATAATATTATAGTATAGATAAAGTAGTGCCGCGACAGCTCGTATTAGTAGTAACTATGTCACAAAATCTAGAATCTGAATTACACGCACTTCTAAATATTGTTGTATCATCACGAATCTTGGCCATTATATGTAGATTAGATGACAATATAATATTATGGTACCATCAAGGTTTACCATCGAACTGGTCTGATGATGGAATTGGAAGGTGGCTGATGGAACCTTGGATTGCCTACTAGTAACAGCGTGTTTTTAGTTTTTTATCTATTAATTTTATTTATATTTAAATGAACTATGGTTGATTATGTCGGGCAACCATTATGTATTATTAACTCGTTATGTACTTACCTATTGTGGTGGCTGGAGAATTTGCTCCCAGTTAAAATACAAGAAAGTGTTGGAACGGGCGTTTTCAAATTCAAATTATTAATTTCAGACATGAGTCCGTAAACAAAGTAAAGTCCGTAAGTAAACAAAATAATAGCTGGTAGTAGTAATAGTAACACATACACAAATAATAACACACATTACCTCAACCAATTGGTATGGTTCCTTATCCAGAGACACAGCAGAGAAGAGTCTTCAGAGAGAGTAAGTATATGAACCATTGAGGTAGGAAAAGTACCTTAGGTTTCCAAGTCAGTGATATGAACACGGTGGAGACCACACATCATATAAACACATTGTGTTTGTATGATCTGTGGTGGAGACTGTTGGTGGTGTTAGGCAGGTCGCTAACCAATTGTTTCGGGAGACTGTCTTTAAGTTAAGTAAAATGAAAAGGCTTTCATTCTGAATAGCCTGAAAATCAGCATTTTCAGCCTAGCTGCAGTATGAGCCCACTCTTGACGTCGATCTCGCCTGATGGTAAGCAATAGATGAGGTCTACGATGGAACGAGCGAGCCCAGAAAACGCCTGTTCACTCTTGCTTTCAAACTCAAACTCAAAATGTTTTATTTCACATAGGCCTACAGGGGCACTTACAAAACGTCAGCAGTTAGGGCACGGTTCGAAATTGGTCGTTTTCTATGAAGAAGAACTGGCAAGAAACTCCACAGTTACTCTTTTCAAATCAAAATATCTATTTTACAATGTATCCATAATACAGGTTAATTAGGTATGAGGGGACAGTATAGACCAAGTAATACAGTACAATGGAATTACAAATAAAAAGTTGTTAAACAAATCTAAGAGTCTACAGTGTTCTCCCGTTCACATCTTTAAAGGCTGAAAGGTCATAAGTGGCAGAGGACTAGTATTTTGTTGTTTATTATCAGTACCGGCTGTGTGAATCGAGTCGAAAAAAAGATCGAAATGTCTTTTTACGACATCGCTAATAGAGCCGTGTTCGTCCGCCATATTGCCGAGATATTGCCCAAACCCCGGTCAGTCAGTTTCAGCGCTTCAGTTACAACTTGTGAAATTCACACCCGTCCGGTTGGTCAACAGCAATTACTTCGGACATTAAATGGTATCAGGAAAGGAGATGTTTTGAAACTGTATATTGAAATATAGTACCTAGTAAGCTGGTTACTACTGACTTTATTCCGTGTCCATTACATACGTATTCCGATGCGTAAGTAAGCCCAATTCATAGAACTTAGGCATACGTACAGGACGGCTGTACGACGCATTTTTGTTTAGGGATACGTACCCCTAATTTCTTTGTTGTCTCTGCCAGACAAGACTCTTTTTCTCAGGAGTGGAGATATCGAACTGTAGTTTATACCTATCAGATAATCGGAGTCAACGGTCAAACTAGTAAATCAACGTGATCAAAACATTTTTGTTGCAACCGTTTTTGTTGCATCAAAACCTATAATGAAATTTAGCAAGAAGAAATGTCATACAGTACACGTAAAGGAAAATATCTGAAAACCGTAACTATAGTTTGGTACTTCTGAAGTTGTAGTACCAAATACTACTATTTTGATAAGTTTGTACGGAGCGGATATAACTTAAATATTTATTTTACATACTAAAAAAGACTTCATGTATTCCAAATGGTAAAATAATTCGCAATTTACTTATAATTATTCTTGTAATTCTATTACTGTTGCACCCATGTTGATGTCAACTATTTAGGTAACAATAAGCCGGAAATTCATTCTCTACATATCGACGGCAGTGGATGGGAAATTTTAAATGTGGGAGAGGCATTAAGTAGACTAATCAATCTATGATTGAGCATGCTTAGTATTTGAAATTCCGACCAGTAAAAACAGCGTGAAATCAAACGTGAAAAACTTCTAAAAATTATATAACTAAGTATATGTTAAGGAGCTTGGTAAAAGAGTCTGCATGTACACGAGAGAAAAGGCTGGCACCGTGAACGGTCCTACGGGATGGAGGATATTAGAGAAGGGAGGAAGGATATAAGAGGAAAGGCGCACGATGGTATCTAGCTGGAGCTCGGAATCAACTTTAACCAATAAGTAATAACTGAGAACAGTCTATTTTGATTTAAAGGGAACATAATACAAAGAGAATAGATAATGAAATCAGTCCAGACGTACTCGAGTTTTAGTTTACAACGAACCTCTATCTATTCTATGTAAAAGATTAATTTTGTACCTTAATTTATAATCTAACCAAACAACCACTTTTGTGGTTATTTGGGATACCACTATAACCAACAAATAATTTAAAAATAGCCTGATATTAGCAGATGCAAGCTCAGCACGACACGCTATATTAGCCAGGCCGCGAAAAAAAGACAGGTGCCCCATATACCAGCTACACAAAGCTATGAAAGGCCTGCGAGATGGTAGATAGACTGCTTTCATGTCGTGTCACATATTTGTCTAACGTTCGAGAATGTTTGTGTGCAGGATGCCTACCTATGGATGTTTGTGGGACGTTTCTATAAGGGTTAAGGTTGCATGTGAGAAATGGAGGGCTGTTGCGAAGTAAGATTGGTAGCTTTGCCTTAAGTGGTATTAGGATGTGACATCAATAACATAAAACTTAAGAATATCTTCATTTTCTATGTTTTTCATACGTTAAGAGTCTGCGCTCCAATAATCTTGTCTACTCTGTCCTTATCATACTTCTCGTTTTGTTGATTCTTCATTTTATCCAATGAAAGGTACTACTCGATATCACGAAGGCTACCAGTTAATAGGTATATAGGCGAAAGTTGCAAAATTATTTTCTGAACAAACAGCGAGCAGCAGATTTGTCTCATTTTTTTTTTTTGATAATAGGCTCTCGTTTGACCACTATATCACCTGAAGGTAAGTGATGATGTGGTCGAAGATGGAGTACGCTTACCTAGAAGCAAACTTACCTTACCTCACTCTTGACTTGAAGACCCCTAGGTTAGATAAACCGCTTTTTACCCGTTTGCGAGGAAAGGGATATGGTTATCGCGCTTATCTTGTTTGTAATATTCTTTATTACCTCATATTTTCTAGTATAAAATAACTAGAACCTTACTAGCAATTTAAAAAATTTTAGAACTTGATAATTAATTCCGGTGATTACCCTTAATTAGTATAAATAAATAAACATAAGAAATCACACTGCGTCAAAACTAACTTTAAAAAAATTGGCCAAGTTCGAGTCAGACTCGCCCATGAAGGGTTCCGTATTAACTATAATAAATATAATTTAATATATTTATTTGAAAAAAAAAAACTTAATAATTTCTTAAAAATAGCTTATTTACAATTTTTATAACTACGCCAAATAACTTTGTTTTTCATAGTGTTTGTATGAATTACGAAGTTATATTTGCGGTTTTAGAAAATATGCTGTATCTCAAAAACTGCTGACCCGATCTCGTTTAAACCAATTTTTGTTGAAAGATTACATTAAGATCTACAGCATATATTTTTTTAGATTTTTCACTCCATACTTATAGAAGTTAGAGGGGGGCACACATTTTATCACTTTAGAAGCGTATATCTTTTAAACGATTAACGTTATGAAAAATAGGTTTTAGAAACCTCAATGTCATTTTTAAAGAACTGTCTATAGATACCACACACGCATAGGTTTCATTAAAAAAAATATTTTCAGTTTCAGTTCCATGTATGATATATAAAAAATAAAAAATATTCAAAATAAAGAGGGGCTCCCTTTATTTTGAATATTTTTTTTTATAAAATCGGAAAGCGGTTCACAAAATACATCTACCTACCAAGTTTCACATGTATAGTCCTAACAGTTTCAGAATAAAATGGCTGTGACATACGGATGGACGGACAGACAGACAAACAGACGGACAGACATGTCGAAACTATAAGGGTTCCGTTTTTTGCCATTCGGCTACGGAACCCTAAAAACCGTAAAGAAAAATAACGAGTTCAAGCATAACAACTAGGATCCATTAAAATAATCTAGACTCTTCCTACCCCATATGGGTATCCAAAAGCGCGGAAATTATGCCGACGGAATATTATGAAATTTGGTTCAATTGTAGTTTTTATGGAGAAGGACTGCTGGAAACTAATTTTATATTATAAGTTTAAATAATAGTTTCATTCAAACTAATTCAAATTATGGTCGAATTTATTAATTAATTTTTTGACAACTGGGCGATCACTAGTTGTTATTAGTTATTAATAATACAACGCTTACTAATGCCAACACGACAGCAATCCACGCTCCTGCCTACAGGCGTTCTCATTGGTTATGTTCCTACATAGTGAAATTTGCAATAACCATGCCTAACAAGAAGGAGAATCGAACCGAAGAACAAACATTCTGTCAGCCGCTGAGACTATCAACCACCAGGTTTACGAAGAAATTAAAATAAGTAAAAGTACAGACGTGTTAATAAAACCAGTTTCAAAACAATTAATCAAATAAAAGCGAGTACAAACGAAGGCTTCTCTCGTTTCTCAGGCGAATTCATTGTTCGGCAATTTCCGGCGCTCCCGCGCTCGCCGCTCGCCGCGATACAACCAGTTTTTGAACGACGCGGCAATGAAACCGGATCCCAAGCGATGAGAACTTGACATGATGTGTTAACTTCTTATTTTTTTAACCGACGACAAAAAGAGGAGGTTATCAATTCGACGCGTATATATGTTTTTTTTAATGTTTGAACATCGATTACTCGAAGACGGCTGAACCGATTTGGAAAATTCTTTTTTTGATTGAAAGGGTATACTTCGAAATTGGTCCCATTTTCATAAAAGTCAGGATCTGATGGTGGGATCCTGGAGAAATCGAGGGAACTCTTCAAATATTATAGGCACACCTATGACGTTTTGGGTATTTATTATAGTAACTTGTGCAGTTGCTCTCAAAAAGTACCAATTGAGGAAGTGGAACTGATGATGAAGACCACAGATGGCCGCCGAAACTACTCAATAATAAGTATTGAGTGGATTGCGATTCGATTACTTGAATATGGATGTTAAGCACTTTATGCTCGTCACAATGCATATGGTGATGTAGAGCTGATGGTGAAGTACCAGGAGAACTCCTCAACAATTAACGGCCCAGCATTGGGAAAAGCAATATTTTGTAAAATGTTATAAGTAGTTGACATTTAGGCTCTTGTAATTAGGTAATTTCAAAATAGACCAACTAAAAGAGTGAAATAAAAACATTTTACCAAAAAATTAAACCGACTCCCAAAAAACACTGCAAAGTGAAAAATAACTTTAATTTCGGTAGTCGGTGCCAAAAACGAAAATACAAAACTAAAGACACCGACTACCGAACTTAAAGTTATTTTTCACTTTGCAGTGTTTTTTGGGAGTCGGTTTAATTTTTTGGTAAAAAGTTTTTTTTAGTGGTCCGATTTTCAGTCTATAGATAATTTAGTGAAATTTTAATGAGGGGAAAATATTTGCCCCTTTATTTAAATCTTTGATATGTATTTTGCATAGTTGAATGGACTTTCCCTATGTTGAATATATTCGTTACACTATGCGTGACTAGGTTTCGTTTTTTGTTTTATTTCGCATGATCCTGCTCTCGACCTCGATCTCGTCTGATGGTAAGCGATAGATGAGGTCTACGATGAAAGTGACCCCAGAAGATGTCTGTTCACTCTTGCTCTAAAGGCTGACGGATCTTACATGTGGATTAAGGATAATTTGGCTCTTAAATGAATCAGATAAACTCTTAATATTCCAAATACGGTGTGTAGATGCTGCCACTACGTCTAGTGAGGCACAATACGTAAGTATCCTTATTGGATATGAGAGTTTGGAGTCTTTTGTGGTCATGTCGCTTGGACCCTGGGGTCTGACTGGGCTTGACCTTCTCGACGTAATTTCCCGAAGAATTAGTACTGCCATTCAACTTGGCAATGCGTCCTTCTGGGTACACTCTCGGAGAACTTCGTGATTTTAACGCCTAACGATAAGTGCAAAAACACAAATTTTGAGTTATTCAGTTGTATTTATAAAGATTCGGAGTAGCAGTGTGAGATGTTCGTAGTAAGGTTAAGCAGCTATAAATACCTACTAGTTATTTAAGTATCCTATTTATTAGATAACTAAACTTAGAAATCAAAAGAACGTTCAGTGAACATATTCGAAGCAACAAATGAAATCGAATCTGAATTATGAAATGCATCGTAAATATGAGCACGTAGGTTCAACATTTAGTATGCTACCTTTATGGTAAGTATTACTTCACACATACTAAACGGTTCAAGTTGATGTGTTAATATTATTACGATAACTTTGATGTAGTAAAAGTGGTCGGATTCGAAAGAAACAGAAAGAAGAATCTAGCTGTGTTTGGGATCTGGGGGCACGGCAGTGCCCCCGCCAAGTCGAGCAAAAAAGCGGCACGGCCGTACCATTCTTTTCTCGAAGCAATTCAGGCCATTTTCGACTCCCTATAACTTCGTTGTGGATAGAACTAGAAGCCTGAATTTTCAGTAACCAAACAGGCATTGTATAAACACGGTATATTTCAAATTTCATTCAATTTGAACCAGTAGTTTAAGAATTATAACGAGTCAAAGTTCCTTAATTTTGTTAATTTTGTCACTCACTGACTGACCGATCATCAAAAGTCTAAGGCACTTCTAGCAGACATAGAAGCTTCAAATTTAGAATACAATTAGTGTTTAGTATATGAATCAAGGAAAAACTATAATATTTTTCAATTTCGTTCCAGTTTTCTAGATACATCAACTGCATAAATAACTTTGTAATCCCATATAAATATATAGGATTTCAAAGTTACATTTTCAGTTAATTAATCAATGTACCTGTATAATATAATGAAATAATAGATGTAGATGGGTACTTTTTTTTTCTTGGTGAAAAATAACATCGAATGACTTCTTCCGCTCGGGTGTATCAGAATTCTACTGACTATAAACCCACCCTGTTCCTTCGGAAGCCCTAAAGTTTCGGGGCCGCGGTATCTCGATGGAACTTTCCCGCAAACCCCGACAGGCAATGGCCCTATGAGGCCCCGTCACTGGTATTAACAGCTTTTTGAGGCGCGCGTGGAACACAACGCGCCGCCGACCCGGGCCTGGTCCTTACCGGACGGTGAGCGACCCCTGCTCGCCATCCGCAGGCCCGCACCTACGGTGGCCCGAAATCGACTCGCGATCTACGACGCCCGGGGCGTCTCCCCCGGCGGCTGGGGCGCGAGGAAGAGAGTTGCCTCTCCCTCGCACGTTAGGCCTCCTCCTTCGCTAGCATGACTGCTTCGCAGCAGGAGGTGACTGCATCCCATTCCCTCTCGCTTCGCACCATGGTCTAAACCAGAGCAGGGCGCGAGAAGTCGCCGCCCATGCAGGGCACACCTCGACCATATGCTCCACCGTGTCTTCCAGTGTAGATAGGTACCTAGATATAATAATTATGCTCAAAGGTAACTTGTTAAATGGTCAACGGAATAAAAAAGCAAGAAGTATTAAGAGTATTGGGGAGTATTAAGTAGAGTAAATTGCCCGAAATTGCATAATTACTTACTTATGGATTAACTTTAACCGAGACGTTTGACGAGTGCGGCATTAATTATTACTAACTAATGCAAAAGACGTACGTGCGTATTCATATGTGCGTATCAAAGCCTCCAAAAAAAACCCATAGAGACAGGGAGAGGCTTTGAAAAAAATCCGGGTTGCACTCCGGGAGTGCCGGCAGAAGTGAAAACTTGAATATTAACGTTGTGCATTTTTGATATTTTGGAATGGTTAGGAAATAATTTTGCACGATTTGCTTATCTGCTGCTGATTTACTAGTACATAGATAATCTGTAATGTAGTAGTACTAGGCCGCTGACCATCCCACATCACATCCCGCAACTCATCCCGCACCTCACCCCTTAACCCACCCCTCAACTCATCCCTCAACTCATCCCGCAACTCATCCCGCAACTCATCCCGCACCTCATCCCGCAACTCATCCCGCAACTCATCCCGCACCTCATCCCTCAACTCATCCCGCAACTCATCCCTCAACTCATCCCGCAACTCATCCCTCAACTCATCCCTCAACTCATCCTGCAACACATCCCGCAACTCATCCCGCACCTCATCCCTCAATTCATCCCGCAGCTCATCCCTCAACTCATCCCTAAACTCATCCCGCAACTCATCCCGCAACACATCCCTCAACTCATCCCGTAACTCATCCCGCACCTCATCCTGCAGCTCATCCCGCACCTCATCTCGCAACTCATCCCGCATCTCATCCCGCAACTCATCCCTCAACTCATTCCTCAACTCCCGACGAGACCCCCCTCCCCCCACCCCACCCTCACACGGGACCCCCTTACCCCTCACCTCCCTGAACACCCACGAAACCCCCCTCCCCCCGCCCCCCCCTCTCAGGGATACCTCAACCCCCGCGACCTAACTTCTAGGTCTAGGTCCCAACATATAGATACTGTCGTTTTTTCGTTTCATTAACTTTCAAATCACAACGATGCTAAAGAAGTTTTCACTTAAAAAAAGGTCTTACGATTTTTGATCAGTCACGTGACCCTGACGCGAGTTTAACAGTTTTTACCCATACAAAAAGTACTCAGCGCCGCTAAAGAAGTTTTCACTTCAAAAACTTTAGCTGAAGTTCAAGAAGTAGTACCGGAAAATAAAAAAAGGAAGGCTACCTACAAAAATAAGAAAAGCTCATAAGACAGAGAGAGGGCTTTAAGAAAATTCGTTGTTGGTATACAAGAAGTAGAAGGTACCGGAAAGGAAAAAGTAGGACTTTCTACAAAAAGCAATGAGATCCCATAAAAAACAATACTTGTCAAAAAACCAAGTCTAAATTAATAACCGACTTGGTATTAGAAGGATCTCACAACTTTTTACGGTAGAACAACTAAGTTGCGAGACTTGGTTTTTTGACAAGTATTGTTTTTTATGGGATAGTATTTACCCTAGCCATTTCTTAACACGTTCGCTGACAGTACGTCGTTAGGCGGGAAATTAAAATAGTGCGTCAGTACGTCGAGGGACTGGCCACTTATTTTTAAGAGTACGTCGTCTTACGATATTTTTTCATATAAGTATTATGAAGAGCAGTATTCACTGTCATATTATGAGCAATTTCGTATTTCTTACTGCCGTAACACGAGTATTTTGTAGGTAGTTTCATATTGCTTGCTTGTGCACGAGTACAGCTACGTTGATTTGTCATTTAGTATGGAAAATTATACAGTCGTAATGTAGTGTCAGGGTAAGTGCTCACTGTCAACGAACGTGCTAAATAAAATAAAAAGTGGGATAAAGAAAATAGATACCACCAGTCCACCATTCCTCATTTGTCTCAAAAACTCTCAAAGAAACAGATTAAAATGTTGATTAAAATGCAGTCAATATCTTGTTCTCTCCTCTCTCTACCCTACAAGAAAACATATAACAGCTCTATTGTTTTAAAGTAATTTAGTAAAAAAAATGATTCGCACTTGCCTTATATTAAGTACTAGCACTTGCACCGTGGATTTTGTCACGAAAAAAACAAATCTCTCTTTTTTGCAGTCGTGTAAAAAGTATAGCCTTCCAGCTATGGCTTCAAGCTACTTTCACCCAAATCCACCCAGTACTTTTTAGGGTTCCGTAGTCAACAAGGAACCCTTATAGTTTCACCATGTCCGTCTGTCTGTCCGTCTGTCCGCGGTTTAGCTCAAAAACTATTGGTACTAGAAAGTTGTACTTTGGCATGAGTATAAACGTTAATGACGCCGAAAAAGTGGTAAAATAAATTTTTGAAAAAAACAATTATTTAGGGTACTTCCCATACATGTAAAGTGGGATGATAATTATTTTTTTTCGTTCGTCCCATAGTGTGGGATATCGTTGGATAGGTCTTTTAAAAATATTAGGGGTTTGTTAAGACCGTTTTTTGATTAAGTAAACCGTTCGTGACTTATCAAGCTTTAAAGTACCAATTTTCGTTAGAGTCAAGTGTCCCCCCCCTTCTATCAACTAAACGGTTGTAGTTAGAAATTCAAATGTCACGACAGTAGTACCTATATATAACGAAATTTAAAGGAAAACTATCACACATAAGTGGGCTTTACAAGTTTACGAGTAATAGTCGACCAATTGTATTTGACTCGAAAATTTCGAACAACTCTACAGAAATGTCGATAGATGGCGCTAAGCGCCAGTTGTATCGTGCTAGCTTCTTGTGACGATTGAGTAGTGTAGCTCTGTGTCCGTATTTAAATTCAAAACACCGGCTATGACAAGTTTTATACAAATCTCTAAAAAAAATTAAAACTTTTCGTGCAAAATTGTCGGATCAGGTGAGGATTTGTATAAGTCAAATTAGTTAGGTAGTCATGTTTGGCTTTTAGTTAGAGCATGGTACGAAACGATTAGTCAGCGAATACGACACGCACTTGGCTGTTATAAAAACTACGGAACCCTAATTAAAAACCCGATTTTGTTTTAACAGTTACTTGTTTTAAAAATATGATTATTTTTAAGAACGAAATGTTGGTCTTTTTTCGAGAGGAAAATAATTAAATGATTGCTCCCGCTTTGGGTTGGCCAGAAGGGAGTGTTGACGTCTAATAACTAAAAACCCCCTGTTTCTTCAGATATCATTGCGTTTCTGGGACATACCGTGGTCCAGAAACGCGATGACAAACGTTAGTATTTATATGTATCATCTATGGTTAGAACATTACTGCAAATCTGGCAACCTTATAATAACACAATGAACCTCATGCTTTGTTACCTTAACATCTTTAAGAATATGAATAATAGCGATAAGACCGACATTGTTACCAAAGAATAAGCAATATTGATAAATAGGTGTGTTTAAATTTTGGTGTACAATAAAGTATATTGTATCTGTCTATCTATACTTATCATCATATTAACATGCAACTGTTTTGTCCCTAATAAATAAAATAGTTCAAATACATGCAGATTACTTTTTTAAATGTTTTAACGCGAATTTAAATCTGCTAGCCAGTATTTAGCAATGAAGTCATGATGGCCCAGTGGGGCTTGACTCACGAGTCGTGGATTTGAACCCAGGTATCTCTAGGCTCATCGCTTTGTGTAATTTGTATCATCACCCTAACTCTGAAAGCGGTGAAGGGAAACAAAATATCGTGAGGAAACCGGCCATCCTAGGACGAAAATATCTAATGATATGCGATCTCTACCAAACCGTACTGGGCCCGCGTAGTGGTCGGCTCTTATAAAGAGCGGTAGGCTTTGTCTCAGCAGTAGGAACGTTAAACAGTCGAAGTTGAACAAAAATTAAACCGACTCCCAAAAAACACTGCAAAGTGAAAAATAACTTTAATTTCGGTAGTCGGTGTCTTTAGTTTTGTTTTTTCGTTTTTGGCACCGACTTCCGAAATTAAAGTTATTTTTCACTTTGCAGTGTTTTTTGGGAGTCGGTTTAATTTTTGTTAAAAAGTTTTTATTTCACTCTATTTAGTTGGATGATTTTTAACTTACCTAGTTACAAGACCCTAAATGTCAACTACTTATAACCTTTTACAAATTATTGCTTTTTCCAATGCTGGGCCGTTAATTGTTGAGGAGTTCTCCTGGTACTTCACCATCAGCTCTACATCACCATATGCATTGTGACGAGCATAAAGTGCTTAACATCCATATTCAAGTAATCGAATCGCAATCCACTCAATACTTATTATTGAGTAGTTTCGGCGGCCATCTGTGGTCTTCATCATCAGTTCCACTTCCCCAAATGGTACTTTTTGAGAGCAACTGCACAAGTTACTATAAGAAATACCCAAAACACCATAGGTGTGCCTATAATATTTGAAGAGTTCCCTCGATTTCTCCAGGATCCCATCATCAGATCCTGACTTTGGTGATAATGGGACCAATTTCGAAGTATACCCATTCGAACAAAAAAAGAATTTTCCAAATCGGTTCAGCCGTCTTCGAGTACTCGATGATCATACATTAAAAAAAATATATATACGCGTCGAATGATAACCTCCTCTTTTTGTCGTCGGTTGATTAATCAGCCTACCTGTCTGCAGCCCCGGATCTTCAATTTTTTTTAGGCGGGGCAAAAACTGGAAAATGCCGCCCTGCCCCTTTATATTTATGTTTACCTTTATCATATTTATAACACCAGCTATCAGATGTCCACTAATTGATTGTCATTTGGACATAGGCCTTCCGGAAATAATGCATCCATCGCTGTTCTTTCTGAGTTAAACCTATTTATTTACACATGTAAGGACATGAACGTGAAGAATATATATTTTAAACAGCACATGATAGGATTTAAAGTAAAAATATGTCATAATAAAAATCAAGCATTTGTGAATTAAAATTACAATTTTACTCGTTGAGCTTTTTGTTCAGCAAATAAATCTATGACCTTGTCATAATTTGGACAAACGGAGGAGAGATGGTTCGCACCATCTCTCCTCCGTTTCTTTGCAGACTACCTACGTAATCGACAGCAGTTTGTTAGGCTTGGTATGTACGTGTCAGGTACCTATCACACGCGTTTCGGCGTGAGTCAAGGCTCAATTTTGGGGCCTTTATTATTTCTCATCATGGTTAATGATCTTCCTCAAGTTCTGCTTCATGCTAGATGTCTCTTGTATGCTGACGACTTGAAACTGTACCTGGAAATAAACTCCGAGCGTGACATTTTGGCACTGCAGCAAGATATAGACGCGATATACAAGTGGAGTGTAGACAACAAGATGGAGTTTAATTCGTCCAAATGCTTCGCTATGACATTCGGTCGCATGCGGCATCAGTTAATTTTGAATATAATTTAAATAATAATACCATCACGAAGTCACCAGCCATGAAAGACCTGGGAGTCACATTCGACCGAAATCCCCATGAAAGTACCTACGCACTTTTATTAGAAAAGGTTCAAAAAGCGTTCCTTAGATACCTATATAAGCAGAAACACGGCTACTATTCTTAGCCCCCCCCACCCGATCACTATGTTTGGCACGCCAATCCCTTGGGACAAGTGAGCCAAATATTTAGGTGTAATACTAGACCAAAACCTTAATTTCAGAGAACACATACAGACGGTTCGCTCGCGAGCCACTTTCGCTCTCGGTAGGCTTCACGACGCGTTCCGTATTCCGGCCTCGCCGACGAGGCCCGTCGCGACGTCCGCGTACTTGTAACGGAAATCCTCCCCGACCTTTGCCAAACGAGCCAGCCCGCGATGCTGAGCCAGTAGCAATAAATACTCCCTTAAATAATAATATGACCCAGCCTGTCCCTTTGCTGCCCTCCCCAAATGACCCCGCTATGCCGAGGCCCGTACTCCACAGGGAGTGCCCTTAGCGTGCGGTCATTAGCTGTAATTTTATTTTAGTTTGTAAGCCCTGGCTGGGGGCCTTTAATTTATTAGAGGTCACCACAGGATAGACCGGTTAAGTAGTCGCACAGCCTTAGTGAGTTGAACTACGAGTGGCCCTACCTAAAAAAAAAACCTTTCTTAGCTCTATCCGACAAAGTTCTTACTGGGTTGCCTCGGATACAACTCCCTAGAGGTAAGGCGAGCTCGAGATCAGCTCACAATGCCTGATAAAGCAAAGCCTGTAAGATGGTACGTGGCGCTATTGACGCTCCTGATCTGTTACATGTGCTGGCGCGCTTCTTTGTCCCAGACAATTACTGCCGGGGCAAAAAGCACAGGCTATTTGCCGTGTCTCCATGTCGTACTGTTGCTCGTGCTAAGTCGCTAATTCCTCGCACTCTGGCCGTGCTTAGTGATCTCTTGGATTCTAATCCAACAAGCGATCTGTTTGCGGATGGATGGATGAAGATTTTATTGGTATGTCAGATGTACTGTGAGAAGAATTCATGAAAGTGTTGTTAAAATGTTAACTTTCTTTTATTTATGTTTTCACTTAAAATTTTACTATACTACTTTGTTTATCTATACTAATATTATAAATATAAAGCTGAAGAGTTTGTTTGTTTGTTTGCTTGAACGCGCTAATCTCAGGAACTACGGTTCTGATTTGAAAAATTCTTTCAGTGTTAGATAGCCCATTTATCGAGGAAGGCTATAGGCTATATATCATCACGCGAAGACCAATAGGAGTGAAGCACTAATGAAGAATGTTTCAAAATCGGGGATTTTTTTTCCACGTGGACGAAGTCGCGGGCGAAAGCTAGTTTTGTATATTTTAGTATGTGTTATAATTGTATCTTTTAATTTTAGTTACTGTCATTGGATGTAAACATAACCGTTGTAATTAAATAAATAATTTAACTCGCGTGACATTCGATTTTCTATCGCTAAGATTGCAAGACTCGATAGGCGTTCCTGGCTCGTAGAAGATTGCAAATCATTTTTAATTAGTTTTAGTTTGCTAAAATTTCGCTCACAGCTTGCGGTTGTAGTAGGAAGCGTAGAGTAAATTCGCAGGGCAATACAAATACGAGTATTCGGAAAAGCATCTTGCAAATCATGAGTATAGATCTGTTACAAGAGATAGAAACCGTTAGCTTTTTCTATATCACCAAATAAAAGTGGAGCTACCATTAAGAAACGCAAAATTCAAATTCAGTATAGTAGCACAATCAAACTTTTTAATTTCTGATATGATTCGATCAAATACCATCATTATTTTTTTAGAAAATAGTTGGTTGGATTGTTTGTAATTCGTCTTCACATCTCATCAAAATGTTATTTTCGTTTCGGAATTCGTTTGATGTGCAAAAAACTTTTTTGCAAAAAATAGAACCGACTTCCATATAAAAACACTACAAAGGCAAAAATAACTTTAATTTCGGAAGGCGGTGTCAAAAACGAAAATATATACAAAACTAAAGACACCGCCTTCCGAAATTAAAGTTATTTTTGCCTTTGTAGTGTTTTTATATGGAAGTCGGTTCTATTTTTTGCAAAAAAGTTTTTTTCCACGCTTTTTAGTTGGTCGGTTTGTAACTTATCTAGTTACAAAAGCCAAAACGTCAACTACTTATCACCTCTTACAAAATATTGCTTTTCCCGGTGCAGAGCCGTTAATTTTTGAGGAGTTCTCCTGGTACATCACCATCAGATTCTACCTCACCATATGCATTGTGACGAGCATAAAGTGCTTCACATCCATATTCAAGTAATCTAATCGCAATCAACGAAATACTTATCATTGAGTAGTTTCGGTGGCCATCTGGGGTCTTCATCATCAGTTACACTTTCTCAAATGGTGCTTTTCGAGAGCAACTGCACAAGGTACCATAAGAAATACCCAAAATGCTATAGGTGTGCCTATAATATTTGAAGAGTTCCCTCGATTTCTCCATGATCCCATCATCAGATCCAAACGTGACGACAATGGGACCAACTAGAAAGTATACCCTTTCAAACAAAAAAAGAATTTTCCAAATCGGTCCAGCCATCTCCGAGTTATGAGGTAACATACATAAAAAAAAAAGCGCAAGACGAATTGTAAACCTCCTTTTTTTGAAGTCGGTTAAAAATAGGGTCAACACCGCTTTTTTTAAGCAACCTTTTCAGCCTCTTTTATCCAATATTCCATTGGATTTAGTCCATTATTTGTAAAGCTTTCAGCAGACCATCCATTAAGTAGTGCAATGGAACGAGCAAGTATAATATCTTGAATTGTGTAAAGGAAAATTTAAATGATCAATATCTTTGAAACTGCTCAAAGTTTCTCCATCAGAAATTCAGGTTATCATTATCGTCCCCGTCACAAAAATTTGAACATATTTCGAAAGCCGTAGATCATCAGGCAACGGAGATACTTGTGTCCAGCCAGCTTGAACTCAGGCTGTCTGGACATTAAGTTTTTATTGATTTCTCGTAAACACTTACATGTGATGCCAAAAATCAAAGTTATTACTGTCACACATTGCGTCACTAAATGTTAGTAAAGGAACTATATTCGAAAACGCTCCCGTTATTGAGATTCGGAAGTGCCAGCCAGAAGTTTTATACGTAAATTCAAGCTGGCTGGACACAATTTTTTCCATTTTTCTGCTAAACCGCTGTACGTATCACAAAACTTTTAGCTCGATACCTGTCACAAATTTATGTGACGCCCGTTGATATGCAAAAAGTCGTGATAATCACTTTCGTTACCGAGATTGAGAGACCAGCGAAAAGTGGTTTTTCAAGCTGGCTGTGACACGTGACACGTTTTCGATCGATTATCTAAGATTCTGTAGCATCACAAATTCTGAAATAAAGGTGCTAAGCGGTCACATAAAGTGCCCTATTGACCTAGTTAAATGTGAGCGATTTCGAAGATTTGTCCAGCCAACCTGAGTCACATTATGATTTTAAGAATTCCATTTTGTCATTGTCCCTTCAAATTGATGAAGTTAAATCTATAAAATCGGATGAATTTTAACTTTTATTTCTGTGCAACCACAAATATGTATAGTATAGCGCAATTATGTATTACTTTTCGAAAAGGTACGCATATTGAGTATAATATTATGTTTTTGGAGTAAAATTTATAAAATGCCAAGTAATAAGCGATAGTGACACGAGCTGAGGCTATTATTTGATTTATCAATTAATTGTTTAAATAAATATGAAAATGGATTATTTATTTCATATTTTCCGTAATTTTTGCTTTTAAATCTAATCATACAACAGAACCTGTTCCGCCACAAAGTTATTTTTGGTTCGATATTATAGGAAAAATGCCTCGAAATCCGCGTTCCTGTTTGTTTTCCTGTATGATAAACTATATTTCCTATTACATTTTGGTCAAATAAAAAAGAAAAAATATAATAAAATATACCTAATCGAATTTTTCATTTTATTCATTCATTCATTTAACAATATACATTGTGTTTGAAATTATCTTATAAAACTACAATTGCAATACAATAATAAAAATAACATAGTCAAAAAAATATTAATCCTATACGTTCACAACATTAACACATAATATTAAGTTCTTGTCAATTAGAAGAAATAAAAAAAAAAAAAAACGTAGTAATATAAACAACAAAAAAAAGTTACAAATCATCAATTGAGTAGAGACACCTATCCAATAGGAAGACCTGAAGATTTTTCTTAAATGCGGATGTGTAAATAGTGCTTTTTAGGGATAAGGGTAATTTATTAAATATTTGCACTGCTTGGTAACGAGGACTGTGCTTCACTATATTTAAGCAAGGACTAATTTTATTATTTAAATCTTTCCTGCGTGTATTCTCCCTAACCAGTCTTTCCTCAAATGTCTCATATTCGTGCATATACTTTTTAAGGTGAGTCAGGAGTACTAACACGTAGAGGCTGGGTACGGTTAGGATTTTTAGATTTACAAAGTGTGGACGACAACTCTGTCTTTGTGAAATTCGGACAATGGTTCGTATGGCTCTTTTTTGAAGGACGAAAGCTCTTTGGCAATTATAATTATAGCTATTTCCCCAATATTGTATGCTATATCTTAATCTAGATTCAATTAGTGCGTAGTATACTATTTTTAATTGTCTAGTGTCAATTTCATCACGAAGGGTTCTCAATGCATAACATGCAGATGATATACTTGCATCTATAGTGGCTAGCTCTTTCTTCCAATTGAGCGATTCGTCCATATGTATGCCCGAGAATTTTGCTTCACTCACAAGTTCTATTTTGTTTTCATTGAGTTTAACCTCCATGGTATCTTTATTACGAGCAGTTGTTTTGAACAAAAGTATTTTGGTTTTCATACTATTGATTTTAAGTTTATTTGCAGTAAACCATGAGTAAAGGTAGCTTAAAGCTGCATTTACCTTTTTCGTGAGTTCATTTATATGCTCAGCTGCAATAATGGCATTTGTATCATCCGCAAAAACCACAAGGTTCAAGTCTGGCAGAACGTTATTAATATAATTAATTAAATCATTAGTGAACAAAATGAACAATATGGGACCCAATACAGATCCTTGTGGAACACCGGCACAAATATTAAATAAAGTAGATCTATAGGTTTGCCTTTGTCCATCTTTCGTCTCAATGATTTCAACAAACATTTTTCGGTTTTTTAGGTAGGAAGACAAAAGTTGTAAGGCTTTTCCTCTCACTCCATAGTGATTTAATTTAGTTATTAGTAAGTCATGGTCAACAGTGTCAAAAGCCGAGCTTAAATCTAAAAATACACCAGCTACTCTCATTTTATTATTTAACTTGCTGATTATATCATTAACAAGAGTATATATAGCATCCCCTGTGCCCAAATTTTTTTGATATCCAAATTGTCTTTTATTTAAAACTTTATTTAAGTTAATATGAAGTAAAAGACGATATTTTAGTATTTTTTCGAAAATCTTTGAGAGCGTTGGTAGCAAAGAGATAGGCCTGTAATTTTTAGGATCAGATTTGTTGCCTTTTTTGTGGATAGGTATGATCTTGGCTACCTTTAGCTGTTCTGGGAATATTCCTTCGTCAATACATTTATTAAAAAAGCAAGAGAGTGGTTCAGCAAGTATATTTAAATGATCTTTAATAACAGATATAGGAATTTCGTCGTAACCACAAGAACGTTTATTACCCATTTTTCTGACAATACTAGAAATTTCATTAGGAGTGGTAGGCGTAAAACAAATTTCATTTTCGACCCGTTGTGTACTTTGTTGGAGTAACATTATTTTTACAGCAGGGTACACTTTTTTCTGATATTGCTCCTACGCACCTCGCGAATAATAATGTTCATGCAGCGCGTCCCATCCCGCGCTCTCGCTGCACCCGGTCACGTGGTCCGTGTGCTGTACCCAAAAATTATAAAACCATGTACTCCTGGGTATCGGTCGAGTTGACAGAGCCACAGTGCAACAAGAGTGAAATTCCTGTACTTGTACTATTATTTATTCTGTGATCAAAATTAAATAAATGATGAGTTGTCCATGTGTGTAAAATTTGAATTTGGCCGCCCTCTGAACTTGCCGCCCGGGGCACAGGCCCGGCTTGCCCCCCCCTGGATCCGGGGCTGCCTGTCTGCCTTTCTTTTGATCATTTCACGGGAAGATAGAACATGATAAAGGGATATAGATAATTTTATTCCAGAATTCACACGGAAAAACCGCGTATGCAACATAGACTTCCACACGAGCGAAGTCGCAGGAACAGCTATTGTTTCATAGATATTATTCTGAAATAATACTAATCGCTTTCAAAATACTTTAATATCTTGTGATTTATCATAAAAAATATGTCGTGACGTTATAATGCGTTAATATCGTTACCGTAGCTTGTGTATTTAAATGGAGGTGTTCACAAAGGACGACATGATTAACTGTCTTCTAAGATTTTTTTGTTGTGACGAGAGATTGTGAAGATGGGAACAGGTCAAGTCGACAGTCTTCCAACAATAATTGAATCATCACGACATAGTGGGAACGCGCTCTCAGATATCTTAAAATAAATCTGTACTATAATAATGTTATAAAAAGAAAATTATTTGTAAGTTTGTATGTGATACCCCCGCATACCACACCTCCGGAACTAATGATCCAATTCTAAACCATATTTCACCAGCTGACCCTCGCACATAAACTTCGCACGGCAATTTTTTTTTTTATTTTCGATATTTTCTCACCTTTTAAACCTTCCCTGTATGAGAGGCAACAAAACACAAAAAGAATGAATGAAATCGGGTTTTATATGTAAGAGTAGTAAGGTTATAAATTATTTCAAAATCTGCGCGAACGAAGTCGCGGCCGAAGTGCTAGTAGAACATAAAACCATAAACTAGCCCTATAAAGCTAACAACTTCACAAGTCACGCTCTATCGCACAGCATTAATTACTGACACTATATTCCATCACATTTGGGTAGTAGAGCATGGTACTACCTCATATTATTTCCCTTTGGCAACCCTACGAACATGGCGTCCGGTCCGGCTTGGTTGGTTGCTGGGTCCTTGACCGCTGGCTACCGGCTTGGGAAACACTACCTCACTACCTGGCTCTATGACTATCGCAAGGTGCTATTGTCACGGGTAAATTTACCACTTTTTATGGGTAATTTTACAGCACCTGGGTGATTATTCTTCGTCTTTTTGACCCAAGGGTTGACTAGTAGAGTAGCTTTGATGCATTAAGTCCGCCCATGTACCAGTGTACCTACCACTATTGTACATAAAGTTTAAATAAATAAATAATGTAATTGAGAATTTGGGTGGTGTTGGTGTTTTACTTATCGTAGTGTTTTATTTATGTATTTTTGTTTGTTTCAGTCCTGTACTAACCCAACAAATTCAATTGTATCTATTGACGAAACAGTGATTAGTGATTACAGTTCCTGTTCCGTGATTTTATTTTGCGTTCTTAATTCCTTTTGCATACTTGCTTTCCAATTTACTTTGGACATTCGCAGAATAGTCGACATAAGCTCTGTTACATTACTTGTAAGAATTTGTATATAAATTGTGACATAATATTTTTTTTTATGCTATGTTCATAGTTTGTTCATAGTTGTAACTTTACTGTACAGATTGGAGTGTCATATTCTCGTTAGGTAGGTGAGTAAATACGTAGCTGTATGTATTAAAGATGATATAAATAAGAACTGTTTGTCTAAGTAATTAATCGGATTATACAACCACTTAGGAACTTTACTGAGGCATTAATGAGTCGCAGTATTTTTCGAACTGTTCGCATATCAGAATAATTAAGTCATAAAAAACGGCAATCAGTATAATTATTTGCAGAGTCTATTAAAAGATAGAAAATTATACAATGGAATAAACAATTCTGTGCCTGGCAACATTCAGATGCGCGCGCAGTCTGCTGAGCGCCAGGTGAGCGCGCGCACGTCACGACCGCTTCCAAATTCAAAATTCGCATCGCGATTCCCGCGCTCGATAACTTTTACTTTCTTTTTTTTTAATATTACGTCACAGTGGTGTTACGTTTAGTAACTGCCTGTCGTTCTGACGCATTAGTGCTTATAGTGCAAGTGAAGTGGTACCTTTTTTTAAAAGTTTTTTGTGATTTCTAGCATGGGATTGTGATTGGCTGTGATTTGAAATTAACATGTAAGTTGGAAGCTTATAGGAGTTATTTAATTAATCGGTACAATTAAGATTTTTCATGTAACAAAACGTAATAATTGACCATACTTAGCCGTTTGCTTTACTGGCATTGCTCTACTTGATAAACAGCTGTTTACTTAAGTGTCACTTAAAATCACCACGTTTATTAAACTTGTCTACTAATTAACATTAATAAGTATCTTAATATAACTTGCATTTTAAGCCAAGAAATATGAAGTTACTGCCAAGTTAACTAGCGAACAACACACCTGTTTTTAAATACCTAACGTAGAGCACTTAGTATATGAATCGCGAATTAAAACCAGTTTGGTTGCGTTGTCATTCAAAGCCTTTAATTAGCACAAGCTGTTTTGTGTCAGAAAGGTGATTGGATTGAGGGCCAAGGCGTTCAACGTTGAAGGTACGAGAAAATCCACCTTTCTATGCGATACCATATAAATATTAATATTTATATGAATATTTACACAATAAGACACATAAATTACAACTACGCTTACAGTTTTCCAATTTGATAGTTTAAACTTAAATATACTAATATACTAATATTATAAAGCTGAAAATTTTGTTTGTTTGAACGCGCTTATCTTCGAAATTGCTCTGTGGATTTGGATGAAATTTGGTTCGGAAGTAGCTTGGACTTTGCAGTCCAAGGGAGCAATGGCGCGCGCGACTGCTAGTTACAAATAATTTTATTAGCAACTAGCTTTTGCCCGCGACTTCGTCCGCGTGGAATGGTTACTTTGGGCTAACGTTAAATTAAACCCCGATTTTGAAGCATTCTTCATTGGCGCTCCGCTCCTATTGGCCTTAGCGTAATGATATATAGCCTATAGCCTTTCTCTATAAATTGACTATTTAATTAAAAAATATTTTTTCAATTCGATCCAGTAGTTCCTGAGATTATCGCGTTCAAACAAACAAACAAACTCTTCAGCCTTATATTATTAGTATAGATAGCTGTTGCCCGCGACTTCGTCCACGTATCCGTCGTTTTTCGTAAAAAAAGTAGCCTATGCTACGTACGTACGTACGTACGTACGTATGCTATGTACGGTTCAGTGATTTTGATGTAACAGACAGATTAACTTTCGTAATTTAGTAGGGAAATATAATATGTCAATCTATAATACTGTTGAAAAATATCGCAATACCGAACCGCACAATATTATTGTTAATAGCTGTGCCCGCGACTCCGTCAGCGTGTAACTCCTTGTGTGTTATTAAGTTAATGTATTGGTAATATTATTTAGATCACGTTCACATGAGGCTTAAGTAGCTATAGAACGAAAATACTTCAGCGCAAAGCTTCCGGGTAAACTATGTTGAAAGTTGACCCGTCCGGCGTGAACATAAAGATTTCTAGAACTGCTAACCCGGGAAAGAGCGACGTACAACTGACCATGCGAGAAACAACTGACACCGAAATCTACTCCAGCAACACGAAAAGTCTGCCCTTGAGCCTTATTAATTGTCATTGCATAACACACCGATACTGGGAATTGCGTTCTTTTAAATTGGAATGGAAAATTATTTGGTATTATGGGAATACTGGGAATAAAGACAGTTTCTCCTGCACCGCAACCTGTTAAAATTTGAGCCTCGATTATATTTTGTTGCAACTGGGTTACTTTTAGCCGAGTTCCATTGCAAAGTTGTGGTGGTTTTAAATTTCGGAGCAGAATAATAATCAGAAAGCTTCGAACTGCTAAGCTATCGGGAGTTATACGTGTTATTGTGAGTCAACCATAAAAGATAGATATATGCTGTCGTGGGATATTTTTTATATAATTTTAAGGAGAACATTTCCGTCATAAATGATTTCTGTGTAGCTTTAACCATTAAGGTTGCACTCGCGACGGAAGCTTAAAAAATGGAGTAACTTCTCCCGTTTCCCCAACATTTCCCTTCACTGCTCTGCTCCTATTGATTGTAGCGTGATGAAAAGTATACTATAACCAGCTCAGGAGTATGAAAAATAATTGTACCAAGTTTCGTTAAAATCCGTCGAGTAGTTTTTGTTTCTATAACGGTTATACAGACAGACAGACAGACAGACAAAAATTTTACTGATTGCATTTTTGGCATCAGTATCGATCCCTAATCACCCCCTGTTAGTTATTTTGTAAATATATTTCATGTACAGAATTGACCTCTCTACAGATTTATTATAAGTATAGATTAATAAAAAAAAATCACATTACACTTAAATACCTTCATTGTGCGTACGGTTAAGGAGTGGAATTCCCTGCCGGAGTCTGTGTTTCCAGATAGCTACAACCTAGGGGTCTTTAAGTCAAGAGTGAATAGGTTACTTCTAGGTACGCGTGCTCCATCTTCGACCACATCATCACTTACCATCAGGTGAGATGGTGGTCAAAAGCGAACCTATTCTGAATAAAAAGATATAAGTTTTTGTGCTCACATGGCCACTAATTGTATCATTAGAACTTAAAACGGGATATTTACATGTATTTATTGTTTTGAGTTTCCGATATTTCAACACTGTTACAACCGCGATGATCACGGATGAATGATCATGCGCTTGTTCTAATGATACAATTGAATAATAAATAGCAATTAAATAAAACAATTTCGATAACACAGATACACTCATTTATTATTTTTAAAGAAATAACTTATTAGAGACGTAAAACGTTACTCTTGCGAACTCGCTCTGTACAGTGTTAGCCTGCAGATTGACTGTGCGTAATGTTCCATGATATTAGGATTACTAGTTCCTCAATTTTTATCAACTATCAATCCCAAACCCTATCACTTGGAAGAAGATTCGTAATTCAATGTGTCGATATTTTTTAAAAGCATGAATTCTTTTTTTGGTAATTGTCGAAGAAAAGTCAAATGAAAGCTGTATTGTGATTCTGTTACTGAATTAGACTGTTGAGTAGAGTGCACGTATTTATTACATAAAAAATTGGCCAAGTGCGAGTCGGACTCGCCCATGAAGGGTTCCGTGGTAACTATAATAAATATAATATACTTAATATATTTAATTAAAAAAAAAAAAAAAAAAAACCTTAAAAATGTCTTAAAACTAGCTTATTTACAATTTTTACAACCACGCCAAATAACTTTGTTTTTCATAGTATTTGTATGAATTACAAAGTTATATTTGCGGTTCTAGAAAATATGCTGTATCTCAAAAACTGCTAACCCGATCTCGTTCAAACCAATTTTGGTTAAAAGTTTACATTAAGATCTACAACATATGGTTTTTTTTAGATTTTTCACTTCATTATTATAGAAGTTAGAGGGGGGACACATTTTACCACTTTGGAAGCGTATATCTTTTAAACGATTAACTTTATGAAAAAGTCATTTTGGAAACTTTAATGTCATTTTTAAAGACCTGTCTATAGATACCACACACGTTTAGGTTTCAAGAAAAAAATCTTTTCTTTTTCAGTTCCATGTATGGGGAGCCCCCTTTATTTTAAATGTTTTTTAAATTTTCTCTTAAAATCGGAAAGCGGTTTACAGAATACATCTATCTACCAAGGTTTACATGTATAGTCCTAATAGTTTCGGAATAAAATGGCTGTGACATACGGACGGACGGACAGACAGACAGACGGACAGACATGTCGAAACTATAAGGGTTCCGTTTTTTGCCATTTGGCTGCGGAACCCTAAAAAAGATAATGAACAAATTTTAATCACTTATCTTTTATCTTAATGTTTTAAAACCGATTGCATACAAACTGAAGCTTTTCTGATACAGGATACTTGTATCGTCCAGAGTTGTAACATTACACACTACTAGTTTCTACTATCGACTCCACCCGCATTAATAGCAAAAATTATCCCAAGGCGAGTCCCCGAAATGAATGTCCTAAAGCGCCGAAATCCGTACAGCTGTTAAGACTAGAAGAGGTACCTAACAAGCAGACCGTCGACAAATAGAGCACTGCCAGGGTTTCAGGAAAGTTCTTACTAGAAACTGCGGCCCCGGAATACAAGGGCAAAGGAAGGAACAGAGCGTGTTTTTAGTCCATAGAAGTCAGGCCGTCCCTGCCGTTTCGTCCAGAGGGAGAGGAGTTATTGTACCCCGACAAAAAGAAAGGCGAATGGAGGAACTTTCTAATTTTTCATAAATATTGTTTTATTTTTAAAAGCCTTACTCACAATTCGCTTTAATTGAAGTGAAAACGAAAGTTATTGCAAATACGTTACGGAATAAGGGTGCTGGTGACATAATCAGGTGGTGTGACATTCCTGGCATATTTTGAATGTTCGCTATCTCTTTAAAATTCAATATAGCTGTTTACTGCTTGCGCCCAGTTGAGCCACATTTTTGAAAACTGGTTGGGAGAACAGCTGTTATTCTGTAGACCTCATTCTAAACTTCGAATCTGAATCCGCTGTGAGTTTATTGATTGGCATTCTAAAAACTCGGTTGTTAATTCGAATTTAGGCACCAAATATTAATACGATTAACCGACATAAAAGTACGAATATGGTGCGCCTGACCAAACCATGTCCCATTTTTTGAACTGTCCAAAAAACATGTTACGCTTAACACTTTTGCAGTATCTAAAAAGTAATTGAATGGTAGAAGAAGATGATCAAAATAACCGAATATTTTCATGGACCATAGTGCCATGGACATTGTAGCTTGCAATTAGTTGCAGCCTCGTGGTTGTGACTTCATCGACGAGAAGGTGACGTCTACGCGACCCTTTTTCAACCACTTATTATTTCGGCATAATTTAGTATGACGAAAATAACTCGCATATTCTTCCTGATTTGAATGAGTCAAATAAAAATGTTTATAGATAATTAAGATTAATTTAATAAATGGCGTTGAGAAATAATTCATTGAGCATCAAAAACTTCGTCAACATCGCTATTGACTGAATACAATCTCAAGATTTAGATTTTCAGTTAAGAGACAGTTGTATTTTTCGCAGTGGTAGACGCCCACGGCGTCGGACGTTGGCCGACGATCTCCGGCCACCGTAGGCGCGGGCATGCGGACAGCGAGTAAAGGGCAACTCGCTGTCCATGGACCATGCCCGGGTCGACGGCGCGTTGTGTTCCACGCGCGCCTCAAAGAGCGTCAGCAACATGACGAGGCCCCCCCTGCAGAGGGCCGAAGCCTGCCGGGGTCGTGGGACTTATCCCATTACCGTGACCCCGGTACGTAAACGATTATTGAAGGAACACCGTGGATTTTAGTCAGTAAAAGTCTGACAGTCCCTCCCACCCTGCCCGGGGTGGGAGGACTTATTTGATAATTTCACCACGCTAAAAAAAAAGGGTTGTATTTTTGATTTTATAGATTTTTTGTACCTTTGAATGTTATCTACACACTGGCAAAGGCAAACATGTACCTACTTACAATGTGCAATTGTACATGTACTTTGCACATTACGTGTATCATAAATGAAATGAAATATTTATTTTGTAAATTGGTTATAAATAACACTTTTACACGTCATGTTTTTTTGCGTGTTAAGTTTAGCTAGATGAGGCCGGTATTTCCTAACTGACTACTCTGAGAAGAAACACCGAAACAAACTCAGAGGTCAAAGTCTCTTTTAAAGTCCAGACAATTTGTATTTGTATATGAGAAGCATGTAGGTTCATGTCTGTGGTATTTTTTTGAGGAAATAACCACGCAAATTTGAGCGGACCTGTCCAGACAGTGCAAGCATTTGTCAGTTATCATGTAGCTCAACTTAGAACTTAAGGAGCTCAACAATTTGACAAAAAAAAAAACAAACGAGATTTGGGTAGGCCACACAAGTACTCAAACTGCTTGACATAATTAAATAAATTATAGTAAAAGTAAAAACAACGAAGAAAGAATAACCTACATTGTCCTCACATTAACAATAATGCAATAATTATATTAAAAAAAAAAAACAAAATAAATAGGTATATACAATACTTAACAAAACAAATATTTTAATCAATAAAAAATAAATCAAAAATTAGAAAATAAAAAGGGCTCACGTATATCACTGGAGCTTCTCATTCCCAAGCCTTCTTGTCCTCAGTGTAATCTTTAACACTGTAAAAAGCTTTCTGACATAGCTTACGTTTTATAAACAATTTGAATTTATGAATACTTAGTTCTTGAATATGGCTAGGAATTTTATTATAAAAACGTATACATTGGCATCTAAACGAACCACCTATTTTTTTCAGTCTTGTTTTAGGAATGACATATTTGTCTTTGTTCCTTGTATTTACACTATGAATATCACTGTATTTTTTAAACAGATTAATATTTTTGTGTGCATACAAGAGATTCTCATAAATATACTGAGATGGCACAGTCATAATATTAATCTCTTTAAATTTGTCTCTTAAGGAGTGCTTAGGACTTAATTTATAAATTGCACGAATGGCCCTTTTTTGTAATACAAATATTGTGTGAATGTCGGCAGCATTTCCCCAAAGTAAAATGCCGTATGACATCACACTGTGAAAGTAACTAAAGTAGACTAAACGTGCTGTTTCGATATCAGTTAATCCACGTATTTTTCTAACGGCATATGCTGCAGAACTTAACTTTTTTGACAATTTATCTATATGGGGGCCCCACTGAAGCTTCGCATCCAAAGTTGTGCCCAAGAATACTGTGGTATCTTCGGGTTTCAATATTTCGCCCTTTATGGATAGGTACACTAGTATTCACTTGTCCAATATGAGGTAACGTAAATTTTAGGCATTTGGTTTTTTTCTCATTAAGAAGAAGATTATTAACATTAAACCAGCTAACTGCAGTTGCAAGGGCTCTGTTTACTTCTTCAGTAACCTGCTGTTGACGTTTAATTTTAAATAAAAGAGAAGTATCGTCAGCGAATAACACTATGTCATGATTTTTGATCAGGTACGGCAAATCATTTATATAAATAAGAAATAAAAAGGGACCTAAAATTGAGCCTTGGGGGACCCCCATCTTGACCACAGATCCCGGCGATCTTTTGCCGTTCACATCGACTCTCACTCACTCAAGTATGAGGTTAAAAGATTCAGAGAGGAGTCCCGGAATCCGTAGTGGTGCAGTTTCCTGATTAATGTCTCATGGGGAACACAGTCAAACGCCTTAGACAAATCGCAAAAAATGCCCAACGCATCGCACTTATCTTCCCATGCATTATAAATGTGTCCTAAAAGTTCAACACGCATCAGTTGTTAAACGACCCTTTGTAAAACCAAATTGTTTATTATGTAGCAATTTGTGTTTATTAAAATATCTTTGCATCTGCATTAAAATAATTTTCTCAAAAATTTTACTGAAAGTGGGCAGTACAGAAATAGGTCTATAATTAGTAGGGTCAGATGTACTACCCGATTTAAATAGTGGGATTATTTTACTATATTTCATTAGATCAGGAAACTCACCGCAATCAATACAATTATTAAATATAACAGCTAATGTAGGAGCAATAATCTGTATAATTGACTTAGTAACTTCAACAGAATTACCCCACAGGTCTGCAGTCTTTTTAATATTCAAAGAATTAAAAGTTTTGATGATGTCATTAGAAGTAACATGTTGGAAATTAAACTCTGAACTACAAACTGGCACATTTTTTTAAAGTAATGTTTCTGCAGCAATGAGAGATGATTTTAGCGACTTGGATGTCGATACGGGAATGTCAGTGAAAAAATTTTCGAATTCTGTGGCGACTTGCGAATCTAATGTTATTATATTATCATCAATAGTGAGGGTGTAATCAATATTTCGGTTGCAAGACCTTCCCGTTTCGCTTTTTATAATATCCCAAGTCGTTTTAATTACATTACTACAATTTTTAATTTTAGAATTCAAGTAGCGAGACTTGGCAATATAACAGACTTTTTTTAAATAATTTAGAGTAGTTCTTAACATACAAATTAAATTCTACCGAGTTAGTGTAAGTCCGCTCCTCATAGAGTTCATAAAGCCGATTTCTACTTTTATAAATACCAGTGGTGGCCCAGTCACTGAAAGAAGTGTTACTATTTACTGATGCAATTTTGGGAATAAATGTGTTATCGAATTGTTGGCAATATATTTTGAAAAAATCATTATAATGTTTATTAGGGTCCTCATTAGTTAACAAACAGGGCATTTTATTTAACAGTTTAGTTTTGAATGCTTCCAGGCGATATTTAGTTTTTGGATTTACAGTGATATTCTTTTTTAACATTTTATTGACTTTTTTTGGTAAAGTAATTAATTGCCCACAATGATCAGAGTCTATTAAATTAATTATTTTTTTGTGAGTCGGTACAACATCCGTAAAAATATTATCTAAGCAAGAGGGCACTAGTAGGAGTTATTCTAGTGGGCTCCATAAATAAGTTTACAAGATTGTATGATTGGAATAAACTAATAATGTTAGTGCTCAAACTAGAATTTTCTAATAAATTAACATTAAAATCACCACAAACAATGACATATTAACTCGAGTTACAGATTTTATGCAAAACTTCATCCATTACTTTTTCAAAGCAATCGTATAATCCTGAAGGTGGTCTGTACACACTTAATATAATAAACTGCTCCAATTCAATACAGGCTATTTCAATAGATCGTTCAACAGAGAGGCTTACAATATCCATTCGGTTCTTGAATTTAAGATTATTACTTATTAATATTAAAGAGCCACCATGCATTCACTCTGCTGAAAGAACTACCAACCTGGTAATTATTATAATTGAAAATAAATTGATGGCTTTGAAGCCAATGTTCAGTTAGGCAAAGAATATCAATATTGTTAAAATTAAGAAAAAACTACTTCTAAATCTTTGTTTAAAAATCCTTGAATATTTTGATGTACCAGGTTAATAGTATTTATTGATTTTAAAACTATATTTGTGTCCTCTTTGCAGTTTAAAAGTTCATTACTGCTAGAGATTCCCTCTGTTGTCAAAATTTCTAATTTAAATTCTCAGTAGTAAAATTGTTTGGAACCAAGCATTTGGTTGAGTTATGTAAACTGTCAATGCAATAATTAATTTCAGTATTATTAGATACCCTAGATAATACTGAATATTCACTTAACCTAGGATCAGTAAAATTATCAATAAATGAGTGTATATTGTACGCTAACATAGTAGCCAATAAATGTCGACATTTTTTGGGAAGATACATATATTCCCGAATCAAAACAAAATCTCTAACAAAATTGTTATTATCAAAATACAATAAATGGTCACTATGACGGCATACTAACATATGCATCAAATGATTAAGTCTAAAAATATATTCATTTTCTATACATGTCAAATTATTAGAATAAGGCAATGCACATAAAATTAATTTGCCTAATTTTAATTTAAGGAGGGTGCCAATACCATTAACAATGTCCTGTTTTGTCACATTAAGGCTGTTTCCAAATAAAAGAATGACTGTAGTAGTAGTGTATAAAATGTCGTTAAACGTAAAATAAACAAGGTGTTCGTAACACGTAGCAGTGTCGTACCCAAAAAAAGGTGTTATGAAGTATATACCTAGTATAGATGTATGTATAATATATAAGGTAGTTAAACGTTGTACTAAACTTTATTTACACTTACTGTCATCTTTGTACTGCTTTTCTACTCACGACAAATTCTACACCCATTCACTCATCATTATAACGTCCGTCACGACTTTTATTCAAAACGTGATTTCTTAAACAAACTGTACCAGTAATCTAGAATGGAATTATATCTAATGTAGAAGCAGACATTCTAATCTTGATTAATTCGCTGTTGCAATAAATGTAACCGGGGTAAAGTCACGTTGTAACATATGTTACAACATTCCGTGTTTTGTCTTAAATTTCAACTTTGGTAATTTTGTTGCATAAAATGCGGAACGCGTATTATGGGCATAACATTATAATATTTCGTATTTGTGAACTAAAATTGTTCTAGTATAACTAACGCTAATGCCAGTGCAACATGATTCTGTTCCATAAAGAACAAATATTTCTATCTCTTTTTCACAACTTCCCTCTTCCCGCTCTGGGTGGACTGGTAGGAGTACACACTGCTACCTAGGGTTGCCATACGACCGGAATTTTCCGGACATGTCCGGAAATATAGGTCTTTGTCCGGAATGCGGAGGGAATCCTATACCGTCCGAAATTTCTACAATTGAATGAAAGAGTGAAAGAAAAAAAAAATGTTTTATTTTAAAATTAAAGAAAGTCAGGAATTTTCATCAAATGTTCGGAATTTACTCCGGTTTTTCGATTTTTTGATCTGGCAACCCTACTCCTACCCCACTTTGTTCCTTTAGTTTCCCCCCGGTAGATATTTTGGTCCCATCGGGCGTCGTCTATCTTCATTCAAAACGGAATCTAAGTTTTCTAAACCATATTTGTATGACAGTTGAGCACAACTTTAATGAAGTCCGTGCACAGAGTAACAAACAGATAGAGAAAATGGAAAGAAGTTTTAAATAAAAGTAAATACTTATTAAATATTCTGTGGCAGTAATAAATGTAAAGCCTGCAATACATGTTGGCCGAGCTTAGACCAACGCGAGCCTAGACAAATTGACACAAGGTAAGCGTTACTGTCTAGACGTTCGACAAGTTTGAAGGAAGCCAATGCAATTGCAAATGGCCAATATAGACGAGTTTTGAGGAGACGCCTACATGTTGGGCGCTGTCAGTTTTTATTGGCCGAGCGCGCGCGAGCGCCTTTGATTTGTGCAGAAAAACCGACACCGCTCCGAAGTGAGGCAAGTGATCGCGAGCGACTGCAAGTTGTGACAAGCTACGTCAAATGAGGTCTTTACACGTTGGCGCTTGTCTATACGCAACCAACTAGGCAAATGACACCGAGCGATAGCAAGACAAGGCAAATATACCGTCTACATGTTGGTATTGGCCTTCACTCGACAACGCTCGGCCAACATGTATTGCAGGCTTTAAGCCTGCAAATACATGTTGGCCGAGCGTAGGCCAACGCGAGCGTTGGCAAATAGGTACAAGGCAAGAAATAATGTCCACACGATCGACAAGGTCGTCAAACGCCAATGCAGACGACCAATGTAGAAGAGGGTCTGTAGAGCTGCCCACACGTTGGCCGAGCGCAGGCGAGCGCCTTTGATTTGTGACCAAAAACCGACACCGATCCGAAGTGAGGCAAGTGATCACGAGCAACGGCGAGCGAAGACAAGTTGCACCAAATCAGCTCTATACACGTTGGCGCTGGCCTCCACTCGGCCAACTAGGCAAGTGACACCGAGCGATAGCAAGACAAGGCAAATATACTGTCTACATGTTGGTATTGGCCTTCACTCGACAACGCTCGGCCAACATGTATTACAGGCTTAACAAGAAGAGCTCGTAGCTAATTAATAAAAGACATGCCGCCATGCCATCGTCAAAAATAAGCAATATTTGCTTGTTGGGCTGTGGATGGATGACTATCCATTGCATACCGAAACTCCTCCCTGTCTCTGACACTCTGCTGTCATTTGTACATTAACTTTGACAGTCGTTACGGAAACTTTTGTTTTAACCACAGAACAGATTCCGTGGTTTTAACCTATATTCTACCTAAACCTATACTGTACCAAGGAATATCTTGTTACACAGTTACTGGGTTGTGGGCTGTTGCGTTCTAATAGACAGTTTTACTATTAAAAAGATCGCTCTTTTGCTGTTATTCTGGAAGCCGTCCATAACATGGTTGAAAAACGGCTGGGATGACTTATTGAATTATATATATATTTTTATACATATTTTCTCCAAAAATCCACAAGTTTGCTATCTTGTAGGGGAGGTTATATGTAGGTAGGTATGTACTAGTTGTACACTTATGCAGCGCTTGCGCAAGACAAACGCGGAAGAGGATTATACAGATATTAATATTAGACACTTATTGCAGGAAGTTATTATAGTGGCGCAAAAATACTACGAGGTCAGTCCTCCTAGTATTTTTGAAATGAAACGGGATAAAAGCCAGGAGAAAGAAGAAGATTGCAGGAAGTTATTTCTAGTTCGAACGTAGAGAGAATATTTCTCATAAATTAATACCAGTCGTTATTAATTGAATAAGCATTACTATAGTAGATTTGTTTGGTTTCTAAAAACTCATTACTAGGAACCTGTGCTAGTTCATTTTTGATATGCTCACGCGCATTTGGTTGAAATCAAAACAAATTACAACGTTCACAGGAAGACGTACAGTGCAATTATCAGTAATTCATCAATACTGTTTAGTAGTTAATTTTCTATTTTAGTCAAGAACCTAGATGTTAGCGGTAGACGTAAGTATCTATACAAATAGCACTTGAGATAACGCATAATTAATTATATTGCGTATCTAACGAGTATATTGTATGGCTAAAGATATCATGTAATTTCAGAGAAATCCCTAACTTCTAGATAAGTTACTTCTGTGTAAGCGTGCTTTATCTTCGACCACATCATCGCTTACAACCAAGTGAGATGGTGGTCAAACACGAGCCTATTATCAATAAATTAAACTAAAACAATCTGTACCTAAAACTTTATAATTATGATAATTCGGCCTATTACTTTCCACTGCTGGGCTGGGTAAGGGATAATAAATTAATTTCAAATTATCGTAAATGATATTAATTTCAAATTGATACACACGCGTTCTTGACAAAAAGTCTTTGAAAGACAGGAAGACGGATAACGATAAGTGTTAGGTATTTATATTTTGCAAATTGGTTATGAAATAACATTTTTACACACGGTAATTTTTTCCTTTGGTTGTCGTCTTAGATTAGAGGAGGCTGGTGTTTCCTAACTGACTACTCTGAGAAGAAACATCGAAACAAACTCAGAAGTTAAAGACTCTTTTGAATTCCATACAACCTCTACCTACTGGTGAAATTGACGAAGCGGGTGATACAACTTTTAGCAATAAAGTCTTCTTATCCCCACGTATTCGAAACAGCTGAGTATTCTTGATTTAAGCCCGATTTACACTTCAATAAGTATAGTAGCGAGTTAACTTGCGTCATCGGCGAGTTAAGTTGTTATTATAGTTTGAACGGCGAAAGCGAGTTAAATAGTAAGTTGTTGATTAAGTTGAGTTAAATAGATCGCGGTCCTATTTTTCGGCGAGTCCAGTGCGAAGTAGCCCCCTCTCTCGCGTCTCCCGCACCCCAACTTAACTGGCTGGCATGTAGACGGGCGAGTTTAGTCACAGAGTTTAGTACAGTCCATAAATTTGTAGGTTGCGGCCGCGAACACGTGTTATTTTCTTTTCTTCTTCTCGGGCAACTTATGACTACTCACTCGCCTACGTTTGGACGCTACTTACAACCTACTACTTATTACTTAACTGTCTGAGTTCTTAACTGGCTACTGTACTTATTGAAGTGTAAATCGGGCTTTATAGAAGAACGAAGTCGTTCGCGTGGCCGCGTGGGAGTTTACCCGCGTAAATCATGATGCAGTTTGAAATCCGGAATTAAAGGTAGCCTCTTTATTATTGCAGGATGTTAACTATTTACTTACCAAGTGTGGGAGGGTTTTTCCGCTTTTATCCCGATTCTGTGGGAATTCTAGAATAATTATAATAATTTATTTATTTAATCGCATAATATTACATTTCGGGGAGTGTGCGATGTAATTGCACAGTCTTCCACCAAGCCCGTTCCATCATCGGACTACAAGACAAACGGTGGCGATGCGCCATCGTTACATGGTGGACATCCCACCCATACGCACTAAACGTTTTGGGAATACTTTCATTGTGCGTACGGCTAAGGAGTGGAATTCCCTGCCGGAGTCTGTGTTTCCTGGGAGACTTTAAGTCAAGAGTGAATAGGTTACTTCTAGGCAAGCGTGCTTCATCTTCGACCACATCATCACTTAACATCAGGTGAGATTATGGTCAAACGCAAGCCTATCAACTATAAAAAAAATGTTAACAGAAATAATCCTAAGTTACACATACAATTGAGCTAATAAAACTGTTAGGTGTTGCAACCAGCACCCTTACTAAGTTATCAGAATAAATTGTATTAAGGACGCTGAAATAAAAGCAGCCTATGTCTTATTCCACCATTTTTACACCACTTACCAAATTTTATTCAGATTTGTTTAGTAGTTTCTTCGTGTAAGAGTAACAAACACCCATACTTCTATACATCGTTTAGCATTTATAATATTAGTAATTATTCATAATGAATTTAAATCATAATTATTACAATGACGTTCACTACCATTACTATACTCCGTTATCAGTAAGTAAACGTACCGAACATATATGATTTTGATTACAAGTAACTAGATTCCAATGCATTTAAGTTATTCGTTAGGAAGTGGGCAGCGAGCCAAGTAGGTGCAAGGTGGCTGTGAGTCCTGACTGGTCATTGACTTGTTAGAATATCTTAATGTCGGAAGTCCTTATCTTTCTTTGGACCAGGTGGTAGCACTGAGACGTCAAGTCCAAATTCCAGTAACCAATAGTTTTGGGCCAGTCTGAGAACCAATCTACATCTCTAAGTTCTTTATTTTATCCTAATCTAATTCTTCTTCTTATCGTGTGGGTAGTAAGGTCTAAAGTCCCCATACACCCTAGTGTCAGAATTTCTAGACCGCCTCAAGAGCCTCAGACGTGGTTTATTTTGACGATCGCCATTTGGCGACCGGGTGCACCGGCTTATACGTGCCTTCCGAAGCACGGAACCATCTTTTTATCAGACAATTAGGTCATTCAGGCCTAAAATGTCCTAGGAAAACTGGAAACAACTTTACAAAGTATGCTTCTAAACTAATTGACGCGACTTGACTTGCGACATTACTTTGTGTAATTTATCAAGAGATCGGCTCGCGATCCTCGACGCCGAGGCTTCTCCTGCAGCGGCTGAGGCATTAGGAAGAGAGTTGTCTCTGCCTCACGGGTTCAACCTCCTCCTTCGTTAGCATGATTACTTCTCAGAAGAAGGCGACCGCATCCCATTCGCTCTCGCTCCGCACCATGATTTGAACTAGGACCGGGCGCGAGAGGTCGCCGCCGAAAGTTGGGACGTTATTAGATTAGTTAATAGGTTGAGTTATTATTAGTTGACCTAGAAAGTTGTCATTCTGTCCTTTTAAATTTTCCGTCTGAGAGGGAACATAATACAAAAAGAATAAATAAAATCGGTCCAGCTATTCTCTAGAGTTTTAGTGACAATAACAAACAGCTATATCTTTTTATAAATAAGAAAGATAAAATAATTAGTTATGTATCTACGTTATGGTGTTATATTTAAATAACGCCAATGTGTATTTATACATCATATATCCCTACTTATATTTTATTGTAATGCTGTCTGGCTATTATAGTTTCATGCTTAAACCGCTTATCCGATTTTGAAGAAATCTGAGATCGGAGATTGATTAGACCTTGGAAAAGGACATAGCTACATTTTTGTGCTGAAAAAAAAAAGAATCCACGCGGGTGTAGCTGCGGCCAGCAACATGTCCTTTATACATTGCACCAATTAGGCAATGCAATTATTTACAGAGTCGTAAAATGATTACTTTTAATGAGTTCCATGCCTTCTCTTATCATTCTAATAAAAGCCGGCGATATCGAACAAAAGACGTGAGAGATATGCGTGTTTAATTAATTAATTCAAATAAACATACAAATAATTAAATTGAAGGAAGACACTTGCGGCGTTTTATGCCGTAATGCACACATAATCGTATTGGCATAGCAATCGTGTTTTGACAGCTCAGAAAAGTTCAATGGTCTGTTTTGTGTAGGTAGAGTTTTAAGTCTTTGTAAGTCCTGATATATTACTGTAATTTAAGTCAGTATGAGCAAGAAGGAATATTTTTGTACATCCGTTTACATACATAGTTTGACCTGCCCAATTATAATAATTTCTTCATTACGGACAATCCATTTGGTTAGTATACAAACAATTTATAAAACTAATGTTAGTTTATTGGCATACATAAGAACACAAGTAACTTGGCTGAGAAACATTGATACCTGTGGTAGGTAATCAAAACCTGTATTACAAGGTCACAAGAATTTCACCTCTCAGAAACTGTTTTACACAAAATCATTAGTAGACTTATAAAGTATGTTAGTACTTAAGACTACCATATACAGGGTGGCAGGATCATGTACTGAATCCGATTCAGTACATGATTCTGGACTCCTCTGCGTTGAAATTTTTCGTCGGCCACACCACAGTGGCATGTGGGCGTATCCAATGTCCCAGTATGGGGCTGTCCCACCTGCCCGCTATAGTGATCAAGATGCTGTTAGAGCTGATGCCAAAGAGACCATTATTATGATTGTAATGTCATTTTTAACCGCGTTAAAAAAATATGATTACTGACTCAAATTTGAAGTTGAATTTGAGGAATGAGGAGGAAAGGTGGGATCTGTCAGTCTCCAACTGACTGAATCCACCCCGCGTTCCTTCGTGCACTTTCGTGGGGTGCAAAAGCATTTAAATACTCTTCAATGCAGCTTTTGACTGGTGCTGGTCCGACTCCGTGGGCCTCGTTTGGTCTAACGGGGGAGTTTAGGTGACTGGGACCACGACGATGCCTAGGAGGGCGCGCATGGCAGAAGACACACCGCCACTTCATGTCCTGAACTCCCCAAGGCCGCCACCCCTGGCCCCTTTTAAGGGCCACCGGGCTACCTAAGGGCAAAAGGGAAGTGTCTGCCATCTACCGACGCCCGGTGTCTCTTGTGCGGTCTCTCCAAATCTCCCTTTCCGAATCCTCCTTCTATAACATGACAGTTTCGATGAACTCAATAATCAATTCTTAACCTAATCTTACCCTGATTTTTGGCGCTAGAAGTACTTTCATATACATAGTCTCTCAGTTATTTTAACGCAAGTGTAGCAACACGTAATGACTCACTGTGGCAGAACCTTTTGCGATCATAAAAAAGTGGCTACCACGTCAGGTAGCGACTAAAACAAACATAATATTACAAAGTAATTTTTTAACGACTTCAGTACACCATGAATATGCATAGGACTTACAGAGGCATGTAAATAACGCTCTTGTGTACACCTGCCTTACGTAGTTAGTAATGTAGGTATGTTTTATATTGCTAATTTATGTAAAAATGTGTGTTCCTATGAATATGTTTAAGTTCCAGAATCTTGTTTGTAGTTTTAGAGTTGTGTCGTCGTGGTTTGATGAGCAAGCATCGTATAATGATGAGTTCTAATTAAATGAGATGGGTTCTGATAAATTTTATATTCTAAATTAATATAAACATTCTTGGTTTCTGCAGAGGTACATGCAACATACGGTTGCATGTACCTCTGCACAAAATGTTTTGGGAATAGGTACTTTCATTGTGCGTACACCTAAGTGGACCCTGATGGAGTCTGTGTTTCCTGGTAGCTATACCTGAGGGTCTTTAAGTCACAGTGAGTAGGTTACTCGTAGGAAAGTGTGCTTCATCTTCGACCACATCATCTCTTACCATCAAGTAAGACGGTGTTCAAGCTTGAGCCTATCAACAAAGAAAAAGTCCGATTTCATCAAATCAATATGCGTCTTGATCCCACAGCGAGAAAGCGTGTATAACCGTTGATAAGTTAAAATGTTTAGTTGAGTGAAGAGAATCGATGTCACGCATCACTTCAGGTCAAGCCTGCGTCTGTGGGAAACGATAGTGAACCGGTGATGGTCGGCTTTGTGCTCAATGACACGGTTCTGGTTGACTGAGTTCCAATTGGAGATCGACCTAGTCTTTTATCTGTATTGGGATCGGCTTCCGGAGTTGAGATGAGAATGTAATAATTGTGGCAGTGATGAAACGTTATGTGGTGGACATCCCACCCATACCTACGTAGAAAACGTTTTGGGATTATTTTTATTGTGCATAAAGGAGACGAATTCCCGGCCGAAGTCTGTGTTTGCCGATAGATAACTTTATAACCTGGGACTCGTTTAGTCACGGGTGAATTGGTTACGTTTTGGAAAGCGCGCTTTATCTTCGACCACCTCTTCGCTTAGGATCAGATCAGTCAAACACGAATCTATCAACAATAAAAAAAAATATGTTTCAAAATATGGATTCTTATCTCTCCATACTTCTTTTCATATCTCCTGTAAGATTTATATTTTTAATTAGCCTATGTTGTCCTGCTGCTGAGCAAATGCCTCCCTCAAATCTTTCCAGACAACGTCTTGTTTTGTTTCTCTGGAAAGATTTGTCTGCAAGAATAAATAATAAAAATTAAAACCAACATTATACACTACAAAAAATGTTACACCAACGTAAGGTAACCCAAGGCCAGGGTATATAAATCCTCACCACAATAATAAACAACGTTAAATCATAAAAAAAAACGCTAATAAAACGCCTGTCACCTTTGGTCTCGAGTAAGCCATCACTTACGTAACGCAGGTAACAAACAGACAACACCTTGCGGCGCAGTGACATGGAACCGGATCGGTGTGACGTCAGCCGTAGAAAGGCATACGCCTAGCGCCTGGCGCGTGCGCAGCGCTCGGATGTGGCTGTAGGGCTGGTAACACTGTTGCGTTTTGATTAGTGTCTCTTTTATTGACCGTCGTTTAATAATTCAAGAGGGCGTTTGTTTAATTTTCTGTACAAAATTAACATTATAACTTGTTAATAATCATGATCCATTACTGTTATACAATAATAATTACCGCAGGCATAAAAATGAAATTGCATTTATTAAAGTACATATTTATTACGATTTTTACGTTTTAAATTATTATAAAAGAAAAACATGAAATTGCAATGCACGGTGTTGCATAGCCTTTCTCGAAGCGGTTCGTCATTAACCGATCTTAGCCCTCATTATTTGGGTTCTGATTATAACAGATAAACATAATTCTTGAGATATGATGTCAATAGTGGACTTAATCTATATGAAACTTAATCTATAAAAGTGAAATGCCACATACCTCCTTTATCATCTGTTCTGTGCCACACACATTAATCACGAAATCTCAGAAACTACAAGTAGTAGGGCTCTCAAATTTTGCATGGGGGTTCCTTTTAGTACGTAGATGCTCGCTAAGACGGGTTTTTGCGAAATTCCCACGGGATCGGGATTTACACAGGAAAACTTCCCACGCGAACGAAGTCGCGAGCAACTGCTAGTAAATATACAGGGTTAAAGGAAAAGTCGTGCTAGATCCGTTAAGGGCGTGGAGTACCCATCATTTCTAACTTATTTCACTATGAAACACCCTACCCTAAACTTAACCCTTTTCGAGATATTCGACTTTTAATTTTTTTATTGAAAATTGCCGATTTTTAGTCTACTAAATTTAATTTTGTTTATTTTGTGTGTCTTATTATTATTATTATTGCATTTTTACATGTCGACGGTTAAAAGGTAATTGGGTATAAGCGACATTTTGGTCGAAATTGACTTGTGAATGCCATTCTACTTAAAATTTTCCACTCTTTCGAATGCGCTAACTCCTATTGCTCTGTGATGACTTTTTTGTCACTTATAAGTGACAAAAAAAGTGAAAAGGCAGTTTTTGCTTAGATATATCTAAGCAAAAACTGCGTTTTGTTGAAAATTATATCCATTTTTCGAAAATATCAAACTTTAAACTGCTCTCCTGAACAATTTGATTTTTGTCGCTTATACCCTATTACCTTTTAACTTTGTGAAAAGGGTTAAGTTTAGGGTAAAGTGTTTCATAGTGAAATAAGTCAGAAATTATGGGTACTCCACGCCCTTAACGGATCTAGCACGACTTTTCCTTTAACCCTGTATAAAGTTTCAATAACACGGCTCTTATACTTTGGATTTAATTGATATTTAAAAAAACGCGATTTCGTCAGTGAATCACTCATATGCTGATAACACCACAAACACACCCCCTAACTGAAGCCCTAACTTCACAAACTCTACACCATACACAAAATATGTGGTTTGGCCGTATTTCTACCATCACAATATGAGCGTAGCAGAAAAGTGTTAAACAGTGGAAAAAATATTAATTGTTCATCAAACAACATTCTGTTATACAATAGTTATTGTAGTAACAAAACGGGTTAGCCACATTTATGTACACACATGATGACATGACACTTAAAAGAGAACAAATAGGTACAGACAAAAGAGCGCAAGCGTGCCGCTTATTTCATAAGAAAATTCTTTCATATATTTTGACTATGGTGTAGAGTTTGTGAAGTTAGTGCTTGTAGAGTTAGAAACTAGGCTCCACATGAGATCTGATAACTTTTTGTGAGTGGGTGCCGTAAGGTCTGCTGGCGTACTCGTCTACGTAGCAACTAGGTGGCGGTATTTATACGGAGAAAAATAATGTTTTATGATGGTTTTATGTGAAGACTATTCATTATAGTACTCTACACTGTTCTTAATGTTAATGAAATGTTAAAAGTGTTAGAATACACCCGGCTAACGTGGTAGGGCAATGTGCACTAATAGAATGTAAAATTGTCAGCAATAGCCATAGGTGTGTTTAACGTGACTTAAAAATAGGGTCAACGCGACTCGTCGATATTGCTGACTGAGATGTTCGGTGACAACACCTAACATAAAATCTTATCTTATCTTATTTTATCATACTCCGGGCCACGAAAGATAGGGATTCTGTGATGATACAGTTTTATGTTAGTAAAATGATGATGGAATGGTCATGATACTAATGTTTACAAAGTGAAAACAATACAACTTAAAATTAAAATTTATCTGTTCTGTGATTAAAATGTTAGTAGAACAAATTAAGTAAAATTTTATGACGTAACCCTAAGCTTAATGTTCCTGAAGGATTTCCTATTCACCGTAATAGGTACTGTTTAATTCACTTTTACTACGAATAGCACTAGGATTACGTTCACTTATGTTTGTCGCGCACTAGCACTAACACTGTTGACATTCACTTCACTAACACTTCTCGCGTCCGCAGCCACCTGTCACGATGTAGCTCACGGCATACTGATGTATGTCATGAAAAGATAATGTCTGATCGATTTCCACTTGGCTGTTTTTCATATCATCGATCCGTTGGTGCAGCTTGTTTAAGGCGTACTCCATCCCACCCGACTCTGTTAAGTCTATGTTTTGTGGGTTTTGGGAAGACATAGTACTGTTGATGATTAAATTCAACTGGTCTATGAGGCATAAAAATATCCGGATTAATTTATATTCTGTTACTGTATTGATTCCGAGTGTTCAGAGTGAAGTCTTGACCTTTCACTCCTCTGGGCAGTCGCTGCGCCCCGTCAGGGGCGCGGCGAGCGGTCACGGGGGGTTGCCCCACTCCCGCGGGAGCATGCCGTGTCCCGTAAATACGGGACCGTCTTCGTGTTGCCTAGTGGCGGCGTAGATGTTCGGGTGTGCGTTGAAAGCGCCTGTTTAAAAGTGAACGGCAACGCACACCCGCGTGATTCATTGCTATTGTGTGACTATAGGCGCGCCGCGGCGCCGATTTTTCGGCGCCGTTTCTTCACGACACCCCGGCGGTCTGACCCCGCCGGGTGAAACCCCCATACGGGGGAAGCCCAGCGGGAGCCGACCAGCGACGAGGGTGCCGACTCTGGCGCACCTATAGTGAGTGCGGGGCTCTGGTTCGTCCCGCTTCCAGATCTAGCCGGTTACGTTTCGAACTACAGAGCCGAGAATGTATGTGTGAGCGGCATTGTATTGTGTGTCGCCGCTCAGTGCGTCTGCACCGAATAGCATGCGCTGCTATTCGGTGCTAGTTATGTATAGCGCATGTAGAGTCATGAATGAGTGTTTTAGTACGTAACGTGCCTATATTAACTTAGAACACGTTACGTACTAGGTGAAGTGTTGTTATGCGTAGTATATTTGTTTGAGTAAGCCGCGTGTAAAGTGGGGCGACTTACCCAGGAGTCAAGTCCGGGGGGATGCGGCCGCGACGTCTGTCGGGAGCAGATCTCTGGGCAGCCTCCTCGCGTCTGGCGGGCGCGCGTGCAGGGGCGCCAGGTGCTTGACATGGGGCCAAGCAGAGGCGTCGGCACGCGCGAACATCGCCTTCGCGAGGCGCTGCACGTACTCATCCAGGCCCTCAATCCCGAGGTCCCGCCTGATTACGTCATTCCTCACATAGCGAGGAGCACCTACTATGGTCCGCAGCGCCATGTTCTGTTGCGCGCGGAGCGGCCTGCGGGTCGTCTCGCCAGTGAGGACGAACCAGGCGGGGGCGGCGTATGTCAGCAGGGGGCGTATGTACGACTTGTACACGCCCAGCTTGACACGCGCCGGGAGGCGGGACGATAGCACTGGATAAAGTAGTGAGCGGGCTACCTTTGTCTGCGCCGCGACTTGCTTGGCGTGCGGCCGCATCGTGAGCCGACGGTCGATGGTGACGCCGAGGTATTTGACCTGCGGCGCCCACTCGATCTCGGCTCCCATGAGCTCCAAGGGTGGTGGCAGAGGGGTTGAGCCTGTGATAATAGCCTGCGTTTTACTCACGTTTACGGAGAGCCGCCACTTGGCGAGCCACTCGGGGAGCATGTTGAGCGCGCGCTGCATCTTCGTCGCCGCGTACCTCGCGTTCATCGAGGTGGTGATGTACGCGGCGTCGTCGGCGTACAGCGCGAGCGTCGCGTCCGCCGTGGTGGGGATGTCGTCTGTGTAACGTGAGTAACACGCAGGCGACACGCAGCTGCCCTGAGGTACTCCCGCCTCGATGGGGCGGGGTGAAGAGAGTGCTCCGTCGACCACCACCCTGAAGCTCCTGTTGGACAGAAAAGATTGGACCACCTTCACTACGCGACGGGGCGTGGCGGAGGTGGCCAGTTTATAAACTAGACCGTCGTGCCATACGCGATCGAAGGCCTTCTCCATGTCGAGGAGTACTGCTACCGCGTACTCTTTCTTGTTCATCGTGCTGGACAGCTGGTAGAGTACTCTCGACAGCTGGAGCGTCGTGCTGTGGTCCGCCCTGAATCCGAACTGTTCGGGTCTTGGGGTGATGTGAGGGTTGAGGTGCCGCAGCAGGAGTGACTCGGACACCTTGGAGATGGTGGGCAGCAGAGTGATGGGCCGATAGCTCTCCGGCTTCAGTACGTTTTTCCCCGCCTTGGGCAGCATGATGACGCGCCCCTCCTTCCAAACAGCAGGGAAGGCCCCCGTGCGCAGCACCGCCGTGAACAGGCGCGCCAGCGCCACCACCATACGGTGGGGCAGGTGGCGCAGCACTGCGTTGGTGATGCCGTCGGCCCCGGGAGCCTTCTTTAGTTTGGTCTTCAGGATGGCGCGTCTGACTGCGCCCGGCGAGAAAAATACTGGGTCTTCTTCGGGGGCTATCGGCGTCGCGAAGTAGGCTCCAAGGTGTTGCTCGACTGCTGCGACATGTGCGTGCTCGTCGGTTGGATTCGGGCGGAACTGGCGCTCCAGGTGCTCGGCGAAGACCTCCGCGCGGTCCTCCGCAATGTACTTAAGAGCCCCGTCGGTGCCTCGTAGTGGGCGCACCGGGGCTGGGGTATTCGAGAGTTGGCGGCATAGTTTATGTAATGACGGCCAGCTGTCAGCCGCGGCGTCAATACGTTCCTCCCAGCTCGCGGTGGCCGACGCCTTTAGCTCGGCCTTTACCCTCTCCGCGAGTCGATTCAGTTGCGTACGCATGACGGGGCATCTTGTCTGTTGCCACTGCTTGCGTAGGCGTCTCTTCTCGGCGATCATAGCTCGCAGGCTCGGCGACAGGGGCGGCAATAGCCCTCTCCCCTGCGCCGGCGGCGGTATGACCGCCTCTTCTATCGCTTGTTGTACGCAAGCAGTGACGTCGGCTGCGAACTGATCGACCTCCGCGGCGGTAGTGATGGGCCGAGTCGGCGTCGTGGCCTCAACCTTTTCTGTGAATCTTGACCAGTTGATTAATCGACGTGGCGCTGGCGGCTTCAGTCGGGTCGGCATTTCAGATATGACGACGAGTACAGGCTGATGATCAGACTGCAGCTCGTCGTCGATCACGTGTTGGGTGATCTGGCAGCTTAGCCCCTGGTGGATCACAATGTCCAGCACGTCCGGCATGTGATGAGGGTTGTCCGGGTACCGGGTAGGCGTCTCTGGGCCGGACACTGTGTAGCCAGAGGCTTCCGCGTCCGCGAAGAGTCGTCTCCCCTGGGCGTTTGTGTTGTATGAATTCCACGCTGGATGCTTGCAGTTGAAGTCCCCGGCGAGGATGGCAGGATGCTGGGCGAAGAGCAGGGCCCGCAACTCAGCCAGGTCTATCTGGGTTGCGGGCGGCTTGTAGGCGGCGTATACTCGGAGATCCTCGCCGGCCACGTGGATCTGCACACCCAGCGTGTACAGTGAAGTTGTGGAGGGGGGCAGCTCTTGATGGACGACTCTTCGCCTCACCAGCACTGCCAGACCACGATATCTGATGTTGGATGCCGACCGCTCGTCTTGGCGATAAACGAGGTAACCTGGGAACTTGACCCTATCTTCTGGTCCCAGGTGCGTCTCGTTTATTAGCGCCACGTCGATGTCTTGATCCCTCAGGAGATGGCGGAGGGGAGCGACCTTGTCTCGCAGGCCGCGGGCGTTCCAGTTTAACACCCGCAGTGGCCTAGCCATGGGTGAGTGTTAATAATGTCGCTAGGCCATCTAAGATGACCTGTTGTGGGTCTTGCCCCCGCCCGATGGCCTGGATCAGGTCCATCAAGATTTTAATGGCGCAGGTCATAAATTCTTTGTTGACATTTCCTGAGGCGCCGGCCGCCTCGGTATTTGTCTTTTGTACATTCGGGTTACTTTTCTTTGTTTGTTTACCGGCGCCTCTTGTCGCCGTGGCTTGTTTTGTTTTGGCCTGCGCCTTGTTTTGGGCGGGGGGGGCCTGCGAGACCTCTGCCTGGGTCGCGTTCTCTTGATTCTTCGGGTTCTGCGGGGGGGGGGGGTTGTGCCTTACCTTTCCCCCCTCGTTTCTTGTTCCTCCTCCGCCGGGAAGAGGTGGCCTCTCCGCGTGACGTGGGCCCGTTTGCTGCCGCCATCAGGGACGCGCCGCCGTGGCCGTCCTCCACCTGGTTGGCCTCTGTGTCCACCGGTTGTTTGGGGCGGCGCGAGTTGGCTGTCGTGATGGCGACAGTTCCCGCCCGCTTGTTCTGGATCTCTCTTTGAAACACGGGGCACTTGACGTGACACGCCGGGTGCGGGCCACCGCAGTTTGCGCAGGTGGCCGGCTCTTCCCTCGGTCGTGTACAGTCTCTGGCTGCGTGCCCCTCTCCGCATCTCACGCAGGCGAGCGGGCGGTGGCATTGGTGCGATGAGTGCCTGAATTTCTGGCACCTATGGCACTGGGCGGGTCCACGCTTTCCACGCCATGCCTCTATCCTCACCCCCCGCATCATCAGGAACACGGAGGTATCGTAGATAGTTCGGATATCTGGGGTTCTTTTTAACATGGCGTAGAAAATACAGCCGGGTCGTCCTTGGCGCGCCCTTATATGGCGCACGTACTCCGGCTCGTAACCTAATACGCGGAGCTCTTCCTCAATCTCCTTCGGTTCGGTGTCAGCCGGCAACCCCCGGATGGCCACTTTAACCAGCTTCTCCGCTGGTAGGGAATAAGCGAACCAGGATATCCCACTCTGCTTTTCAAGTTCCGTGAGATATCGCTGGATCAGCCTATATTCGTCCTCGGTTTCCGGCGAGAAACGTACGCCGGATCCGTACGGACGGGCGTTAGGAGGCCGACCCAGCTTGGTTGCTAAGGCTCTGAAATGGTGAGCCCAGTTGGGGAGCCGCTCTACTACCAACGGAGGGTAGCGGGGGCGCTTCTGCCGCTGACCCGGGGTCGCGTTGGAAGTGGTGGCGGGGGCCGCGCCACTAGAAGTGGTGGCGCGGGCCGCATCTGAGTTAGTAGTGGGGGTAGGTGTAGGCACTCCACCTACCTCCTCTGTGGTGTCTTCTTCGTCCTCCGATGCTCGTGGACTGTCGGCGTAGTCCCGCCGCCGTGACGCACATTCTTGTCGTGTGCGTTGTGGTGGCGGATCGGGGCGGTATCTTTTTCTTTCTTCATCAGTGGAGTCCTCGGGGCTTCGGCGGCGTCTCTGCGGACGCGGCTCGGGAGGCACGTCGGTGTCCGAGTCTGATGACATCTGGGTAGGTGACCCAGCGCGCGATGACGCGGCGGAGTACGTCGCGGGCGCGTCATATGCGGCACAACGCGGCGGCGTTAGGGTTGCGGTCTGGGCTAATGCCTTACGCAGGCGCGGGTCCCTCGACGGGGTCGCGACAACACGCGCGAAGGATGGGTGCGCGGCGGCGGTAGGTGCGCGCGATGTGCCAGCGGTGGCGAGCGCGGGGGCAGCGCCAGCAGGGGCGCGCGGGGCGGCGGCGGGCCCGGTTACGGCCGGGCGTTGCGTCGCGGGACTTGCCTTATCAGATTGCGGGCGGCTCGGCGCCGCCATCGGCGCAGCGCGCGCAGGCGCCGGCGGCGGCGGCGGGTCGGCGGCAATCCTCTTCGCTTGGTTCTTCTTCTTTGCTTGGGCTTCTTCTCCCCTGGCTGTGCCAGACACCATGGTCCAGATTTCGGGGAGTGACGACGCCCGATCCAGCGGCGGGTTCCTTCTCCTCGAGTCGGTGGGCTCGTCTTCGTCGTGGGATGCGGCGTTGCCGCGGCCCGGAGAGCCGCGGGCGCCGGGTTTCGGCATCACAACACTTATAGTCTATTGTCTTGGGTTTACACTGAATTCAAAACAGTTAAAAGTTTTTTCGCGAAAATAACTCGACTTGTGGGTAGGCGTAACCGTCGCGCGACCGACAGTGTTCTAGAAACACCGAGATCCTACGGCGGGTGGCGCCCTCTGCGCCTGTACGAGCGAACGGCGTTCACTCGTACACTCGCAGAGAGACAACACCGAAAAACGGTCCGTACGCGAAACACAATACTCTGGTAACGGAGACACTATCACTCGTGAGCACTGGGTGGTTACTGGCGAATCCAAAATGAAAATGACCTTTCACCAGGCAGCCTGGTTCTATATAAATGACACCAGCTTCGCTCAGTAGTACCTTTTTATATCTGTTTTCCGCAGATTACTTTGACAGTATCTTTGTTGCAGTAGAGGTACAGGAATATTGACGGGTTTGTAAGCGATGTCCATCGGTTCTCACACTTAGTCTTCCGTACTCTGCACAAAAGTTGTTTACGTTTGAAAGATGATAAATAGGTTTTTTCCAATCACACATATACCTGTCTTCTTCTTGTTTACATAGTGAGAATTCTTCCGGCGTAACGGTAAGGTATGCGTCTCTTTTGAGATCCGTAGCGACGTATTCTGACGACGGGATGAGCTCTAACATGCTGTTGTTCATCTGGTATGGTATGGGTTGTATCTTCTACATTTTAATCGGTCTCTACTGATAAGAAGGAATGTCATCTGGAAGAGGAAGTATTTATCAGTTATTCGAGCTTAAACTCGAAGTAACTAAGTATTTTATCCCTCCCGGAGCTCAGAGAAATTGCGGTTCTGAACACTGGAAGGATTTCTATAAACGTGGCCGCGAGAACGTCAACTCTTTACCTTTCATTGTACCGAACATTAAATGTTTTAATGAGCTTTATAAGCACGGAATTCTCCAAATTAAATATACGTACATTTTTTTAAAGAAAACTAGCAATTTGGATAGATTTCACATTACTAGCAATCTTGTTAGAGTGTACGACTAAACGCCGACAGTCACTATGTCGACAGACTGAACACCGACAAGACTATTTTGACGGGACTCTTCGCCGACAGGACACTTCGCTGACAGGACACTTCGCCGACAAGGCTCATCGGCGACACAACTTATCATTGATAATATCGATAATCAGACACTTACTTTGGAAATGCTTGTGTCTGGAGTGGGTTGACGTTAATAGTGTGGGTGGGGTTCGAAACCGCGACCTGTCGATCACAAGTCCGACATCTTAGCCATTAGGCTATTGACACTTCAATTAAATCAATATATAAACCAAATAATAAACCAAACAAACCAATCATTAGTAATTTCCGTTATTCAATTCCGCGCATAGAAGAAAGTGTGCCGCGGTTAATATCATCTCAAATATTCGACCAATGAGGAAACTATCTCATCTTGTCTTTGACATAGATTTCGCTCTCATCTATTTGCTTGTTAACAACGCTTTAAATTAGCTAAAATCTGCGTTGAAGTATTAAATTATAGTATCCACTTACTCTTCATACGTATGAAGAGTAAGTGAATACTATAATTTAATACTTAAGCAATGATGATTTTTTGCTATCGGGGAGAAATCTTGGCGCCTGTACCTTTGGAGACGAGATTCTTACCTCAGAATAACAACCCTGTGGTCATCATGAGCACATAGAAGGCTAGGAGTGAAAACTGTAGGGGAAATGTTGTCTAAGGTAAATAAATCAGATTTTAGTTACCACCCAAGAGCTGGCTATTTCTTTGGCCAAAGGCTAAGCATTGCCATACAACGAGGCAATGCCGCCAGTCTCTTGGGTACGTTGCCAGCCGACAGCGTTGAGGATCAATTTTTCGATGCTTTGTTCTAGTTTGTATTTTAAGTATTTCAGTTTTGCATAATCGTTATAAATAAATTCAAACTAACTTGGTATTTCATGCGACTGATTTTAGATGGAGAAAATACTCAATATATTGTAGACATATACGGTCTAAACAGCGGTGTCACTAGTGTACAAAAGTCAGCATCAAAAACGTATCCCAAACGAGCTACCTATCCAATTTAAATTTACCCATATACAAAACAAATAAGTTTGTATATCTGTCAATAATCTAGTGAAAACCACCCGCGTATTTATTTTCTCCTGCTGTGTCAAATCCATCCAAAGGTGGTTACCCTTTGTAGTTGTTAAGTGATTATTTAATTCTATTATGGTGTATAATAAAGAGTATATCTATCTATCTACATAGTGAAGGCCACTGGTGGTGGTAACAAGACTTACTGTACCTGTCAATGACAACACTTGGTAGAAGTCCAGCTGATCAATCTTTCGGCTCTAAAAATAATGCATTATAATAACTAACAGTGCCGGCGACTTCATTTGCCTGGAGTCGTTTATATCCTGCGTAAATTCTGAACCCATGAGAATTCCGTTCTAAAAATTAGCCTATATCTTGCCTTATATGCTTTCTATATGCTCTCCACTATCTTCTAATGAAAATCCCATTCCATTTATTTATAAAAAATACACTGCCACATCACGTACCTACATTTTGCTTTTAGTAAAATGAATAATCCCATTAGCATCGATTCAGTGATTCCAGTGATTAACCCGGACAAAGAAAAATGATTACAGAGAAAATTTAAAAAATGTTAGTGTTTTATTATCGTGCAAATAAGCTTGAGAAAACACAGTTATTTTGAAATAACAGATTTTAATCGACTTCTCAAATCAAATCAAATCAAATCATTTATTTTGCGAAGAATGTGGGTATACAAAATAAGATGTCGAATATTTTAATAAATAATAGTTCCATCACACTCTACCTTACGGCATGCAAAAGTATAAAAACTTACATCTATTCAAGCATAATAAAAAAAAAATGACATGTCTTTGGATCATAACAACTACATTACATTACAAAAACACACAAACAAAAACTACATTACATTACATTAAATTACATTATAAAACACTACATTAAATTACAGTTATAAAACATTGCATTAAATTTTAAATAAAATATAATTATACTATATAAAGCTAAATTACCACTCACTGACTCACTGACATAATTGTTCTCCCAGATGGTGGATGGGGAGGTGGGTATATTTTGACAGATTCGTAAACAAGTAACTCTGAAACCTACGGGAAAAGTGCCAAACCTCCCCTTTTCCCCCCCCTTCTCCCCCCTCCCTATCGTATCTCGGAAACTACGAGACCCGTATTTTTTTTTTTTACGGATTCGTATAGAGGAGGCTCGGTAAAGTAAAAACCATTTTTCAAAGTCCCCCCCCCCGCCCCCCTTCTCCCCCCCTTTAGGCGGATCTCGGAATCTAAGAGACTTGGAACATTTTTTTTTTCAGATTCATTTAGAGGGGCAATGCTTTAGTCGAAATACTTGTGCAACCCCCCCCCCATCACCCCCCCACTCTTTTTTTTTTGTTTTTTTTCACAAGCACGCGAGGAGCTTGCACCTCGCGCAACACGCAAATACTAAACCCCCCCATCCCCCCCCACTTTTTTTTTTTTCACAAGCACGCGAGGTGCTTGCACCTCGCGCAACACGCAAATACTTGATTTAGAGGGGCAATGCTTTAGTTTTTTTCACAAGCACGCGAGGTGCTTGCACCTCGCGCAACACGCAAATACTAGTTATATTATATAAAGCTAGATTACCACTCACTGACTCACTCATTGACATAATTGTTCTCCCAGATGGTGGATGGGGAGGTGGGTATATTTTGACAGATTCGTAAACAAGTAACTCTCAAACCTACGGGAAAAGTGCCAAACCTCCCCTTTTCCCCCCCCTTCTCCCCCCCCCCTATCGTATCTCGGAAACTACGAGACCCGTATTTTTTTCTTTTTACGGATTCGTATAGAGGAGGCTCGGTAAAGGAAAAACCATTTTTCAAAGTCCCCCCTCCCGCCCCCCTTCTCCCCCCTTTAGGCGGATCTTGGAAATTAAGAGACTTGGAACATTTTTTTTTCAGATTCATTTAGAGGGGCAATGCTTTAGTCGAAATAATTGTGCAACCTTCCCGCCCCCCCATCACCCCCCTTTTTTTTTTCACTAGCACGCGAGGTGCTTGCACCTCGCGCAACACGCAAATACTAAACCCCCCCCCACCACCCCCTCCATTTTTTTTTTTCATAAGTACGCGAGGTGCTTGCACCTCGCGCAACACGCAAATACTAAACCCCCCCATCACCGCCCCCCCTTTTTTTTTTTTTCATTAGCACGCTAGGTGCTTGCACCTCGCGCAACACGCAAATACTAAACCCCCCCATCTCCCCCCCCTTTCATTTTTTTTCACGTGCACGCGAGGTGCTTGCACCTCGCGCAACACGCAAATACTAGTTATACTATATAAAGCTAAATTACCACTCAACTGACTCACTCATTGACATAATTGTTCTCCCAGATGGTGGATGGGGAGGTGTGTATATTTTGACAGATTCGTAAACAAGTAACTCTCAAACCTACGGGAAAAGTGCCAAACCTCCCCTTTTCACCCCCCTTCTCCCCCCTCCCCATCGTATCTCGGAAACTACGAGACCCGTATTTTTTGTTTTTTACGGATTCGTATAGAGGAGGCTCGGTAAAGTAAAAACCATTTTTCAAAGTCCCCCCCCCGCCCCCCTTCTCCCCCCCTTTAGGCGGATCTCAGAATCTAAGAGACTTGGAACATTTTTTTTTTCAGATTCATTTAGAGGGGCAATGCTTTAGTCGAAATACTTGTGCAACCCCCCCCCCATCACCCCCCCCCCTCTTTTTTTTTTTTTTTTTTCACAAGCACCCGAGGTGCTTGCACCTCGCGCAACACGCAACTACTTGATTTAGAGGGGCAATGCTTTAGTTTTTTTCACAAGCACGCGAGGTGCTTGCACCTCGCGCAACACGCAAATACTTAACCCCCCCCATATCCTCCCATCACCCCCCCCTTTTTTGTTTTTTTTTCTTCACAAGCACGCGAGGTACTTGCACCTCGCGCAACACGCAAATACTAAACCCCCCATCTCCCCCATCACCCCCCCCACTTTTTGTTCTTTTGTTTTTTTCACAAGCACGCGAGGTGCTTGCACCTCGCGCAGCACGCGAATACTAGTTATATTATATAAAGCTAAATTACCACTCACTGACTGACTGACTGACTGACTCACTCATTGACATAATTGTTCTCCCAGATGGTGGATGGGGAGGTGGGTATATTTTGACAGATTCGTAAACAAGTAACTCTCAAACCTACGGGAAAAGTGCCAAACCTCCCCTTTTCACCCCCCTTCTCGCCCCTCCCTATCGTATCTCGGAAACTACGAGACCCGTATTTTTTGTTTTTTACGGATTCGTATAGAGGAGGCTCGGTAAAGTAAAAACCATTTTTCAAAGTCTCCCCCCCCGCCCCCCTTCTCCCCCCCTTTAGGCGGATCTCGGAATCTAAGAGACTTGGAACATTTTTTTTTTCAGATCCATTTAGAGGGGCAATGCTTTAGTCGAAATACTTGTGCAACCCCCCCCCCCATCACCCCCCCCCCCCTCTTTTTTTTTTTTTTTTCACAAGCTCGCGAGGTGCTTGCACCTCGCGCAACACGCAAATACCAATTTCTTTTTTCACAAGCACGCGAGGTGCTTGCACCTCGCGCAACACGCAAAAACTTGATTTAGAGGGGCAATGCTTTAGTTTTTTTCACAAGCACGCGAGGTGCTTGCACCTCGCGCAACACGCAAATACTAGTTATACTATATAAAGCTAGATTACCACTGACTGACTGACTGACTCACTCACTCATTGACATAATTGTTCTGCCAGATGGTGGATGGGGAGGTGGGTATATTTTGACAGTTTCGTAAACAAGTAACTCTCAAACCTACGGGAAAAGTGCCAAACCTCCCCTTTTCCCCCCCCTTCTCCCCCCCCCCCCTATCGTATCTCGGAAACTACGAGATCCGTATTTTTTTCTTTTTACGGATTCGTATAGAGGAGGCTCGGTAAAGTAAAAACCATTTTTCAAAGTCCCCCCCTCCGCCCCCCTTCTCCCCCCCTTTAGGCGGATCTCGGAATCTTAGAGACTTGGAACATTTTTTTTTTTCAGATTCATGTAGAGGCGCAATGCATTAGTCGAAATAATTGTGCAACCCCCCCCCCATTTCCCCCACCCTATTTTTTTTTTTCTTTCACAAGCTCGCGAGGTGCTTGCACCTCGCGCAACACGCAAATACTAAACCCCCCCATCTCCCCCATCCCCCCCCCACTTTTTTTTTTTTTTTCTCAAGCACGCGAGGTGCTTGCACCTCGCGCAACACGCAAATACTTGATTTAGAGGGGCAATGCTCTAGTTTTTTTCACAAGCACGCGAGGTGCTTGCACCTCGCGCAACACGCAAATACTAAACCCCCCCATCTCCCCCCCCCATTTTTTTTTTTCACAAGCACGCGAGGTGCGTGCACCTCGCGCAACACGCAAATACTAGTTATATTATATAAAGCTAAATTACCACTCACTGACTGACTGACTGACTGACTCACTCATTGACATAATTGTTCTCCCAGATGGTGGATGGGGAGGTGGGTATATTTTGACAGATTCGTAAACAAGTAACTCTCAAACCTACGGCAAAAGTGCCAAACCTCCCCTTTTCACCCCCCTTCTCCCCCCTCCCTATCGTATCTCGGAAACTACGAGACCCGTATTTTTTGTTTTTTACGGATTCGTATAGAGGAGGCTCGGTAAAGTAAAAACCATTTTTCAAAGTCCCCCCCCGCCCCCCTTCTCCCCCCCTTTAGGCGGATCTCGGAATCTAAGAGACTTGGAACATTTTTTTTTTCAGATTCATTTAGAGGGGCAATGCTTTAGTCGAAATACTTGTGCAACCCCCCCCCCCCATCACCCCCCCCTCTTTTTTTTTTTTTTTTTTCACAAGCTCGCGAGGTGCTTGCACCTCGCGCAACACGCAAATACCAATTTCTTTTTTCACAAGCACGCGAGGTGCTTGCACCTCGCGCAACACGCAAATACTAAACCCCCCCACATTTTTCTTTTTTTTTTTTTCACAAGCACGCGAGGTGCTTGCACCTCGCGCAACACGCAAATACTAGTTATTATACTATATAAAGCTAAATTACCACTCACTGACTCACTGACATAATTGTTCTCCCAGATGGTGGATGGGGAGGTGGGTATATTTTGACAGATTCGTAAACAAGTAACTCTGAAACCTACGGGAAAAGTGCCAAACCTCCCCTTTTCCCCCCCCTTCTCCCCCCTCCCTATCGTATCTCGGAAACTACGAGACCCGTATTTTTTTTTTTACGTATTCGTATAGAGAAGGCTCGGTAAAGTAAAAGCCATTTTTCAAAGTCCCCCCCCGCCCCCCTTCTCCCCCCCTTTAGGCTGATCTCGGAATCTAAGAGACTTGGAACATTTTTTTTTTCAGATTCATTTAGAGGGGCAATGCTTTAGTCGAAATAATTGTGCAACCCCCCCCCCATTTACCCCCCCCCCTTTTTTTTTTTTTTTTTTTGTTTCACAAGCACGCGAGGTGCTTGCACCTCGCGCAACACGCAAATACTTGATTTAGAGGGGCAATGCTTTAGTTTTTTTCACAAGCACGCGAGGTGCTTGCACCTCGCGCAACACGCAAATACTAGTTATACTATATAAAGCTAAATTACCACTGACTGACTGACTGACTGACTCACTCATTGACATAATTGTTCTCCCAGATGGTGGATGGGGAGGTGGGTATATTTTGACAGATTCGTAGACAAGTAACTCTCAAACCTACGGGAAAAGTGCCAAACCTCCCCTTTTCCCCCCCCTTCTCCCCCCCCTTATCGTATCTCGGAAACTACGAGACCCGTATTTTTTTATTTTTACGGATTCGTATAGAGGAGGCTCGGTAAAATAAAAACCATTCATCAAAGTCGCCCTCCCCACCCCCCTTCTCACCCCCTTTAGCCGGATCTCGGAAATTAAGAGACTTGGAACATTTTTTTTTTCAGATTCATTTAGAGGGGCAATACTTTAGTCGAAATACTTGTGCAACCACCCCCCCCCCATCTCCCCCCCATCCCCCCCTTTTGTTTTTTTTGTTTCGCGCAACACGCAAATACTTGATTTAGAGGGGCAATGATTTAGATTTTTTCACAAGCACGCGAGGTGCTTGCACCTCGCGCAACACGCAAATACTAGTTATTATATTATATAAAGCTAAATTACCACTCACTGACTGACTGACTCACTCACTGACATAATTGTTCTCCCAGATGGTGGATGGGGAGGTGGGTATATTTTGACAGATTCGTAAACAAGTAACTCTCAAACCTACGGGAAAAGTGCCAAACCTCCCCTTTTCACCCCCCTTCTCCCCCCTCCCTATCGTATCTCGGAAACTACGAGACCCGTATTTTTTGTTTTTTACGGATTCGTATAGAGGAGGCTCGGTAAAGTAAAAACCATTTTTCAAAGTCCCCCCCCCGCCCCCCTTCTCCTCCCCTTTAGGCGGATCTCGGAATCTAAGAGACTTGGAACATGTTTTTTTTCAGATTCATTTAGAGGGGCAATGCTTCAGTCGAAATACTTGTGCAACCCCCCCCCATCACCCCCCCCCCCTCTTTTTTTTTTTTTTTTTTTTTTTTCACAAGCTCGCGAGGTGCTTGCACCTCGCGCAACACGCAAATACTAAACCCCCCCCATCACTCCCGCCCCCCCCACCTTTTTTTTTTCACTAGCACGCGAGGTGCTTGCACCACGCGCAACACGCAAATACTTGATTTAGAGGGGCAATGCTTTAGTTTTTTTCACAAGCACGCGAGGTGCTTGCACCTCGCGCAACACGCAAATACTAGTTATATTATATAAAGCTAGATTACCACTCACTGACTCACTCATTGACATAATTGTTCTCCCAGATGGTGGATGGGGAGGTGGGTATATTTTGACAGATTCGTAAACAAGTAACTCTCAAACCTACGAGAAAAGTGCCAAACCTCCCCTTTTCACCCCCCTTCTCCCCCGTCCCTATCGTATCTCGGAAACTACGAGACCCGTATTTTTTGTTTTTTACGGATTCGTATAGAGGAGGCTCGGTAAAGTAAAAACCATTTTTCAAAGTCCCCCTCCGCCCCCCTTCTCCCCCCCTTTAGGCGGATCTCGGAATCTAAGAGACTTCGAACATTTTTTTTTTCAGATTCATTTAGAGGGGCAATGCTTTAGTCGAAATACTTGTGCAACCCCCCCCCATCACCCCCCCCTCTTTTTTTTTTTTTTTCACAAGCTCGCGAGGTGCTTGCACCTCGCGCAACACGCAAATACTTGATTTAGAGGGGCAATGCTTTAGTTTTTTTCACAAGCACGCGAGGTGCTTGCACCTCGCGCAACACGCAAATACTAAACCCCCATCACCACCCCCTCATTTTTTTTTATTCACGAGCACTCGAGGTGCTTGCACCTCGCGCAACACGCAAATACTAATCCCCCCCATCTCCCCCATCACCCCCCTCCCCACCCCAGTTTTTTTTTTTTTGTTTTTTTCACAAGCACGCGAGGTGCTTGCACCTCGCGCAACACACAAATACTAAACCCCCCATCACCCCCCCCCATTTTTTTTTTCACAAGCACGCGAGGTGCTTGCACCTCGCGCAACACGCAAATACTTGATTTAGAGGGGCAATGCTTTAGTTTTTTTCACAAGCACGCGAGGTGCTTGCACCTCGCGCAACACGCAAATACTTGATTTAGAGGGGCAATGCTTAAGTTTTTTTCACAAGCACGCGAGGTGCTTGCACCTCGCGCAACACGCAAATACTAAACCCCCCCCATCACCCCTGCCCCCCCACTTTTTTTTTTTTCACTAGCACGCGAGGTGCTTGCACCTCGCGCAACACGCAAATACTTGATTTAGAGGGGCAATGCTTTAGTTTTTTTCACAAGCACGCGAGGTGCTTGCACCTCGCGCAATACGCAAATACTAGTATCATATAAAGCTAAATTACCACTCACTGACTGACTGACTGACTGACTCACTCATTGACATAATTGTTCTCCCAGATGGTGGATGGGGAGGTGGGTATATTTTGACATATTCGTAAACAAGTAACTCTCAAACCTACGGGAAAAGTGCCAAACCTCCCCTTTTCACCCCCCTTCTCCCCCCCCTCTATCGTATCTCGGAAACTACGAGAGCCGTATTTATTGTTTTTTACGGATTCGTATAGAGGAGGCTCGGTAAAGTAAAAACCATTTTTCAAAGTCCCCCCCCCCGCCCCCCTTCTCCCCCCCTTTAGGCGGATCTCGGAATCTAAGAGACTTGGAACATTTTTTTTTTCAGATTCATTTAGAGGGGCAATGCTTTAGTCGAAATACTTATGCAACCCCCCCCCCATCACCCCCCCTTTTTTTTTTTTTTTTTTTTTCACAAGCTCGCGAGGTGCTTGCACCTCGCGCAACACGCAAATACTAAACCCCCTATCACCCCCCCCCTTTTTTTTTTTTTTTTTTTCACAAGCACGCGAGGTGCTTGCACCTCGCGCAACACGCAAATACTTGATTTAGAGGGGCAATGCTTTAGTTTTTTTCACAAGCACGCGAGGTGCTTGCACCTCGCGCAACACGCAAATACTAGTTATTATACTATATAAAGCTAGATTACCACTCACTGACTGACTCACTCACTCACTCATTGACATAATTGTTCTCCCAGATGGTGCATGGGGAGGTGGGTATATTTTGACAGATTCGTAAACAAGTAACTCTCAAACCTACGGGAAAAGTGCCAAACCTCCCCTTTTCCCGCCCCTTCTCCCCCCCCCCCTATCGTATCTCGGAAACTACGAGACCCGTATTTTTTTCTTTTTACGGATTCGTATAGAGGAGGCTCGGTAAAGTAAAAACCATTTTTCAAAGTCCCCCCCCGCCCCCCTTCTCCCCCCCTTTAGGCGGATCTCGGAAATTAAGAGACTTGGAATTTTTTTTTTCAGATTCATTTAGAGGGGCAATGCTTTAGTCGAAATACTTCTGCAACGCCCCCCCCTATCAGCCCCCCCCTTTTTTTTTTTTTTTTCACAAGCACGCGAGGTGCTTGCAACTCGCGCAACACGCAAATATTAAACCCCCCATCATCCCGCCCCAATATTTTTTTTCTCAAGCACGCGAGGTGCTTGCACCTCGCGCAACACGCAAATACTAGTTATATTATATAAAGCTAAATTACCACTCACTGACTGACTGACTGACTGACTCACTCATTGACATAATTGTTCTCCCAGATGGTGGATGGGGAGGTGGGTATATTTTGACAGATTCGTAAACAAGTAACTCTCAAACCTACGGGAAAAGTGCCAAACCTCCCCTTTTCACCCCCCTTCTCCCCCCTCCCCATCGTATCTCGGAAACTACGAGACCCGTAATTTTTGTTTTTTACGGATTCGTATAGAGGAGGCTCGGTAAAGTAAAAACTATTTTTCAAAGTCCCCCCCCGCCCCCCTTCTCCCCCCCTTTAGGCGGATCTCGGAATCTAAGAGACTTGGAAAATTTTTTTTTCAGATTCATTTAGAGGGGCAATGCTTTAGTCGAAATACTTGTGCAACCCCCTTCCCCCCATCACCCCCCCCCCCTCTTTTATTTTTATTTTTATACACAAGCACGCGAGGTGCTTGCACCTCGCACAACACGCAAATACTTGATTTAGAGGGGCAATGCTTTAGTTTTTTTCACAAGCACGCGAGGTGCTTGCACCTCGTGCAACACGCAAATACTAAACCCCCCTCATCTCCCGCCCCTTTTTTTCACAAGCTGCTTTAGTTTTTTTCACAAGCACGCGAGGTGCTTGCACCTCGCGCAACACGCAAATACTAAACCCCCCTATCTCCCCCCATCACCCCCTTCCCTTTTTTTTTTTTTCTTATCACAAGCACGCGAGGTGCTTGCACCTCGCGCAACACGCAAGTACTAGTTATATTATATAAAGCTAAATTACCACTCACTGACTGACTGACTCACTCATTGACATAATTGTTCTCCCAGATGGTGGATGGGGAGGTGGGTATATTTTGACAGATTCGTAAACAAGTAACTCTCAAACCTACGGGAAAAGTGCCAAACCTCCCCTTTTCACCCCCCTTCTCCCCCCTCCCTATCGTATCTCGGAAACTACGAGACCCGTATTTTTTGTTTTTTACGGATTCGTATAGAGGAGGCTCGGTAAAGTAAAAACCATTTTTATAAGTCCCCCCCCCCGCCCCCCTTCTCCCCCCCTTTAGGCGGATCTCGGAATCTAAGAGACTTGGAACATTTTTTTTCAGATTCATTTAGAGGGGCAATGCTTTAGTCGTAATACTTGTGCAACCCCCCCCCCCATCACCCCCCCCTCTTTTTTTTTTTTTCTTTCACAAGCTCTCGAGGTGCTTGCACCTCGCGCAACACCCAAATACTAAACCCCCCCCATCACCCCCCCTATTTTTTTTTTTTATAAAAACACGCGAGGTGCTTGCACCTCGCGCAACACGCAAATACTTGATTTAGAGGGGCAATGCTTTAGTTTTTTTCACAAGCACGCGAGGTGCTTGCACCTCGCGCAACACGCAAATACTTAACCCCCCCCAATACCCCCCCACTTTTTTTTCACAAGCACGCGAGGTGCTTGCACCTCGCGCAACACGCAAATACTTGATTTAGAGGGGCAATGCTTTAGTTTTTTTCACAAGCACGCGAGGTGCTTGCACCTCGCGCAACACGCAAATACTTAACCCCCCCCATCACCCCCCCACTTTTTTTTCACAAGCACGCGAGGTGCTTGCACCTCGCGCAACACGCAAATACTTGATTTAGAGGGGCAATGCTTTAGTTTTTTTCACAAGCACGCGAGGTGCTTGCACCTCGCGCAACACGCAAATACTAAACCCCCCCCATCTCCCGCCCCTTTTTTTCACAAGCTGCTTTAGTTTTTTTCACAAGCACGCGAGGTGCTTGCACCTCGCGCAACACGCAAATACTAAACCCCCCTATCTCCCCCCATCACCCCCTTCCCTTTTTTTATTTTTTTTATCACAAGCACGCGAGGTGCTTGCACCTCGCGCAACACGCAAGTACTAGTTATATTATATAAAGCTAAATTACCACTCACTGACTGACTGACTCACTCATTGACATAATTGTTCTCCCAGATGGTGGATGGGGAGGTGGGTATATTTTGACAGATTCGTAAACAAGTAACTCTCAAACCTACGGGAAAAGTGCCAAACCTCCCCTTTTCACCCCCCTTCTCCCCCCTCCCTATCGTATCTCGGAAACTACGAGACCCGTATTTTTTGTTTTTTACGGATTCGTATAGAGGAGGCTCGGTAAAGTAAAAACCATTTTTCAAAGTCCCCCCCCCCCCGCCCCCCTTCTCCCCCCCTTTAGGCGGATCTCGGAATCTAAGAGACTTGGAACATTTTTTTTCAGATTCATTTAGAGGGGCAATGCTTTAGTCGTAATACTTGTGCAACCCCCCCCCCCATCACCCCCCCCCTCTTTTTTTTTTTTTCTTTCACAAGCTCTCGAGGTGCTTGCACCTCGCGCAACACCCAAATACTAAACCCCCCCCATCACCCCCCCTATTTTTTTTTTTTATAAAAACACGCGAGGTGCTTGCACCTCGCGCAACACGCAAATACTTGATTTAGAGGGGCAATGCTTTAGTTTTTTTCACAAGCACGCGAGGTGCTTGCACCTCGCGCAACACGCAAATACTTAACCCCCCCATCACCCCCCCCACTTTTTTTTCACAAGCACGCGAGTTGCTTGCACCTCGCGCAACACGCAAATACTTGATTTAGAGGGGCAATGCTTTAGTTTTTTTCACAAGCACGCGAGGTGCTTGCACCTCGCGCAACACGCAAATACTTAACCCCCCCATCACCCCCCACTTTTTTTTCACAAGCACGCGAGGTGCTTGCACCTCGCGCAACACGCAAATACTTGATTTAGAGGGGCAATGCTTTAGTTTTTTTCACAAGCTCTCGAGGTGCTTGCACCTCGCGCAACACCCAAATACTAAACCCCCCCCATCACCCCCCCTATTTTTTTTTTTTATAAAAACACGCGAGGTGCTTGCACCTCGCGCAACACGCAAATACTTGATTTAGAGGGGCAATGCTTTAGTTTTTTTCACAAGCACGCGAGGTGCTTGCACCTCGCGCAACACGCAAATACTAGTTAAACAATATAACATTATAATCCTTTATCATTCAAAAAATCTCGTATAGAATAATAACATTTATCCAAAAGTAAGGATGTTAGCCTCTTTTTAAATATACCTAATGGTTCTTCTTTATACGCATGAGGTATTTTATTATAAATTACAGGCCCCATTGATAAAAAGCTTTTTCTTAATAACGCTGTTTTGTACCTACCTGTGAACATTAGATTTTTATATTGTGATCTAACAGATCCCGGCCGTGTTCTAATATCGTCTATTCGAGTAAAAAGGTGTAAATTTGTTCTGACAAACAATGCAACTTCTAATATATATAAAGACGGAAAGGTGAGTAATTTTAGAGACTTGAACACAGGTACACAGCTGTCGGTATTTTTAAGACTAGTCATTGATCTTATGCAACGCTTCTGAGCCTTGAATATCCTCTCCCTGTCAGTACAGTTACCCCAGAATATAACTCCAAATCTCAAAACTGATGCAACCAGACCGTGATAAGCTTCCAGTACGATGCGAGAGTTTACTTTTTTTGCTAGATTATAAAGTACGTACGCTGACTTGCTTAGCCTCTTACAAACTTCCTCTGAATGAGGTTTCCAAGTCAGTTTGTTGTCAATTTGAATGCCAAGGAATTTTGTAACATTTGTCGAGTCTACTATTTGTCCATTGACTTCAGCATCATTATTTACAGTCCCTAGGCGCTGATAAAAATGCATGACTTTTACGATTTGACTGTCGGTATAAAGTGGCAAAGACGTCATTCAATTGGCATGACTGTTCGATTGCTAACAATTACGTAGTTACAACTTACAAACAAACCAGTTTTTAAATTTGTTGATTATGAACTTTCTGTAATACTTTTGCATTGTGTAATCCTATTTGGAAAAATCCTTTCACAATAGAATAGAACTCTCAGTCCATTGCTTTTGCAACTGTCAAAGATTGACGTAAATGACAGCGGCTAAACGTCCTCAGCATAGAGCAACTCGGGCCCCCGGCGGACCGGCGGTGGCCCGTGTTGCTCTATGGTCCTGAGGTACGGACGAATCTCTATAATGTGGAGATGGTCACCGATCCACGAATCGACCTTAGCAAGATTTGCTTAACCTTGAAAACAAAGCGCGCAGCTTTTATTATTTTACCACGAGGTCTTTGAACATTTGCTAATATAAGCAGCATAAACAGCCCTAATCACACATTGAATGTGCCGACTGGTCGATTCCCATGACTCCGCCATTGTTGCATTGTGCCTGGCGAGTATAGTTTCCAAACAACACTTTTTATGTAGGCCACCATATTGTAATTCCTCTTATTGTCGATGCTAGGACGTGTAGCACGGTGATTAAAGATGAAGTTTTGGGGTCAAATTAGTTTTTAAAGGTAATGGATGAAAATAATTAAATACATTTATTTAATTACAACGGTTTTGTTTACAACCAATGACAGTAATACATGATAGCGTGCAGAAAAATAAAAGTCAAGAAATCTGTCTACCGGGTTGCGGGAATGTTTTAACGAGATACTGCGACCCCGGCATTACGAGAAATGGAAGAAACAGGGTGGGTTTTTAGTCAGTAAGAGTCTGACACTCTCACTCTACACTCAGTGGGCGGAGTAATTCGAATTTTAAATATGCTGAGGTGGCCTTAAAACCAGTATTTTATATGAAATGACTGCCTTTCTGACCTCCACATTAGAACCCAGTTACTGCGTAACACAATACCTCTTGACAATATGCGGTAAAAGGGTCCTCTGACAAAAGGGTCAGCAATAACAGCATTCTTAAAACTGCGGATAAATTTTACTGGACTCCATTTTGAGGCGCTTTGTATGTGTTTACAATTAAACGTGCCTACCTGTTCATCCCTATTTTAAGATCTTTACAAAGTATTAAGTCGCTTCCGCTGTCTGTACGCTTAGATATTTTATAAACTACGCAACGGCTGTAGTATCTCGTAATGTAGTTTTCAGCAATATATAATGATTCAAACGAAAGGTCTATTTGTATAAAACATGCATATTATTAGTACATTGCACCCGTGCAGAGCCGGGGCGGGTCGTTAGTGCAAAATAATTAATCAAATTACTTGTATTTGTTTTTTTTTTTGTTAGGTACTTGCATCACTAACTTCAATGATGACCGCACTATTGAAAACTGATGTCAACATGATAGCAATGATAAAATTATATAATAAGTCAGAATCATATATTGTCTCACAAACAAATATAAAAACAATACAGTAAGCGTTCCAATACACGGTACTTTTACCTTACCGCATTATCTTATAAATTTATAAAAAAAAAACAACTGCCACTTAACGAAAGTGTCACGATGTTAAAATTTAACCGATTTCAGCGGCATCTATTTCAATCATTGACCTATTGATTCGCCATTAATGGTGCTAATGTCATCGTGTCATTGCCCTCAGATACGATGTCTTCGGAGAGTACAGGGGGGTGTGTGAACAAGGCGTTCGAAGGCGCTGACGATGGCTTCCACACCATAGACCTGAGGACTGGCAGAAGGGAAGATGACAACCACACTAGGATACAGGTAACCATCATCTTATTTAGTTAACATTTTCCCAAGTATTATATATGGAGCCTATCTGAACTCCACATGCCAGTAGCTGGGTAGCACGATAAGACTACTCCTTAGCAAGTCTTATGTCTCATATTCTGGCTTATGCCTACACGTAACGAGTGTCAAAGATAAACAAATGACAGCTGGGACTAGGGTTGCCAACCGTACTCTAAAATACAGTATTGTACTCTATATCATGTAGGTGTACTCTATAATCTACAACGCTAATAGAGGACGCTAAAATACTCGTTTACACAATTTTTACTATACTAGTGCCAGTTACGCATATTATACTTAAATTAAAACGAAATTGTTTAAAAATTAGCTCCTGATCTATATAAACTTAGATTTAGAATGTTTGGAGTCGTACAATTCTTTTAAAATAAATGAAAATTTGTTATGTGCTGCAAAAAGTACCAAAATGCCTTTTTTAGTAAATGGTTCTCTTTGTTATAAATCCGTACTCTTTATTTATTACCTCTTTCGAAATCAGATATAGGTACTCTATTTCTTCTAATAAAAGTTGGCAACCCTAGCTGGGACCAACGGCTTAACGGACTTTCCGAGACACGGAGAAATCTCGATATGTTAAGATACCCATCCACAGCTCAGCAAGTTCTGCCTAACCATTAAGATCGACCCGAACGGATGTTAATACATCTATACTAATATTATAAAGCGGAAAAGTTTGTTAGTTTGTTTGTTTGTTTGTTTGTTTGCTTGAACGCGCTAATCTTCGAAAGTACTGGGTGGATTTGGATGAAATTTGGTATGGAAGTAGCTTGAAGCTTGAGGAAGGTTATAGGCTACTTTTTACCCGACTGCAAAAAAGGAGAGTTATGTTTTTATCGTGATAGAATCCACGGGAGCGAAGCCCCGCGAAAGTACTAGTAGATACATATACATACATTAATTAAAAAATTGTGGTGATAAATAAAAAAGATTTTATTAATGAATGTATCCATTGAATGAATTTACGAGATTTTTCGATAAGATAATATATTCGACCCAGTAAACCAACACAAGATTGCGTTTCAGGCGACACAAACCAAACGATTGAGTTATAAACAACTCAAGCAACTTATCCTCATTCGTTACTTTCTCCAAGAAATACAATTATTTTAACAATATTAAAATTCTTAAAGTACTTTAAAAGATCGTGTGGTCTAGAGTACTTCTCGGCAGCTATTCTCGATTTCCCTCCGAAAGCCATAAATATGGCGCGAATTTCATTATGTTCCAAATTCAAATTAAAGTCACGTCAAGTTCGCACGTGCGCAGTATACGGCGGAGTACAGATTAAAAACAAGAGTGCTCTCCAATCTCAAGGAGGCCAGATTAATTTGTTACTCTATTCTTCCGTTCGATATTAAAGGAAGATGGCTTTACCGGTAATTATGGAAATGGGTCTTTATTAAGTTTTAAATTAATGTTAAAGGTAATTTAATTTAACTATTTACGATCGACTTAAATTTAAACAAGAAAATAGTTTGCTTTTGATTACTATATTCTAAGTCTGATTACTTTCTGGAAACGATATTGACCGATGACGGAGATTTTCCTAATTCAGTGTAAGTATGATTTAAAAAATATACTCAAAAAATTTTTTTGCAAAAAATAGAACCTACTTCCATATCAAAACACTACAAAGCCAAAAATAACTTTAATTTCGGAAGTCGGTGTTATTGGTTTTGGATTTTCCTTTTTTTTTCACACCGCCTCCTTCCGAAATTAAAGTTAGTTTTGGCTTTGTAGTGTTTTGATATGGAAGTCGGTTCTATCTTTTGCAAAAAAAATTTTTTTCAAGCTTTTTATTGGCTTGGTTTGTAATTTGTCTAGTTACAAAAGCCATAACGTCAACAACTTATCACCTTTTACAAAATATTGCTTTTCCCGATGCAAAGCCGTTAATTTTTGAGGAGTTCTCCTGGTACTTGACCATCAGCTCTACACACACTTTATGCTCGTCACAATACATATGGTGATCCATATGTATTGTGACGAGCATAAAGTGTTTAACATCCGTACTTAAGTAATCGAATCGCAATCCACGAAATACTTATTATTGAGTAGTTTCAGTGGCCATCTGTGGTCTTCATCATCAGTTCAAGTTCCCCAAATGGTACTTTTCAGAAGCAACTGCTCAAGGTACTATAAGAAATACCCAAAACGCTATAGGTGTGCCTATAATATTTGAAGAGTTCCCTCGATTTCTCCAGGATCCCATCATCAGATCCTGATTTCGTAACAATGGGACCAACTAGAAAGTATACCCATTCAAACGCAAAAAGAATTTTTCACATCGGTCCAGCCGTCTCCGAGTTATGAGGTAACTAACATACATAAAAAAAAAAAAAAGGTCAAGACGAATTGTAAACCTCCTTTTTTTGATGTCGGTTAAAAAAGGTTTAGGTATCGTGAATAAAACATTGTGCTAACAATCAATCATACATATAGAAGAAAATTAAGCTTTAAAATAAAATCATACAATGTCACACATCCATTTTACAAAATTAACTCAGATATTCCACTGACTAAGATGTGCATTGCTGTATTGGTTATGAGTATGACATAGGTACAACTATTTCCCATTATCGGTAATAGATTCCTAAAGTTTTGTTGAACGAGAATGGTATTGCAGCAGTGAAGAAAGGTATTGAAAGCCTTGGTATTTAAATAAAATATTATTTAGCGATGTAATTATAGGCTTACGAAGTACTTACTACTGGTCCTGGGCTAAATTCCAATCACGCTTTGTTAATCTGTAGACACATATTTGTAAAACTACGTCAAAAATATTTCTGTAATATTTGGACGCCTGAAAGAGGTCATCGCTATTGAGGTCGACCACGGCGCAGCTCAGGTGGGGTAACGATCTGATCATGTTCGCGGAGCAAACATGGTCAGAAATTGTGCAAAGGAGCTTTGCTCAACAGGGAAATCATATGCTAAGAAAAAGAAAACGTCTTCTATTGCATCTCTAAACCTAGCCTATACCTATTACATTTCTTGAAATAAAACTTATAAAACATGTTGGACGGTAACCAAAGTGTTTCGTCTACACTAAATTAATAGAAGAAAGTTCTCTATGATTGCCTGCTGCATCTCCGAATGTAGCTTATACTACGTTCCAGTACGTTCCCTGTTTATAACCGGTGGTGTGCCGGTGTAGCCCTCAGTTGCCCTCGTGGGGTCGTCCCGCCCGCCCATAGCGATCGCGCGTCGCTTCGTGTCACGAAACTTTTACGAAAACTCACGAAACAGTTCGAAGTTGAACTCGGGATGTTTTGAACTAAGTGAAGTTGGAATACGGTTGTTGCTTGAAAATGGTAATTTGTTGTTGTTTTTTATATATATTTTACTGTTAAAAGTTATTCGTAACTTTATCATGATTTTTTTTTTTTAAATTGGTAATGATGGTAGGTATATTTTTGACCATTTTGTTTTTTTTTTTATTAAATATGTTTTAACAGTCGCAATTATGATTAAGGAATTCACCTCCCGATATTATTAAGAACTTACTACAGAAACTTATAAGTCAAAGTTAGATCTTAGTTAGATTATATTTGATGTATGTGAATAAATTGACTGTTCTGGTTAAGAAATTACAAACTTTTTGTTCAGGTTCAAATTATCTGAATTATCAGATTATCAAATGATAATTGATGTGATCAACTATATAATAATATGATAATACTGATATCCCTAGATATAAGTTAATGCTTAACCATGTATAGTGCGCAACTGTTGGAAATAAATACAATACTTATGTAGTATTTCAATTTCTATATAATAACTTCTGAAAACATAATAATATGTATATGGAACTGTAACAATATTTTAGGTTGCGTGTGAGCCTCTAACGTTAACCTTGGCAAAACACACTCGCACACCGATAAATAACATGCCATTCCGTATTTACTCAGCATTTTATGATAAACTTAAAGGGCTCAGGTTTTATACTCCCTTTACTTGTTTTATTTGTATTTGCTCACTTTATGTCAGCAGTGAATTTCCACAGATAATGGCCCAATGATGATCTTACTTCTGCATCAACGACTAGAGTTCGTGTTGCTGATATTAGCCAACTTTATTTAAAATACTAGCTGTGCCCCGTGGTTTCAACGTTAATTTGAGGGAAAAGTCGGAAAAATACCTATTTTAGACTATTAGACATTGTATTTGAAAAACGTAGCCTATGTTTGACCCTGGGTCTTCCACTATTTTTATTCTAAATTTCATCCAAATTGGAGCTGTAGTTTAGCCGTGAAAGCATAACAGACAGACAGCCTTTCGGATTTATAATACATATGTATGTTGCTATCTACACGCTAAGAAGAAGAAGCAGTTTATCAAAGAAAATCTCTTCAATCTCATATATGAAGATGCTATTAAGTTATAGACTTTGCCCCTCATAAATAGAAAAGGGTGTAACCATAATATACAATGAGTTTGAGAAATCCGTTGTCTTATTTTAAGGACAACAGCAAACCAAAAAATAAAGATATAGTAAATATGTTTTCGAGTCGTTTGGGGTTGAATCTATCGAACCATGGATTTCATGAGCTAACCGCATTTTCAAAGAAATTTAGAAACAGCTGGTTGACACTTCTCGTGTCCCAAGATAAATTACCAAAAATAACAAAAAAATAAATTTTAAATCTATCGAAAAGTTAACATGGGAGTAGACTTAGGCTCTGTCCTTAGGCTCTCAGCCTCTCATGTCTCCTTTACTTTAAATAAGACATGAATATGATGTTCCCACACAAATAATAAATGTATTCTCTTCATTACAATCTCCTCCCATCCTTGTGTAACTCCTACACTATTTATACCTTATATTTATAGTTCGATCATTAAGATGTAGTGGCCTCCTACACAATATTTTTAAAGCTAAATAAAAGCATTATTTAAACCGCCCACATTGCTAAGAATAACCTCTCATAGATCTATTCATAACTCCTTAAAATAGTCACCCTGGCCTTGTTACGTGATACAAACGTAGTGTCTAAAAGTTTCAATATAGTAGAGAATACATCAAGCTTAGTTTTGCGTAAATTCATAAAATATAAAAATGATTTTATTTTTATAATAGGCTCGCGTTTGACCGCCATCTCACCTGATGGTAAGTGATGATGTGGTCGAAGATGGAGCACGCTTACCTAGAAGAAACCTATTCACTCTTGACTTAAAGTCTCACAGGTTATAGCGATCAGAAAACACAGACTCGGGCAGGGGATTGCCATACGCACAATGAAAGTATTCCCAAAACGTTTTGTGCGTATGGGTGGGATGTCCACCATGTAACGATGGCGCATCGCCGTTTGTCTTGTAGTCCGATGATGGAACGGGCTTGGCGGAATTAGATTGTGTAATTCCATCGCACAAAGCTAGTTAATCGAGCCTGATGGTAGGGTGCAGTATGAACCCGTGCTCGTAAATGCAAGCAGATTTTGCGGTGCTGCAATATGCAACCTAAACTAAAACTTTCAATTTATTGTCTTCTTAGTTTTTTTTATGCACCTGCCATGTTATCTCTTCACCATCCATGGTTGACTGCTAGAAAATGCCTATGGTATTAAGTCCGCCTTTGTACATTTTGTGTTGCATAAAGTATTAATAAAGAAAGAATGAAATAAATATACCAATAATCGCCACGTGTTTCCTCCACGCAGCATCCTTAGGACATATTGACTCATTGATATAGTATTCAACAAGTCAATATGGCCAGGTAACTGCATATTAATTTAAAAAATCAAGCTTTTATTTAAAAAAATCAGTTTTTTTGTGAAACTAAGTTTCTCCTCATCATTATCTGCTTAGCCTTTTTAGGGTTCCGTACCCAAAGAGTAAACACGGGACCCTATTACTAAGACTTCGCTGTCTGTCCGTCCGTCTGTCTGTCACCAGGCTGTACCTCAAGAACCGCGATAGCTAGACAGTTGAAATTTCCACTAATTATGTATTTCTGTTGCCGCTATAATAAGAAACTAAAAACAAAATAAAATAAATATTTAAGGGGGGCTTCCATACAAGAGACATGATTATTTGCCCTTTTTATAGAAAACTAGCTTTTACCCGCGACTCGTTCGCGTGGGAAGTTTTACCTGTAATTCCCGATCACGTGGGAATTCCGGGATAAAAACTATCCTATGTCCTTCCCAGGGTCCTAAACTATACCCATGGCAAATTTCATCTAAATCGGTTCAGCGGTTTAGGCGTGAAAAGGTAACATACAGACAGACAGAGTTATTTTCGCATTTATAATATTAGTATCGATGGTACGGTACTTGGCCGGTTTTTGTGGTTTTTCTAACTAAGTTACGGTCGACATCGAGTCTAACCAGATGAAGCGGAGTACTAGTGTTTTACATGAAGCGACTTTCTATTTGATCTCCACAACCCAGTAACTGAGTAACACTTGGCTAGATCAGTGTCAGATTTTCTGGGTTCTGACTGCCCGTAACGACTATCAAAGATATCCAAATAATAGCCGGGACCTACGGCTTAACATGCCAACTTCCAAACTCCGGGCTACTACTGAGAAAGTCTTTCTTTTTTATTGATATAGGGTCGTGTTTGACTACCATCTCACCTGATGGTAAGTGATGATGTGGTCGAAGATGGAGCACGCTTACCTAGAAGTAACCTATTCACTCTTGACTTGAAGACCTAAGAAAGTTATAGCTATCGGGAAACACAGACTCCGGCACGGAATTCCACTCCTTAGCCGTACGCATAATGAAAGTATTCCCAAAACGTTTTGTGTGTATGTGTGGGATGTCCACCATGTAACGATCACCGTTTGTCTTGTAGTCCGATGATGGAACGAGTTTGGCGGAATTAGATTGTGTAATTCCATCGCACACTCTCCGAAATGTAACCGATAGAAAACCAATAAACAACTCTTGGTCGATGGTCAAGGCTCTGGAGCTTTGACTCGACCAGTGCATCGTTGCCAATGAGTCTTTTGGCCCGTTTATCGATAGACTCAAGTGCGTCCAGTTGGTACTTGCAGGCAGATACTCCTTACAAAAAACCCAATTGCACTTTCTGCCCGACCCGGAAACCGAATCCGAGGCCTTGACGACGAGGCAGTCATATAGAAAATAAATGCATGACATTCAAATTCAACCCTTGTTTCCGAAAGTAAGTGTACCTGTACTATCGGAATCAAATAGACTCCCCGGTAATTTATTAACTCCAGAAATGTCACATCTGTCTATAAAAACGACTGTATCGCATGTATCAGTAAAATATCACTGTAAGACTTTGCCTCTCTAGTTATAAGGAAAAAAGAGTATGAATATATTTCATCAGTCTAAAACAAATACAATATTTAGGACACCAAAAACAAATGAATTGCGTTATCTCCCGTATCTATAAACGCCTGTAATTAAAAGGATTACTATCTGGTTCTACATTAATGTATGCTAATAAAATTGGCCAAGTGGGAGTCAATCTCGCCCATGAAGGGTTTCCTTAATAACTACGCGAAATAACTTTGTTTTTCATAGTGTTTGTATGAAACACAAAGTTATATTTGCGGTTTTAGAAAATGTTTTCGTTGAAAATTTACAATACAGCATTTATTTTATTTAGATTTTTCACTCTATTATTATAGAAGTTAGAAGGGGGGGGGGGGGGGGGGGGGGGATTTTACCTCTTTGGAATTGTCTATCTCTTAAAAGATAGATTTTAGTAAATATATATTTTAGAAACCTTAATGTCATTTTCAAAGATCTATCTATAGACACCAAACATGTATATATAGGCTTAATGAAAAAAAAAATCAGTTTCAGTTCCAGGTATGGGAAAATATATAAAATTAAGAGGCCTTAATTTTATATATATTTTTTTAATTTTGTAGTCCTAATAGTTTCGGAATAAAATGGCTGTGACATGCGGACGGACGGACAGACAGACAGACGAAACTATAAGAGTTCCGTTTTTGCCATTCGGCTACGGAACCCTAATAAACGTATCGTGGCTAGTACTCTGAAAAAAAAATGCAGAAAATTAGTTTTTCTTCTTGTTAAGACACGCCAGTTTCCTCGCGATGTTTTTCGTCGCTTACTTCCTTCAACAGTTGAAGAAAGTAATGTACCTGTTTTGGTTTGAACCTACGACCTACAACTCGTACGTCGCGCTTGTTACCACTGGGTAACCTTTACTCTCTTTTCACTGTTCCAAAAATACGGAGCAAACAAAATACGGAGTGTTCTAACGAGTTACCGCGGCCCGGCCCTGGACCGGAAGGATAAGTGCAAGAAGAGGGTGCGTTTTCATTTAGTAAAAGTCTGATATTCTGATGATCTAAAGTCTGATTCCGCTCATCAGGAATAATTTGATGATTATCACCAGAAACAAAAAAAAAATCCTCACCAGCGACGCCATATTTGTCTTCAAAAGTCTGCTAGCCTTACTCGTAATCCGAAAAAAAGTTGTATACACGCACTGAATGTTTAATGGTAATTATAGCCAAAACCGTTGAACTCCACAACAATTAATTCATAATTGATAAGCTATTCTACTGACAATATAGCCTACACAAGTACGCAGCGTGTTTCGAACCTTGAAACCTGATGTTAATGACCTACCCAGGCTGGACCATGGTGTAATTTAGCTGTCAACTTGACATGTGATTAGGTTATTTTTATGGCTTATTAATTGGGGTTTCTTTGGCTAGGAACCATTTGATTTATCATGACAAGAGCCTGAATTATATGGTACTGGCTTTTACAGCCTTATGTGTTTTTAAATGAGTTAAATTATACAGGAGCTGACCCTGTTTCATTTGGCTGTCCAGCTCCTCGATATCATACTTCAATATAAAATCATCGAATCATCTAAACCACTAGGCTTATAGTAAAGTGGTTTAGAGGTGAAATTATAACAAACAGACAGAGTTACTATCGCATTTATAATATTAGTAGTGATTTCCCACTCATACACACAAACGTTTTGAGAATACTTTCATTGTGCGTACGGCTAAGGAGTGGAATTCCCTACCGGAGTCTGTGTTTCCCGATAGCTATAACCTTTTTGTCAAGAGTCTTTAGGTCACTAGGGGTATTCAAGTCAAGAGTGAATAGGTTACTTTTAGGTAAGCGTGCTCCATCTTCGACCACATCATGTCTTACCATCAGGTGACATGGTTGTCAAACGCGAAACAACTATCAATAAAAAAAAACATACATGTTATTATTTACAACATTAATTACTCACAAAACTAATTTTTGAGTAAGATTCAGTTGAAAACCAGTGTCAGGGAACTTAAAGTGGCCTGGCATTACTCTGAACTTAATCGATATGGCGCATATGTGATGCATACAATTATTTGTTTCTAGATTAGTGTGTATCAAGTGCCAAGTAAATACTGATAATAAAGCCTATTACGTTTCCATTGATGGGGCAGGCCTCCTGTATATGAGAAGGGAATAAATAACCAAAATTTTTCTCCTTAGACTATAAATTCAAATCAGCATGCAAATCTGTCCTAGCAACTCCTACACATACCAAACCAGCAATACTCCTAAAACTTCCTTATTAAAACCAACGATACACATTGAATCTCAGTCCATTCTTCAGTCAATAGCTTCGGAAGTCCCCTGGTTCCCTGGTGGCGAAGTATGAAGCACTTGAACACAATGCACAGGATACAAGCTGTTGTGACACATTGTTGGTCTACGAGCCCATTGTGTGGCCTGTATGGCCCATTTACAGCCATTCATGTCACACGTGACTGCCTAATAGTGTGAAGAGATTTTGCTCTGTTATAGATTCGACTTTAGAATTGAATTAGAATTATATTGCATGCCTTTTGTGGCGTGTGAGCGGTAAGCCGGACAGAGATTTGTTTAATAATACTGTAGATCATAATTATTATGAAAACACGTAATACCCTTTACGCCTTTATTGTCGAATGGCTTCTCCCGCTCTGGATGTAGTGGAAGGGATTGTCAGACTTTTACTGACTAAAAACTCACCCTGTTCCTTCAGTTGCCTTTATGGTCCGGGGCCGCGATATTTCGTTAGAAAATTCCCGCAACCCTATCAGGCAATCGCCCTGTCGGGCATCGTCAATGCTGCTAACTGTTCTTTGAGGTGCGAATGGAACACGACGCGCCGTCGATCTGGGCCGGTCCTTACAAGACTCTTTGCGTCTAGCTACAGAGTTACAGACTAATGGTTCGCGTTTGACCATTTCACCTGATGGTAAGATAACGTGGTCGAAGATGAAGCACGATTACCTAAAAGTAACCTATTCACTCTTAACTTAAAGACCCCTAGGTTATAGCTTTTTTTTTTTCGTGGTAAAATCATCAGATGAATCCTCCCACCCCGGACAGGGCCGGAGGGACTGTCAGACTTGTACTGACTAAAATCCACGGTATTCCTTCAATAGCCCTTTACGTACCGGGGTCACGGTAATGAGACAAGTCCCACGACCCCGGCAGGCCCTAGGTTATAGCTAACGGGAAACAGACTCTAGCAGGGAATTCCACTCCTTAGCTGTATGCACAGTTAAAGTATTCCCAAAACTTTTAGTACTTACCTATAGGTGGGATGTCCACCATGTGTGTATGATTTTTTTTACCATTAATAATTTCTTAATTCTGATTATTTATTTCCATGATTATATTTTTCTTTCCTACACTATCAAATTGCGAACTCCTGTAAAGATAGTTGTATGTATGTAATCTATACTTATAATAAATCTGTAGAGAGGTCAATTCTGTAGATGAAATATATTTACAAAATAACTATCAGGGGGTGATTAGGGATCGATACTGATGCCAAAAATGCAATCAGTAAAATTTTTGTCTGTCTGTCTGTCTGTCTGTCTGTCTGTCTGTCTGTCTGTCTGTATAACCGTTATAGTAACAAAAACTACTCGACGGATTTTAACGAAACTTGGTACAATTATTTTTCATACTCCTGAGCTGGTTATAGTATACTTTTCATCACGCTACAATCAATAGGAGCAGAGCAGTGAAGGGAAATGTTGGGAAAACGGGAGACTTTACTTCATTTTTTAAGCTTCCGTCGCGAGTGTAACCTTAATGGTTAAAACTACACAGAAATCATTTATGACGAAAATGTTCTCCTTAAAATTATATAAAAAATATCCCACGACAGCATATATCTATCTTTTATGGTTGGCTCACAATAACACGTGTAACTGGGCAGACTTTTCGTGTTGCTGGAGTAGATCTCGGTGTCAGTTGTTTCTCGCATGGCCAGTTGTACGTCGCTCTTTCCCGGGTTAGCAGTTCTAGAAATCTTTATGTTCACGTGCCGGATGGGTCAACTTTCAACATAGTTTACCCGGAAGCTTTGCGCTGAAGTATTTTCGTCCTATAGGTACTTAAGCCTCATGTGAACGTGATCTAAACAATATTACCAATACATTAACTTAATAACACACAAGGAGTTACACGCTGACGGAGTCGCGGGCACAGCTATTAACAATAATATTGTGCGGTTCGGTATTGCGATATTTTTCAACAGTATTATAGATTGACATATTATATTTCTCTACTAAATTACGAAAGTTAATCTGTCTGTTACATCAAAATCACTGAACCGTGAGGAAGGACATAGGCTACTTTTTTTTTTTTTTTTACGAAAAACGACGGAAACGTGGACGAAATCGCGGGCGACAGCTACTAATAATATAAGGCTGAAGAGTTTGTTTCTTTGTTTGAACGCGATAATCTCAGGAAGTACTGGTTCGAATTGAAAAATTATTTTTTAATTAAATAGTCAATTTATATCATTACGCTAAGGCCAATAGGAGGTATGGAGGGAGCGACTGTCGCAACCGACGGCCGGGCACGCCGCAATTGCGGCGGTAAGACCCCTCTTTGAGGAGTGGCTAGATCGGCGTCACGGCGTCCTGACCTACCGCATGACGCAGGTCCTCACCGGACACGGAAGTTTCGGGAGGTACCTGTGTCTGATGGGTAAGGAAGAGACGCCTGGGTGTCACCACTGCGAGGGTCGCCCTGAGGACACAGTCGAGCACACGGTGCAGGACTGCCCAGCTTGGGCAGAGCACCGACGTGTCCTCACGGCGACAATAGGCGGAGACCTCTCGCGCCCGGCCTTGGTCGAGGCCATGCTGCGGGGCGAGAGGGAGTGGGAAGCGGTCGCCTCCTTCTGCGAAGCAGTCATGCTTTCGAAGGAGGAGGCGGGCCGCGTGAGGGAGAGGATGGCGTCCTCCCTCCAGCCCAGCCGCAGTGGTAGACGCCCACGGCGTCGGACGTCGGCCGACGATCTCCGGCCACCGTAGGCGCGGGCATGCGGACAGCGAGTAAAGGGCATCTCGCTGTCCGACCATGGACCATGCCCGGGTCGACGGCGCGTCGTGTTTCACGCGCGCCTCAAAGAGCGTCAGCAACATGACGAGGCCCCCTCTGCAGAGGGCCGAATCCTGCCGGGGTCGTGGGACTCATCCCGTTACCGTGGCCCCGGTATGTAAAGGATTATTGAAGGAACACCGTGGATTTTAGTCAGTAAAAGTCTGACAGTCCCTCCCACCCTGCCTGGAGTGGGAGGACTTATTTGATAATTTTACCACGTTAAAAAAAAAAAAAAAAAAAGGCCAATAGGAGCGGAGCGCCAATGAAGAATGCTTCAAAATCGGGGTTAAATTTAACGTTAGCCCAAAGTAACTATTCCACGCGGACGAAGTCGCGGGCAAAAGCTAGTAATAAATAAATAAATAAAAATGTAACTATGGTTCATCTGCTTTCTTCATGTAGTCCGATGCTATTTATTAGAATATTGAGATATGCATTAAAAATTAAACTTTAGTGAAAATTAATCATGAATCTATGACACTAGCTACTTCCCGCGATTTCGTTCGCGTGGGAGATCTTTTTCCGCGTAAATCCCGATCCCATGGGAATTCTGGAATAAAAAGTTGCGAATGTGTTATCCCAGAATGTCGACTATCTACTTACCCATTCAGATCAGTTCTGTAGTTTTTGCATGAAAGAGTAACAAATATTCATTCACCATCCTCACAAACTTTCGCATTTATATTAGTGAGATTGACTAATCAAACTTCGTACTGCCTTTTTAGGGTTCCGTAGCCGAATGGCAAAAACGAAATATTATATTACGTCCTTATAGTTTCGTCATGTCTGTCTGTCTGTCTGTCTGTCCGTCCGTCCGTATGTCACAGCCATTTTATTTCGAAACTATTAGAATTACACATGTGAATCTTGGTAGGTAGATGTATTCCATGAACCGCTTACCGATTCTTATACAAACATTAAAAAAATGTATAAAATTAAGGGGGCTCCCATACATGGAACTGAAACTGAAAATATATTTTTTTCATCAAACCTATACGTGTTTTGTGTCTATAGATAGGTATATCTATAGACACAAAACACGTATAGGTTTGATTAAACCTTAATGTCATTTTCAAATATCTATAGATATTTGAAAATGACATTAAGGTTTCTAAAATATTTTTTTCCTAAAATATATCGTTTAAGAGATAGATACTTCCAAAGTGGTAAAATGGGCGTTCCCCCCACCTCTAACTTCTATAATAATAGAGTGAAAAATCTAAATAAAATAAATGCTAAAGAACTTATTGTAAACTTTCAACGAAAATTAGTTTGAACGAGATAGAGTCAGTGATTTATAAGATATAGCACATTTTCTAAAACCGCAAATATAACTTTGTATTTCATACAAACACTATGTAAAACAAAGTTATTTCGCGTAGTTGCTACAGAATCCTTACGGGCGAGTATGACCTTCTAAACTTTTCCTGGACTTTCACAAATATTTTAAAACTAAAATTAGCCAAATCTGTCTTTGGGATTTGTTTACATAGAGATAGAAGGTAAACTGTTCCAAAGCAAAATAAACTTGTCTGTTGCAAAAGGGTAATGATCGTCAATCGATATCTACAATTTATTAGAAATCGTACACATAACACACTAGCATTAATTTATAATGTCATTCCAAAAACTGTGGACACTTTTACGCCATTCCGTTTTCCCATGTCTGTGCTGACGCAGCCAGTCAGCCACTACACCAACCGTGTTGTCCTATGTTAGTTTATATATTGTGCATAAAAATGCCTATAAACAAATATATGTAATCATATAAATTACATACAAGACACTTTAAAACTGGTGGCGATTAGTTCTAATGAATTAAATAGCAAACTATTTGCTTGCGCAACTTAATCGCTGGCATCCGAGTCTCTTGGAGTCATCGCCTTGCAATGAACTTGAGCAGAATTATCTAATTTAATAAATTACTTTGTCGCATCAGCGGAGGTATGATTCAAGCTGGAGTCGGTTGAAAAAGTCGGAAACGCCCACCGCGTCCCGTTTTGTACCTCGTGATTTAGTTGCTTCTTTATTTTTAACACATGAACTTTACAGCTTCATAGCTAAAACGATAAATTAAGCAAAATCCATATAAATAAAAATGAATCGCCGAAATGTATGTCCGCACATGACTACCGAACGACTGCACCAAATTACATAATTCTTTAAAAAAAATAAAAGAAAAAAAAAATTTCGGTACGAATCTCGCCGAGTCAGCTAGTTACATATAAAAAAAACCCGGCCAAGTGTGAGTCGGACTCGCGCACGAAGAGTTCCGTACCATTATCTATAAAAACGGCAAAAAAATAATTTATGGGAGCCCCCTTAAATATTTGTTTTAATTTAATTATTTATTATTAAAGTGAATATACAACGTGTAACGGAAACCATATATCTATCCAAAAGGGCTGAAGACAACATCTGGTATGGAGTCTCTATGCACAGTTTCAGCACAAAATAACTGACTCAAAGAATTGGTTTCATATATTTCTTGAATACCAATCATAACAAACGTGTCACAGCACTACGAGGGTCAATAACTTTCTACGTCACTTGCCAATAACACGATAATTCTTTTCGTTCTTCTTAATTTGAAAAATTCGGCCTCTGGTATCAGTGTATTGGAATTTGTAATAAGTTCTACACACGTAGACTTAGGATTACAAAACCCTTGCCATATCGTTTGTTATCATCCAAAGAAGCCATGCACTTGGTATGTATATACCCTTTAAATTACACGTATAACTAAATATTCTGTAAACATTTCAAGCGTCTGTAGATGAGACCGGTGTTTCCTAGATGACTAACCCTAAGATGAAACACCGAAACAAATTCAGAGGCTAAAGCTTCTTTTGAAGTCGAAGCACCCCGCATGCGGCACGGGTCAAATTATATGAGAACCACATTGATAGGTTTGTAGAAGATATAGAAGTGAGTGGATCTGTCCAAACAGTGCAAGTTAAATCACAATAAATCAAAAATATTTTATTTCATGGGCACTTATAAAACGTCAGAAGATGGTTCGAATTGGACGTTTCCTATGGAGAATAACCGGCAAGAAACTCCATGGTTACTCCACGGTAGCATTTTTAGTTATCTAATAAATATATGGTAGCACTCAAAGAATTGGAGAACGTAGAATAATTAAATAAAATATTTATTCATAAACAGACAACATAGATCCATATTCATCTATAGTTACCAGTGACCTAGTCCGCTTTGTCATTAGACAATCAGGTTTGGCGGCTATACAATACATGTTTTATTCTTTTTAGATTTCAATATGACTCCTAGCAACAACTAACGTTAAAATTATATGATTAAAAGTAGGTAAATTAACTTCCATGTCACAAATTATATCATGCAGTGCTATTAAAACCTTCAACAATAAATTAATGGCAGGTTTGATGAACTGCATGGCATTGCGATATCCAGGTCAGAGGTTCGTGATACATGTGTTTAAGGTTGTAGACACAGTTTTGCATTGCCCCAGTTGTAAACCACTGCAACTTCTACGACCTACTAGAATTGATTAGTATCAAATTCGCTGTAAACATGATATTTCTAAAATACAAAATAATGTAACCTTACATGCAAAGAAACTGCTCTCAACTTTTTTCGATGGATCTGCTAAATACCAACTGGACGCGCTTTAGTCTATCGAGAAGCGGGTCAAGAGACTCATTGCCAACGATGCACTGGTCGAGTCAAAGCTCCAGAGCCTTGAACATCGACGACGAATTGCAAGTCTATCGGTTTTCTATCGGTTACATTTCGGGGAGTGGGCGATGGAATTACACAGTCTAATTCCGCCAAGCCCGTTCCATCATCGGATTACGAGACAAACGGCGAATCGCCATCGTTACATGGTGGACATCCCACCCATACGCACAAAACGTTTTGGGAATACCTTCATTGTGCGTACGGCTAAGGAGTGGAATTCCCTGCCGGAGTCTGTGTTTCCTGATAGCTATAACCTAGGAGTCTTTAAGTCAAGAGTGAATAGGTTACTTTTAGGTAAGCGTGCTCCATCTTCGACCACGTCATCACTTACCATCAGGTGAAATGGTGGTGAAACACGAACCTATTTTTAATAATAAAAAAAGCTTCGGAAACATCTAAAATCCAAAGATGACATACCTACTACCGGGATAACCGGGATAGATGCCGCAGCAGCTGCCGCTTTATCAAAAAATCTGACTTCCCAAACTCGTGGCTTGGAAAGTAGGTACGTCAAGCCGGTGGTCCTGACTATCATTTATAAAACTAGTCAGAATCTACAAGATCTGATACCAGACTTGCCTAGAGATATTTTGTTACCTAGCTCCTGGGTTATGGAGGTCAAACGGGCAGTCACTTTATGTAAAATACTAGTAATCAGTTGCATTGGGTTAGTCTGGAACCCGACCCTAACATTGAGTAAAGATTACGCAGAAGATGAGGCCGGTTTGGCTTTAAAGTGAAATGAAGCACTAAGCGTGCTTGAATGAATCCCTTAGTACACAAACACACAAGCCGGCTCTCAATGGAAGCGAGTAGAAAGTACACTAACACTACAGATAAGGAAAATATTAAATCTAGAAAAAATACAACAAGCACTTGCTTCATAAGTACAGCTATAAATCTATCTTAAACTGAGAAAGTTTGGAAATAATCACTGCACAGCTTATCTCTAATCTAATACAATTATTTTTATGGAACTGTCCAATCACTTTTATTAATACCAACATAACTCATGGTATGATTTGAATCCTTTACGTCGGTTACGCCCACTGTCTCGTTTCTACTTATCTAGCTACAATTTTCATTAGTTCTGAATAGTTTAATGCTTGAAAGTATTAACTCTTTATTTGACTGTGTGTGTTCCGGTTTGTGATTGTTTTATTTCAATTTGGACTATGCATGATTGACATGAAGTGGTTTTGTCTTCGATTGTTATTATTTATGTGCTTGTCTGGACTGACACATGATGACACTTTTATTTGAACAATTCCTTTCTAGGGTTCCGTAGCGGAAACGGAAAACGGAACCCTTATAGTTTCGTCATGTCTGTCTGTCTGTCCGTCCGTCCGTATGTCAAAACTATTAAGACTATAATATGAAACATGGTAGGTAGATGTATTCTGTGAACCGCTTTCCGATTTTAAGAAAAAAAATAAAAGATATTAAAATAAAGGCTCTCCATATATGGAACTGAAACTGAAAATATTTTTTTTTTCATGAAACCTATGCGTGTGTGATATCTATAGACAGGTCTTTAAAAATGACATTGAGGTTTCTAAAACCACTTTTTCATAAAGTTAATCGTTTAAAAGATATACGTTTCCAAAGTGGTAAAATGTGTCCCCCTCTTACTTCTATAGTAATGGAGTGAACATCCTAGAAATATAATGAAGCTCTCTAAAACAGTATGAAGCTCGTTTTACGAATTCACACAATTTAAATAAAATGTATGATATCATAACTCTGTTTAGCATAATTAGTGCCCAACTAGCACAAATTGGCTGCATAAGGGCTTTGGAGCGTATCCGATTATTACTTATGGTAATAGATGTAAGCGCTAGAGCGTCTACTACAGACTTAAAGCAGCCGCTTTAGCACTATTTGGGCGCCATTTTATGCAACCTAAAGTTCCATTTAACCTGCACAACGGTTGCATAAAGGTTCCTTAATAGCTATAACGATTTATTAACGCTATACTAAAGCTCTCATAGCGCTACTTTTGAATGATTTTGAACTACTTTGAACGAATGAATTGATTATAGTTCTTTATTGTATGTCTTCAGTTGACATTACTTGTAATATTTTGGTAAAGTGTTTTCGTCGCCATCATGAAAATAAAACAAAAAGAAGTAAAAGTTTGTATTCTGTATTAGCAAGATATATAAAGATACTTAAAACGCTGTCCAGTTTACTGTAGATATACAAGATAATTTTCGAGTAATTTTAACGCGCTTTTATGATATTTCAAAAATTAACAAAAGATATGTGATATTTTTTATTTGTTATACAGAATAAATTTTATTTCCGTATTTTTATGTGTCGATAACTTACTAATTGCAAGTGGCCGATTGTTTACCGGTACATTTAATGCACATTTAACTGAAAAACCAATGTATATCAACTCAATTTTGCAAGTGAATTATAAGTTTTCTTAAAAAATCATGGCGACATTGTAATGTAGTCATAACCTGCAGTTTTAGCTCTAATAACTCCCTTTTGAGAATCATAGCGCTAATTTTCACCCTTCTAACGCTTCCAGTGATTTTTGTTCCCCTAGTGCAACTCACAGTCACAAAAAGCTCCTATTTTCTTGTTTTTGAGGTTATAAGATGTAGTTACGTACTTATTCGTTTAGAATCCATTTTTATTGTTTAGTGTTTAGTGTTTTTAAATGTTTTATGATAGTTGCAAAAGCGGCTGTAAAATGGCGAATGGATTGAGCCTGCAAGGAATGACTATTGCTACTAAAGGCCTTAGTTACACTGATGATTTTTTTGTAACTATAGTATGCATAAGAGTTTCTATTATTTCTATAATGAAACTTATAGTAGTATAATAGTGGTTACTATAACTATAACCTATAAAAGTTACAATGGAAACCACTGTACAGCTGTGAGTGGCAGAATGACCTTCGTAACTCTCATATAAAGGTGTAAGTGGTAAATGAGTTCTACCGTGGACTACTGTGAAGGCTAGGGTAGTATTTGATTCAGCTTATAGCACCTTAAGTAACTTTTATAGCTATAGACGTTTACGGATGCAGATATGCATCTTTGAACTGCTTTTTGAACCCTTAAAGCGCTATTTTACAGCCGAAAGTAACAAAATAGGCTGCAATTTCCACTAATGTGCTCGTTGGGTGTTTACAGATTAACTTTTATAATTTTCATGCATCTCAGATTATAATAATTTTCCAGATAGATATTTTATCTCCAACTGACTATATCAAATGAAATATGAAATTTTCTTCAAACCCCTGACTGTTCCTTTGACGCCTTCCGTTCTGCCAAGAGGCACATCTTTGACAGCAACGACTATCTGGATATTTATAATAATCTATGAAATGCCTGTAGATGGTAGCTTCAGTGTTGAAGTGTCTTCCTAAACAAACAAAGGCGCCCCGAGCCTTAGTCATAGCTTTCGAGAGGAATAAATAAATATTTAATAAAAAACTCTGTTCCAACATTCTTTTCTTCCAATCTAAACTCATTTATTTTCTTTTCTCCCTAGGCCACTACAGAAACTTCAACAGCATCCCCCAAGAGAACAGTTCACGATGAGGAACAGTCCCTCAAGTGCGGCTGGGGGGTGTTCCGCCCCACCTGGCTGCAAAGGTTCAGGACCGCTAAGTGGGCGCTCTTTTGGCTGTGCTGGGCAGGAGCCATCCAGGGTAAGTCATTATAGCTTGTCTTCCATTTGTGCAGTTATCGGCTGATAGGTAGGAATCTCTGCATAGTTTTATACACCTGCCGGAGTTGCGGTACCGTTCTATCGAGATACGGCGGCCCCCAACTGAAGGAGCGGGCTGTGTTTTTAGTCAGTAAATGTCTGAAAATCCCTTCCACTCTCCAGAGGGGAGTCATCTGATGAGTTCCCTCCGAAAAAAAGTGTTTATTTTTTCATTTTGTCCGATATTTTATTTATTAAATGTGAACATTTGTTGGTTAGCGAAATAAAGAAAATAAAATAAATACATTTTACCACAAATTGGAAATTTAAAATGCATACAAATAGTATATAAGCTGGTATACAAATATGTCTGTTGAACTTATTGTTTATTCCTCAGGATTTATCTACCTATTCAAAAGGTTCTTACATTATCCGCCGATGTCGGAATTAGGTAGAGTTATTTATGTACTTCCACTGATTTCATACAACGAAAGAATAAAGTGGATATGCCCCAAATCCCGGGATTAATTTTGAAGAGCAGAAAAATTCGTGATTTATTAAATAAAAAGTTATTTACTTTTACACAATTTAACCCACTGCACGCGCGACGTTGCCTTTACATAATATTGCTGGTCACACGGGATTGTCTGTTAGAAATCCCGGGAAGATCCATATTAATATCTACATGTCGATGTGATGCCTCCCACGTACGTTGTTGTAACACATAAATTGCAATATTACGGGAGAGCGTTTCAAAGATACTAATAGCAATAAAAACTGCATTTTTCAATTAATCTTTTTACAATTCAGTATTACTGACTATATTCACATATTGAATTGTATAAAGATTAATTGAAAAATGCAGTTTTTATTGCTAATAGTATCTTTGAAACACTGTCTTGTAAAATTGCTATTTGTGGTTTACAACAACTTACGTGGGAGGCATCGAAATAACTCTACCTAATTCCGACCTCTGATTATCAGTCTTTGGTAAAAGTGCAGTAAATAACCCAGGTTTTTATTTTGATTAGAAGTAACGAATATACATACATATATGTCTACTCTACTTCTGAGCTCATGCAGTCAAGTAGTCTAGGATATCTTATTTTTTAAACATTGATTCACTCTAGAAACTCTTCTTGAATCGAGAGAGCATTTTTATAAACACCCAGACCCGTAGCAACTACTTTTAGACCATACAAACTTATGTTCTGATTCGAGAATCGAACTTGCAATATGCAGAGCAACAGCCGATCGCTCAACTGCTGCACCAGAAAACCATGGTCAAGCAAAAAGTTCACTGACCTTACCCCGAGGTAACTTTAGCCCAGTAATCGACATTCCTCGTATAGTTCGAATGATATCATTTCTACGTCAGTTTCAACTTAAAAGATAGGGCCGGGCCATATTACTCATTGTTTAAAACAATAGGCTCCACGTGCCATTTGCGATCTTTTGTTCCGATTTAGTGTAATGTTATTAGTTTATTACTTATTAATTAGTTATGACGTAATTAAGTTAGACCACATGTGCAAGTTTTATGTATGAGTCAATGATAGTAGTCATTAGAACAACGCTCGAGTTACTTCCAAACATAATCATTGAAAAGAAGCTCGAAAAAAACTTTTTAGCAAAAAATAGAACCGACTTCCATATAAAACACTACAAAGGCAAAAATAACTTTAATTTCGGAAGACGGTGTCAAAAACGAAAATATTCAAAACTAAAGACACCGCCTTCCGAAATTAAAGTTATTTTTGCCTTTGTAGTGGTTTTATATGGAAGTCGGTTCTATTTTTTGCTAAAAAGTTTTTTTTCACGCTTTTTAGTGGGTCGGTTTGTAATTTATCTAGTTACAAAAGCCAAAATGTCAACTACTTATCACCTTTTACAAAATATTGCTTTTCCCGGTGCAGAGACCAACTAGAAAGTATACCCTTTCAAACAAAAAAAGTATTTTCCAAATCGGTCCAGCCATCTCCGAGTTATGAGGTAACATACACAAAAAAAAAAAAAGTTCAAGACGAATTGTAAACCTCCTTTTTTTGAAGTCGGTTAAAAAGGTTAGCATTTCCCAATTATTATTATTATTTTATTATTACGACTGAGCCCGCTCTCGACCTCGATCACACCTGATGGTAAGTGTAAGATGAGGTCTACGATAGAACGAGCGAGCACAGAAAATGCCTATTCACTCTTGATTTAAAGGCTGACGGGTCATATGTGGCAGGGAACACAGAAGCCGGCAGAGAGTTCCACATTGGCTGTGCGCACAATGAATGTAGACGAGAAGCGCTTCGTACGACAAGACGGTATATCGACCAAGTGTGGATGAAAAATATAATCTCCATTAAAACCATGGAGAAATCCTTTTATAAGACGTTAAACAACGTACTTCTACAATCTTAAGATTGCATAAAATAGTAAATATAAAGAGATATAGTTAATGTAAAGAGGAATTATCATTTAAATGAACATGTTTGAAAACACATCTCTCATTTGCCGCGCACGACACCTCAGCATGCCTCAACATTACCAATCCGACATTAATCTTAGATGTAAATGAGTATAACCAATGATCTAGAGACAATATTAACTAGAAAGTACAATCACACGCATGTTGTGACTGTGCTGCGTCAGTACGGACGCGAAACACACGCTTTCCATATGAGATTGGCTTCCGAGGTGAAACTGGGCCGGTATAAAAATAGTAGAACAAATTGTATTGTATTGTATCTATGGATCCGTAGGCAATTCTTTTACATCACTCTATTGTTAAGTAAAAAGAGATGAGATAGATGGAAACTAGTGGATAGGATAGTTTGATGTAATGGAAATATTGTGTAAATATTCTGCCTCAAAATTTGGATACCTACATATCTTTTACTCTCATCACCTGCTAAGCCTTTTTCGAACGAAATTGGGATCGGTTTCTACTATCTAGTACTAGTGCTTTACATAGGGTGACTGTTTAATTATCTAACCTCCAGTAATAACACGATGCCCCTTACCAAGACCTTTCTGACTACCAAGTAACGACTGTCAAATATGTATAAATGAGAGCCGGAACGAATCGATTAGCGTGCTTTTTTAGGTACGGAGAAGTCTCAATATGATAAGATAGCCCATCCACAGAGCGAAAGGCTATTATTTAACCACGAGCCTATTGTTCCTATTTGTCATGACACTTCTATAGTATGTATAAAAAGTGTTACAATTACATAGAACGCCTTTTTAGGGTTCCGTATCCGAATGGCAAAAAACGGAACCCTTATAGTTTCGTCATCTGTCCGTTCGTCCGTATGTCACAGCCATTTTATTCCGAAACTATTAGGACTATACATGTGAAACTTGGTAGGTAGATGTATTCTGTAAACCGCTTTCCAATTTTAAGAAAATAATAAAAAAAATATTTAAAATTAAGGTAGGCTCCTCATACATGGAACTGAAAATATTTTTTATGAAACCTATGCGTGTGTGGTATCTATAGACAGGTCTTTAAAATAACATTGAGGTTTCTAAAATTACTTTTTCATAAAGTGAATCGTTTAAAAAATATACGCTTCCTCTAATTTCTATAATAATGGGGAAAAAATCTAAAAAAAAAATGTATGCTGTAGATCTTGATGTAAACTTTCAACAAAAATTAGTTTGAACGATATAGGGTCCGCAGTTTTTGAGATACAGCATATTTTCTAAAACGGCAAATATAACTTTGTAATTCAAACAAACACTATGAAAAACAAAGTTATTTGGCATAGTTACTACGGAACCCTTCATGGGTGAGTCTGACTCGCACTTGGACAATTTTTTAAGAATCTAGCAATTACATCAAAACTATTATAAAATACATGTAAAAAAGTAGTCCATTATTTAGTTTATATGAAATAAATTGACAATCAACTCAGTCATGAGGAGTCTCTTTCTAAGCTGTAACTTCGTGGTGATAGACACCTACATATGTTCTGAATCAAAAGATTGCTTGTTGTAACCTGTTGCCAAAATGGGCACCAACGACGTAAACCCTCCATGTCCCCTTCACCACCGGTGTTCCTGACGAACTGTAGGGTTACATCCACACTTGGTAGATATACCGTCAAGTCGTACTTTATTTCGACAAGGCGGTAGGGGTTCTTAGCGGCTTCTCTGTTACATTTATTGTGCACACAGCAAAGGTGTGTAACACTCTGTTGGCTTCTGTGTTCTTACTACATACGACCTTTTAATGCAAGAGTAAACACGCTTCTTCTATGGCGCCCTCACCAAACGTTTACGATCAGTCGATCCGAAAAAAAAACATAACTATAACATATTGTTACGCCAGTCGCTTAGTGAAGTACGCCGAGAAACTTCGACAGAAGTCTAGAACGTTCGAGACACTAACGCCATCTAGCGGCGAGTAGCAGTACTGTGTATCTCAAGTAGCTTCTGGAATATTCTTGGCAGTATAAACAGTGAGTCGATTTTACAAGAATGTTCTAGAGCTCATAGACCGGGGTATAAATAGATCCCAAAGGGACGCAGAGAGTCAGTCTTATTACGAGGCGAATACGCGATACAATCGAAGCTTTACAAGTGAATTTCAGTGCGATTTAAGTTTAACACTTACTTACGTGACAAGTGTTGTGGCGCGAATAATTGTGTTAAATTTTTATTTTGTGTGTAATTAATTAGTGTTAATTTTGGTTTAATTGGCGTTAATTATATCAATCCCGAACCCCAGCTCGCAACAATATTATATCCACAATTAATACTACATAAATATCCATCGGTGCCTCACAGAGGGCAGGTGAAGACATTACAGTGTGGGGAAGTGTAGATCCCCTTATGGGTACAATTACTATATCTCACACAGTTATAGGGGCTGCCTATGGAGCCGGGCGAGTCCATTATGAAGCAATAATTAAATTAATTAAACATAACCGTGCCTGTCGCCACGTGGGTCTAATTGTTATGGCTAATTGAGTAGAAGGGTTACAGACTGCCAGTAAGTGATTACTAAATGTATTAGAACTTAATTTAATAAGGTGTGTGAACGTAATTTGCGAAATATAATTAACTTAGTTCTGGCTGACTTAACTCTGCAACACCTGTATAGGTTAGGACTTAGGTTAAAGCGGTTATGTATTAAGTCTATGACGCAGAGGCGACTGCTTCGCAAACGGAAACGGCTGTGTTCAACGTTAAATGATCAGAACAGAAAACTGACGTATTTTGTAAGCGAATTGATTTGATTTTCTGACATGTATATCAACAAAAGACTCCTCCCTCTCCTCAGGATAGCGGCAGGAAGTATCAGTGCTATTAACTAAAAACAGGTTTTCTTTAAGTTTGCCTTTCGTTCCAGGGCTACGGTGTCTTGTTAGAAAATTACCAGAACCCCGGCAGGTCAGAATGAACCCTTCAAAATAAAACTCCTCAACTCACATTCAGAAACAGATAATCGATATCGACTCTCGCTCATTTAAATTGTGAACTCAAATATTTTTCTTTTCTACGCATCGATCGTGAGTGCTTTCAATATTCAATGAAAATATGAGTCACTGTTGTGCGCTGAAATGATATTTATTGTTTTATATTTACATACGAGTACGTAGTGTACGAGTTATGATTGTTACATTAGAAATCGTAGACACGCATAGAGCTAGTAGGCCGTCATCTATGAGTGGATGCAAGGTAGTCTAGGGTAGTTCCCACCTCTACGGCATTCTTCTTCGTGCGAAGTACTTTTATATGGAGATACCTGATGAGATGTTATACATATAAGCCAGACAGCCAGTAAGATACTGACGGGCCGGGGTGTTAACGTACCTATTTAATCACTCTCACCGCTCTGGATGGAGCGGAAGAAAGTTGTAAGTTCCTTCAGCTCTCCTTAAGTTCCGGGGTTGCGGCATCTCACTAGACCAATCACGCAACCCCGGCAAGCAATCGTCCTATGGAACCCCTTCACTGCCGTGCTGACGACCCTTTGAGGCGCGCGTGGAATACGACGCGCCGCTGACCCGGGTCTGGTCCTTACCGGACGGTGAGCTACCCCTGCTCGCCGTCCTCAAGCCCGCGCCTACGATGGCCAGAGATTGGCTCGCGGTTCCCGACGCCCGGGGCGTCTCCCGCGGCGACTGGGACGTGAGGAAGAGAGTTGTCTCTCCCTCGCGCGTTCAGCCATAAATAAAAGGATTCAAAAGTCCCATATAGACACATAAATTATGCTTTGGGGATATTTTTTAACTCTGGAGGATTCTGGAGTTGTTTATAAGTTCCTTGCTGACGATTTCTAGGTACTAAGACTGCGGTATTCGAAGACATACGTTGTTATACACTATAAACGGTCCACAGCCACGGCAACCCTAGCTATATTTGTTACAACGTCACCTTGAGCAGCACCAAGGTGAGGTGGTTACAACACGATACCATAACACTTTTATTTTACATTTTTATTGCCTATATTATGGGTATTATATAGTAAGTGGATGTTACGTCAGAGCGAGTAATGGCAAACATATGGAGACCAAGAATTCCCCGAAGCAATGAATATAATTGATTTGGCAGTTGTTAATAATAGCTCTCGTTGGGCAGCTGGATCAAGGGCTTGATCCAGAAAGCAGTACTCCTGGAAACGGCGCGTATTGTGAGGAGGTTACTCTCTCAAGAGCCCTGACCACCGGTAGCTTGGACCCTGTTCCCGATACCGGTGGGCTACTATTTTTTATATTTTTAAATGTTTATATTTTTTATATTAATATTTAAAAATGTAATTGATATGTACACATAGATTGAATAAATGGAATAATAATAAATATGTTTAGTTTATAGAACCATTTCATGAGCGCTTTGTATGGCGAGAAAATTGCTTAATTTATCTGGGAACTCTTCACGCTCTGGGTAGAATGGCAACTGAAAACTCTACCTGTTCCTTTTGTTGGCCTTGAGTTCCGGGGCTGCAGTATTTCGTTAGAACATTCCCGCAACCCCATAATAACAATTGTTCTAAAACTTCACCTTGTTCATTGTGTGATCAGTATTGATTGTATGAACCTCAAAAGAGACTATGAACTCTGAGTTTGTTCTAATATTTCTTCTCGGAGTTTTTTTAATTTTCGGGAAAAGTTTTAATTATGAAAAGCCGACCTTGACTAGTTGGAACTGACTAAAAGAAGATGACGAAGAGAAGATGGTGTGAAGTTGTTAATTTAACCTAATTATAAAATCTATATCGTTGATCAAATACTTTATACATAATGGGCTCATGTTAGCAGCTAAATCTGAGGCAATAAGAATACTCCTGCGAGTGGATCATAAAGGTTTGAACTTTCCGGGGTTGCGAGAACGTTTTAACGAGATACCGTGGCCCTACACCCTGAAGGGAAAGTGCAGTTGATGGAACAGTGCGGGATTTTAGTCATTCGCAGATTTTCCCACAGAAAAAAAGATGATTAAATTTTTATTTTGCTTAACAGAAGAAAGCATTCAGAATAAAAGCCGTGAAATTAAGAACCAAAAAAAAGTATTCACCGCTATGCCAGAGACAATGTAGAAAAAATAATTTAATCTGTAACTTCCATTAAACAATATCGCAAATTATAAACCATAACACGAGCCCATAATCTCATTAGTCAGTTCGTCGACTCTCAACAAAAACACCTCAAAGTTCCTCAGGAAGCCGATGTGAAAGCCCAAACAAATAAGGAAAAGGGTTAATGAAATAATAAAATACATGAATTAATATAAAAAACAGCAACTCGGTCCACCGGGGCCGAATAACTAGATTTACACGGCGATTCGCCCACAAAATTAACTGGAGGTTTTAAGTTATCGCCTGTAGCGAATTTTCATGAAGTGTGTCATGAAGTTCAGTGTCTTTTGACATTCTTCTAGACTAAACAAATATGTACAAAAGTTCCGTAGAATATTCACTTTACAGTCTTTTTTGGAAGTCGGTTTAATTTTTTGTTTAAAAGTTTTTTTTCTCTCTTTTTAGTTGGTCGGTTTGTAATTTACCTAGTTACAAAAGCCTAAATACCTATAACCTTTTACAAAATATTGCTTTTTCCGATGCAGGGCCGTTAATTGTTCAGGAATTCTCCGGGTACTTCACCATCAGCTTCACTTCACCGTATGCACTGTGATGAGCATAGGTATAGTTCTTAATAACCATATTCAAGTAATCGAAGCGGAACCCATGAAATACTTATTATTGAGTAGTTCCGGTAGCCATCTGTAGTCCAAATGGTGCTTTTCGAACGCAACTGCTGAAGTTACTATAAAAAATACTCAAATTACTATAGGTGTGCTTATAATATTTAAAAAGTTCCCTCAATTTCTCCAGGATCCCATCATCAGATCCTGACTTGGTGACAATGGGACCACCTCTGAATTATACTCTTTACTAAAAACGGTTCGGTTAAAAAGACTGGCTATGTGAGTGTGTTTACGTGTGATATAGTTAGTTATTAAGAACTCTTGTCACAATAAGTTCTGAAGTCTTCCATCAAAACACAAAAGCAGCTTTTCTAAAAATCAGGGCTTTATTCCCCGCCATCGCTTAAGACTTGTCCCCGTAATAACATGCAAGAACACTACAGTCATTTCGCAGAAAAAAGGTTAAAAGCGGGCGGAAAAACCTGCAAAGTGTTAATATTGTTGCTTCAGCGACGGCTTCTTAACCGTTACAAATGGGGATGCATTACATTCATCCTTCTCTTTTATACAGGTAGGCAGGCTAATATTGCTTTCAGGATAGAAAAAAACGTTTTGGAAACACTTTCATTGTTCGTACAGCTAAGGAGTGAAATTCCCTGCCAGATTCTGTGTTTCCTGATTTATTTCTTGGCCTATCTACAATTGTTACACTGTTTATCCTAATAATACATGCAATATGTTACAAACATATATAGTGTAAGAAAGCACTGGGCACATTGACACAAAAATAAAAAATCATGTGTGCAATTCACACGTGGTAGAAATGAAACCTTCAAAAAATGTATGTCTGTCTCCTTTTACTGTCGCTTTTTCGTTTCATAAACTTTCAAATCACAACGATGCTAAAGAAGTTTTCACTTCAACAAATAAAAAAACACATTAAACAGCAATAATAATTAAAAAAATAATTGTGCCAAAAAGGCCTCAGTAAACCTAAAACCTAAGTATTACCACCTAACGCTGATTTTCAGCTGCAGCCCACGCTCGAACGAGCAATGTACACGCCTAAACATTCTAGTCAAACACTACTTGAAAGAAAAATTAATGGAATCGAATTATACCCAAATAATATACAACGTGTAATTTAAAGGGTATATACATACCAAGTGCATGACTTCTTAGGATGATAACAAACGATATGGCAAGGGTTTTGTAATCCTAAGTCTATGTGTGTAGAACTTATTACAAATTCCAATAAACTGATACCAGAGACCGAATTTATCAAATTAAGAAGAACGAAAAGAATTTACGTGTTATTGGCAAGTGACGTGGAAAGTTATTGACCATCGTAGTGCTGTGACACGTTTGTTATGATTGGTATTCAAGAAATATATGAAACCAATAATTTGGTATCAATTCTTTGACTCAGTTATTTTGTGCTGAAACTGTGCATAGAGACTCCATACCAGATGTTGTCTTCAGCTCTTTTGAATAGATATGGGGTTTCCGTTACACGTTGTATATATACATATGTATCTATAGAATCAGTAAATTAATAATTGTACTGTAAACATAAAAATTAATATAACAAATTGAAAACTGTAAAAACAAATAAAGTGTACAGTATGATGCGATAGACCCAGCAGGCAAAAACAACATAAACGTCAATAGATTACAATAATAATGCAGAAATAACGCTTACAACTACTGGGTAGTTTGAAAAATACAGTAGACATAGAAAGAAAAAAAATCGGTCAAGTGCGTGTCGTGCCACGCGCAGTGTAGGGTTCCGTAGTTTTTATAACAGCCAAGTGCGTGTCGTATTCGCTGACTGATCGTTTCGTAACCTAACTAATTTGACTTCCTATACAAATCCTCACCTGATCCGACAATTTTGCACGGAAAGGGAAGGAAACTTGTTATAGCCGGTGTTTTGAATTTAAATACAGGACACAGAACTACACTACTCAATCGTCACAAAAAAATAAAATTGAGGAAGTAGTTTGCTGGGAGAGCTTTGTGTTTGATATTACATAGCAAAATAATAAATAAATAAAAACATATTAATTTGAATTCACTCTAAAAACGGGCCCACATAGGGCGATGGTAACTGAAGAAGGAATTATAAAATCCAACTTCACAAGGAAGGTTTGAAAAAATATGATCTATTTGAGTACCACCGCGTGTAGAGGGAAGTGGTTATAATAAAGACTGGTAACCAGCGTCACGTATTAATTTGAAAACTGCATTGTTGTCGTTACGGAGATAGTCTTCATTAAAATCTCCAAATATTATGCAAGGACTGTTATGCGATAGTAAATTACTTACAAAACTTACTGCGCTACTGTTGGGACATTTGCATGATCTATAAAAAGCTATAATCTACACTGCTTTTATTTCGAAAATTACTGCTTCACAGTGGTCACCTCCAGCAATGTCAATGTAATACCGTGGGTTGCTATTATATTCAATATAATTTTTTGCCCATGCACACACACCAAAACCTGGGTTTGAACTAGACTGTTTAGGGCCATTTGTTCTAATTATTTCCTTTGAATTAGTTATATAAAAAGAATCTTGAGAACAGCTCCACGTTTCTACTGCTAAGTAGATATCTGAAGCCATTATTTGAGGATCGCTTACAGTATCTTGCAAGTGTGCACGTAAGGATTGAACATTATGGAATATAATTTGGTATGAACTGTGGGGCTCCTTCAAAAATCGATACATAGGTATTAGAGAATTTCGACGCAGCTTTTCCATTTCCATTACGACTGAATCTTGGTCAGAGGGTGGACGTGGAGGATGAAAACATTCAGTAACGATAAATAAACCTTCAGCACATATTGCACGTGAGCAAGCAACATATAACATTGGCCTTGAAATACCTCGCTTCACATGTTCAACAACTTTTTCTAATGTGGAACCCTGGCTTTTGTGAATTGTAACAGCCTCAGCTGGAACCAATGGGAATTGAAAAAAAAAACCGACTTCAAAAAAAACACTACAATGTGAAAAATAACTTTAATTTCGGAAGTCGGTGGCAAAAAACTAAAATACAGATCCAAAGACACCATCTTCTGAAATTAAAGTTATTTTTCACATTGTAGGTACATAGTGGTTTTTTGGAAGACGGTTTTTTTGTTAAAAAGTTAAGTTTTTTTTATTAAACTTATTTAAATATGAAACTAGCGCGATACAACTGACGATTAGCGCCATCTATCAATATTTCTATGGAGTTGTCCAAAATTTTTGAGTCAAATGGTCGACTATTACTCGTAAACTTGTAAAGCCCACTTATGTGTGACAGTTTTCCATTAAACTTCGTTATATATAGGTACTACTGCCGTGACATTTGAATTTCTAACTTCAACCGTTTAGTTGGTAGAGGGGGTTTTATTTTACCACTTTTTTGGCGGCATTAACGTGTATACTCATGCCAAATTACAACTTTCTAATACCAATCGTTTTTGAGCTAAACCGCGGACAGACGGACATGGCGAAACTATAAGGGTTCCTTGTTGACTAGGGAACCCTAAAGATTACTTTAATTGGAATTTTTAAGTCAACAGTAAATAGATTACTTCTAGGTAAGCGACTAAGCGTGCTTCATCTTCGAGCATATCATCGCTTACCATCAGGTGAGATGGTGGTCAAACGGAAGCCCTTTTTTATTTTTTATCATAAATAAAAAAAGTATTTCTAGAGTAAATTCAAGAGGCTCCTTAAAATCGCTCTAACGGAATAGAAGTTATTTTTGCCTTAATTACTTACATAAACAAATTGCCAAACACTTCCAACGTACATTTATTCCGTATTGCATACAATTATCGATTGGTGGAGATATCGGCTAATGACGGTCACGTGACTGTAACACGCTCACAATGCCAAATTAGTGTGCTCAGGCGTATAAACACTGATTATATCGGAACATAAATATAAGTGAAGAGAACCTCAAGCGGCGGAAAAGGCGGAACCATATAAAAATACAAATAATACAGTACATGCAATCTGAATCATGTAATAATTACTACTCAAATAATTTAAAAATGCTTAATGATTATATAAATACACAAGTCCGCTCACACGGCAAAGCCACTTAAATTATTGTAATAAACGCCATAGGTGTGCCTATAATATTTGAAGAATTCCCTCGATTTCTCCAGGATCCCATCATCAGATCCTGACTTGGTGACAAATGGTACCAATTTCGAAGTATACCCTATCAAACAAAAAAATAATTTTCCAAATCGGTTCAGCCGTCTACGAGTACTCGATGACCAAACATTAAAAAAAAAAAAAATATTCGTGTCGAATTGATAACCTCCTCTTTTGGTCGTAGGTTGAAAATGACATTGATACGAGGCACGTACAAACAAAGATTATTTTCTTTTACAAAAATCGGTCCCTAAGGCGCTGAAATAAGGTACCTATGAAGAATCGTGTGAAAGAAGTTGCGATCACCCTCTCTCTCCCTCTACAGTCGATCTTTCTTTTCTTTCTAACAGTTGCGATCATCATTTCTCACCCAGCGGTTTAAAAATGATACAATTATATTCATTTGACAAGTTGACTATTAAATTACACCTTTACACGTCATGGTCAGGTTCAGGTCAGGTTCGTTAGGCTTTTCCATGTACCCACTGCAACCGTTGGCCTTTCGGAGAACTCCTTCGAAATTGTGGAAGTTGTACAACTTCTGTTACTCCGATCACCGTAACGCAAACTAGCCTCTTCATCTTTTGCCCTCGACCACTTTTGCGGGCAACGGCTACAATCTATACTAATATTATAAAGCTGAAGAGTTTGTTTGTTTGTTTGTTTGTTTGTTTGTTTGTTTGTTTGTTTGCTTGAACGCGCTAATCTCAGGAACTACCGTTCTGATTTGAAAAATTCTTTCAGTGTTAGATAGCCCATTTATCGAGGAAGGCTATAGGCTATATATCATCACGCTAACACCAATAGGAGCGGAGCAGTAATGAAGAATGTTTCAAAATCGGGGGATTTTTTTTCCACGGGGACGAAGTCGCGGGCGGAAGCTAGTAATTAAATAAATATGTTTGTTATAATTTTTAAGGTTTTTAGGTTTTTTTTTAAGGTTTAGGCGTTTGCCTTGTGACCCGGTGGTCGTGGGTTCAATTCCCGCGGGAAGCATACTTTGTAAAGTTGTTTCCAGTTTGGCTAGGACTTTGCAGGCCTGAATCACCTGACTGTCTGATAAAAAGATGGTTCCGTGCTTCGGAAGGCACGTATAAGCCGTTGGTCCCGGTCGCCAAATGGCGGCCGTCAAAATAGACCACGTCAGAGGCCCTAGAGGCGGTCTAGAAACTCTGGCACTAGGGTGTATGGGGTCGTTAGACCTCACTTACCCACACGATAAGAAGAAGTTTAACCAGAGTTTGAAAAATAATAAATTAAAATGGGCAACTGCGCCTGATTTAGGCATCGCATAACCTATATTTCAGTGTAGGCCTAGCTCAGGTATACAATTATTATTATAGGTGTATCAACTACTAGCACTTCGCTTGTGACTTCATCCGCATGTATTTCGAAATATTTATAGCACTCAAATATAATGTACCTTTCTAACAATGAAAACATTTTTTTTTAATTAGCCTTGACCTTTAATTAGAACTTCTGTAAAGTCACATTCAAGTAAAAAGTCGAATATTTTGTTTTGCATTCTTAGTTAGTGTGTAAATATTAATCTGTGTATTATATGTAGATATTAAGGTGTATAGGAAGAAACCAATAAATTCAATGATAAAAATCGGGAACAAAAACCACACGATTTAAAAAATTCTAAAACAAGTCTGTATTCCATGCACTGCTCACTGTATAAACACTGAACAGACGTGAAATAAAATATAGCACATTATAGTGGTTAAAAAATTGGTATAAACAAAGCAACAGTGGCCGACCATCGCCGAGCATGGCCGAGCATGGCGGCATTCAAAACCCATTACGTGTTGGAACACGACACCATCCCGCCGAGCTATACCTCCCTGAATGTTTGTATACTGGATAGGCTATTGTTCTAAGTTGCTTACACTACCGATTCAAACCATATGATTTGACCAGCACGGTTTGTTTGGACTTCTAAGGGACGTTGACCTCTGAGTTTTTAGGGTTCCGTAGCCAAATAGCAAAAAACGGAACCCTTATAGTTTCGTCATGTCTGTCGGTCTGTCCGTCCGTCCGTATGTCAAAACTATTAAGACTATAATATGAAACTTGGTAGGTAGATGTATTCTGTGAACCGCTTTCCGATTTTAAGAAAAAAAAACGGAACCCTTATAGTTTCGTCATGTCTGTCGGTCTGTCTGTCTGTCTGTCTGTCTGTCTGTCCGTCCGTCCGTCCGTCCGTATGTCACAGCCATTTTATTCCGAAACTATTAAAGTGTAGTTGTAAAAAAAAGTTATTTAAAAAAATCTAAAAAACCCGACTGCTCAACTGAAATGCAAGAAACAAGCAGATTTTAATTTTAAAAAGTGATAAGCAGGCGGGACCCAATTGAACATACTTTTTTTAATGAGATGGGTCCGCTTGCTTATCACTTTTTAAAATAAAAATCTGCTTGTTTCTTGCATTTCAGTTGAGCAGTCGGGTTTTTTCACAGAAATCAAAAATACAGAGAAGTGGTAAGGGGGCGTATCGGTGTCCGCGCGACATGGCCACAGGGCTCATGTCACAGGCAAGTGGCCGTTTCCGCGAACTAGTGCGCTTTCAACGGCTATCGTGATAACATATATGAATGCCGAGTTGTTCTGTGGTATCTTGTAAAAACCGAAGCCAAAATCAAATCTATGTGAATCATGGAATCACTTACCATATGTAAGTACAAGTATTTTACAATATTTGTCTTTAAAATCATGAAAAACAATAAATCGTAAAATATTTCTTGGTTTTACTATGTTATTTTTGTTTTCAAATATCAGAGCGACTGTACTCCTTTTGCTATAAATACATTGCTCCTTAACCACTACCTGAGTTCGTCACTAAGTAACTGGACAAGCAATGTAAACATAACATACGAAACTGTATTACGCGGATTCATCGCGTAGTGAGGCCGCCACTTCTTGCGACGAATTAGTGATGTGCTTGTGCAGATCCACTAACGTAGGCTATCGACAGCAATGTCGATTGACGAATGAAATATTGCTATTATAGTTTAGGGGTTTTTCAACCGATGACATAAAAAAGAAGAGGTTATCAATTCGACGCGTATATTATTATTATTTTTTATGTATGATCACCGATTACTCGGAGACGGCTGAACCGATTTGAAAAATGCTTTTTTTGTTTGAAAGGGTATACTTTGAAATTGGTCCCATTGTCACCAAGTCAGGATCTGATGATGTCCCATCATCAGATCCTGACTTGGTGTAATTTTTTGTTAAAATTTTTTTTATAACATACGGAAACCTCTAAGAAAATATGTTTAACTTTTATTTTACATGAGATGACAGAAATAAAAATACGTTGAAAAGTCAAGTGTACAAAAAAGTAAAAAAAAATAAACAATTTATTTTACGCCCGCAGCATGCGTAAGGAGTTCCGACGTCGCCGTCGCTACAATAGTTTATTTTTCAATCTGTCAACCGTTTTAGCCCGTTTGGAAGATCGATGTAAATAATGTTTTTTTACTTATTTTGATTTTTTTACAGAGTAGTAGAGAAATGCGTAACCAATATTCGTAAAGTAAGTTACTTTAATTTTAGGTTAATAATCGGTGATGTTTTTCGGTTTAGAATTATCGTATGTTATGCCTTATCCTCATGCTGTTTCTTTATTTTTTATGGTTTTTGTATTTTGCTTCCATTGAAGCTTCGAATGCGTTATAATATTCGGCATGGTTCAGATAATATATTTGTGAATTGAGCTTAAAATAAGTCAATATATTCATGCTATTTATTTGTTATGCATGGATGTGTGTTTGTTTTCATATATTTAACAATTTCTCTACTAACTAGGATTTTTCTTATAACAAAAACCTATTATAACGTACTAAACTATTACCTGCGGTTACTCCGCAGGTAATAGTTGCGTAACACACTTACAGTAGGAATCGGTTTCATTATGCTAAATCAACAACACTCACTGCGGTATTTACGTTGTTGAGCAGACCAATATTTCGAACATATGAAGCAATGGATTAGCAATATACGTCAAAATCATTCAGATCTTGATTTATAGTGTGTTACGTAATTATTGCGATGCTTATTATATGGTGACGTTTAGAAGTAGCTTAGGATGTATGTAAATGATAAATAAGTGCTTTTCGTACTTTTCAGCTTCCCAAAAGATGGTAACATAAAAAAGGAATGGATTGATGCCACAGGCATGCCACCTAACTGGTACCCTACAAAAAATAGCACCATATGCTCGGTTCACTTCAACGCAGAAATGTTCTAGTCTCTAAAGAAAAGTCGCAAGCTTTTTGAATGGACAATTCCAAAATTAAGAGTACAACTGATATTTGCAGAAGTGTGTTAAATTTTATTTTATTACTGAAAGCTATTCTCATGATTATTATAGGGTATTCATAAAATCAGTCAATCAATTTTTCAGGATTCTATACAACCTATACGGCTGGTATGTTCCGATCAAGAGCGTAATGTAAGTTAACATCGACTTCTATTTGACCTATCACTATGATAATTAAATATTAAGATTTAAGTCGAAAGCGCCAGGGTAGCCCTTAATACTTAGTAGGTAGTACTTAATAATAATTATGTAATGTTATGTTCTTAATAATATGTTTATTGTTATTGTAATATTTTCTGGACATGCCATTTTTTATTTGGTTCATTTTCAGGTGCCCAAAAAAATTTGTACAATAATAAATGGAAGAATCGATAACTTTCCGATTTAGTCAATCACTAGCGTATATGTAAAATAAATTGCTTTTGCACAGCACAACGATAGCGACCGATGTTTTTGTGTGGGTAAATTCTACGGTGCATGGTAAATACACGCTGTGTTTGACGGAATAAGGTTTATTATTGATTGTATAGTACGTTCTGATTTAAGAAATGCGGGTGTGTGCGCGAGTGCGTATCTATTGATTTTATTAAACTGCATGTGTAGTTGTTGCCCCGCCCAGCGCCTAACTGGAGACACACGGTTCCGATATAATTTCGTCTGTTGACCAAATCTACTTATTTATTTTATCTATGGGTTTTTTAGATGTTATTAAATAACTTTTTTTTTCAACTTTTTAGTTAAAATATTAACTAACAATTTTTTAGTTTTCCCGGTCGTGTCACATTGGCACTCCACCGGATTCAGAAAGTGAAGTCCATATTTTTAAACTTTCTCATTGTATTATTTTGCTAGTATTACACTAAGGATAAACATGATATACTTTTTTGAAATTCTTGTAATAAGCCCTTTAATTTGATACCCATATTGCAGTATTCGAAAAAAAAATATTTTTTTCGCACAGCCGCCATGTTTAATTTTTTGAAATGTCACCTATCTAAGAACACTCGGGCTGCTAAGACAAATCTAACGATACCTCAATTGTGTGAATCCGTTCAGCGGTTCTGGAGATATGAGGTAATAAAGAATATTACATACATACATACATACAAGATACGCGCGAAAAACATAACCCTTCCTTTGCAGTCGGGTAAAAATGTAAATAAGATAGTTTTAAGAAATTTGTAAGGTCTTTTTTGTCAAATAAATATCAAAGTCAAAGTCAATATTTATTAGAAAAATGAGTGTGATCGAGTTAGTTTGGAATCTCAATTTCAATTCAATTCAATTCAATTTTATTTCACACACTTAGGTACTTATTAGGCAATTTTTTTCGATGTTTATTCTCAGGGAGTTAGGAAACGTCAGCCTTATTTTTATCGTATATTTTGATTCCCTGGTCGGGTCAAAAGTGCTATTGAGTTTTTCTCTATGAAATTTTTGGACTTAGATAGGCAATCGCTTCATGTAAAACCTTCATACTTAGTTGCATCCAGTTAGACTAGATAGCATAGCAGGGAAAAGCCGACGATGATATTTTAACAACAAAGTTTAGTTTAGTAACAAAACTTTCTCCTTATTTTGGCCATGTATGCCTCATGTAGGTACCTAAGTTCATATTCCATGAAAATCAAGAGTTCAAAAAACTTCATCTAATTTTGATAAAAATGCGTTTGAAGTTTTTTGAACTCTTGATTTTTTTATGTAATAATGATGTTTATTTTGCAAATAGGTTATAAATAACACTTTTACACGTCATTTTTTTCGTAAATGTAAACTAGATGAGGCCAGTGTTTCCTAACAGACTACTCTGAGAAGAAACACTGAAACAAACTCAGAGGTCAACCTCTCTTTTAATGTCCATACAATCTGTAGTGATCAAATCATATGAGAGCCATGTAGGTTTATACGCCAGATTTGAGCAGGCCCGTCCAAACATTTGTCAAATATCGCGTAGCTCAACTTAGAACCTTAAGGAGCTCGAACTTTTTTTATAAACCTACATAGTTTAGTTTTCTTAGGACCGAAGAGCAGTTCTTTTATTACGTTATGTGGCCACTTCCAGTTCCACCGAGCCATTGTAAAAAACTTTGTTCCCCATAAATCTGCATTAAGTTTTGCGTGGCGGTGTTCGCGAGGAGTTATGGCCCGCCAGTATCGCCAACAGGTGTACACTGCTACTTTTATTATAATACGCAGTTTTTTTGGTGATGTGTACAATGTGGAGGGAATACAAGATAGAAAGAGTAACATGTTACAACAATAAAAAAATGTGTTTTCAATAAAATCTACTTATCCAAATTCACGTCTTCTTCATAGCCTGTCGATGGCAATCAGAACTGGGTTACGAGTTTTTTTTTCTACTAATCTGATCGATCACGCTTGATGGTAAGCGATAGATGAGGTCTTCAATGAAACGAGCAAGCCCAGAAGATGTCTGTTCAGTCTTGCTTTAAAGGCTAGCTGGTTTGGCATCTTCGGAAGCGCCCGTCAGTTCCTGTAATATAGAATTCTTCAATTCCTCATTCAAGTTAAATTTAGTCCGATAAATCCGTGATTCTATCCACCAACTGTATCAGACTGTCTTTAAAAGCTGACTGTTTGGTTTAATTTCTTGCTCTCGTAGTTTCAGATACAAGTTATTTCATTTTAAAAGTTATGTACGCACTTATATCTTGCTAAATTTAGAGTTCAGTCCAGCATTGAAAAAAATACTAAACTATTAAACATTTGCGGGAATATTCTAACGAAATACCGCGGCTGGAATTGAAGGGCAGCTGAAGGAACAGCGAGGGTTTTTAGTCAATAGAAGTCTGACACTCCCTTCCGCTCCACCCAGAGCGGGAGAAGTCAATCGATGATTTTCACACCCAGAAACAAATGATTAGACATAATCAGTCTACAACGTTTCCACTGTTGGGACACAGGCCTCGTCTTAATGAGAAGAAATAAGCCATAAAAGGTTTGTGGAAGTGGCTGAGGATGACTGGAATTTTCGGTCCTAGGATCCTTCACGAATATTTTCATTCGCCGTTAGAACAGTTAAGATAATGAAAATTACGCAAGGTGAAGCCTGCCATAGTTTTGAACCCGTGACTTATTTTGTTTGTCGTGCCAATATAACCACTGGGCCACCACTGTTCACAAAACACATACAATTATTCTAAATTATTTTAAACATAAGCTGTCATTTATCTTCATTTAATATAATAAAATTGTAGCAATAATATCAGCCTCAATATGAAACCATTGCACAAAGTAATCTTATTAAGTGAATGCAGTAATACGCCCTCTCCCTACATTGAAATATCTATGTTTTAGGGTGCGTTTGCATTGGATCAGTAGTTTAGTAGATATTATTACTAGGCTAATGGGAAATTTTGTATTCCTTAGGATAATTATGATGCTCATAGTAGTATATCCTCAGTCCAATATGTCTGAAATTGTAAAAAGAGAGATTAAGTCATAAGCCATTTATTTCGGAACAATATACATTGTGTAGAAATTTTGTAAAATAAAACAATACCATGCAAATAAAACAAACAAAAAAACACTTGTCAAAGAAAGTAACAAATTCAAAACGATAAAAGCCCACATTCAATTTACAATAAGTAGGTAATCGTATTCGTATTTACAATAAAATAATCAGATTAGTCTAAAAAGATGAAGAATAATACGATACAATTAAATTAAATAAAAATTGTGTAAAACAGATTAATAATGTGTCATCTTATTGTCTGTGAATGATCCATAATAAAACTAGAATGTCAAATATAAATCTAATCAATTACATTAAATTCTTCCACCAATATAAAGCCACATTACCAGCAAGTAAGTTAGGCTACTTTCCATTCCGCTGAAAAAACACATATTCACGCGAACGAAGCCGCAGCCAGATGATAGTCTTATGATAAAAAAAAAAGCAAACGTGGAAATCCAAGTAACCTAACATAAATAAGATCTAACCTAATGTTGCAGGCAGGTGCAAGGCACGTTACTAATAACTTACAATGCATTCGCTTATGGCGTAACTCTATATGTATTAGTTTTCAAATCAAGGCATGTCCTATGACTGATGCAATAAATGCACTCAACATTACGCTTGACTAATACGAAAGTGAGTTCATACCTGGGCATGCACATATTATTGTGGATATTAATCATCCTTGGGTCATCGAAAACATCGCCAGCATGTTCAAAATTTATATGTCGACAAAAGACATGCACCATTGGATTGCGGCCCATTCCCTTTCATAGAGAAATGCCTGTGTCCTTGCAGTGCGAATATTACAGGCTGATTATGTGAGCACCAATTACACCGCTGGTGGTGGCAAGCTAAGCCAGTGTGCCAGTGTAGCGAAGGGCTTAGCTTAAAGCGCAATGGACAAAATAATCATGGATTATTGAAAATAAAAATAGGGTTATGTCGGCCATGTAAAACACAAAATACGGTTTAGGTAGAGGTTGAGTGATTCCAGTCGGAGGCTGCGTCGTATTTAAGTACTCCCGCAACCCTAGCGCAAGAGTTCTGGGGAAAACGGGGTGGTTTTAGTCAGTTAGAGAGATCGGTTCGCCGGCGCGGCCCCGGGACGGTAGACATCCATGAGGATTTCTGCCGCGATAAAAAAAGTGATTGAGCAATTGGCTGCTACTCTGTGAGTGGGTGTCTCAGGTTCAATTTCCACACGGAACTAATGTTCATATGGCCTACATAATTATAGTTTTGATATTATAATAATGGAATATTTGTGCATGTGAGTTTAAAAGTTTGCAAACGCAAACACGTTACAGGAGAGATTCCTATTTGACGTTCCACCAAAGAAAAAAAAACGCCAGTGCTTACCTGCACTAGACAGTCAACTCGACAGTATACTCAACCGACGTAAACGCACCATCAAATGCGTGTGGGGTTTGCTCACCGCGTATCTACCCAAAATTTTATAAACCCATGATTTGTGGCCGCACCCCATTGGGGGAGCATTTTATAATGTGTTATGCCTAGCTGCTTGTGATTATTGTGTTATTTGCATGTTTGGTTTTTGCTGGAGAACAGCAAAGTTTGGAATTCAAATAACATGATATGTATCAGTTTTTAGGGTACCGTACCCAAAGGGTAAAAACTAAGACTTCGCTGTCTGTGCGTCCGTTTGTCTCCAAGCTGTATCTCAAGATCCGCGATAGCTAGACACTTGAAATTTTCACAAATTATGTATTTCTGTTGCCGCTATAACAACAAATACTTAAAACAAAACAAAATAAATATTTAAGGGGGGCTCCCATACAACAGACGTGATTTTTGCCGTTTTTATAGAAAATGGTACGGAACCCTTCGTGCGCGAGTCCGACTCGTACTTGGCCGGTTTTTTAAATTTTTTAAATATCATTTGCTAAGCCATTTCCATAGGCTTTTATAAGGAGCTACCTGACATTTGCAATCCAGTAACTGAGTAACACGATACCCATAGACACGATAGCAGTGCCAGATTTTCTGTCTAAGTCAGAAAACAGAAAGGAACGTAAAACGACCAAAATTGATTAAAGTAAATGCTATATAATTAATACCGATAAATATCATTTACAAACTCCTTTTAATCAGAAAAAGTAATAAATATAGGAATTTCTCCTTTGCTAAGCTTAAGTTTAAAACTAGAAAGCTATAAAAATGTCTGAAGTTAAATGACCCACGCTGCACACCTGTTGTCGTACAAACTTGGTCGTTGAGTTCACCATCTATTCGTTGGATTTTTTTCGGATTGTCCGGCTTTTTGGGCCAATTGTGTGAACTTATCCTGTACTTAGCTAAAGGGGATTCAAATTTCCGGAATTGGGAAAATGTTCTTACGCAATACTTACAGCGGTTTTAGAACGGAAGGGCAACTACGGAACAGCGTGGGTTACAACTCTGCTAGTGTTGTTGCAATGAAAGTTATTTTCAACCGACGACAAAAAAAGGAGGAGGTTATCAATTCGACGCGTATATATATATATATATTTTTTAATGTATGATCATCGAGTACTCGAAGACGGCTGAACCGATTAGGAAAATTCTTTTTTTGTTTGATAGGGTATACTTTGAAATTGGTACCATGTGTCACCAAGTCAGGATATGATGATGGGATCCTGGAGAAATCGAGGGAACTCTTCAAATATTATAAGCACACCTATGTCGTTTTGGGTATTTCTTATAGTAACTTGTGCAGTTGCTCTCAAAAAGTACCATTTGGGGAAGTGGAACTGATGATGAAGACCACAGATGGCCGCCGAAACTACTCAATAATAAGTATTTCGTGGATTGCGATTCGATTACTTGAATATGGATATTAAGCACTTTATGCTCGTCACAATGCATATGGTGATGTATAGCTGATGGTGAAGTACCAGGAGAACTCCTCAAAAATTAACGGCCCAGCATTGGGAAAATAAATATTTTATAAAATGTTATAAGTAGTTGACATTTAGGCTCTTGTAACTAGGTAAATTAAAAATCAACCAAATAAAAAGAAAGAAATAAAAACTTTTTACCAAAAAATTAAACCGACTCCCAAAAAACACTGCAAAGTGAAAAATAACTTTAATTTCGGAAGTCGGTGCCAAAAACGAAAATACAAACTAAAGACACCGACTACCGAAATTAAAGTTATTTTTCACTTTGCAGTGTTTTTTGGGAGTCGGTTTAACTTTTTGGTAAAAAGTTTTTATTTAAACCCGTATACATACTAATCCATTCCTTTGTTCCCATGTTAAATGGTGACCCTACTACTGTAAAGCCAACTTGGTACAACTTCTTGTTAAAGCCATTCTTGAGAAACTTGTGTCTAGATTCTTTTGTTTTTATTAGATTTGATTGTAGATAGACTTGTTAGCTTCAGACTTTGTTGTAGAAAGTAGTCGGAAGGAAAATATTCTGTAATTCTTTTTTTAAACACTGTTAACTTAGAAGATATAAATGCGAATGAGAGTTTATATCATTTTGTTTCCTTCGCTCTCACGCCTGAATCGCTGAACAGATTTTGATGAGTTGTCATTCAGAGATGGGATTTTAAAGACGGTTATACTTTTTGCAATGGATTCTATTAACGCGAGTAAAGCGAGATTCGGCTGTTTCGGGAGGTACCTGTTTCGGATTCACCGGAAGAATACGCCTGGGAGTAGTCATTTAATCTAGCGCCCGGCAGTTGTTAAACCATAGTACGAGGCGAGGGGAAATGGGATACAGTTACCTCTTTCTACGAGGTAGACATGCTAGCGAAGAAGGAAGATAAACGCATGAGAGAGAAACAACTCTCTTCATCACGCCCCAGCTGTGGTCCTGTAGACAGCGAACCATCCCTGGCTCACCGTTCATAAAGCACCAAACTCTGGTCGACGGCACGGCGCGGCGTGTTGTGTTCCAAGCCAGTGTCGGTTTTTAGTTAATAGAAGTCTGACCCTTCAACTCCCAGAGTGGAAGGCGTCTTTTTATCATTTATTTGTCTGGACATAGTACATTGTAAGGTCTTAAAATTATTGTTTAATAGCTTCTTCACATTCTGCCATATGTGGCGTGCAATATTGGTATTTACAATCATGAATATTCATTACATGAGTCACCTATGAATTTTCATGATTTTCCCAATGAAAATAAAAAAAGCCAGAAACCTCATTTTTGATGTACACAAATGCAAAAAAGTTACGCTCAAAAAAGTTCCCTGAACATAATTAATCAAAACACGACACCTCTAAATCCAAAAAAGACAGCGAAAGACAAAATTCAAAAACTCAATTATGTCATCATCAACCCGCTAAACTCATCGTGTTTCAAATTAAACTTGGTAGCATCATAAAAATCCACATAATCCCTTAAAAATGACATGACGTGAATAAATCCGTACATCACAACTTTTATAATTAATTCGGGCAAAGGTACCTTAGTAAGATGCCAACAACTAATTACTGCGTGTAAATGAACGCGTCAAAGTTTTGATTAATAACTTGCATTATTCAAACTTGTTGGGAGTTGTTCTGATGAAAATGCGGACGCAAGTCATAGGTAGGTGTTGCTGATAATGTGTTGCGGAATTAATCATTTTGGTATAAGTTTTGACATGGGTTTTAATGCTTGAGTTAGTAGGTAATAGGTAAATTGTGTGGTAATTTTTAGGGTTCCGTACCCCTAGCAAAAAAAGGAACCCTTTTCGGATCACTTTGTTGTCCACCTGTCCGTCCGTCTATCTCAATTTTGTTCAGGAATACGTAAAGTGTACCATCATTTATGATGATAATTATCTCTACCTCTCTCTGTGATGATCTCATCCTCTCTCTGTGATGATCTCCACCTCTCTCTGTGATGATCTCTACCTCTCTCTGTGACGATCCCTAACTCTCTTTGTGATGATCTCTACCTCTCTCTGCGATGATCTCTACCTCTCTCTGTGATGATCTCTACCTCTCTCTGTGATGATCTCTACCTCTCTCTGTGATGATCTCTATGTGTAGTCGCTTAGCCTTTTCCCAACAATGCTGAGGTTAGCTTCTAGTCTAACCAGAAGCAGCTGAGTTATAGTGTTTTATCTCAGGAACACGTACATAGAAATTAATATTTTAGTTTCTATAAATTAAAAAAAAACATTTTTTTAATTTTCACGATAAAAGATATGACCATGTTTACATATGGTACATATTTTCGATTCCACAAGGGAATCATAACCTATAGGATACTTCCTGTTGACATCGAAACATGAAATTAGGCAAAAAACTTTACAACACACATTTAAGGTAAAAATCTGGAAACTCGGAATATACACTACTAATTTTTAATTAGTACAAATACTTAAAGGGCTTATTAGAAAAGGTCTTGTTATTATATATGTAAAGTCTCACTATATAATATTGATAAATAGCAAAGTTATTAGCGTTTGTTTATATCCCAAAATGTCACTCAATTTACGGACATATTGTACAGGCCATTCATGTATTCATTAATCGTGATGTCGCGGTCACGCGGTCTCGCTCAAACTTGCCCCGCCTCCAACAGCTGTTATCGTAATTGTAGGTAGCTTAGACGCATCTTTAAGCTTTACGAATTAAAAAAAATAAAATAAAAGGTTCACGAAAAATAATAGGCACTTATTAAATTCAAACTTTACCTACATACTTTAATTGGGCCATTTGCTTGTGTTGTTCAGTATCCACCTGCAGAACTCCATCCTTGGTTCATTATCCACAGTAGTCAATTCTTGACCCTTTCTTTAGTGGTATGGGTGAAATCCAGACGAACTAATGATCGTCTATGCACAGTACTGGCTGATATTAAAATGACGAGCTGCGTCATTCGTACTTCGCCGGGGATCTTCAAAGTAGTCCACTACATCGTCGTAAAGGTTTTGGGCCGGTCTTCCATGTCCTTGGCGATGGGCCGTTGCGCGGAATGATCAATGGTCGAGTAAACGTTGGTAAACATTTACCACAGTCCGAACCTTTGGCTAGCGAGCATTTGGGTACTCTTCCCTGTACATACGAACAGCGGCCACCAGACCAAAAGTACACACGCAACATAGCCACGTACTCCCGAGATGAAAACTGGTAAGCCATCGCGACAGTAAAAACGTAACAACTTATGTTTAAAAAGCACGCGCACACTTCCGCTAACAAATTGGCACTGTTTGTTCGTTCACTCGTTGTAAAAAGGACCGCTGGCCAGAGGGGGCGTGGCTTGAGCTTAGACGCGAGTTTGCCGGGATTTATGAATGACGATCTAACTGGACTAGCACTGCGCGTAGTATTTTCTAGTAGCAATTGTTATGAATGATTGATTCAATTATGAGTTTACCAGTTATGACAAATTTTCGTAGACAATTTTGGGGTTTCGTTTTTTTTACTTTTGACTACATAAATATGATCAGTAAAGGGTACGGATAGAGCCCCATTTTTTTTTGTACTAATTAAAAATTAGTAGTGTATAGTTAGTTAGTAGCTCTACGGATCCAGATCGCACTTGGTTTTTGGATTTTTTTTAAATTCTTCATGATTTTTAGTCAGTTTTGCTGTTTTACGAAGCTCTCCTCTCCAAGCTAAGTTAAAAACATCGACTTAATAATCATCATAGAAATCTCCTGTATAATCCTACCACCACGTTGAGTTCAACAAAGTAAGACCGACGATCACTAAATAAATAATTAAACACGTTTACCCCCACCCAGCATCCGAAATATGCACTTAATATTAAGTTGCATGCTAACAGCATAAGATGCGTCAAGTTAAGTGTAAGTTAAACCGAGCAATTTATCAGGCGACAGGTGTTACCGGCTAATGTAGCGCTCAACTTAGCCCAACTTGTAGCGATGAGCCGAAAACTTAGCTTCGGGAAACTTCGGGTAAGTTCGGTTAAGTTCGGCAATGAACGCAGTGATGGAATGCAATTTCGTAGTACAAGGTTTCTTCATGTATGATGATTTTCATAAGATATGTAAGATTGGAAAATAACGAATACCTATTGTTAGTAGAATTATCTACTGCACTGCTTAGCAGTTTGAGTACTGCATGCGACCTACTGAAATGACCTTACCTTGGTATTGTTCGTCAAAGTTTTTTTTGTACATTGAGTTCGATAGCTAGCCTGTACCGATGGCGCATTAACGTATGTCCATTGTTTGTCATTATCATCATAATCAGCCCATAACATTTCCACTACCGGGACACAGGCCTCCTTTTTTATATCTTTATATTTTATTTAGGGTTTTCAATAAGGATATGTCAACCCCATCATACCTTATAACAAAATGAATCCGCTAAGTAATATAATAAGCAATGTAATTCTAAAATACTAGGCTCCTCACTGCTGAACGATTAATTAAAGTCTTTAATAAAAGTTTTTAAAGTCCTTCCAAAGGTTGTTTGGAAGATATCGCTTTCAGCGATAAGACCGCCATTGTAACCATAGAATAAGCAATATTGTTAAATAGGTGTGTAAATTTTAGTTTACAATAAAGCATATTCTATTTATCTATCTATGTACATAATCCTTTTGCTTCCTTCGATTTAGGGTTATCTAAAATGCTTTGAACTAGTCCGAAATTCAGTATGTTTAACTTAAACTCGTTCAGAAGCGAGACGCGTTCATCTTTATTCCGGACACATTCCATCAGCAAATGAGGCCTCATTTTATGAATGGAAATATGCCGCAACGTAATCCACCACGCGACCTTAAGGCGGGTTGGTGGAAGTCGGATTTCGTCTGATGTTTCGGTCGTAGGATAGGCCGGTTCCGTCACGATGTTTTCCTACAACTCAAACTCAAAATATTTCATTTCACATGAGCCTACATGGGCACTTATACAACGTGTAATGGAAACCCCATATCTATCCAAAAGGGCTGAAGACAATATCTGGTATGGAGTCTCTATGCACAGCTAAAAATAAGTGATCAAAGAATTGATACCAATCATAACAAACGTGTCACAGCACTACAAGAGTCAATAACTTTCACGTCACTTGCAAATAACACGATAACACGTTCGTTCTCCTTAATTTGAAAATTTCGGTCTCTGGTATCAATGTATTGAAATTTCTAATAAGTTCCACACGTGTAGACATAGGATTACAAAACCCTGGCCATATCGTTTGTTATCATCCAAAGAAGCCGTGCACTTGGTATGTATATACCCTTTAAATTACACGTTGTATAAATAACGCCAGAAGCCGGTGCACCGTTTTTAGAGTAGTGGATGATATTCCACAAAGTGACGAAAAAGTGTGTTTCATCTTCGACCATCAGGTAAGATAGTGGTCAAACGCGAGCCTATCATGAGTAAAAAACTGACTTTTATTTAATTCCGCAATGGACATATTGGATTTTTAGGGTTCCGTAGCCGAATGGAAAAAAACGGAACCCTTATAGTTTTGTCATGTCTGTCTGCCTGTTTGTCTGTCCGTCCGTTATTCCGAAACTATTAGGACTACACATCTGAAACTTGGTAGGTAGATGTATTCTATAAACCGCTTACCGATTTAAAGAAAAACATATTTAAAATTAAGGGGGGCTCTCCATACATGGAACTGAAACTGAAAATATTTATTTTTTCATGAAACCTATGCGTGTGTGGTATCTATAGATAGGCAAAAATGAGATTGAGGTTTCTAAAACAACTTTTTCATAAAGTCAATCGTTTAAAAGATATACGCTTTCAAAGTGGTAAAATGTGAGTGAAAAAACTAAAATAAATATATGCTGTAGATCTTATTGTAAACTTTCAACGAAAATTAGTTTGAATCAGATAGAGTCAGTGGTTTTTGAGATATAGCACATTTTCTAAAACCGCAAATATAACTTTGTATTTCATACAAACACTATGAAAAACAAAGTTATTTCGCGTAGTTACTAAGGAACCCTTCATCTTCTGACTCGGACTTGGCCAATTTTTTTATATTTCTTAAAAAAATATATATACTGTTGCTAACAATGTATTTGTTCTTCAAAAAGGAAGAGAGCGATAACCTCCACACAAGTATTTATATCACTTATTGGTGCTGCCCCAATTCGTGTATGCTTACAATGTTCTAAATAAATAAACATTTTTGTATTTTGTATCTATGCATTTTTCAACATGGCTAATTGCCATGCCCAATTACAGTTAAATATGTTATGTCTGGTGACTGCGGAATGCTATTATTTCGGTAATATCGTGCAATTTAACACGTCTGCAACACTAATCACCCTAGACATGTTTTAAAACACACGTCTATCAGTCTATCTGTTTGTGCGCTTTTGACTCGGAAACTGCTTATCAAATTTGCTACATTTTTGTCTGCTTTTGTTTTGCTATCCATGGGAACATGGGCTAGTATGTTTGTAGGTTCGTTATTAAATCAAGTTGAATGGTCTTTGATGATACTTGAATTCCATTTTGTTCCAATTACATTTTTTGATGAGATAATGGTAGCCGTCATCAGTGGCTTTTTTCTTGTGCAGCGATGCCTTCAATTTTAATTTCGTAAAAATGCACTATTACAACACAAAATGTTTTTAACAAAGAAGTATGCTATGTAAAACTAGCGCTGGGTGTCTTTCGGTCGGGCATGCTCAACAAATTTTTATTGTAATCTAGATGTTGTAACTTTCTATAAGTAGTAGATGTTGTGTGTCGGTACTCAAATAAATGTTTCTATTACATTCTATGATGTAGACTCATCGGTAAGCTAGTTATTATTCTCATGTAAACATTTTATATCGTAACAAATTAAAACTAGAACTAGTCAGCCTACACGAGATGTATCAGTTATTCGACTATAATTAGTTTTATTTCGAAAATCACAATAGGTAATATGTTATTTTTCCGGTTTGGTTCCTCAAATGGAAAAAAATGGAAACCTTATAGGATCACTTTGTTGTTGGTCTGTCTGTCTATCTGTCAAGACTACTTAAGACCAAAATAGAAAGAAAGAAATTTAAAAATGAAGCTACTAAGCCAAGAATGAATAGGTTACTTCTAGGTAAGCGTGCTTCATCTTCGACCACATCATCGCTTACCATCAGGTGACGCGGTGGTCAACGCGAGTCGTTTATAACCAATAAAAAAAATACTAGTTCAAGTCAAAGTTCAAGAGAGGGCTTGATATAATGCATATTCCAAAACTGTTTTAAAATTCACATTTAAGAATGTGAATTTTAAAACAGTTTTGGTCTTTTTTATATTCTTCGTTAAGACGAAGAATATAAAAAAGTACCGTCCCCACCGGTACGGAACCCTCGGTAGGCGAGTCTGGCTCGCACTTGTTCGATTTTTCTTAAACATTGTATCTCTTTTTGCATCAATTTCCTTAACAGAAGAAAAACTTTTACAATACAACATGCAAGAAAACAAATCCATAGACTTTGCTAAGTAATAAACCCGCCTTTATACCTGGCTGGACATTGGACGATCCAATATCCGTGATAACTGATTTAGTTTAATAACGAGTTCTGTTTGTAATTTGTATGTGTTTAGTAGATCTCGGCATGATTGGGTTCACTGGGCCGTGAGGGCACGAGTAGCGAAGGGTGCACGATATGGCGCTTAATCAAGCATAAATAAGTGTTTTCGGAATTAAGTTGTTCGAGAAAAAATATGTTTATCGACTTGCGATAATTATTTGATCCGTCAGCCTTTAAAGCACCCGGGTCGACAGTGCGTCGGGTTCTATGCGCTCGTCAAAGAGCCGTCAGTGGTAGTGACGGGGCTCGATAGGAGCATTGCCTGTATTGGTTGCAGGAAATAGCCTAACGAGCTACCACGGCCACGGATCATAAGGTCAACTGATGGAAGAGGGTGGGTACTCAGTATTAGTCTGATGCTCTCTGCCACTCACACCAGAAGAGGAGTCATTTGATTTTGAATGATTTTACCGATCGCAAAAAAGCCAAAAAGGTCTTGAAACAGGAGGCTTAGTTTGAGTTAGCAATACTATAATCGTTTTGGAAAACTATCACTTTGTCTTTTTCACAAATATCTACAAGTTTGGTGCATGTGAATGAAACAAAGCGATAGTTTTTGCAAACGACAAAAGTATTTCAAACTCATACTAAGCCCACAGGCATCTTCTAGGCTCGCTTGTTGAATTGTAGACCTTATCTATATATCGTTAACCATTCGGCGTGATGGTCACCCAAGCTCTCAGTTTACTTCTCTGGTTAAAGACAGCATTTAATATTTTCTCCGGAACATGACGAAAACATTTGTGGAGATCGTTCACTGACAAAACTGAAGCATGCAGACCTACTATTTGACTATGCACCTGAATATTGCAGATTCAGTCGCGAATTCAAACTATTTAGTTCTGGGTCTTTTGTTTTGCCATTTTAAGTCCTATTTACTAAACAAACAAGCTGGTTGGATAGTATTAAATTGAGGGGCTTGCGGCTAAATGCACAACAAATGCACATAGCCGTACCCATCGATCTTTAAGGTTAAACAACACTCGACGAGGGCAGTTCGACCTTAACATGTCGAGATACATCCGTGCCTGAGAAACGACGCTCCGGGCGTCGGGAGTCACAGGGTGACTCCCAGCCACCGTAGGCGCGGGCCTGCGGGCTGCGAGCAATGGGTAGCTCGCCGCCCGACTGAAACCAGCCCCGTGTAGACGGCGCCGAGTGTTCCACGCGCGCCTAAACAGTGTCAGCAAAATTGTCGGGGCCCACAAGAGGGCCGTTGCCTACCGGGGTTGAGGAATTATTCGAATGAGTTACCGTGGCCTCGGTACACGAAGGGCAGATCGGGAGGTAGTTATTGGATGATTTCTCATCCTTAAAAAAAAACTCACTGGTATCCTCCGTCATAGGTACTGGTTTGACAGTCGTTATAGGTAGACAGAAGCCATGAAATCTGACACCTGTCTTGCCAAAAAGTAAAGTTTTACCCAGGTACTGAGTTGTGGAGGTCAGTCCATTGAGGAAAAACACTAGTACTCAGCTGCATCGAGTTAGACTAAAAGTTCACCCTGAGAAAAGGCTAAGCGGATGTGCACTGAAAATAATACTGAAGTATACAAGGTGTAACAGATTAAGCGTACACCCCAATTAGAATATTAAATTACACGTCTAAAACAACATCCGTAACTAAATAAATTGAAAACAAACCTAGACTTTTTTTATAAAATATTTATTCTTACTAAATGCAAAACGTATGTGCGTCATACAATATCCCAATATCCTTACGCAGACGCATACACTCATCGAATGTTAGCGGCCGATACGCACACGAGCGCATTTCCTTGAATTAAGGATTGTATTAATTTGTCATGATACTGTGTCTCCATTTTCAACCGACGACAAAAAGAGGAGGTTATCAATTCGACGCGTATATTTTTTTTTTTTTTTTTTTTTTTTTTAATGTATGATCATCGATTACTCGAAGACGGCTGAACCGATTTGGAAAATTCTTTTTTTGATTGAAAGGGTATACTTCGATATTGGTCCCATTTTCGTAAACGTCAGGATCTGATGATGGGATCCTGGAGAAATCGAGGGAACTCTTCAAATATTATAGGCACACCTATGTCGTTTTGGGTATTTATTATAGTAACTTGTGCAGTTGCTCTCAAAAAGTACCATTTGAGGAAGTGGAACTGATGATGAAGACCACAGATGGCCGCCGAAACTACTCAATAATAAGTATTGAGTGGATTGCGATTCGATTACTTGAATATGGATGTTACGCACTTTATGCTCGTCACAATGCATATGGTGATGTAGAGCTGATGGTGAAGTACCAGGAGAACTCCTCAACAATTAACGGCCCAGCATTGGGAAAAGCAATATTTTGTAAAAGGTTATAAGTAGTTGATAATTAGGCTCTTGTAACTAGGTAAATTAAAAATAGACCAACTAAAAAGAGTGAAATAAAAACTTTTTACCAAAAAATTAAACCGACTCCCAAAAAACACTGCAAAGTAAAAAATAACTTTAATTTCGGAAGTCGGTGCCAAAAACGAAAATACAAAACTAAAGACACCGACTACCGAAATTAAAGTTATTTTTTACTTTGCAGTGTTTTTTGGGAGTCGGTTTAATTTTTTTAAATAAAAGATTTTTCCGTCAAAATTTTACACCTATTTTTTATGACGGAAATCGATTCAGAAGCCGATTCTGAACCAACTACTTTGTGAATGTTACACGTTGTATAGACCTAATATTTGAATTTTATGCACCTAATCACCCAAGGCATTTTTTCAAGCCATGAAAGATCCAGTTATCGAACCGATAACCTAGTCGAAGAGCATATTGAGCTATGTAAGGTGACACAAGCGCAATCTACGAATCAAGTCTTCAAAAAAAAAAGAATAAGCCCCTTTTTAATAACGTCGTATCGCGGCAGTCCGACAAACCATAATTATGGGCATAACAAATCACACCCCACCTCCTATCAAGGTCAAAAGGTGCCAAAGGGTCATCAGCTAATGGCATTGTTCACTAAAACACGTGTGTTGGAAACTAGTAGCAACATACGACGGCACAAGACGGCTGTGTTTGTGTGAGACCAGCGGACCGTGAATACTGGGGATACACCGGGAGAAAAACGAGCTGAAAGTCTATTATTGGTAATAAATAAATAATATTTTTTTAATCACAAAAAGTTACAATATTAACACAAATATACGGAATGGAATCAGGTGTTACTTTGAGGAAATCCAAACTAAACTAATACTTCAGGAAAATATCTAGTGTTAATCGTCAAATATCTAGTATTTTTGGCGGATTAAATATTTTTAGATAGATAGATATCTTTTTTTTCGAAGTTTATTATGTTACCAGAAATTTATAAACTCAAAGGTTACACTCACAATTAAGTTAACAAAAACTGATACTTTTTGCAAACCTTACTAAGTTAATAAGCAAAATAACTTATAGGTTGATGGTACATGCTCAAACAATTATATTTGAGACATTAATAAATAGCAGGAGAACAAGTTAACTAAGGAAAGTTAGTATAAACCTTACAAACAAGCAAATGAAATCAATCATATTTGTTTTTTAAATAGTTTAAAATAACACTTTTGCACGTTGTTAAATTTGATGAGAATGATGTTGGTCTCTAGCTACTGGCGGTGGTCGGTACTCCGAGAATACACTTCGAAATCAACTTATAGATCAACATCTATAAAGTCCTTACAATTCGTATTAGTCAAGTCATAATAATTGTGTTAATGACTGAAGTGAGAAGTAATTAAGCTTGGTAGTAGCATTTATCAGCATTAATTAAGTTTCTTACTAAAACTGAGTGGACTAATTCCTGAACGGGACGTAAATGTCTCAATCATCTGTAAATCTCCGTACCTGCTTCTATTCTGGATTATTTAAAAGCTTACCAGGGCAGGATTATATACAGCTGGAAAATTCAAATTTTCTATTATATTCAACCACGATACTCTATTTAAAAATATTTATGACGTATTTTTATAAAGCATTTTAAAATTTACTTCCAAAAGGAGAACTATATTTACATTTATTTGTTTGTTACGCGGTAAATCGAGCAATTCTGTACTGATTTTCAAAATTTTTATTTTATTCTAAAGCCTTTACTAACTAACACAAAGTCAGAATCTGATGAGACGGTTCCAAATAAAATTAATAGGTTTGATAGGCTATGTATGTACAGGTATGTGTATATTTCTGCTCCCGTCATAACCAAGCTTATTTTTCGCTTTTTAGTGAAGTCCTGTTTTTTTTTTTGTACTTAGCAAGTTTTCCGTAGCATGGCGTTAGATTTGAATACCACGGCAACTCTTAAAATATTGCACCCATTGCGCCCTCAACTTGCCCGTTCTCGATGGAGTGTATCGAGTTGGCGACACAAACAGTTTAAAAGTGTCGGCAACACGCGAGTGGGGCTGGCAGCTAATATTGTGCGGTATCGGGCTCCGGGCTCCAGACTACAGGCTACAGGCAATAGCCAGCGACCGGCCGCAGATTGTGAAGCTATTCATTGCAATCTGCAATTTATCATAACTCGATGTTTTGCACATTTTTTGTTGCGTCGATTCAATTTTTTTTTTCCTATAGTGGTAGCGGAACTGTTGTGTCTCTGTAGGTACTGGTATGACGTACGACTTGTAATACGTAGGTTCGAATTCGAACGCAGTCCTATTACTTTGTTTAATTAATATCATCACCACTTGTCTCAAGACCGTGAAGGAAAATATTCGGCATGTCTGAAAACCAAAACACCGAAGATATGTTACAGCCACCAGCATTGGACCCACGTGGTAAATTAGGACCCATTCATGCCTGTTTCCCAGCTGTTGGATAACGACAGCGTCAGTAAAGCCGAATCACATGGAAGCATTCTGAACACAATCAATTTGATGAAAAATATCAAACAATCGTGGTCTGCTCAAACTGTATACTAGAAACTTTCCAATCATGAACTCATTAAAATTCGAAAAACTTGATTTAGTTATCCTGAACACTGACCTAACAAAAATCAAAAAACAAATGATATTTGAAGACCTAACCAACTCAAACACTACATGTATTGCACGGAGTCCATCATATGCAATCATTTATGTAATCGGTTGTTAAATTATGTATTTTATTCGTATGGGTCAAGGTTGCCTAAAATAAATTGATTATTATTATTCCGTCACGTTACATCAAAGCCTTGACAACCGCGAATTGATTCTAGTATTTTCCTTCATAATATATGTACTACAACCGAGTTAATTAGGCAAGTCAATAATCTTGCTCCTTTGAAACTAATTCCATTTTTTTGCTCCGCTATCATTGACACTCCCTAAATTATGATTATAAACGTAGGGCGAAGAGGGCTATGAAATATGCGGAATTAACAAGTTAGTTTTTGAATTTAAGTGTGACTTTTTAAGAACAAAATTGGGAGAAATTAAGAACATCATCAAATGACTCCGCTCCGTCAGTTCTCTCTCAAATGACTGTTGTTTTTTGGGTTCCGTAACCTATAAGGAACAAAACGAAACCCTTATAGGAACGCGTGGAGTCATCAAGCTGAATTTAAAACCTTTGGATTAATTTGGCACAAATACATACCTACGTATGCAATACCAAGAAAAAGTTCCTAAACTTTTATTATATTTATCTTAGATGACTGCTCTCACTGTTTTAAGGGCCCTACTGTGAGGTATAATATCTCTCGAGCATTAATATCGTCTCGATCGGATCGTGCTTATGTGCTTACGTTATTACCGTGCTCAGTGGCCGTGCTCGTAAGTAAGACACTTCAACCGTGAACTTACTTCATAACTTGTTCTTATTAGGTACTATTTTTTTAGTATTCTTGTAGAATGGGGGAGAGGTCATTGGCGGTTCAGTAACGTTTTAATATGATAATGACCTCACAGGTAATTGAACTTTTTAACTGAATAGGAGATTTATATTAGTTTTAATTGAAACATATGTGGTGTTCCTTTTAGCATTAAAAGTTGCACTTGAGTAAATTATTCAACACTTGTTAATTAGCATAGTCCTGAAACCCCGTTATTGGATTTAGAGATATAATTGTCATCACCGCACTCACGTTTCAGCCTTTAAAGCAAGGTTGAACAGGCATCTTCTGAGCTCGCTCGTCACATCGTAGACCTCATCTATCGCTTACCATCAGGCGAGATCGAGATCAAGAGTGAGGTCATACAGAAAAAACACAGACGGTGTATACGGACTCAAAATGATATAACTTTACTGGACCTACATCAAACTATTCATTGAAAGTCAGGTGAACATTCACAACTCATGTTAATTAGTAATAAGCTGTTGAGTTACCAAATAAATAAATTACTTTTTCAGTGTAGTGTCGTATTTGAGTGATGCAAGACGTCTTGACCAGGATTTTAAATAGGAAACGCCTGAGGTCTTACGGAATATTCTATCTATCTTATGATAGTGCAATAAATTTAAGGCCTACACACACATTGTGAACCAAACAGAGCTATCTAAGGTTGCTCTGAGAAGTAATTATTTTTAAAAGCTTCATGCAACACACAGCTACAATGGTAGACTTAATGCTTTGTGTATTCTCAAACACTTGGGTGACCCAAGAATGGTGGGGAGATAACATGGCAGGTGCATAAAATGTTAAAGATCTAATATAAATTAAATAACTATTATTATATATTATTACAGTAAAGTTTTGTTACATATTTTTTGTAAAAACACGGTGTATTGTGGGAATCATTTTGTTGCAAATAAATTATTGTTTTGTATTTCATTAAAGAAAAATATAATTTTCTTTTATTTTAATTTCATGAGACTATGGTAAAGACAAACAAAAAAGCGTCTTGTCAAAGTCCTGTCACCGTTGTGAAAACAATTTTTAAAATAAATACCTTAATATAATATAAACAATACAATAATTTGAAAAAATCTTCTCTGATAACAAACTTAAAACAGATCAAAATAAACCCGCAACTTTTCTACCAAATCCAACTTTTTACACTTATTCAAGCATAAAAATTCTAAACGACTTGCATCAAAACATCGTCAAGAAAACTCTATTACGGAGTACATCATTTTCAAACTAATTTCAAGTTTGCTTCACTCCTGAATAATACCGGGCAAAGTTGGCAATGGGTGGGGCAAAGTTGGTGAGGGGTGGGGCAAAGTAAAAGTAAAACTGGGTAAAATTACGCGTCTGTAAATATGTCATTCTGAAATGAAGTTTACACGTTATTAGGTACAGCTTGTTTACTTTTGTGATTTGATGGTGACGTATATTTAAAATGGAATATTAGAAATAAGTTATAAGTTTCGTATACCTATTATAAAACTGATATTTTATAAACAAATACACGACAACATATATTTTGTACTTAAATAAGTAAGAAACAAAATATCGCGTTGAAATATTCTATAATATTTATCTGATTGTGACAAAATGGCACCAATCCATCCATCAACAAATCCATCCTATCAAATGAGAAAAGAATCGTCAAACTGAATCGCTTAGTTTTGAAATTAGTGTAGTTAAGGAACAATAAATATTAAGAATGTTTAGTCCTAAGTAAAGTTATATCAAGTAAAGAGCAATTAGGCATATAGTGGTTTAAAATTGACTGTATTTTTTTCATGCTTTAATAAGTGGCCTAAATTCTTTCCAATTTCATCGCGAAATATTACTATATACTTCTTTATAGTGTGTGCATGATTTGTCGGGGAACCAATAATAGGAAGTGGTAAACTAACACAAGGATGCTGTGTGATGTTATTGGTATTGCATGTTGACAATGAATGATTAGGCGTCTTTATTTTGGAAGTTGGTTGACAATGCTCACAGTTGGTAGTGTGTGAGCTTACCAGTTCATTCATTGCCAAGACGTATTCCCTCATAAGATTTTCAGAGGATACTTGTTAGTCATTGAACTGAGTTTTTCCTGTAAATGATTCAGTTCAGATTGCAAGTCCTCAGTGTCATAATTATGTCAGTGTCTATCTTTCGAAAATCTTCTCGTGGGTCACTAGACTCATTAGTAACAAATATTCCTATAAGTCACCTAAGCTATCATACTTAAAGTTCCAATTATAAAGACGGCTAGCAAATCCTTGGGCACCGCGGGCATACATCACGCGCCGCCCGGGACCTCTCCGGGACAGTTCCATTGTTTTCCGGGATTTCCGCCGGGTCCCAGTAATACCCAACATTAGTTTGGATTTGAAACGGACATATTACTGTACTTTAGGACTTTTCTTTGTAATTCCTACTATTCGTATTAATGTGTGTGACTAAATGGTCCCCGTGAGATGAAATTGAAGGTGTTATTTGAAATGATGGGATGTTTGCGTTTCAAATACTATAATTTGTGTTCTACAATTTCAAACACCGGGATATTACTAGTTTTGTTAATTTAATGATAAGCAAACAGGGTTTTTTTGGTATCGGGGGAAACGTTCAAAAGGCGCCTGGACTTTTGGGGGATGACCAGGGAGCTTGGAATTCATACTCAAATAGAGAACCCTGTAACCTCTTAAAAGACCACTCCGGTACCCTGACTTTGTAGATGAGCCTGCGTAGCGCTTGAATAGAACTCGCGTAATTCTTGCATAGTACTCTTATAGAACTGGCGTAGCACCTGCTGGCGTAGCTCTTGTAGAGCATCAGCGTAGTACATATGTAGTTGCGTAAGGAACCCACCCAATCCACTATTGCTGTGAATCCACTCGTCTCCAGACTCCAGCATATTTAACTTAGTTGGAGCCTTTACCCACATTGCTACTTCTCTTTTTAGAAATAAAATAAACACTTCTTCTATCGATGATGCGCGTGAGTACGCAACGAACATAAGTAATAATGGGCTATTAAATGGGCTACGACACCATAATAACGCATTTCCTGCAACTGTTTCTGTTCTTGCGCAAACATTAACGTTTGATGACATGGTGGCTCTCTGGCATAGTGTTGTACCTATATTGAATGAACTTTTTTGTATAAGAGAACAATTTTTACTCTACATGGAACCTATACATATACCTATTAGATATGTACTATAGTGAAAGAATTCTAGTTCTTGTGTACATGAATTTAGAGTCGCTATCACGATCTACCAATCGGTAATTTAAAAAAAATTAAGCATTTCTAAAAAATATTACACTACTGCTCGAACAGTGGTTAAAGGCACGACTTACGAGGTTCAGATCGTGAGTTCGATCTAAAGCAGCCATAAAACCTGATGTAATGTATATCGTCTCCGAAAATATATGACATCCACGAATATAAAGTGTCTCCGCCTGGTGGAGAGCCTGTGTCCCAACAGTCACAACATTGTAGGCTGATTTTGTTATGTTATAAATAAATAATGTTCGAGACGACCACACAATTATTGTACCTTAAATTAGTATACATGTTAGTGGCAAGATACAAAACATGTGCAACTGGGCTTAAATTAGGAGGATTCCTGTGCTATAAACAACAGTTATTTCCGTCTCCACCATGATCGAGGTGCTGTTACAATTATTAATTAATAATACATTTATTGTTTATTTTGTAAGTGTGCTGTATTGTTTTCTTATTAAATTGTTTAAATTATGGCAGAATCTCGACCATTGGTCGACCACTAGTATGGCTAATTCATCGACATTTCAAAATAAATTCGCATATAATACCGCGTGGTGGGCAGACCACGCATGTCATCCCATATAATCGGATTACAAAGGATTACTCGACGTTGAAAAGATGCATTTTGATATTGGAGTGGCCTGCACAATGTAGCCGATATGAGTTCTCTAGCTATTGGAGCTGGGTAATCGATTATGCAGGGATGAAATAGATAGCTACCACAGACACCACTATAGCCGAAGAGTATTGTATGGTCTATAAACGTGTAATTTAAAGGGTATATACATACCAAGTGCATGGCTTCTTTGGATGATAACAAACGATATGGCAAGGGTTTTGTAATCCTAAGTCTACGTGTGTAGAACTTATTACAAATTCCAATACACTGATACCAGAGACCGAATTTTTCAAATTAAGAAGAACGATAAGAATTGTCGTGTTATTGGCAAGTGACGTGGAAAGTTATGGACCCTCGTTGTGCTGTGAGTCTGTGACACGTTTATGATTGGTATTCAAGAAATATATGAAACCAATAATTTGGTATCAATTCTTTGAGTCAGTTATTTTGTGCTGAAACTGTGCATAGAGACTCCATACCAGATGTTGTCTTCAGCCCTTTTGGATAGATATGGGGTTTCCGTTACACGTTGTATATGTAATATACCAGTGTTGTACATGGAGCGTCTGCCTATCTGACCTCCACAACCCAGTAACTGGGTAACACGATACATATATACTTGGCAAGATTGGTGTCAGCTTTTCTGGCTTCTTACTACTCGTCACGACTGTCAAAGATGTAGGTACTGTGACGGGAGCGTGTGTGTACTCGGGAATTTCAATATAAACGAGATAGGTTTTATACTTTATATATTATTATGTTCACATTTATGGAAGATTAATCTAATTATTATTATTTCAAGTTAAAACGATGTCGAGCTTGCTATGCTGGCGGTGTCCCAGCCGACTCTTTTTCAACCGACGACAAAAAGAGGAGGTTATCAATTCGACGTATGATCGATGTATAATCACCGATTACTCGAAGACGGCTGTACCGATATGGAAAATTCTTTTTTTGATTGAAAGGGTATACTTCGAAATTGGTCCCATTTTCATAAAAGTCAGAATTTGATGATGGGATCCTGGAGAAATCGAGGGAACTCTTCAAATATTATAGGCACACCTATGACGTTTTGGGTATTTATTATAGTAACTTGTGCAGTTGCTCTCAAAAAGTACCATTTGAGGAAGTGGAACTGATGATGAAGACCACAGATGGCCACCGAAACTACTCAATAATAAGTATTGAGTGGATTGCGATTCGATTACTTGAATATGGATGTTAAGCACTTTATGCTCGTCACAATGCATATGGTGATGTAGAGCTGATGGTGAAGTACCAGGAGAACTCCTCAACAATTAACGGCCCAGCATTGGGAAAAGCAATATTTTGTAAAAGGTTATATAAGTAGTTGACATTTAGGCTCTTTTAACTAGGTAAATTATAAATAGACCAACTAAAAAGAGTGAAATAAAAACTTTTTACCAAAAAATTAAACCGACTCCCAAAAAACACTGCAAAGTGAAAAATAACTTTAATTTCGGAAGTCGGTGCCAAAAACGAAAATACAAAACTAAAGACACCGACTACCGAATACTCGTTTACTCGTACCTATATCTGTGGCGTCCTTTAGAGGATAAAATCACACAGATTTGAGCAGGCCCATCCAAACAGTGCAAGCATTTGTCAGTTGTCGCGTAGCTCAACTTAGAATCTTAAGGAGGTCGAACAATTTGACGAACAATAGCAAAGTGAGGACATTTGCGTAGGCAGTACAAAGCACTCAAACTGCCAGACAGTGCGGTAATCTATTCATAATATTCGTTGTTTTCCCACATAAAAATCTGTTTTCATAACAAAAATCTGATAACATTGGTTTAGTGCATTAATTCTAATGTAGTCTAAATAGACTAGAGAGGTGAAAATATATGAAGATTTAGTAGCAAATGCTACTAAATCTTCATATATTTTCACCTCTCTCGAACATCGAAAATGTTAGTAAAATCATCTCTGAAGCAGTTGTGTCCTTGTGTATAATGCTCAAACAATGTACAAATGACATTGAGCAATGTTATTGAACTGTGTGTTTGTTTGTACATATGTATGGTGGTTGTTACCTACTTGGAAGAAACTTTTAGAAAATAAGCCTTTGTATAGCTAATTTTGTTACCATACAATCCGTACCTACTGATCAAATCATATGAGAACTACGTACGTTTATATTTGTGGTACTCTTTTGAGGTAAGAGGCACAGATTTGAGAGGACCTGTTCAGACAGTGTAAAGAATTTGTCAGTTATCGCGTAGGTACCCGTTCCATCATCGGACTACAAGACAAACGGACGATGCGCCATCGTTACATGGTGGACATCCCACCCATACGCACAAAACGTTTTGGGAATACTTTCATTGTGCGTACGGCTAAGGCGTGGAATTCTCTGCCGGAGTCTGTGTTTCCTGATTGCTATAACCTGGGAGTCTTTAAGTCAAGAGTGAATAGGTTACTTCTAGGCAAGCATGCTCCATCTTCGACCACATCATCGCTTACCATCAGGTGAGATGGTGGTCAAACGCGAGCCTATTCTGAATTAAAAAAAATAATAACTTGTAACAAGTTGGAAAGATTTGACGAACATTTCCAAAGTGTAGGACATTTGGGTAGGCCGTATAAAGTACTCAAACTGCCAGGCATTGCGGGAATCTACTTATAATATTCATAATGTAAAACATGATATTTAACCAAAGTCAGAGGGACCTTTTAAATAAGCCCACAATACACAACATGAGGTTTTGAACTTATCAAGCAATACGATGCAATTGATAATGTTTATTTTAGCGTCATCACAGTTTTGATGCCCCACGTCTGATTCTCTGAAAAGTAATTTGATTTGTTACAAACTTTTTGCATACTGGATTACGGCCACCCTTATTTTCAGTTGTGCTTTGTATGTTAACATTAATAACAATGACTTTGCTAGCTTTCAGCATCTATACTAAGGTGTATAGATGCTGAGGTAGCAAACGCTTTTCTATCATCCATTGAAAACGTCTCACACTCAAGCATAAATCTTGTTAATAAAAGCTTTCGTTTAATTAAAGCCCTGTATTCGAGCTAGTTGGGATGATGCTGCACATCTCCTCAATGGACCTATTAATCACGGCAACTAGATGGTTCAGCGAGTAGGCAGACTGTTGTTAGGCATTTATTTGAGATACTTTGTGAAATGGGTAAAGTTTGGCGCACATTGAAGTCTGACATAGGTAACTTAAATTTGATGTCTCGTCTTCTGACATTAGTAGCACTCGTCCTACTGATGCCCTTTGTAGATCCCACCTTAAACTCCATCTCAATTTCCCATCCCATAAAACCCGTTTCTATTCCCACTCCTTCTCCTTTCATGCAGTACGACTGTGGAACTCACTTCCCGCTAAAATCCGCGAAGCTAAATCCATTAGTATTTTCAAAAAGTTGGTTAAAGGTCATTATCTATCTAACATCCCGTAATTTTATATATATATATTGTAGGTATATATTTTTATAGCATTAATATAAATATGTATTTTAACTCTATTTATGTATATATATATTTGTTTATTATATCATTATAATTTAATTTATTAGCTAAGTATGTTTTATTTATCGTAATTAGTATTTATACACGTTGTGTCTATTATCTCTTCTTCAACTCTTTTTTTTCATGCAATTATGTAAGACCAGCTTCTACCATTCACTTCGATCGCGTGGGGGTATTCCCCGTTGTTGTTGTTTTTTTCAGATTCGTTCTGTAGTTTTAGCGCGAAAGAGCGGAAAGAGTAACAGACATCCATCCGCACAAACTTTCGTATTTATAATATTATTAAGAAAGATTAGTAAAATGGGATGTAAGGCCACGTAAATAAAACCTGGTTCTTCACTACAGAACACTGCTCTGTCAAGACTATATTAAACATATATTCTTTTTCGGGCTGACTCAACAACAACCTAGGCATGTAATAACCATTTTCGTTTTTTGGTTACTACGCACGGACTCCTTAAAAGGATCTGCTTCCGAAGAGTTTAATGACTTACTGAACTAGTGACAACTGAAGGAACGCACCATATTTCGCGCGCGCCTCAAGGAGCAATCAGTAGCATTGACGGGGCCCGATAGGACCTTACGGGGTTGCGGTTATGTTCCAATTGAAGGAGCAGGGTGGGTTTTTAGTCAGTAGACGTCTGACACTCTCCTCCGCTCCCCCCACGAGGGAGGAGTCATGTGATGATTTTCCCAACCAGAAAAAAAGGCAAGCACTTTACCTTGGAGTATCATTTTGCAACTTAACTACCTGCCTAACCTTGAAGAAGGAACGGTGAAGTTGTTATCAGCTAGTTACATTGTGTATGGATACATTGTAAACTTGTATTATAGATACATTGTGAGAATTGATGATGTTTTAAAAGAGTAATCATGGAGTTTCATGCCTGTTTTTCTCAATAGGAAACTATCGACCTATGTATTTCGAACCGTGCAATATCTAGGCTAGGCTAAGCACCACGGATATTTGTCATGTCACCTCATTACTGGGGTGGTTTATGGTCATCTTGTCAATATTGCGACATAGTTGACGTTGAAGAAGACTTATGCGTTCCCGAAGCCCCCGGCGTCGCTAGGTATGACATGGTACGAGGGAACACGGGGTAGCCACCCCGTGTTCCCTCGTTGTTAGTTAGTATGAGTCTGACAGACCCCTTCACCCGCCCCAGGGCGGAGGACATCCAAGAGGATTTCTACCTCGAAAAAAAAGTGGTTGAGCTATGGGCTACCGTGCTGCATAATATACAGGTTCGATTTCCGCACCGGAACAATAGCCATTTAGCATTTTTTTATAGCCTTAAGATACTTTAGGTCTTTGTGCAACTGAATTTAAATATGTATAAACACAAGGGAAAAGGTAGTGGGGAAACATAAAAATCTTTTTCTTCTGGGATCGTTGAACTCATCAATCGCTTATCATCAGGAATGATCCAACCGGACTCAATCGAAAAAAAAACCTTATCATATCGATCTTTAGATGTCATTATTTCAATAACGCTTAAATATTGCAAGGTATACAATAAAGTATGTAATAAATAAATAAACTGCCTCTCTTTAACATTCTAACAACCTTAAATGAATTTCTCAATTGCCCCATTATAGGGTCAAATATGAATAATCTCGGTGTATCGCGATCCTACACAATATTTTGGGCAAGGAACGTGACGTCGCATGAATGTGACGCATCTAAACGTTTCGTACCCTCTGTTTGTGCTTACCCTCTGCGATTAAGCGTTATAATAAATTTTATTAACACTCTTTTGTAGGTAAATGGTCTTTTTAAAGTCTTTTTTTTTGTTAATTGTTGGGAAGTCAGGAACTTGCAATAAACAGGAAAGATTTAGGAAGTAACGGACCAATTTCAACCATTTTTTCAGCAATAGAAAGCTATGTTATGGGAATGATACATAAGCTACAATTTATTTTGAAAAACCATAGAGATCTTTAAGGAAATTGCAATAATATAACCCAAGAAGAAAAAAAAATGATATTAGGTTCGCGTTTGACTACCATCTCACCTGATGGTAAGTAATGATGTGGTCGAAGATGGAGCACGCTTACCTAGAAGTAACCTATTCACTCTTGACTTCAAGACTCCCAGGTTATAGCGATCAGGAAACACAGACTCCGGCAGGAAAACGAACCGTAACCGAAATTTTGCCTATAAAATTCGTTTTTGGCTTGCGTTGAGAAAACTACTGATGCGACATAAAAATAATATACAAAGGCTATTTTTTTCCCACGGGGTCGGGATTTATGCGGGAAATCCCTCCCACGCGAACGAAGTGGTGGGCAGAAGCTCGTAATATACAACGTGTAATGGACGTCGATTGAGTTTCAGCTCAAAATAAGTTACTCAAAGAATTGATACCAAATTATCGGTTTCATGTTTCTTGAATACCAATCTATAGAGCGGAAAATTCTAAACAAGAATGCGTATGACGTGGTTCATACTTCACCTTTCTTTGAAAGCCTTCTTTGTAACTCCGACAGCTTTTCCTTGATCCAGATTTCAAAGGATAAAATAGCCAAGCATCTTAAAAGTTTAGACATATCTAAAGGTTCCGGCAGCGATGAAATTCTCCCTAACTTTATCGTAACTTGGGCCGACCAAATAGCAAGCCCCCTAAGCTTGATTTTTAACAAATCTCTCAGCTCTAGTATTTTCCCTAAGCAATGGAAGAAGACCAAAGTAGTACCGATTTACAAATCAGGTGCTGACGATTTGGTGGAAAATTATCGTCCCATATCTATTCTTTCGACATTTGCCAAGGTTTTTGAAGCAATAGTTTGCCCTGACACACAAAACTACTTCAGGAAATATCTGTCTGACCACCCGCATGGCTTCACTGCTGCAAGATCCACCTGCACTAACTTAGTAGCTTTTGTCGAGGTTATTGCAGCTTCATTAGACTCGAACCAGCAAGTCGACGCCATATACACCGATTTCAGCAAGGCTTTTGACAAAGTTTCTCATGAAGTGCTAATTCAAAAACTTGCTGCGTACGGCTTTGCTGGTTCTCTTCTTAAGTGGCTGCACTCTTACCTAACGGATAGATCTTTTTATGTCGTGGCCAATGGCTATAAATCTGAATCTATGATCATTACATCCGGTGTTCCGCAGGGTTCCCACCTGGGCCTCATAATATTTATAATCTTTGTAAATGACCTTCCTTATTGCTTCTTTAACTCCATGCCATTCCTATTCGCCGATGATTTGAAAATAGTCCGCGTCATAGATTCTCTAGCCGACTCGATATTACTTCAGGATGACTTGAACAGACTTTTAAACTGGTGTAAGGATAACAATATGCTACTTAATGTTGAAAAATGTTCCCAAATTACGTTTACTCGCAAGGCTAACTTCATTGATTTTAATTATAGTATGAATGGTACGTACCTCAGAAAAGTTGATGAGGTAAAAGATTTGGGAGTCCTTCTTGACCGAAAACTTACATTTGTTCCCCACATGGACAACATTATTAAAAAATCTTCAAAAACGCTCGGTTTCGTGTTGCGTAATGTTAAATGCTTTCGAAAACCTAAAACTAAGATCTATCTTTTTAACTGCCTTGTTCGTACCGTATTGGAATATTGCTCGGTTGTGTGGCGTCCTCACTAAGCAACACATAGTCTTAGGTTAGAGAGGATTCAAAAAAGATTTTTGTACCATCTTGCATATTGTGCGAGATTAGCCAAAAAAGTTCCGAGCTATGCAAAACGTCTTAAAAAATTCGACATGATCTCACTCGAAAAACGAAGAGATGGTATAGATTTACTTTTTCTTGTTAAATTACTTCGGAGTAAAATAGACTGCCCCCAATTTAACCTTCCCCATAATTATCCGCGTCACCCTATCAAACTAATACATCCCCCATTCCGCAAAACTGTATCAGGATCCAATTCCCCTATCCCCAGAATTTGCAGGCTTCTTAATAATTGCGATGAATCAATTGACATTTGTTCCACAAAACTTAAAAAAATCAAGCACCAAGTCCATCAAAAATAATCTACCGTACTATTTTTTTTTCTATGTCGAGTGTATAAACTATGAACTAGTTGTTCTTAGCGTTATTTCTGCACTACCTAGTATTATATTGATGTTATAATTTTGTTATTATTGCATGCTGTGTCTATCGCGTCATATTGTACACTATGTTTGTAACATATTGCATGAAATATAAGGATAATCAGTGTAACAATATTGTAGATAGACCAATAAATAAATAAATAAATAACCCATTTTGGGTAAAAATGGTTTATACGAGCTTTCTACCCCAAGGTATCGATATATAAAGTTCCTTTCTTTAGGGGGAAAAAACATCAAATGACTCCTCCCTGGCTGGTGGAGGAGAAGAGTTCTCTCAATTGCACTTGCGATCCTTAGCCACGATATTTCGTGTCTTTTTTCATGTTTGACCATGGACTGTTCTTTCTTCATTTCTTCAGTAGAAAAATAGTGCTAAGATAGGCTGTTGATTTTTTAGACGCTTGAGCATTTTCCGTTATTTGGGTCGCATAAAAATCCTAGCAGGTGATACAGATGCGTCCTACAAATCTGTTGCTACCGACTGTTCCTAATAACATAACTTCAAACTATTTTATTTTGCTACCAAAAATCCATAAAATCCCAAATGAGTTTGACATTAATAGCAAAAGTTTTCAATATAGCACACCTTATCTTAACCAAACATCAAAAAATTGGCAAAGTTATACCATTTACTGAAAACAGAACACAAGGAAAAATAATTTCGTAAGTAATCGAGGTCATAGATATGTCAAATTTCAGGAAATCATTATACGCTTACATTGGCCTTCGAATGTTCGTGTTTTTACGGAGAAAATTATAATATTTATAAATATTTTATAAAAATTATAATCGTATTTATGGGCTATTTTCAGCGTTAAACTGATGTTAATCTTGATATGAATAAGCCATATTTATAGATTCGTATCTATTATGTAAAGTTTTCAAGGCCGAAATTTATTTTTCATGCCCAAGAGCATTAGGCGTTCAGTTTTTTCTATATTTTTATAACACAAGCTATGCTGAAGACTTCGCTCGCGTGAATTTTTTTTCGTATAAATCGTGACCACGAGGGAATACAGACATAAAAAGAAACGGAAACAGTACCCTATATTTGTTGTCTTATAAACTCCTCTATCTTCCACTGAAAGTCATATTAAAATCGGTTCAGTCGTTCCAGAGATTAGCCCATAAAAAAGATAAAAAAAGTTAGTTTAAGTTTTGGTATCGCACAATTAACTACTAATAAGCACTTCAAATAATAGACAACTGCAGTTAATGACATTTAGAAGAATTCGTATATAATTAACATACGACTGCCTCACAAAGACTGCACCCAAAATAGCCCTAAACAAATCTAGATTGGCCTAATAAAACAAAAAGGAGCATGATGGAAAACGACGTGTGTCTATTCCAGCTAATACAAACCGCTGGCCGGCCGTCCGTCATCGTCCGGCGCCGGATGCGAACCGGAACATGAAACTTTAATCGTCGTACGGCTAGCAGCCGGTTATTTCAGGGCAACTATTTTTGAAAATCTGTATTGGTATCAGAAAATTAAATCGCTTTCCAACTAAGGAGATAGTTGATTTTACTTGTCGACTTTCTGATAAAGTGTGATTCTTGGAGCAGTTGGACATAATGGATTCATCTGAATTAATGTATGTCAACTCTTCAAACGTGTTAATAAATAAAATTGTGTATTGGCACTTGGAAATACATTCAGTCCTGATTTAAGTGAATTTGCTCATTCAAATATATTAATTCAAAACTGCTGCTGCTGCTACTGATGCTGATTTCCAAAATGAGTCAGATCTCGTGTTTTGGGAGACATATCCGAAGACATATACGATATGCACCAAACCGCATTGGTCCCACGGGGACTGGGACGTGGGAACTAGCTGGTTATTTCAATACGACATAACCAGCTAGTCCCTTCTTGTGTGTTTATCTTTAAACAATAACGTATCAAAGCTGATTGGTGGCGTTTTCATTAAAATATCTGTCCAAGTCTCCATTTATCAATGACTAACTTCGCACCGCAATCATTTTATTTTCGATATTTTCTCACCTTTTTTTTTAAACCTACTCTGTATGACACGAAACTCGATACAAAAAGGATGAATGAAATCGGTCCCCCGTTCTCTGGATTTAGCGAGACTAACGAACAGCAATTCGTTTTTATAAGAAAGATATATAGTCAATGGTGGTAATAGTGAGTAGTCTGTGCCTTTTGAATCGATTCAGGTATTCATTCAACCTTATTTTAGGTGCATCATCCTCATATACTATTAAAATATATAAACAAAAGTATATGCAATAAAATTTTGACATGAAATATGTATTAACTTTGGTGATTTTTACCCGTTCGTTTTCATAAGAATTTATCTTTGCAAGTGGACGATACAGTTATTATTTTAAATATCTTTTAACTGTAAATTATGATGTTCAAAACTATTTTTAAATTTCTGAACGACACGATCACGAGGTTTGAAAACTCTAAAAAATATTGTTTATTAAAAATGTAAATTAAATAAATGATACTGATAATGTTTCATTGTTTTTGAGTAATAAGCAGCCTTGAAAAGGGCACAAGAGTTAAATGAATGTTTCATGGTGATTTGACAGACGTCTTTTTGATCTTTTAGTTAGAGGATGACTCTGCCCGCTCTAGGTGAAGCGAAAAGGAGTGTTAGTGTTCTACCGACCTAAAAAACCACCCTGTTCCTTTCTTTCCTGTTATTCCGGGGCCTCGGTATCTCGTTAGAACATTTCCGCAACCTTGATAGGTATTGGTTGTATCGGTCCCGTCGTAGTTGCTGACTGCTGTTTGAGGGACTCCTTAGCGGACGGTGAGCTCTTTCTGCTCGCCGTCCGGAAGCCTGCGTCCACGGTGGCTGGGAATCAGCTCATACTCCTGGAGAATTACTAATATCTTACTTTGTAATTTATTTATTTATAGTTAATTAAAACGGAAAACACCAATTTAAAATAGAAATACATATAAGAAAAGAATAATAATAATTGTGTTTGATAATTGAAATTATATGCATAAAATAAAATTAAAATGGAACAGTAGACACTCTAGCATACTTCCTCTCACAGAACACCAGACATGCACGCATAATTTTACTCCATTCGTCAGCAAACACATCACATTCAGGGTTGGTAGTCAGGAGAGCATTGAGCATCCTTAGAGTGCGACATACTGGGGATTCAGCTCTGACGACAGTTTTGGAAGTCGGTGGTTAAGAGAATCCTCTTCAAACCTTTAATAGTAACTGCCTCTTTTAATATTTTTTTTGCTAATAAACTATGTTTTTTGTCATTAGGTATGGTGGTTAATGGGTTCGTGAATGTGGTGATCACCACCATAGAGAAGAGGTTTGGCCTGCGGTCCATGCAGACGGGGGTCATCGCCGGAGGGTGAGTTGGTTCAAACGGCTTTTGTTTCTGAATAGTGGAGGCTTATAGAAATGAAATGAAATATTTATTTTGTAAATAGGTTATAAATAACACTTTTACACGTCATGTTTTTTTGCGTGTTAAGTTTAGTTTAGCTAGATGAGGCCGGTATTTCCTAACAGACTACTCTGAGAAGAAAAACCGAAACAAACTCAGAGGTCATAGTCTCTTTTAAAGTCCATACAATTATACTCACACTTCGCTATTAACCCCATTACTTCAATTTATTCATTCAAAACAATCATATCCGTACGTGAAGTAAAACGTGAGAACTTCAGGTAAGTTATCACTACTACTCCTCTAAAAATGTATTTTTGTACATATTTATTTATTACATACTTTATTGTATACATTACAATAGTAAAAATTTCTATGGATACAAAAAGTAAAACTAGTCTCAGGTACAAAGGCCGGTCTTATCGTACAGGGCGATCACTTACAGACAACCTACGGCATAATTATGTAATGGCGGAACACTAATCCCCAAAACACAGTATAAGTAGTAGTGATTACTAGTCTAGACTTAGTTTCCAGGGTAGCTGGAATGTTATAGATAACGTGGCCCCAGAATGCAATGGCAATTCAAGGAACACAGTGGGTTATTAGCAGTGATCGGAATAGGTAGAGCTATTTAGGTTCATTGACCGCAACCATTGATGTTAATATGGATATTCCACGGGATTCCGACTGATACGGGATTTTATTGAATTTCATTATTTTTGTCATGTATAAAAATGGTTTATGTAAGCCAATAAACGCATGAGCAAGGTTGTAAATTTTACAACTGTAAATGTTTTTGTACAACTTCAGAATAAAAATGTTTGAATGATTGTTGTTGAGCGTGCTCCATCTTCGACCACATCATCACTTACCATCAGGTGAGATGGTGGTCAAACGCGAGCCTATTATCAATAAAAAAAAGGACATTTTTACGTAAGAAAATATATGTGGTTTAATGAATCAAGTTTATCTATTTATTATACTATTCTTAATCTCGTCCTTCTTATATTTACCCGTCAGAAAGGAAGTGTAATCTTTCATTAGTCCCGAAGGCGAGAATAGTTTTTTTATGATTTTACTACTTTAAAACCAAATCCCGGGACTCGGGGAATATCCATATGGATATTCCCCGAGTAAAATAAATAATAATAATATTATTCTAACCTATGGCAAGTACATAAAACAGCTCTACCTATTCCGAGCTATGGTTATTAGTGAGTATACTCAAAACCCACGATGTTCCTTCAGTCACCTGTAAGCTCACAGTCCATTAAGCCAAGTTTCCTCTTCTAGTTACGACATGGCTTCCTTCGCGTGCCTAGCACCGGTCACCTACCTGGGCGGTCGCAGCGGCTCCTCCAAGCCTCGCTGGCTGGGACTGGGTGTACTCCTCATGGGGACTGGATCTCTGCTGTTCGCGTTGCCTCACTTCCTCGTACCCAACTATAAGATAGCGGGGAACGAGCCAGCTGACCTCTGTACGCCTAATCGAACGGTAAGTTATATTAAATTTTTAGATTCAAATTGGTTTTCATTCACATGCCACTGTAGAAACCAGCATTGGGATCGTTTTCATATCGATTCAACATTTATAGGCGATTATTTTGTGAAATGCAAAATAACGTCAACACTTCTTTTGCATAGCCAATGCAAATAAATAAATCTTAACAATGTCAAAACTGACCGCAATTTAGCAATTCCCTGGATCTTGAAAGCGACTCTAAAAAGAAAACGAGAGTTCTCATGCGAATGGCCCTCTTGAATCGTTGACCTAAGACCAACAACCAATTTAAGGTAAAGTTTATAAAGGGCCATTCATAACAAAACCTTAAGCTACTCAAACTCCTCTGCAAGCCAAACTTCAAATTTAATTAAGATCATAACGAAGGACGGAGTAATAACAGTCCATTCCCAATCAAAACTTTACCGCTCAAATGTTCATTCAATTTTACGTCAACCGTTCATACTTCAGGCTCTTGTCTATGGCTCCATGGCTCCTAAATCTGAATGAATGAATGAACTTGAATGTGGGCGCGGGCACAGGCGCGATGCATTCAGCGAGGCTGCCGACAATGTGCGGCCTCCAACACACAATGCGACCGATCTGTGTGATTAATCGGATTGCATCACCATCCATATCTGCCTGAAAATGTCGTCTGAACACCGGCAGACCTGTACGAGGTTTTACTCATTATGTTATAGTTTGTTTTAAATTATATTTTTAAGATGTGTGGCCAAAGACTTGTGTGGCCCAATGCTTTACGGGCCCAACTTACGGTTTAATGGTCGTGGGTCAGGTACTTTGTGTGTTGTATATCATCATCAATGCACTCAAAACGGCAAAGGAAAATATGGAGAAGAAACCGGCAGGACAATAAGTTCAAAGACTCGTCATATCGTCAAAATCCTCACTAGGTCAGCGTGATGTTTTACAGCTCACCATTACAGACCGCCATTGTAACCATGGAATTAGCAATATTGGTAATAGGTGTGTTTAAATTTTCGTGTACAATAAAGTGTATTCTATCTATCTATCTATCGCTCTCATAGAGATTTATTCCGATCGGATCCCCTCGATCTGATCCCCTGCTTGTAATTTTTTTGTTTTTTTCCGGTCTGATCCCCTACAAACTTTGACATTCCGGTCTGATCCCCTTACTTATTTTGAATGCTAAGTACAGACAAGATAAAAGTAGTTCATGTAGTAAAATATTAGTTTTTATTTGTTTAAAACTATCTCACAAAACAAGCGTATTTTTATATTTTTATCTATACATATTCTAAACATATTTAAATTAAATTAAATCATATGTTTTTTTTAAATGATCGTGTTTGCTCGTTTTTTACATGATGTGCCAACATTGAGAACTTTATATAGGCTCAATAACTAATCATAAATAATAATATCATAAGAATATAAAGAGGTGTTCGTTAGTCTCACTAAAACTAGACAACGGTACAACCGATATCATTAATAATTTTTCTATTACGTTCTCTATCATACAGGAAAGGTTTAAAAGGTCAGAAAGACAACGTCTGCCGGGATAGCTAGTTATTAATATATATTTTTATGGTTATCTATATTAATTGGTCAACCGTTTTCTGAGTAACTATACCTTTAGCCAAAAATAGTTAACTCAATTAAAGCTATCCTGAATCAAATATTGAATAGCAGCCATATATAACGTTCCTGTCACTACATTCGGCTGCAGCTGGCGCGAAATGTATCGTTTATCGAACACGTAAGCCCTATAACGTATTCCGACTAATTAGCAAACTTCCAGACTGGTTTTCAAACGTAGAAAAGCATCTCGATTGCATTTTCCGATACAATGGATTATTGCCACCTGACTTTACGTGTTATTAATGTGTCCAGTATGAGTCCAATAGAAATTATTTACTAAGGAACCAGAACTGATGTAGGCATGTTCCATACGATTCTATCCCAACCAAATGGCGACGCTGCAAAGGATTTGTCCAAGTTCATGTTCCAGATATTGTGAAAGTACATTTGTTCAGGATACGATGGGACTGACATACGCTATGCGTAAAAGGCCCTATAAATAAATGTTTAGAATATTAAATTTTTTAAACATTTTTATACGATAGATAGTGTGGCGGGGCCCCATAAGGCCATTGCCTGCCGGGGTTGCGGAAATGTTCTAACGAGATACCGCGGCCCCGGAACTTAAGGGCAGCTGAAGGAACAGGGTGGGTTTTTAGTCAGTACAAGTCTGACAAACCCATCCGCTCCACCCAGAGTGGGAGAAGTCATTCGATGATTTTCCCAACCAAAAAAAAAAAAAATAGACGGTAGATAGCTGTATTCGATGTCGATGAGGTTTTTTAATCACGGTAAATTGCTTGTAAGTTGTAATGGAAACGTTATCTATTTTACTAAACTAGAGGAGCTCATGGCTAAATAATGAGGCCGATCTTCAAGGTTATGGACGGGTGGTCTTAAAGTATCAAGATCCCTCCGGACCTCGATACGCACGATAAGCTGGTCCCAGCTGTCATTTGTTACTACAGCGTTACGTGTTACGGTACATTAGAAGCCAGAATATTTGACACCAGTCTTGACGGGGGTATCGTGTTACCCGAGTTTTGGAGATATGACAGGCAGTCGCTTCATGCGGTTAGACTAAAAGCTGACCCCAACATAGATGGCAAAATACGAAGCAGATGATGGTAACGCTTTAAAACACTCTTAAAAAGATTTTTTTATACTAACATAGTTCTATGTTCTATAAAACCGTGTTCTAATTATTCTAGTTGGCAGATAGTTCTATGTTCTTTAAAACCGTGTTCTAATTCTAGTTGACAGACAGTTGCGACGGCAACGTGCCTGCAGAAGGCGGCGCGTGGGCAGTTGCAGTGTTCGTGTTCGCGCAACTGTTACACGGCGCGGGCGCAACGCCGCTGTTCACTCTGGGCGTCACCTACATCGACGAGAACGTATCCAAGAAGATGTCTTCTGTTTATTTGGGTGAGTGGAATGCTAACTAAACTAAACTAGCATTAGAACTTAAAACGGGATATTTAACATGTGTATTTATTGTATTTTCGTTGTAAGAGCCATGGTTACGAATGAACACGGTGACGGATCCGTAAACATGGCGCTTGCAACAGTGCTGAAATATCGGAAAGTCGAAACAATAAATACACGTGGTATTTATCCCGTTTCTAATAATGTTATGAGTTCTAATGATAATGTTAGTGACCATGATAGCTTAAAAACTTATATTAACTAAACTAAATTAAGAGGTTGCAATGTTGATGGCTGAACAATCGCTCAGCGCGTGGGCTGTTATAGAGTTCATGTACGTGCAACTGTTTCAGTGTTCGAGTTCGTGCACTTCCAGAATGTCTGCTAGAAGATATTTTATGTATATTTGGATGAATAGGAATATCTACAGTAACATAGAATCAAAACGAATATCAGAAACAGCAAAGAAGCAGGAAGATGGAGTTTCGGCTTCTTTTAATTGATGACAATTCTCATTATTCGATATAAGGGTTGCATTTTGTCTTCTGTTAGCCTACCGACTGGATCTAAATAGTATAGGTACCAGGTGCATCGTGACTGAGGGTTCGCGGACATGGAATCCAAAAGGACGAATTTCGCGACGCTTTTCCAGGGCACATTATGATCAATGAGTATTATAGACATGTAGGTAAAGGTACCTACGTTCCTTAATGTCGTCCATCTTTCCTATCTACGTTTTAGAGAAGATTGTTCATTGCTAACTCAGTAAGCTCCGGGTGCTAAAGCTTTGGGCAAAGTAGAAATCTTAAACTAGACTAGATGAAATATACAATCTTATTAACTACAATTGCGGTAAAAAGTGGTGTATATCTGTTGACAATTTACTAGCTAGCTAGGATTTATAAATCGGAACTTGACATACATATTTCTCTTGAGAAAAGTAAGTGGCAGCATTATAACGAGGCTGTATGAAGCCAACCATATATAATGATATCAATTTCCCGCTGAACCGTCATTTGAGACCGTAACTTTGGTTTGCCATTCAGTTAAGTGGTAACGGGAATATATGTGGTAGACCTCGATGAAAGTTTCTTATAATTTAATAATGCTGCAAACCTACTTTACCCCCAGTGCGTGAAGGAACAGAATTCATAAAACACTAATATTACAAAGAGGAAAATTTGATTTATTGTTTCTTTGTTGATAAACTCAAAAACCTTCAAGCAAAGCCGCGGCATAAGCTAGTAATTATTCAGTTGCAGATCACCCTTGCTGAGGGTAGATAGGTACACAGTTACGTGAGTGCCTTTATAAAAAACATGTTTTTTTAGTAAATTATGTTCTGGTAGTGAAAGTTTATTAACCTATTTTTAAACAAATATAATTTATCATGACCACACTACACTATTGGCGCAGAGGTTGCACGATTGGCTGATGCGATGCGTGTGGCAGGTTTGGTTGGGTTAGGTTGAAATCTTGCGGAGCAAATGTCTGTATGACCAACAAATAGTTGTTCCGGATCTGGTTGTGTGCACTCTGAGTCTCTGAATACGGAACAAATATCTATTGTTTCCCAATTTTGAAAGAAAAAAGTTAAAATACTGTTATTTAGTTGCTGCAGTTAGACAGGGAGATGACTCCAAAATAGTTGAAAAATTCAATTCAATGGCGGTCTTACAGCTGGCTGCGATATTTTCCAGACAACCTTTGGATGCACTTTACGAACTTAAAATAAATAGATTAGGGGAAAATAAGTATACTTTAAATACCTAACATACCTACAAATTATTTTATTACTATGGAATTGGAGATTTATCCATTTCTTAACTTATACCACTTTATTAAACGACTCGATATTCTATTTCAAAACCGATTTCCCTTCATATGTCCCAAGAAAATATTAAAGTGAAATATTATAACAAAAGCTTTCTAAACGGCTCTATATTCAAAGTTATTAACCGTCATACTCCGCCCGGGATTGCCAGCTATAAACACAAGAAAGCACTCGCCGATATGGCCACATTATAACATTTTGTTGGTTTGAATGGACCCCATCGCTCGGAAGTAGTGTTGAGAGAAATTGTTTTAGCAAGATGGAATTTATCAAGTTATGTTAGGGTTAAGTGATTACCTATATGTTTGAAAGGTGACAGGTTTTGGTAGGGGTGAAAATTTTAGGGAGTCGGGTGCATAATTTATGTCCGTTTTATGTCTTGTCTAAAGATAGAAAAATACCCACGTAGGGCCTTGTTTGAGCTTCAGTAAAAACTTGGTCTTTAGTCAAAAGTCCAAACTGGAAGTTTGCCAAAGAGCAATTGAACGAAATATTTTAAACATTTAACTCACAGATCAAGTGCATATCAATTTAATACGTTCCAATACAGGCATCGCTCATGGGACTGGGTGGATTACATTTCTACGATGGATCACGACAGATGGGTAGAAATATTCACAAACTGGATGGCTGAAGACGCGAGTCTTAAAGGAGGTAGGCACAATAAACACTAGCGTGACGATTTGGGACTCGTTTCTAATTGACATGTTGGATATGGCAAGGCATAGAGAGGATTGGGCATAAGAAGGATATGGAGTAGGTCTACCTATCTGTGCAGCAGTGGGACAGAATAGATTAACAGAAAAAGGAACTTCTAGTAATCGGAGAGCTCTGTCTGTGGTACCCGACATAACGTTATTTAGGTCATGTATGCCCGATTAATCATTAATCAAAACAACCAAAAACGAATTACCTACTAAACAAAGAAGAATTCTTTTAATTACTTGTAAAACAGCCATCTAAAGGTATTGCCCATCATAACCAATATAAGGCTGCGTTTATAAAAGTAGCGGAAGAGCGAAACGAACGGGATAGGCTGTTGTGACAAGTGTAACAAGAGTTAATATATGTTTTTATGATATTCCAGCAGGTGTTAATAAAAGCTTTCAGTTGTATTTATTTGGACTGACAATGCTAACCTAATGGTTTAAGAAACATGATTCAGATGAATGTATTACCTATATTGACGTAAATTTTGAAAAAGTATTTCAAAACTCAACACGGGGAGATGGGTTTTGAAGCTTAAAGAAAGAATAAAATCTACCATAGAAACATAATGTGCATTAGCTTCTGACGTTCTATATGTGTCCATGTAGGCCTATGTGAAATAAAAAGGTTTGAGTTTGAATCTGCTTAACTCATCAGCCCAAAATATTTCAAAAAGCGTACTGGCCCGCTAAACGTTATTACCAAGACCTCACCCTACCTTTAGCTTTCGACTCTCCAAATACACATGCGTCGGAAACGTATTAATGCATTTCCGTGGTCGGACTCTATTAATTGCACTTGATAGGCTTCTGAGCTGCGATTATTTGCCAGACACTCCATCTTTGATGGGATTCTGTTAAGTGACGGTGAGATGGGATGTTTGATCAGATGTCATGCTATGCTCGATCGATACTTGGCTTGAGAAGTGTAATCTTTTGATAAGATTTTTTTATTGCAAGTTCTTATCGAGTGATGGTCCAGTGGTTACAGGCACGTCATACGTGTTGTAGGTCGTGGGCTCGAAGCACATTAATTTGTTTAATTTTCATCATCAGTACAGCTCTCAAAACGGTGGAAGAAACCAGCATGTTCTCGGATTGAAAATTGCGAAGATATTCGCATATCTTCGCAATTTTCAATCCGAGATTATTTATCCGAGATCATTTACCTACCCTCACTCACTAGGCACGTGTGGAGGATTATAGCCCATTCTCTATCATAGAGAGGCAGCCTGTGTCCCAGCCCAGTAGTGAGAACATCGTAGGCTGATTATGTTAATTTTTGTTCGCAGCATAGAATACTATTGGGTATTCATTAGTATTCTATGTTTTTCTGGATAAAGGGGTATATGAATAGATGAATAAGGTTTTATCTGTTCTGTGGGTAGGTACATAATAGACCTTACTATTTTTGTTTTGGGTTGCTGGTACTTTGGTGCCGCATACTTCATTCAAGCTTGAACAAGTAGCTTTTGGCAAATCTGACCCTAAATATTGTGACACAGAATGGAATCAGGCGTTACTTTGTAGTCTTCTTAAAATATTTTCCTAAATATATTTTAATCAAAGAGACTTTTGATCTTTATAATTACTGTCCAAAAACTAATGTAATTTATATATTGCCGGGCGAGGTACGAAGGCACCTGAATCTTACTAATGTAAATAAAGGTAAGGGTAGTTGAAAGTGTTTTCGCACTCAACATCTTACTTCTTTCTAAAGATCATTCTGATGAAATACTTTTTTTCTCTCTTCTTACTTTAATTAAAGAGACAGCTCTTTATCTTAGAAAACTTCTGTATCGTTGCCCAAGTGTCCAAGTGTGAATATATACTTTAAGAGCCTTATCTACGGATCATCTATGAAAGCCCACTGCTCCTAAATGTTCAATTCTAAACCATTAACCACTTGAAAAAGTAATTTTTCTTTCAATCTCGGATGACAAACAGATGGAGTAAATCTGGCGGTCGTTCCTCCACTCTCTTCCCTCTGGAGAGTCTCGGAGCGGACAAGGAAACGTATTCAGAGTGCCGCTAGATGGCGCGATGTGTGCCCCACTAGAGATATCGAGAGTTAGGATTGTGCACACTACATGTGGGAACTGGAAACGTGTGGGGGCTATGGTTTGTAATGGTTTTCAAAAAGAGCGAACAAAATATGTATAATATAATTTATCTTTATTCGAAAAAACCTTTCAAATTTCTTAAATCTAGCATATATATCTGTGCCACCAGTGAGAAGTGATATAACTCGAGTTGTACCCTTTTTGTGATTTTCACATGAGTATTATAAAAAAAAAATACGATATCTTGGTCTAACTCACGTTCTTCTATCTGATATAGTTTCAGAGATAATTTTGTGCAAAGTGATACAACTATTGGGATTTTGGCAAAAAAATAGTGAGAAGTGACCTGTGTCTTAGGAATAGGTGTTTCTAAAAACGGTTGCTAAACTATACTAGAAATGGTACTTAATGCTAATTGCTATTGCCTCGCAAGAACTTACCTACTCATCATCATCTGCTTAGCCTCGTAACTATGTTAGGATCGGCTTCCAGCCTAACCGGATGCAGCTGAGTTCTAATATTTTATATGGGGCGACTGCCTATCTGACCTCCACCACTCAGTAGCTCGGTTACACGATACTTCTTGGCAGGGGCGTGCACAGGATTATGACAGGGTATGCGGCGGAGTAATCGGTCACAAAAACTTTGCCTTTTATAGATTTTTAGCATAGCCACAGCCACGCATCGTAGCATGGTGGCGATGCGTGGTTGTGGCTATGCTAAAAATCTATAAAAGAAAGAGTTTTTGTGACCGATTACTCCGCCGCATACCCTGTCATAATCCTGTGCACGCGCATGCTTCTTGGTAAGACTAGTGTCAGATTTTCTGAGTTCTGGCCTTAACGACTGTAATTTGTCAAGGCACGAAGGAATCTCGATATCGATATGTAAAGATCTTGATCCGAGAGCTTGAAGATCGTACGCTACTGCTATACATATATAGTTTAGTTACGAGCTCCTCGCAATAAATTACTGTTAAATTTGGACTTAACAGAAAAGTGTGGTTATATAGACAACACCACACATCACCTTAGATAAACTGTCATTTTTCTTGAACGGTTGTTATTCAACGTTGATAAAAGTGGGAGGCATTAAACCACGTATACGTGCTTACGGTCAATCTGAAACTAATAAAAAAAACGTTCACGAGAAAAATACGAAAAATCTTTTTTATAAGATGTTTTTAAATAGCTGAATAATTTAATCAATGTCAAACGTAAAAAGTCTTTGTACAAACTTGTCATGCAAAGCGGCATCGTAGCGTTAATTATGTCGTTCTAACGTATACGACCCTAGGGTCGTATACCTTAGAACGACATAATTCACGTATCTAGACTATGCGTAAGTACTTAGCTGCTAGGGAAGATACATGGAGTTTAAACTAAAAAAAAAAAACCAAAAAATCTTGTAACTGAACCATTGCTTCTATTGATCTAATTTTTGGTATGTAGTCTGAAAATATATGCAGTCTCGCTTTTATCAACATTGAATATCATTGAAACTGACGTTTCATGGACTTAAAACGTAGGTAGGGTTTCGGCGGAAATTATTTATTTATTTATTTATTATCCACTTTACATCTATCATTACAGGGTAACCTAATGCGATAGTGTACCTATTCTAGTATTTCAACTATTTAATTTTTTTTATAACAAATCTATACTTATAATAAATCTGTAGAGAGGTCAATTCTGTACATGAAATATATTTACAAAATAACTATCAGGAGGTGATTAGGGATCGATACTGATGCCAAAAATGCAATCAGTAAAATTTTTGTCTGTCTGTCTGTCTGTCGGTCTGTCTGTCTGTCTGTCTGTCTGTATAACCGTTATAGAAACAAAAACTACTCGACGGCTTTTAACGAAACTTGGTACAATTATTGTTCATACTCCTGAGCTGGTTATAGTATACTTTTCATCACGCTTCAATCAATAGGAGCAGAGCAGTGAAGGGAAATGTTGGGAAAACGGGAGAAGTTACTCCATTTTTTAAGCTTCCATCGCGTGTGCAACCTTAATGGTTAAAGCTACACAGAAATCATTTATTACCGAAATGTTCTCCTTAAAATTATATAAAAAATATCCCTCGACAGCATATATCTATCTTTTATGGTTGACTCACAATAACACGTGTAACTCCCGATAGCTTAGCAGTTCGAAGCTTTCTGATTATTATTTTGATCCGAAATTTAAAACCACCACAACTTTGCAATGGAACTCGGCTAAAAGTAACCCAGTTGCAACAAAATATAATCGAGGCTGAAATTTTAACAGGTTGCGGTGCAGGAGAAACCGTTTTTATTCCCAGAATTCCCATAATACCAAATAATTTTCCATTCCAATTTAAAAGAACGCGATTTCCAGTATCGGTGTGTTATGCAATGACAATTAATAAGCCTCAAGGGCAGACTCTTCGTGTTGCTGGAGTAGATCTCGGTGTCAGTTGTTTCTCGCATGGTCAGTTGTACGTCGCTTTTTCCCGGGTTAGCAGTTCTAGAAATCTTTATGTTCACGTGCCGGACGGGTCAATTTTCAACATAGTTTACCCGGAAGCTTTGCGCTGAAGTATTGTCGTTCTATAGGTACTTAAGCCTCATGTGAACGTGATCTAAACAATATTACCAATACATTAACTTAGTAACACACACGGAGTTACACGCTGACGGAGTCGCGGGCACAGCTATTAACAATAATATTGTGCGGTTCGGTATTGCGATATTTTTCAACAGTATTATAGATTGACATATTATATTTCCCTACTAAATTACGAAAGTTAATCTGTGTGTTACATCAAAATCACTGAACCGTGAGGAAGGACATAGGCTACTTTTTTTTTACGAAAAACGACGGAAACGTGGACAAAGTCGCGGGCAACAGCTATGCTAATATATAAGGCTGAAGAGTTTGTTTGTTTGTTTGAACGCGATAATCTCAGGAACTACTGGTTGGAATTGAAAAAATATTTTTAATTAAATAGTCAATTTATAGAGAAAAGCTATAGGCTATATATCATTACGCTAAGGCCAATAGGAGCGGAGCACCAATGAAGAATTCTTCAAAATCGGGGTTAAATTTAACGTTAGCCCAAAGTAACTATTCCACGCGGACGAAGTCGCGGGCAAAAGCTAGTTACAAATAAAGCACTCCTAGTGAATTCACCCAGTGAACAACAGAATAAGTCTAACTCGGTCGCAATGATGTTGAGAGTGCGGAGTGCACGCGTCAGTGACGCCTCCCCCAACAGATTGGTACGCCCGCGCGGCTCCACCAGCAGCCGTGGCTGCCGACGTCGCCACACGTACTTGTCCGGAACACACAAACTAATCTGCCCTAATACGTCCGCATTATGCACCTTCCCTCTAAATATTTTGAATATGTACGAGATGATCAGCAATAAACGTCAAAAATCTTCTAGAAAACTACAAGTTCAACTGTCCTCATTCCTTGTGATAGTCTTACCTGTAAAGCGAAACCATGCTACAAATATCTCCCACTACGTGCCTTCCCTAACCACTTCTGAGTCGCAGCTTTTAACTGTGAAAACAGGGCTCCCGCTAAGAAATGTGATCCTTATGGGTTTTACACTCCACGGTTATTTTCTTGTGTTTATCCGTGGGGCAATGTGTTGTAAAGTATAATGGACGCTATCGATGTGTGTGTAGGTACCTCATACCTGATGGCGGGGTAAGAGGTTAAATTGTTTCTTTTTTTTTAATGGACACAAAAGAGTTTTTGTTTCGTTTTTAATGGCTTCGGGAAGTTGTGCTGAAGTGTCTTCTTATAGTCGTTGTTAGTATATGTAGTATTAGCTGTGACCCGTGGTTTCACCCGCGTTAATTAGACGAAATGTCATTAAAATCGGTCTACATATTTCAAATAAACTTTCATCCCCTATTTCAATCCTTTAGGGGTTGATTTTTTTTAAAGTAGTCTGTATTTGACCCGGTGTCTTCAACCATTTTAAAGTAGTCTGTATTTGCCCGGGGTCTTCAACTATTTTAAAGTAGTCTGTATTTGACCCGGGGTCTTCAACTATTTTGAAGTAGTCTGTATTTGACCCGGGGTCTTCAACTATTTTCATTCCAAATTCCATCAAAATCGGTGATGTTGCTCTTTGCCTCTTTTAATCATTTTGTTCTTGTCAAGTATGAAGCATTTTTAACGTCTTCTATACATATAGGGGAAATAGCAAAATTTTCCATTAGTGCAACTTTTATTGCGAAAATCTTTTTAATTTTTTGCCTTCTTTTTATTATGATACTTTTATTGACAAATTTTCTTGTTTCAGGTGTATACTACACGATGGCGGTGGTTGGTCCAGCGATGGGCTACGTGATCGGAGGTCAAATGCTTACCATCTACACAGACTTCCTTACCGTAGATTCAGAAACGTAAGTAAAATGATTCTAGTGTCGTCAAAATGTATATTACCCCGGTATTGATAATAGGAAAATCATCGACTTCTCCCGCTCAGGGTGGAGTGGACTTCTACTGACTAAAAAACCCACCCTGTTCCTTCAGCTACCCCTGCGTTCCGGGGCCGCGATATCTCGTTAAAACATTTCCGCAACCTAACTCTTAAATCCTGTAATTTCTGATTGTGATATAAAGGACAATCCAATTATTACGTAAGACGATTTTTGATAGTTTCCTTTTCTCCCCCCATATGTAAGAAAAGATAAGAATTGGCTGAACCTTTGGGGATATGCGGAACAGGGTGTAAAGTCCTGCAATCCCATTGAAAAGGGAGGATCCTCCAACTAGACAGGTGTTTTTGTCTAGTGGGCAACTGCCCAATGTTTGTGATCGGGTGATTTGTATGCAGACTAGCTGTGCGGTAAACTTTGCTTGCGCGATTCAGGATTTCTACCGTTTAGTTTGTATGTTGCGAGATAGATGTCGCTATAAACCCCTTCCTGATAAATATTTATTAAGTAAGAATCTAAAGAAAATAATAATTATAGTTTGGTATTTTTGTGACTTTTCGTTTTCAAAGAAACAATGTTTGGGAACGTTTATTTTAATTTGTAGCATTTTTGTCAATTTATGTACTATACTATTATAGACCACCTAAGTAAGAAATGGTCGACCGAATCTTCTTACGTAATAAACGGATGGCGCCAAACATCTTAAACACTAATCTTACTACTCTACTGTAATCGTCGAGGTAATAGAGAGAGATAATGTGACTACATTAAGTGTTATTTAAAATAATAAATATTTTTTTCTATAATATACATATTAATTAGTGATTTTTAGAGTTTCTTGTTGAACCCCGAAAATTCTAATTTTCGAGTTAGGTCACTTTCACTCTAGAAGTGCGATAAGTAATATTTATCTGCATTGAAAAGATTGTACTTTCCAGTACTAATCAAACACCAATTTTGTTAACAATTGTATTTTACATTCTAAATTGAAAAATATAATTGACTTTTACCTAAGAATACAAGCAAGTGCATCAATCAACTATTCAAAACCTTTTCTAAGCATACGACAATAACCTCGACCGTGCGTTTCCCGCGCTCCACGCGCCGCGACTTGTTCACATTTTTTTAATATTCCATCTCGGCACCGACACGGCTTCATTCAGCCAACTTGCCCTCTCGCTTTCATCTCATTGTGAACCACGTAGGTACGCTGCTCAGCCAACTTTTCAGCCAAATTAACTTCACCATTTTATATTTTTACGGCTTCTGAAACGAAATATGATTTTCCGCGGGACGAGTTTTGAACGAACTCCTTACCATGGCTTTGCTTTTTAATTTATGAATTCTCTCTTTGCTTAAAATACATCTAAAGGAATCCTTAGTTATTAAAATTTGATTAATTTGATTAGACCCATAAGAGATATTGAGATATTGATGTTTCGTTATTGAAAAGCAGGTCAGTAACCAAAATGCGTAAATTTATTCAGTGAAGTAGGTACGTACTCGTACCTACTTTTATCATCTGTGGTTTCCTTATGTTATTACATTCGTTCGGGTTATTTGACTTGAACGAAAAGTTTTTAATGTCTTTTAACTGGCAACTAATCTTATTAATTGTTACGCAAGGCTGTTTTGTTTTGTCTTACCCTATATTGTGTCCCACTACTGGGCCAAGGATTCCCCTTTCTCTTTCCAAACCTCTCTGTCATGTGATATTTCCGACCATATTTGCCCCGCGAATATGATCAGATCGTCACTCCACAGCTTCGTGGTCAACCTCGACGGTGATGTCCTCCTTCAGGCGTCCAGTAAATGACAATATCGGCCCAAAAGTAAAGTAAAAACCTGGCACATTTAATTTATCTTTACAATTTAAACAATTTTTTTTGAACCCAGTCTAATAGTTACTTATAATTATGCCTTTAAATAGAACATTCAAGTAGGTACCTACGCACATACAGAGAACATAACATTCCTATTATAATTCAATCAAAAGGCAGGCAGTAAGAGCGGTTCTATTATTCTAATTCATTTTAAGAGAAGCATGCCCACTTGAAACCTCTCGTTGTGTTAGTGCAGGGCCGGATTCATGGGTGTAAAGTGGTTCACTGGCGGTGCAAGGGGTGCAAAAACTGCATACTAATAGTGGGTGCTCTATAAGTTCATTTGTTTCTAGTAGTTTTTTAATGTACCATAAGGAGAATGTAATGAATTTTAAGGAGAATGTAATAAATTAGGTTCCAAAACTAAGTGCAAATTCTTATTTTTTTAGTTCAATCTTCAACAGCTTTTCTTTTGCTCTTACGTATTTTTTAAACGCCAAACTGTCCAGTTTGCTGGCGAAAACCGCTCGATTATCGCAATTTCACATATTCAACAGATAAGTACATACTGCTTACTATTTTTTAATATTTTCGTAAGTAACAAATAGCAATAAAACGGTTATTGTTCTTTTGTTAAGTGGATTTATTTAAAGTACAGATGGAAGAAGAAAGCGTTCCAATATACATATGCCTAAATCCATTCCTGCCTACTCAAACCTGCCGGTGCGAACCGCAGAGTAACGTTAGATTGTTAAGCAAACGTCCGATTTGCATAAGAAAACAATCGGGCATCGCTACCTAATAACGTACAATTCGCAACACGAATAACCCTCTGTATCCCACCTAACAGCCCTCGAAAGTAGCGCCTACAAAAGTTATTATAGCAATAACGGAGTTTCCAGGTATGTTACTCGTTTTTTGTCTAGGGACATATTCAAAAAGGGGTAACGCGAGCTAAGCGAGTATGAAAGCGATATTATGGAGTTTTTACTTCATATTTAATGCGATTTGAGGCAGGTTTTAAACTGTTGAGTTATTTTCTTTGTGTGCTTAAGGGAATGAAAATGAGCTGCGGCGTTTATGGGAGTTAATATGCCAGGAAAGGGGTCTCGTGAGAAGTGACTACTTTATTTTTGCACAGAAAACTTTTAAGCATTATAGCTACAGCGTGCTTCAAAATAAACGTAAAACCAAGTCAATCATTATACTCTTAATTAGGAGGGAACTTTTACTATGGGACCAACTCTGAAGTCCGGAAAAAACGACTAGGTACTCGCATCGCATGCCACTGATCGCATTTATTTAATTTATATATATTTTTTATATATTATTATTTATTTCTCTCACCACAATTTCACATTTGAATTAAAGTACAGTCACATTTTAATACATTATACACCTTTGAAAAAGACTGAAAATAATATAAGTTATGATATATCACATTGTACATATGGTACAAATACCTAAGGTGTAGGTACCTACACAGCACTCACCATAATAACGTAGTTGCCCTGCAAATAAACTTCTAAAGTAAAGAAATGGCTTCTCTTGAAACCAGAGTCTTCGTGCCTTCTTAAGGTGTTTTGGCGCCCACTGTGTGACAACTCCTGCCTACCTATCCGGTTACATCTACGTCATAACTCGATGTAGTAACATTTTATCAAGTAGTCAATTACAAGCAGACATTTTTCTTTAGTGTCCTGTGTCCATTGAGAATATCCGCGCAAAAAACAGTTGCACCTCTTGTAAAGTTCACAATAATGTAGGTAGGTATATCTTTTTTAGGTTTAACGTTATTACCACCTACACGTTCTATACCGATGTTTAGTTTGGAAACACAAAACAAGCAAGATATATGGTGCATTCATCTCGAAAATTATAGTTTTAGTTCATAAAATAACAAAATTAATTTTCAAATTCATTCAAATTTTAAATAAACGAATCCTTAGAATCAAATTAAGACACTTTTCAAAATTGGATGTATTACACCATTGTAGGTTTAGACATTATTGGTTGGGCCTTACCAACATCCTTTCGTTTAGGTACGTTGTTCAGCTATAAGGGAGCGCTGTTTACGAAACTGCTCTTGACAATGTTTAATGCAACCAATAGATTCATATCTATATGACGTACATGCCTACTAAGGTACCTGGTATATACTCTTCTGTTTCTTAGAACAGTATCTAAACCGTATAGATACTATTCTAAAAAACAGAAGAGAAGAGGTGCCTGATAACCTCCTGTTCCTCTTTCAGTGAAAGTTCCATTGAAATCGGTTCAGCTATCCAAAGATTAACCGGAACAAACGGAAATATAGATAGACAAACAAATATTTTATAAGATTTTGTATTTAGTACCGTGTAAATAACTTACTAGGTAAGTTATAACCACTTAAGGAAACAGTTATTTTGAAATCACAGACAAACACTTCCATTTTATTTATATGTATAGTTATAGATATAGGTACCTAGGTACAAATTAACTGTGGAAAACAACCCAGTCCTACTAATAGTCTAATAACCTACATTTCCTTTGGTTTTTCAGGTTGGGTGTAACTCCTGTCAGCTCAGTGTGGATTGGCGCGTGGTGGATAGGCTTCATCTTGTCGGCTCTCCTGTGCCTTATCGTGTCTATACCACTCATGGCCTTCCCGCATGAATTACCTGGTAAGTCTTTAAACTGATATGGTCACTAGTTCGTCCCGTCTTTTCAAATTATATACTAGTACATAAATATGAAAAACGGGTCCAGCGAACCGGTTTTTTCATAAGTAGAAATTTTTTCTTCATTCCCCTCTCTCTAGGAATTTGTACTGTGTGAGAACAGACATGCGCCCTAATCCCGAAAGATGACGGTGGTTGGCTAAGTATTCCCTGAGTAAAAGGTATGAACTTGGCCTTCTTCGAGATGTTAAGTGTGAGGACATTAGCGATTAACCATTTCATTACCAGTCTCAGAGCCTCTTCCGCTCTGTTGCGAGTTTCAGTCCAATTCTTACCCTACGTTAAAACAGCTGTCATCCGGAACACATATCTGGAGGTGCGGGAATCGAATCTGCTACATACAGCACGGAAACCAACCATTCAACCACTGCGCGAACCGTCGGCACAGCACCTAAATGTCGAGGTCTTTTTCGTCTTTCAGGTGCAGACGAAATCCGTGCATCGAAAGTATCAGAAGCGCATGAGGGTGCAGCTTCCAAGTCCGCAGCCTTCAGCGCGCTGCACGAGCTGCCCCAAGCCGCAGCAGCCCTGCTGAAGAACCCTACCTTCCTATTCCTGAACCTGGCCGGAGCCAGCGAGGGCATGCTGATCTCAGGGTTCGCTGCGTTCCTGCCGAAACTTATTGAGAACCAGTTTGCTGTTAACGCTTCGGAAGCAGCGTTGCTTTTGGGTGTGTACTGATTTTCCTGGTTTATTTGAAAGCTTCTGCTTGTGACTTCTTTCCGGTGGGAGAGTTTTCCGGCGTAAATCCCGATCCCATGGGAATTCCAGAATAAAAAGCAAACTCTGTGTTATACTCACCAGTTTTTGAGTATAGGAGTAACAAACATCCACAAATCCATCCTCAGAAACTTTCGTGTTTATAATATTAGTAAGATAAGATATATACATATATGGTACACCTTTCAGCATGGTTATAATGAAACAAGTCACGAAAAAAATACTACCAAGTGTTAAGCAATGTTACAGGACCAAATTTAGTTGAGCACATTTTTTCACATAGATTCAGAATATAATTGTTTTTATTAAAAACGTTGCATAATATTATTACGTTATTAGCTCGATAATTAATATACATATTACATAAGTACGAGTGAATAAAAAAGGACTATTAAATTCATGCGTTTTTTATAAGGTTTGTGCTGATAGTGTGAACAGTTTTTTTATAAAAGAGAACTGGCAATGCAGGCAGAATTAACATAACTAGCAATTATGTTAACCTCTCCAACTAAGCTTGTGTGTGGAGTGGGTTCACGGTAATTTATTTATTTACAGTAAATTAAAACGGTACAACACCAATTACATTAATTACAGAAATAGAAATACATTTTAGAAAAGAATAATAATAATTGTGATTAAAAATTGAAATTATATAAGACAAAATTAAAATGGAACAGTAGACTCTTGTATACTTCCTCTCACAGAACACCAAACATGCACGCATAATTTTACTCCATTCGTCAGCAAACACATCACATTCAGGTTTGGTAATCAGGAGGGCATTGAGCATCCTTAGAGTGTGACATACTGGGGATTCAGTTCTGGCGACAGTTTTGGAAGTCGGTGGAGCAAACAAATTGTGCAAGCCGTCTGACGGTGTCCGATGTACTTGTCAGGCACGAATAGTCGGCAAAAAAGGCCATGTAGCTCGGGACAGTTGATACGTCCGCTCAGGGTCTTGCAGGCTACTGTGAGCTGATCAAAGCCTCTCCTCACCTCCAACAAATTAAAGCATAGCATTCCTAAAAGGTAGATGTAGGGAAAGAAGTGGTATAACCTTTTGAATAGGAACCTCAGGAAGGTTTTGTGAACCTTTTCTATCATTAATGTTTGAATTGCAGTGTAAGGGGTCTGAACTATTATTGACGTTAACCTTATACTTTCCAGGAGTGATCACAGTGCCGGCGGGAGGCGGGGGCACGTTCCTGGGCGGCTGGCTGGTGAAGCGCTGGCAGCTGGCGTGCGCCGGCATCATCAAGCTGTGCGTGGCCGCCACGCTGGTGGCCGCCGCCTTCACCTTCAGCTTCGTGCTCACGTGCGACGACTACCCCTTCGCTGGGGTCACTGTCATGTACAACAGTCCAGCAGTAGCGGGGTAAGTAGGACTTTGTCGGATCCAACCTGGACTTAACTGCTCTTCTCCAGCGACGCCCTAAGGCGAGGTCCGTACCCTTTTTTTTTTTTTTTGATGTGGTAAAATTATCAAATAAGTCCTCCCACCCCGGGCAGGGTGGGAGGGACTGTCAGACTTTTACTGACTAAAATCCACGTTGTTCCTTCAATAACCCTTTGCGTACCGGGGTCACGGTAACGGGATGAGTCCCACGACCCCGGCAGGCTTCGGCCCTCTACGGGGGGGCCTCGTCATATTGCTGACGCTCTTTGAGGCACGCATGGAACACGACGCGCCGTCGACCCGAGCATGGTCCATGGTCGGACAGCGAGTTGCCCTTTACTCGCTGTCCCGCATGCCCGCGCCTACGGTGGCCGGAGATCGTCGGCCGACGTCCGACGCCGTGGGCGTCTACCACTGCGGTTGGGCTGGAGGGAGGACGCCATCCTCTCCCTCACGCGGCCCACCTCCTCCTTAGGAAGCATGACTGCTTCGCAGAAGGAGGCGACCGCTTCCCACTCCCTCTCGCCCCGCAGCATGGCCTCGACCAATGCCGGGTGCGAGAGGTCTCCGCCTATCGCCGCCGTGAGGACACGTCGGTGCTCTGCCCAGGCGGGGCAGTCTTGCACCGTGTGCTCTACGGTGTCCTCAGGGCGAACCTCGCAGTGGTGACACCCAGGCGTTTCCTCCTTTCCCATCAGACACAGGTACCTCCCGAAACTTCCGTGTCCGGTGAGGACCTGCGTCATGCGGTAGGTCAGGACGCCGTGACGCCGATCTAGCCACTCCTCAAAGAGGGGTCTTACCACCGCAATTGCGGCGTGCCCGGCCGTCGGTTGCGACAGTCGTTCCCTCCATACTGCCCTGAGATCACGCCGGAGCTCTTCCCGCCGCGCCTCGACTTCTCGAGGCAGCGGGGATACGCCCCGGCACTGCGCCTCCACGCGCCATTCATAGACGCGCTGGAGGGCAGTCGCCTCCAGATCCCAGGGCAGCAATCCGGCAAGGAGGTTGGCCGATTCGCCGGCGATCGTGCGGTATCCCCGGATCATTCGGATAGCCATGACCCTCTGGCATGCGACCAAATTTAGTGGTCGCGTCCGGATGCACAGGGCCCACACTGGGGACCCGTAGAGGGCCATGGACCGCACGACGCCGGCGTACAGCCTTCGGCAGGAGGCGTTTGGCCCGCTGAGATTAGGCAGGAGTCGCCTGAAGGCGGCTGCTGCCCGGTTCAGCTTTGGGGCCAAACTCAGGAAATGCTCCCTGAAGTTCCACCGGCTGTCGAGGACGAGTCCTAGGTATTTCATCGTCCTCCCGACGCCGATGCGAACCCCCTCCACCGTTATGTGGGACTCGGACCGTGGCGCGTTCCGACCGCCATGAAAGCACATGGCCTCTGTCTTGTGCAGCGCCACGTCGAGTCCCAACTGCCGGATCCTACGAACGACTGTCGCAACCGCTTGCGTCGCCAGGTCGGCCGCCGCCTGGTGCGACTCTCCCTGCGCCAGGACGAGCGTGTCGTCGGCGTAACATATTACGCTGACGCCGTCAGGGAGGTCGCCGCGCAGCACTCAGTCGTATCCGATGTTCCACAGGGGCGGCCCCAAGACCGATCCCTGTGGGACACCGCACGACATCTCGCGCCGGTTCCACTCTCCCCGGTGACCGGGGTGAGGTCCGTACCCTACGGTACTAGTTTGTAAATTTCTTACAACCCCTGGCTGGAGGCTTTAATTATTATAATGAATGCATCAACCAATGGCAAGCCCAGTTTAGTAGCCGAGAAACTCATAGGTTGATCTGCAAGGGGCTACACACAAAAAAGGTAAATGGAACCGACATGCAGTCAAAGATTAAGTTATGATTCTAATCAAGAGGGAAGGAGGGGATACATTTCATGGAAGGCTGGTATAAAAAAATGTATCAGCAAAAGTTGTAGAGAATTTAATCCTCTACAATATCTATACTTATAATAAATCTGTAGAGAGGTCAATTCTGTACATGAAATATTTTTACAAAATAACTATCAGGGGGTGATTAGGGATCGATACTGATGCCAAAAATGCAATCAGTAAAATTTTTGTCTGTCTGTCTGTATAACCGTTATAGAAACAAAAACTACTCGACGAATTTTAACGAAACTTGGTACAATTATTTTTCATACTCCTGAGCACTTATAGTATACTTTTCATCACGCTACAATCAATAGGAGTAGAGCAGTGAAGGGAAATGTTGGGAAAACGGGAGAAGTTATTCCATTTTTTAAGCTTCCGTAACGAGTGCAACCTTAATGGTTAAAGCTACACAGAAATCATTTATGACGGAAATGTTCTCCTTAAAATTATATAAAAAATATCCCACGACAGCATACATCTATCTTTTATGGTTGACTCACAATAACACGTGTAACTCCCGATAGCTTAGCAGTTCGAAGCTTTGTGATTATTATTCTGCTCCGAAATTTAAAACCACCACAACTTTGCAATGGAACTTGGCTAAAAGTAACCCAGTTGCAACAAAATATAATCGAGGCTCAAATTTTAACAGGTTGCGGTGCAGGAGAAACCGTCTTTATTCCCAGAATTCCCATAATACCAAATAATTTTCCATTCCAATTTAAAAGAACGCAATTCCCAGTATCGGTGTGTTATGCAATGACAATTAATAAGGCTCAAGGGCAGACTTTTCGTGTTGCTGGAGTAGATCTCGGTGTCAGTTGTTTCTCGTATGGTCAGTTGTACGTCGCTCTTTCCCAGGTTAGCAGTTCTAGAAATCTTCGGACGGGTCAACTTTCAACATAGTTTACCCGGAAGCTTTGAGCTGAAGTATTTTCGTTCTATAGGTACTTAAGCCTCATGTGAACGTGATCTAAACAATATTATCAATACATTAACTTAATAACACACAAGGAGTTACACGCTGACGGAGTGGCGGGCACAGCTATTAACAATAATATTGTGCGGTTCGGTATCGCGATATTTTTCAACAGTATTATAGATTGACATATTATATTTCCCTACTAAATTATGAAAGTTAATCTGTCTGTGTATGGGCACAAGCCTATACATATACTGTTTACTGTGCATTGCGTTATACCCTTTTTTGGGTTGAATGTTATGCTGTTGACTGTTAATGTTTCGTGGGCGGTTTGGGTGCGTATTCGATTCCATTGACATAAATTTATTTTCGATGAATTTCAGGAACTGTTTTAATGTCGGCATGCCTCTAGGATCATCCAATGATTCCTTAAAAGACTGGCTGGTCTCTGAATCAAGCTTTTGCATCATAATGTGAACAACTAAGGGGTCCCATGTTGAAGTATCGAAATGTAGGTTTCTAATAGCCTCAATGCACTCTATAGTCGTGTCATGCATTTTTTTCAGCTGATATGATGTTGCAGTCTGTATGTTGGGTTGATTTAGTAAAATGTTAGCTTGATATGAGAATAATAATCTTTTATTATCATATCTCTGTTGTAGGATCTGCCAACTGGCTTCGTAGTTGTCAGCACTAATGTTCATGTGCTGTATTAACCGCTCGGGCTCTCCCTTCAATTTCGATTTCAAATGTTGCATTTTTTGAGCGTTAGAAATAAAATTGTTACGGTGCACAGTTTCTAAAAATAAATCCTTAAATGTTGTCCACTGCGCATAACTGCCATTGAAAACTGGAAGTTCGATTTTTGGCGTCGACTTCTCCTGGTGAATACTATCCCAAATTCTCTTATTGAGTTGTTCCTTGCTGAATTCGTACAGGCGCTCTAATCTGTTATAATCAGTTTCAAAGGAATGCATGTCATCTAACATTCTATCGAGCCTTCAATAAGTACTATCGACTTTTTCCCAGCGTTGTGTTACTGTTCTCAATTTATCTTCAAGTTGCCACTTTTCTTTCAGATCTTCAATGTTCATGTTCCGTACTACTCTCTCAAAAGCCTTGATGTTGGATTGTTGTTCGTTCATTATATCCTTAGTACGATCGTCCACAATTTTCGTAACCTGTGACGTGTTTTTTATATCCTCCGTGACCTCATTGTCATCGCGATGGTCTGAAATTTCCTCTTGACTACCGTCCGTTTTACTACTTTCTCCTTGTTTATGAGATTGATTGAACAAACTAAATTTATCATCTTCAATTTTAGCCAATAATCTTTGCTTTGATTTATTGATCATACCCTTCGTTTCTTCGTACAATTGTTCTAAGCGTTCGAAAACCCTATTCTCGTAGTAGGCTCCAGACTTTGTGCCTTCCGACAACGATAACTGGATGTCGTTCTCCTTAAATTCGCTCCACAATGAATCTAGTTTGTTAAGCCTTTCATTGTGGTACTCAAGAGTAGTTTTACGAGAAGGACCATCTTTCATAAAATTTTCACGGATTCTTTTAATAGTCTCAAGAATTGCAGATTGAGAACTAAGCAAAATATCGTAAGACGACATTGTTGTATGTTATACGGTACACAAAATGAAATTCAAAACTGTAGCGTCGTAGTAAAAAATGGAACGTGCTCACCGGGTTCGCCTCTACCGCTTTCTGGATACTTATCCCGCAACGTCACTTTTATCACTGATTTTAATGTTTTAAATGTTCTGTTAGGAATACTGTTCTTAAAGTTCTGTTAAATGTTCTAATGTTCGGCAAACTGTATCACGGCATTCAACCCAAAAAAGGGTATAACGCAATGCACAGTAAACAGTATATGTATAGGCTTGTGCCCATACATTTTGGTCCTTCGAGCCGGATCAAAATGTATGGGCACAAGCCTATACATATACTGTTTACTGTTTAATGTTGAGAGAGAGTAGGAAATGACTGTTACTGTTAACTGTTTAAAACTGTTTAATTAATTATTAATAAAATAAATTATTATATTCTAAGTACAATGTTATAAAACTGTTGTAGACTGTTAAAATTACTGTTGACTGTTACGACTGTTAAACTGTTGTGTCCGCTCGACCCGAACTGCCAGAGTTTTTACGCACTCTCGTACGTGATGGTACGAGATTTAATAAATTAACAAAATTAACAAAATTATATCTGGGTCGAGGTCCACTGTGCGGTTGCTAACCGTACATCTTGGCCGGCATAAATAGTGTCAACTTAATAGACAGAAAAAAATATAACGTTCTAACAACAAAAGTTAATTAAAACCAATCTAATTAACAAAAATGTAAAAAGAATGTACACTTAGATCTAAAAGTAATAAAAAAATGTAAATTTAAAAATTAAAGTTATGAGGTGTTGCATATGTATCATTTCTGAACGTGGACATTTCTATGTTTTCGTTAGATGATGCAGCCCTCGGTGGTTTCGGTGGTGGTAGTCTAGTTGGGGTGGCGCTGATGCCGACGGTGACACTGCTGCTACGTTTCCAGTAGACGTAGACTCCTCCCGCGACGAATGCTGATAAGATCAGAAGTCCCATCGTTGTATAAGAGACGATATATTGGTGTACATCATGTTGCGACATTTCCACCTGTTCAGTTTGATCTTCCAACTCCTTCAAGGAATTATGAAATTTCTCATAATCCGATCTCACAAATTGCGTATTGATTTGTCCAGTTGATATATCAATCGGCTGAACCGATGTCAGATTGTTGATGTCCTCCAGATCTATCAGTGGTACTTCCGGGTTGACATACATGTTGTTAGAATAATACACTTGTGTATAATATGTTTCTTCACTGTTTCTGATGATACATCCTGCCTTGGCTTCTAAAATTCCTGTTGAATTTATAGCTTTAGAAGTCATACGACCTTCGCAGATAACTTGTAACTGACACTCGTTGCAGCAGACATAGAGCCACGTGTTAGGCCTTTGAAGTGGTACCCATTTGTTATTGCAGCCTACGGATGCGTAGACACATCTTGCTAATTTAATGTTTGTTATTGCACCAATTTCGCACGGAATTTGATGATTTCTTAGATTAAGTGTTGGTTTATTTAATGAACAAATATGGGTACTAGGTTCAATTTTAATGCAGTGTTCGAGATCCTTGCTCGTTAGTTGCATATATGTCTCTTGCCGTATATTGACTGCAACATATTCTGAGCATGAAAACTCATGACAAGCGACTGTTGGTTGTTTGTAATCATCGGTATAGGAACTGTTCGGTATATAGTGAACTGATTGTCGCCTGTTAATGGCAATGTAATTTCTATGATAAAATATTTATCTACTAATCTAGACTTAACCTCTAGTAGTTTATATATGTCGGCTAATTGAGCTTGAACATTGTCAACGGGAATAGATAAATGTGGTGGTAATTGTCCCGAGATTATGCTGATCTCCTGGAAAAGCTGGCCTTGTGGCAAAAGTCTGGTATCCACATGACCATGGTGAATATTGATAGCTGTGTCTAACAGCATTTGTTGGATGTGACGCAATTTAGATAAAATTACTGCTGTGGTCACTGCCATGATGCTGAAGTAGTCCATGGCTTCATTAGCTTCAACAGCCTTACCCAATTTCCGTAAATAGTCATCTGTCATGTTAAGATGTTGCGATAAGAGATCGAATTGCATATTCATCGCCTCTTCATTTCTCTTTAAAATGTTATTTTGTGCCTCAATGATTGATGTTTGCCCTTTAACAAGATTTAACATGTGGTCTTTGTTTTTGTGTAACTGTTCGATATCTTCCTTGTATTGTTTTGCGAACCTTTCATCTAGCACGCCGAATAAGCTATTTGCAAGATAACCTATCCCATTAATGAGACCTCGGGTAACGCGACCCCTTGTCTGACCATGATGTGTTTCCAACAAGTAATTGTTATGATCAAGTTCGTTGAGCTCCTGTTCGAATTCAGTCGTAATGGTTCTGCACATCGTTTGATAGTCAAATTGCTCACACCTGTCTCCCAGGTGTTTCACAACTCGATGTATGTTTTCTATACCTTGCCAGTACGACGTCATGTTGTAGTAGGTCACAATCTTCCAATCGTCATGTACGCTTTGTAAACTGCCAATTCTGTCAAAATAAACTGCTCTGTTTGCTTCAAACGGTGTGACCTTTACTACGTCGCTGTTTTGCTTAGTGGGCTGACATAACGTTAATAATGTTATGAGCACACATAGCAGACTGGAACTTATTTTTCCTGCTTTGGACCACTGTTTTTGTTTAATATTACCTTTTTTTGCCGTTTGTTTTTCCTTATAATTTATTACATTAAGTGTAGTGGTGTCCGGTTTTTCTGTCCAACTTTCAGATATCGGGAGTTTGATTAATTTCGTAATAGGTCTTGTTAGTAGCCCTGACTTTGTTTTAACTGTTACGACTCTAACCAGGTTGTCCTTTCCTGGATGAACATCCTGTATTCTGCCGAGTGCCCATTTCATAGGAGGAAGATTATCTTCTTTGATAAGAACAATATCATCGATCGATAGATTATTTGTTTTATTCAGCCATTTACTTCGTACTTGAAGTCATTGCAGGTATTCAGAGGACCACCTGGTCCAAAAACCTTGCTGCATTTTGTTTAATAACTGCCATCTTTGGCGAATGTTAACGTCCTGCTCTCTTATAATATGTTCGTGTGGTAGAAATGTCGCTGGTCGGCCAATTAAAAAATGTGATGGAGTAAGATAGTCAATATCCTCGATATCTTCTGTTAAAGGGCAAAGCGGCCTAGAGTTCATACAAGCTTCAATCTGTGTAAGTAGTGTCAAAAACTCCTCATAGGTCAACTTTTGCTCTCCTAAGACGCGTTTCAGGTGGTATTTCATGGACTTGACTGCAGCTTCCCAAAGTCCTCCTGCAGACGGCCAGCTCGGGGCATTGAAATGCCATTCTACTCCCACCTCGGTGTTAATTCTCGACAAACAGTCGTTGTTAAATGTTTGAGCTATACGCAACTGTTTAGCTAACTCCCTTTCAGCTCCCACAAAGTTTGTACCATTGTCGGAGTAAATATGTTTCGGGCAACCTCGTCGCGCAATCATACGTTTCAGAGCGAGTATAAATGTTTGTGCTGACAAATCCGATGCTAGTTCTAAATGTACAGCCTTTGTTGACATGCACACAAATACTACGACATAGCCCTTACTTGTCTTAACACCTCGGCCCTTGTTCAATTTGACATCAACGAATCCTGTGAAGTCTACCCCTGTATGGTAAAAAGGTGGCGATTGTGTTATTCTCTCACTAGGTAAGTCTGCCATCAATTGATAATGTTTTAATGGCTTGAAACGACAGCACTTCACACAGTTTTGCAAATGTTTTTTGACAGTGCTGTTTCCTCCTATTATCCAATATTTCTGTCTTAATGTAGCCAAAGTTAATCTCGCTCCACCATGTAGTGTTGTGGCATGTGGACGGTCAATGAGAAGATACGTCAGCTTGCTGTTTTTTGGCATGATAATAGGGTGTTTTGTTTCTTCAGGTAAGTTCGAATTCTGTAGTCGCCCTCCGACGCGTATAATGTTATTTTCATCCAAGTAGGGGTTGAGTTTCAAAAGTGCACTGTTGTGCTTAACCTTCCCTTTTGATTGCAATTCCTTAAATTCTTGTTCAAAGTGTTCCTTCTGAATGTGTTTTATAATAATGTTAGTGGCATGTCTAATTTCAGCGAGCGTCAAATGATATTTTCTATTGCTAAACATGTGACTCATTGCTTGACCTACACGACGATTACCTTGTGAAGTGTATGTTATGAAACGCGACACCCAGGCAATGACCCGTATTATAGTCATAATACAGCTGAACTTGAATAGGAGTTGCGTAATAATGTTATTGTTTTTATTTTCACTCATTTGTATCGTAGCTGCATGCACCTTCTTAACTTCGATCTCTGGTATCGGGTACCCTTTACATGTCTCAAGCATGTCCTCGCTGCGCAGCCATTCGGGTCCGTTAAACCACAGGGAATAGTTTTGTAATTGCGAAGGCAGTAGTCCACGTGACGCGCAGTCAGCCGGGTTTTGCTCCGATCTCACATGCTTCCAATTCCCAGCGGGGACTATAGATGTTATTTCCCTTACTCTATTTCCGACATAGGCCTTCCATCGCGAGATATCGCCATTTAGCCAGCCAAGCACAATCATCGAGTCTGTCCATGCAGTTACCTTAATGTTAGGTTTATCGAGGCAATGTTTTATTTTATTCACCAACTGAGCTAACAGCTGAGCGCCGCATAACTCGAGTCTGGGAAGTGTTTGCTGTTTTTGAATTGGGGCGACCTTGGTTTTTGCCGCAACCAATGCAATTAGAGATTTCTGTATTCCCTCCCGAACCTTACTGTATACCACACACGAGAATGCTTTTTCTGAAGCGTCACAGAATTCGTGTAATTCGCTATCCTTGCATGTTTCAAACCCGAGCCATCGGTTAATCCTAAAGGGTTGCATGTTCGTTAACTCGTTTTTTAATATCCTCCATTCCTTTTCTATTTCATCCGGTACAACATCATCCCATCCGATTTTGTACCTCTAAATCTGTTGGAATAGGATTTTTGCCTTGACCGTTATAGGGGACAACAACCCCAATGGATCAAAAATAGTTGATATGTCACTCAGGACTTGTCGTTTTGATGAGTTTTTGTTAACGTTGCAAGTATTTTTATTTTTCAATGTTGGTGAAAAGATGAATTCGTCTTGTTTCGGATTCCATGCCAACCCTAACGCCTTCGATGGTTGCGCCTCTGTAAAGTTGAAATTGACAGGACTAACCATGTGTTCTGGTAGATCTTCCAATAATTTACTGTCATTGCTTGACCATTTTCTGAGATTAAAACCTCCCTCTTTCAATAGCTTTATTAGTTGATCTCTTGTGACGCGGGCTTCGTCCATGGTTTCCTTTCCAAACAACGCATCGTCGACGAAAAACTGGTTGAGCAATATGTTTTTTGCTTTCGGGTACTTGTCACCTTCGTCTATCGCTAACTGTTGAAGTGTACGGAGCGCTAAGAACGGGGCAGCTTTAGTTCCATAGGTGACTGTACACAGTTGATAATGTCTAAGTAGTTGACGTGGGTTATTTCTCCACACGATTTTTTGTAAAGGTTGATGTTCAGGATGTACGACTATGAAACGATACATTTTCTCAATGTCAGATGTGAACACATATTTGTACTGTCTCCATTTCAGTAAAATACTAAGAATATCCTTCTGTAAGTTCGGTCCTGCTAACATTAAATCATTTAAACTGTGTCTTGAACTCGTTTTTGCTGATGCGTTAAAAACAACCCTCAATTTTGTCGTGATAGCGCCTGGTTTAACTACCCCATGGTGTGGTAAAAAATATTCAAAGTTTTGAAGTTTCATGGTAGTTTCAACTTGTTTCATGTGGCCCATTTCTACGTATTCTTTTATGAATTCCTTATAATCCCTTCCGAACGTAAGGTTTTTTGCCAATTTCCTCTCCAGTTGTTGAAACTGAGCGATAGCCTGCGGTTTGGATGTTCCTAAATGTTCTACAAAGTTATCCTTAAGAGGCAGACGAACTTGGTATCTCCCATCAGGCAGTCGTGATGTTGTTTCTTTGTATAACTGTTCGCATTTATTATCAGGGTCCACATCGTCCTTATTATCTTGCAAAGACTCCTGTTCCCAGAAGTGGGCAAGGTCTTCAATGTTGTTAACTGTTACATGGCAACTGAATGTTTTATAATTGCCACACACTACCCAACCTAACTGAGTTTGTTGGGCGATGATGGAGGACGTGTTTGTTCTGATGAGCCCCTCTAACAATATCTCAGAATAAACATCGGCTCCCAGTAGTAAGTCTATTCCCTGAGATACATTGAAATCAGGATCAGCGAGTTGTAAATGTTGTTCGTGCTCAAAGTTGTCTCTCTCTACTGTTTGACTCGGCAGTCTGTTTGTTATGGAGTTCATAATAAATGCATTTACATGAATGTTAAAGTTACTGTATAATGATTGACACTGTAAATGAAGAACTCCCTTACACTTGGTGGTGGCTGAAGCACCAACCCCTGACACCACAGCACTCATCCTGTTCCGTCTTAACTGTAATATCTGTGCAGAATTCTCTGTAATAAGGCTAACTTGAGATCCTTGGTCTAATAAGGCACGTAAAATAATCATAGTACCATCTTTAGTCATCGTTTTTACTTGAGCCGTGGCTAGCAACACTTCATTCGAATTGTCATAGGCCAAGTACGTGCTTAATTGGTGACCTACATTAGATTTCCTGGGTTTTGATTTTGCTGCTTCGATTGCTTCATGCAAAATGCTATTGTGCGGTTCGTGACAATGTTTGCATTTTTTGTCTGACATACATTTTCCGCCATTATGACTAAAAAGACAATTTAAACAAACATGTAGGTCGTTAGCGAGCTTCAGCATGTCTTCCGGTGTCCTACTTAAAAAATCTCTGCAGTTATAAAGACCGTGTGATTTTTTGCATTTGGGGCAAGTTATAACATAACTATGAAATGTGGTTTTTCTTTGGGAAGCTCGAGGCACGTTCTGCGTTTCCCCTTGTACGTTTTGTTGTGTTTTAAGGACCAAAATGTATGGGCACAAGCCTATACATATACTGTTTACTGTTTAATGTTGAGAGAGAGTAGGAAATGACTGTTACTGTTAACTGTTTAAAACTGTTTAATTAATTATTAATAAAATAAATTATTATATTCTAAGTACAATGTTATAAAACTGTTGTAGACTGTTAAAATTACTGTTGACTGTTACGACTGTTAAACTGTTGTGTCCGCTCGACCCGAACTGCCAGAGTTTTTACGCACTCTCGTACGTGATGGTACGAGATTTAATAAATTAACAAAATTAACAAAATTATATCTGGGTCGAGGTCCACTGTGCGGTTGCTAACCGTACAATCTGTTACATCAAAATCACTGAACCGTGAGGAAGGACATAGGCTACTTTTTTTACGAAAAACGACGGAAACGTGGATGAAGTTGCGGGCAACAGCTATCTATACTAATAATATAAGGCTGAAGAGTTTGTTTGTTTGTTTGAACGCGATAATCTCAGGAACTATTGGTTCGAATTGAAAAATTATTTTTTAATTAAATAGTCAATTTATAGAGAAAGGCTATAGGCTATATATCATTACGCTAAGGCCAATAGGAGCGGAGCGCCAATGAAGAATGCTTCAAAATCGGGGTTAAATTTAACGTTAGCCCAAAGTAACTATTCCACGCGGACGAAGTTGCGGGCAAAAGCTAGTTTTATAATAAATACAAAAAGCATAAACCCATAGGAAACGAGATATATTTGCAATAAATGTGTAGAAAATCGATTTTTTCACCTTTGACCTTGAAATATTGTAGGTCGCGAACACCCTACGATAAGTAGGTTTTGAGACAAGTTTTAGGGTTTGAAAATAAAGGTTTATACAAGTAGATAGATGGCTGACTATCTCTCATTCCGAGATTCTTGCCCTAATTTGCCTAATATTGGCTACTGGTTTGTTGAAATCCGTTGGAGGGGTTAACAAGAAAAAAAAGTAAAAAGTAATGTGAATTCTAATCTAAAAAAAAATATGCTGTATCTCTGTTTTAGAAAGTTTATCCATCCATGCAATGTCGTCGTTTTCGTATTCTGATAAAAATAAGCAGTCTTACTTGATCCTCAAACCAATTCATAGTTTCGGATGACATCATAGCTCCGAGGAAATAAACCCGTTCTCAACAGTATTTGTGCCTGGGTCTTCATGAAATTCAGTACTGTATTCTGTTTCCAGTGCCGACAGTCTGACGGCAGAGTGCAACGTGGAGTGCTCGTGCGCGTCCGCGCCGTACTCGCCGGTGTGCGGCGCGGACGGCGCGGTGTACTACTCGGCGTGCCACGCCGGCTGCTCACGCCAGACGCTCGCCGGCGCCGCGCAGCTGTTCCACCACTGCTCCTGCATCACCGCCAGCCACAACATCACCCTACCTACCTATCAACTTGATGGAGGTCAGTCTTCACGACAGGCTCTATAACCCCACCCTTTACATTTAGCTTAGTTGGTGGAGTTAACAAGATTGCTAGTAATGTGAATTCTGCCCATATTGCTGGTTCTACCGAACCATAAACCAAACGAGCCAAGAGGCTCATGGCCCATCACTGGTTGAGTCAAAACTCACGACGAGCTGCAAACCTATTGGTTTTCTCTCGTAGGATAGAATGCACTATCTAATTCCACCAAGCCCGTTACATCATTGGACTACAAGATGAACTGCGTGTGCCATCGTTAGATCCTGGACATCCAATCACAAAAAGTTTTGGGAATCCTTTCATTGCGCGTAAGGCAAAGGAGCGGAATTCACTGCCGTAACTAAGTACATAATTCACATTACTTGATAAAAAACGATTAGAGTATCTTGCTGCAACAGATTTCATGCGAAATTAAATTTTTTGTTTATGTAAGAGCATGTGGCAGACATAAGTTGATTTTGAACATGTCAGTTGCATTTGCCTTCCTTGCCAGACACCATCCGGGGTTACCGGAATGTTCCGATGAGTTACCACTGCCCTGGACGCAAAAGGAACTGAAGGATTTTAATCAGTAAAAATTTGAAACTTCAGTTCCGCTCCACCAAGAGCGGGAGCCGTCTTTAATGGTTTGCCCCCCGAAAAGAACGGTCAGACGGTTCATCACAGTGTTCACAAACCTTCAATGTTGAAATCCTTTTTAACTATTATCCAAGGCGATCGTAAATAAATTGAATGATGACGTTCTATAACTACTACAATTTTATGGAATCCAAAAAACTATGCCAACAACCTAATATTTTGTTGTTTTTCTTCTAGTTTCAAACTCGTCGATCTCGTACGAGGCCATCAACAGTATCTGCAAGACGGACTGCCCGTTCCTCTGGGTGTTCGTCTCTCTGTCCTTCGGCGTGATGCTGTTCACGTTCCTGGCTACCATGCCTGCCCTGTCTGCTACATTGAGGTATGTCTATGAGCTCGTGCTTGACGGTTCGTCACTTATCAAATAAAAAAATTAAGTCACTTAATTGTTAGAGAACTTGATTTTTTATTTAGTAAGTGTCGAAGACTGCGACTATGGAATTGATATACGTACTGTGTTCAGTAATAAAGATTTGATTGATTGATTGGTTGAAGGGTTTATTTCTCTTTTAAGGGACACAACGCGCTCTAGGAGCGTTAGCCTAAACAAATAAGATCATATTAACTTCAGTTGTTTCAGAAAAAAAAATACTTAGTCTATTTCCTTGCCCAAGTTCTCATCTATCTTTGTAACGTTTCAGTTAAGTAGTTTAGACGTTTAAAAAAACACTGTGCATTAGCTTCGTCTAGACGTTTGATTAGAAAACCGTGCTAGGCGCTTCCAGCGTCGATGCCGATGTTAAGTTTTTTAATAACGATGTGTCTGCTCAAAAGCAATTGCTTTTTTTATTGATAATAGGTTCGCGTTTCAGCACCATCTCACCTGATGGTAAGTGATGATATGGTCGAAGATGGAGCACGCTTATCTACCTAAAAGTAACCTATTGACTCTTGACTTTAAGACCCCTAGGTTAAGAGGAGGCTTCCTAAATTGTATGTAATTTTATATTAATATTCTGAAACAATCACGCATACAATCAAAATGGAACTTTAGTACCTATATGATTTATTGGATCTTTTTCTTTCCATGTCTAGACCCAGTTTCGTAATTGGAACATTTTCGCTCGATTCATTTTTTTAACAAAAAATCATGTCTTTTTTAAAGATTATTCAAAATTTAATCAAAATTACTCGGCTTTTATGTCTAAAATTAGTATTGACAGTAAGAAAATATAGTTTATTATCCAAATATAGGACATTTTTCCTCTAGATCAATTATCACTTTAGTTATAAACGAAATAAGAATTGAGACTTACGACATTTAGTTTCGAACTGGAATATGGTAAAAGAGCGCACGCGATATTCAACTTTATTACTGCTGCGTTAGCGTTTAGCACACAACGGCAGTTTAGAAACCGAACATGGTGAAAGAGCGCACGCGATTTTTAACGTTATTACTGCTGCGTTAACGTTTAGTATACAACGGCCTAACCGGGGTGGATGGGGGCGGAGCTTGCGTGAAAATTGTTTTGCACTGCCTGGTCTTAAGGCTATCGGGAAACACAGACTCCGGCAGGAAATTCCATTCCTTCCGGTTCTGCTTGGAATATGAAGTTACTAATTCTATATTTGATCGTTAACAGATGTGTCCGTGAAGACCAGCGTTCGTTCGCGCTGGGCATCCAGTGGATCAAGGTGCGGCTGCTGGGCACCATCCCGGCGCCGCTGCTGTTCGGCTTCCTCATCGACCTGTCGTGCTCGCTGTGGTCCTCTTCGTGCGACAAGACCGGCGCCTGTCTGCAGTACGATAACATTAATATGAGCAGGTAAGTGCTTTGTTACCCTTATCCTGTACCTATTAGCCGAGGCTGCGTCCTACCTACGCGGTTTTTCTGCATAAATCCCGATCCTGAAGGAATAAAGCGTATATATTGCTCTATAACCTCCTCTATCGTCCAGTGAAAGTCCCATGTAAATCGGTTCAGCCGTTTCAGAGACTACCCTAGACAGATAGACTGACAAAAACTGGTCTTGGTATCGTAGTAATTTTCAAATCACAATAATACACTTCAATTTTATTAATATGTACCAATTAATTTGTGGGATTGCTTCTTGCAGTCAAAAAGGCAAGATGCTGAGTTGGGTACAGACTCCTTCCACTTCTTGGTGATTCATAAGGACAATATTTGATTCATTCTTCAGGAACACCTATTTTGGCAGAAAAAGTTCTGCACAGCTTATTACAATTATAAAGTAACCCATATATCGTCGCCTTAGAGTGAAAACCTCGGGAGTACATTTTTGTCCAAATATTTTTTATTGCGTTTCCAGAAAGCAATCCTAGCAACGCACATCCTGATCTCACTAATATGTTCATTCGATACTCGAAACGCTATCTATGAAAGTAAGTGAGAACCTCGTAAACACTCGCATCGCGTCGTCAGTTTAGCGTAATCAGGCCATGGATTATGCATTTCTGAACTGTTCGATATTATGTATAATATTTTCATATTATAGGTACATAATGTCGAACAGTTCTGGATATAAAACGGGTTAAATTTACATATAAATTAATAAAAAGAAAACATAAAAGAAACCATACGAAACTTTTATAGCACGCAGATTTTTCTTCCTCCTGAAAAGTTACTCCTTTTTCACTATATTGTTACATACATACCTTTATATAGCGTTTTATTTCATCTCTTGCCCCCTAAACATCTCATTCTTTCTTTCAGGTACATGCTAGGCATCGCTCTGGTAGGCAAGCTCTGTTCTCTCCTCTTCTTCTTCCTCGCATGGTGGTTCTATCGTCCGCCGGGAAGCAAGAACGGGAACGCCATAGTTCCTTCAGTGGACCTCGTGGTTTGTGCAGAGAAGACCAATGGAAACGTCACCAATGTAGCCAATGGGACGGTCGAACGAGGCAGCAACGGTTACTGCAACGCGGCTTTAGAATGTAGCGATCATTTGTAGGATACTGGTTAAAGATTCTGTTGTGTGTATCGATGACAGAAGCCAGGAATTTTCGCTATAATTGGCCTGATCTTTTCAGGACAGTTACTGGCTTACAACAACGGGTTTAGCAGTAAGGCCGTCTGAAGCTGTAGACGCTAATTTTGAGGCCATATGATAGATGTACGTTTGAGGAAAGTCTCGAAATATCGATGAGAGCGAAATATTGATTGTTAACGTAACAGCGTGACTGTACGGACATTTTGAAACCACTCAATGTTACATTTCGAGCCATATGTAGAGAGTCCGCTAGCTACAACGCTCACTTCCAATTTTATGTAATTTGTTGATTATAAATTATTATTTTAATTAGTATGAGTTGTGTGCATAGTATAGATACATTATACATATTAAAATAAGATGATTGTTTACATTCCAAAATAATAATATAAGTAAATAGTTCTGTTGTAAAATATCTGTGATGTAATTAATAGTTCGTAGATAATTCCTAAGTATGTCACCGGTGTGAGGTCCTCCTATACTAAGATCAAGTTTGTGTAGATCTGTACACCTATTTAAGACGGATACGTATGTTTTGCAAAATAATAAGTGGTCTAGCTAGCATATCTATATTCCATGTGCGAAGTTCGAATGCTGATCAAAATACACTAGTTTTTAGGGTTTCGAATCTCCGCTGTCTGTTCTTCTGGCAGCAAGCTATCTCATGAACTATAAAAGGTAGACAGTTGACATTTTGAAAATAATAATAAACTAACATTTTCAAATAAACAGGCACCCTTACAAGAAACGCGAGATGTTTACCAAATCATAGAGTCCGAATCATGCTTGACCGGTTTTAAGACCATTGGCAGATTTTTAGTTATCCAGACGGTTGGCAAAGCACATACATAAAGTAGGTACATCTACTTATTATTTCTGCAAAAGTTCCGTACCTCAGCGTAGTGTATTTATCATAATTAGAGTACAATGGGAAGGCACAATTTTTAAAATATCTTTGTTTTACAATCTTAGACATCATCAATTAACGGTTAAGGTACACTTGTACATAGTTTCTAACTTATTTGTTGCTAACGCAAAATCCATAGTTGTTAAAATAGTATTTTGGTTGAAGACTGATTGTTTACTAGTAATAATTAAATCTAAATTAAGTGTATGTGTAACATAATTCTGTATGTGACTACTTTTATTGAATTAAAGGGTTGTATGAAGCTCAGTTTTAGGAAATAATACATAAAAAGGTATTCTACAATGATGATCTTCCCAACCAGTCTACAATACTTAAATTGTAAAAAAATTGGATATATTTCTCCTGGATGTTTTACGATATATATAAGGCTGTAGGTAGTAAAACTCTGAATATAACATAAAAACCAAATGATGAATTATATTTTGCCTAAAATGTCATCTCCAGAAATTTCCGATCAATTTCAGAATTCAAAATGCAATTTCAATCCCAGATGTCAATATGGGGTCCAAAATCTCAGTACCTAATGGATCAACTACCATAAAACTTTATTCAATAGTGATTAGATTTTTATAAAATACAGTTTGTAAATTTTTTACAAGTTTTTTCTAGTGTCATTTGTGTATCATATAATGTAGATGATCAATTTTGAAATTGTACAATTTTACACAGATTGATTGAAATAAAAATTATAAAACAATGTGTCTATTATTTTAGTATTTATCACCTCCCTATAGTTTTCAAGTCCTAGTTCTGCCTACCTAGCTTTACTTATTTTGAAATACAAGAAAGGACAATAGATTTCAAAGAAAGAAGCCAGCAAGGTAATAAGTAGGTATTTTAGGAGAAAAGCACACAGCACTCCCCCATTCGCGCCCTCTCATTCCAAATCCTACAGGAATTTATCACCACTTGTTTGCTAATCCAATTTAGACTTTAAATATTCATGAATAGGCACACTAAAAAAACAAAATTTAAAAATACGAATTAAATATATATTGCAACATTAAAAAATACTTATAACTTAACAAAATGCATTATAACACTTTCATATTTGTATTAAAAATTGTGTACTTCTTATAATAATATAGCAACAGCTAGCTATCTCATAGAGGTTTCAGAAAAACTTAACACCTTGGCTATCATCAAACTCCATTAGTTCACATTTGCCTTTCAGTTCTAAATTCTTTAAAGCCTTCAGTAACACACTCATGTCAAGTCCGTGGAATTCTGAAATAATTAATATAATAATTATAGCATTTGCCTTTTGAGCCACATAGACAAAAGAGGCAATGATTTGTTAATCACTTTTGGTATTCAACGAATTATTGTGGGATCCATATACTGGGTAATAATAATTAATTTGTTTGTACAACCCAAATAATATGTCCATTTCTAGTAGTTCCACTTAATGTCTATAGAAACATCCTGTCTTTTGAAAAAAAAAAGATCATTTTTGTGCTTTGTCAATGTATTATTTGGATGGCAGCAAAAGTGCTATTAAATATAATTGCTGTTTTAAATATTGAAACTCTGCTTTGTTTTCACAGAACTGGGCAAAGGGCTCCCATAAGTCTGTTCATCAGGAATGAGTCAAAATTGTCAATGCCAGTGCTTCTTAGGCCATTTATTTTATATTATATTTAAACAAAACCAAACTAAAATAAAGCATCAAAAAAGTTCATCCTAAATGTTTTCGGCATTGCCGCATGGTAGGGTCCTCTGGGTCACGGGAAGTTTCAACCAACTTTTTCAAAAGGCTGTTACACTAGTTCTGAGAGAATACATATATTCTGTACACTTTTTGCTGCATATCTTACCTTGGTCAACAGTATTTTCACCTTCCCTCAGTTCAAATAGAGTACAAACAGAGTTATTCATTCCATTATTACAAGCCCAGTTGTACACCAGATTGCCCCACTCATCCAGTGAGTGCCAGTACACCTCCCATACATTTTTACTCTTATCCAATGGTGCTGCCCTGCCAGTCTTCGCCATATCCTCTAGAATAGTAAGTATGGCCTCTTGAGACAGTTTTCTGTTAATTTCTGTGTTGTTAAATAGTGCACTATTTTGTGATTCTCTTATATCTATGGTAGATTGTTTCGTAGCTTTTAGGTAGTCTGCGATGAGTTGCTCCCATGCTTCTAGTTGCTTTGCTCTTGTTTCACTGTGCTGTTGAATTCTGAAACAATGTGGGCATTATTATTGGGACTGTCTTTAAATGCGTTTTGTCTATAACTCAAAGATTATGAATGTTTGAAATTAGGGGCACTCTCCCTTAACTTGGGTTTTATATAACTTGAATTTTATTTACAACAAATTCTAATTTACTTTCCCAATTTAATTATTAAACATGGCTCATTTCTTCATATTATGTAGAAATGAGCCAAGTAAATTCTGCAGAAAAAAATAAAATAAAATTGCAAATTAAAATGATTTAGTAAGTTAATAATTTACTAATAGTTAATGCAATTATAATTTAATAAATACTTGAGCATAAATTGCGAAATGGCGATATTTTACTATATGATTGTTATTCAAATGACTCTGTACATTGGTAGTGGTACTTACATTCATCTCCCTTATTTAAAGTTTCTAAGTACTTCTCATATATTTGAATCATTTTCTCTTCTGTTGCCTTTCTTTTAGACAATGTTGCAGGTGATTTTGGTTCCAAGTCAGTCAGAGCTACTTTATAAAATATCTTTGATTCCCCAACTTCAACATATGGGTAGTTTTCAACATAATCAGTAGAAAAACTTATCATCATTGAACAGTCTTTAGCTACTGCAGATATTAAAGCTAAATGCACTGGATCTGTTGTATTGAGAAATTCTACTTTATCATTTTCTATAGTTAGATCAATATTCTTAGAATACAATTCTTCTATTAATTTTGAAACATAATCAGTGTAATTTTTTTCAACATCTTTTAAATCATAAGTATTTTTGTCTGATAGTTTTTGTAGTTGTACCAACTTGTAGAGAAATGTGTTGCAGTTTAGATCGTTGCTTTCAAAGCACTGCTTAAAAGTATAGTTAATTTTTTTTTGGTCAGGTTTCTTTAGTTTAATGCAAGACATATTTTTATCATTCAATAAAATATCTACGATAAAATCCAAAAATAAGTTTGAGTCACCAAAATAGTTCATATTTTTCACAATATCATCCAAATCACTTGGCGATGATTTCTCGTGAAAGATCAATGTTCCATTTCTGAATAGTTTAAAGTTATTCTGTGGATTGTTTATCATACTCAACAGGGAATATTTCATTCTTTCTGTTTCTCCAGAAAATAAGTCCAGTGGACAGTATTGACTAGTGGTGGATATGACTCCTGTTTTAAGTTTTAAATGTTGTTTCAAACAATAATAACATTTAGAATACTTCTTAAGATTAGATGACATGAAACCTTCTTTTGGTTTGATCTCTATACAATAGTTGGTTTCGCATGTAGGACTGACTGCAGACAAGTTTGAGGCTTTTATAGCAATGGGACTGAGAACTGACCTAAATATTCTATTTGCTGGACGAAGTGGCAGCAGAATTTTGCTTAATTCTGCTAAATCATGTTTAAGTATTTCTATTGCTTCTTCGCAGCCGTAGAATTTGTTTTCCAACAAGGGCACCATTATCAAATTCACGAAATTAACAGAGTCGTGTACATTCTTCTGATGTGCTGTATTTCCGTCTTCTTTTATGAGTCGCAGTACATAATTAGTATCTAATATTTGGATGACAATGTGGGCGTTTCCTTCGTTTATATACTTCCAAGATTTTCCTAATAACTTCATATTTTCTGATGTAGTGCAGAAGTTTATAATACAATGCAAATAAACAAGTCTTACTTACGTAAAAAAGGGAGGAAAGTTGTACTGCCAGGGCCATGCGATATCTGCCATCACGATTCAGTAACAATTAGCGCGCTTAACTTGCTAAAAGTCTAATAATAAAGCAATTATTTGTTAAACACTACGGCTAGCAGCTGATCATTAGGTTTTGAGTTTTTGACTTTTGACTTTGACGTATGAAACCTGAACGCAAAAAGAATATACCTATATAAAAGCTGTAGCAAACCGTATGTATTCGGTACTGAGTAACGGATGCGCCATTAAGTACCGAGTAACGAAACGTTACTCACGAATGCAATTCGTTACTCGCATGTTTCGTTACAACTGTTTCAGATCGCGCAAGTACCGTTGATGCGAGTGTTGAATGCAAACCGCATTCGTATTTTACGCATGCGCAATCATTCAGTGTATTTAAAAACATACGTTACAAAGAACTATGTTTATTTACTTGAAAAAGGAGATTTTTCAAATTAATTATCTAAATTTTTCACTGTGTTTTTACTGCGATGATTGCGATATATTAGGGTGATATGTCATTCTCAAATAATATTAAAAGTTCCCAAAAAAAAAAACGTTTTTTAAATTAGTTCCATCCATTGTAAATTCAGTTGATTTCGTCGCAGTTTACTTGTAATTCCAACCTTTACCTATTAAATCAAACTAAATTTAGATTTAAAAAATGCATACAAATTACGAATGATGCAAAGCTGCGACGTCATACCATACGAATACGCAATCAGACTCGATGTGTTGGTCTGTAACTCTGTATTATGTATGACGTATCAAAGTAACGAGTAACGATACGATAGTAACGAGTACTATTGGCTATAGTAACGAATACATACGGGTACACTATTTTTCGTTACTTTTACACCTCTCCTTATAACTGAACGGTGCCGGACGGAATACAGAAATTCGGAATAGGGATGGGCGTGTAGGCTTGGGTAAAAAGTATCGACACATAAACAACTAAATATAATTTTGATTAAATAATTGAAAACCATCGTCGATATTTTCAGTTTCATACTACCCTTGCCATCCTCGGGATGGTTCAAATTTTGAATTTGTCAAATTAGATCGCAAAAAACCGTTTTAACAAAAAATAAAACCGGGTAGTAGGTATCTTTGGTTCCCTATTTTCGTTTTAAGACACCAAAATCCGAAATTAGATTTTAAACTTTGTATTGTTTATTTTGGATATCGGTTTTATTTTTTGTTAAAACATTTTTTTATTCCTCGCTTTTTAGTGCATCGGTTTGTAATGTGCGAGTATCTTAACTAGATAAAAGCCTAAATGTGAACTAATTATTACCTTTTACAAAATATTGCTTTTCCCGATGCAGGGCCAATAATAATTGTTGAAGAGTTCTTCTAGTACTGCACCATCCACTATACCATATGGATTATGACGAATATAAACACCCCTACAAACTTCCAATTTTTTTTAAAGTAAGTTAAAAACAATGTATGCGCCTATAAAATTTGAGGGTTTCCCTCGATTTCCCCGAGATCCCATTATCATACTTTGAATTTGTGACAGTGGTACAGTCGGCCAAGAAAGTGGTGTACCACCCTTTTTTTTTTTTTTTTTTTTTTTTTTTTAACGTGGTAAAATTATCAAATAAGTCCTCCCACTCCGGGCAGGGTGGGAGGGACTGTCAGACTTTTACTGACTAAAATCCACGGTGTTCCTTCAATAACCCTAAGGTTGAATATCGCTTGCAGATTCATAGGTGATAAAGATTAGTTTCGCTTGCAGATCGATCTGACAACTTCTATTGCTGTCTTTATCTGATTATTGATAACGACTATTAAAACATAGTGTATTACATACTCTTTGACGACTATTACTGTTTGTAACGTGACAGCTGTTCTTAGTTTGAACTTGATGGAACCAATGACGTCGTAAAATCAACGGCGGGGGGCTGTAGATTTTGATGACAAAATTGTATCTACAAATTCAGAATTGTAATCAACAAGTTACATAAAATTGTAAAGGCACAAGGCGAGTCCACAAACCTACAATTTCTGTTAACTTGTAATTACAATATCAATAAAAAACAAGCTAAAAATTGATTTATCCTTTTATTAAATTTCTACAATCAATTTTAAAATACATATAACAAACAAAAACATAGCATATATAGTAATATTTAGAAGATATTGAAAATTTTTAAAAATTAGAAACGGGTGTAACCGCCGTTGGCCTCTATAACCTCTAAAAGACGAGACCTCATTGAACCAACAAGCCGTGAGCAAATATCGGTTCCCCGCATTTCCTCCCAGATATAATTACAGTGACTAATAAGAGCTTGTTTGGTTCTTTCATTTTGATGCGACCATCGTTGGACCATAAGGCCCCAAAGATTTTCTATCGGGTTAAGGTCCGGCGATCTTGAGGGCCACTGAATTACCCTTACGTCAGTGTGTGAACGAAACCAGGCTCTTACGATCCTCGCATTATGAATTGAACAATTATCTTGAACAAAATCAAATTGTGGCACTTCGTTCTCCGGGTAAACATTACGGACTGTCGGTAGCATTGCATTCTGAAGCACGTCGATATAATTTACAGCCGTCGCTCGAGGAGGTAGAGAACACAATTCTCCTACACCATCCGTACTCATCCAGCCCCAAATATTTACGGAAATTCGACCTGATTCTCTATTTGGGATTACATGATCATCTTTATACCGTGTTGAATTATATCGCCAAAGGTGAAGACGTCCATGCTGACTGGATTTAAACGTTTTTTCATCACAAAACACTGTATTAGACCAATCAAACTCTAAGTGCTCTCTGGCGAAGTTCAGACGAGCAAGTCTGTGAGCATCCGTCAAATATATTTTCTTGGCGTAATGCCTGTGGTGCAACCCCATGTAATGTAGATGATTCCTTATTGTTTGGGCACTCACATCGAACATCTCCGCAAAATGTTTTGTGGGCTTAAAACCATTGATTTCATATTCCCGTCTCATGAATTCTCTATCGTTATTGGAGAGTGCAGGCCGGCGACCACTTCTTCTGTGATCCAACAAACTTCCCTCTTCTCCTTCACGACGAATCCAAAAGCGGACAGAACGCCTCGATATATTCAAATTCCGGGATATCGCACTGATACTGCTTCCCTCATTAAATTGGGCAATTATTTGTGCTCTTTCGGCAATGGTCAAGTTGGCAGGCATTGAGATGATTTTATATGCAGTTGATTGAAAAATAACACGGAAAATATATCGATTTTTTGCATATATTTGACAAAATGTCAATTGTCAGTTTTCTTTTTCAAATGGAATTCGGTTGTCTAAATAGTTTTTATTACTTTTGTTTGGAAACATTTCAATTGCTTTGTAGAAACTAATGTCCTTTTCATTTATACTAAAGGTTAAAATGTCATGTACTTATATGTGACATATGACGTATGAATACTAAATACATAGGTTTACGTCATGATAATGTTGTCTTTTTCAGTAATATCTTTTTATAACGAACCTTGTTGTAATTTTCGATGACCGGGAAACTAAATCAAAACTGGTACACCACTTTCTTGGCCGACCGTACCACCTCAATATACAGGCTTTCAAACAAAAAAATAATTTTGAAAATCAATCTTCTATTGGCGGAAAAATCGGTAATCATACATATTAAATAAAAACATCATTGTAGGGACAAAAGTGCTGACATGGCTCATATTACGACGGCGCGGCAACGGGCTCGCCGTCACAGTCCATAATGTACTCTGTAAACAGTCCCGCGTAAGCTAGGCAGTAGTGAACACGTACTTATGTAGAAATAATATTATGGTCAATACAGTGAGTTGTACCAGTAACAATAGTTTCCTTTATACATACCCAGACTCTGTAGTAGGTAATAGAGACAACAAATAGGGCATAAGACGCTAAATTGGTGACCCCGACGTGATCAGCTTTGCAACCATATCGCGTATCCGCGTCACATCTAATTCGTGTAACTACTACTGTATTACTGTACCACACCTACTGTACACACCTGTACCCACATCGTGTACTGTACCACATAATGTTTTTAAAGACTCCGTTTGGTGTCTCGGAGCCTCGACTGTCATGGATTGATTAAAAAACGAATGTGTAGATTTATTTATTAGTATATACATTATATTAACCTACTTAACATGTAGTTTATTAAACTTCAACGTTTTTTTTAATCAACTACAGGCGTTTTTAGTATGATAATTATTTAATCATCGTACTCAAAATCCGAGTCCAAAAATTCAACCTCTAAGGATTCTTCTGTATCAGTGGAGTCGTCATCACCTACACTTATTATGATTTTTTTCCATTATTTTTTCTGTTATGTGATCTCTTTGTTTGTATTATTTTATGTTCCACATTTATTACATGATTTTTTTTTCAATCTTCTGCAGTTATTCAGCCAAATGAGGTTTTTATAAGTTTTTTATTTTGTTTTTAGCAAGGAACTTGTACCTAAACTGGAATGCGGACGCGAAGCTCAAATCCGTTCCGAAGAGTATACCCTCGAAGGACCTAGCTATCTCTTTCTAGTAGCGTGTATATCAATTCGTGATAAACGTAAGGACAATTTTATTCGATGCAATATTTGCAGGTTTTTTTAAACACTTATTATTAACCTTACAAATGATGTATTTCTGTTACCGCTATAACAAAAAATACTAAAAATTAATTAAAATGAATATTTAAGGGAGACTCCCATACAACAGATGTGATTTTTTTGGGGCTTTTTATAGGTAATGGTTCCGTACCATTCATTACCTACCTATAAAAATACCCTTCATGCGCGAGTCCGACTCGTACTTGGCCGGTTTTTTTCTTAACAACCTATTAAATAGAAAGAAAGAAATAAATTCTATTATAAATACAAAGGTCTGTGTCGGTCTGTTACGCTTTCACGGTTAAACCACAGAGCCGCTTTCGAAAAAATTTGGCATGGAGATAGTTTAAAACCCTGGGAACTATATAGGGTTCTTTCTATCTCCGATTTTTGAACAGTTGCTTGGTAGCGCGATATAACAGAATTCCACGTGGGCGAAAAGCTAGTTCTCAATATATATCTGAGGAACTTATATTGAGCGCGCTAATTTCTATAATAAACCCTTCCTTATGCGGGCTAAATACAAAATTGGTTTTGTTAAGCAGACTTTATTGCGTTGAATTATAAACTTTCGAAGTGGTTAAGACCCGTGATACAAATACAATTATTGCAGACTAGTACTCACGCGGGGCTTCGCTCCCGTGGATTCTATCACGGTAAAAACATAACTGTCCTTTTTTGCAGTCCGGTAAAAAGTAGCCTATAACCTTCCTCAAGCTTCAAGCTACTTCCATACCAAATTTCATCCAAATCCACCCAGTACTTTCGAAGATTAGCGCGTTCAAGCAAACAAACAAACAAACAAACTTTTCCGCTTTATAATATTAGTATAGATACATAATTAATATACAGAATCACCAGCTAACAATTCTTCGAAGGCTTGGCCTTGATAGGCAGTGGTATAGACGTCCAAATAAACGTGCATTAATTGGTAATCTACGTTTATTCGACACTTGTACGGTCAGAACCAGTAGACTAAAAATAAAACGATGCAATCTATACTAATATTATAAAGCGGAAAAGTTTGTTTGTTTGTTTGCTTGAACGCGCTAATCTTCGAAAGTACTAAGTGGAATTGGATGCAATTTGGTATGGAAGTAGCTTGAAGCTTGAGGAAGGATATAGGCTCCTTTTTACGCGACTGCAAAAAAGGAGTTATGTTTTTACCGTGATAGAATCCACGGGAGCGAAGCCCCGCGTGAGTACTAGTGTTTATATATAATTAAAACTACTAAAACCCTTCATGAAAGACGATGATTATAAATAGAAAGAATAACAGAAGAGATATAATTTATTTATGTATATATTTATTTAAGTTAACCTACAGTTGTTTACACTATACATTTGTATGAAACAGTCATATTACATTTATAAGTGTAACAATTAATTACACGCTAACACCACATGTGCTATTTAAGGTTAGAAATCAATATTATTAACAAACATAATTATACTATATAAAGCTAAATTACCACTGACTGACTCACTCACTCACTGACATAATTGTTCTCCCAGATGGTGGATGGGGTGGTGGGTATATTTTGACAGATTCGTAAACAAGTAACTCTCAAACCTATGGGAAAAGTGCCAAACCCCCCCTTTTCCCACCCTTCTCCCCCCCCCCCCCCCTATCGTATCTCGGAAACTACGAGACCCGTATTTTTTTCTTTTTACGGATTCGTATAGAGGAGGCTCGGTAAAGTAAAAACCATTTTTCAAAGTCCCCCCCGACCCCCTTCTCCCCCCATTTAGGCGGATCTCGGAATCTAAGAGACTTGGAACATTTTTTTTTTCAGATTCATTTAGAGGGGCAATGCTTTAGTCGAAATACTTGTGCAACCCCCCCCCCCCCCGATCACCCCCTCCTCTTTTTTTTTTTTTTTTTCACAAGCACGCGAGGTGCTTGCACCTCGCGCAACACGCAAATACTAAACACCCCCATCTCCCCCCCCACTTTTTTTTTTCACAAGCACGCGAGGTGCTTGCACCTCGCGCAACACGCAAATACTTGATTTAGAGGGGCAATGCTTTAGTATTTTTCACAAGCACGCGAGGTGCTTGCACCTCGCGCAACACGCAAATACTAAACCATCACCCGCCCACTTTTTTTTTTTTCACAAGCTCGCGATGTGCTTGCACTTCGCGCAACACGCAAATGCTAGTTCTAAATATAAAGGAGGCAGATCGAATGACAATTATAAGGTTATTATTATTAGGTTGGTTCTATATTTTCTAGTTCCTCATATATTGCAGCTGCAGGTTTGTTACAAGATTGGCTTGACACACAACCCTAAAAAATGTATTACACTATTATTAGTTAAAAGTATGGAAATAATCTTTAAATTATGAATTAATTATTATTATTATTTGTCGACATTAACTAACTGCAGTGGATAAAAGTTAAGTAATTAAGTTATAAGTAATTATTAATATAATAAACTACACTTGTAAGCAAGTTTGCCTAGCTGAGTTTTTGGCCAAAATGATACAAAATATTTTTGCCATCAATTTGCTAAGCAAAAGTAAATAAATCAAGTAAAATGTCGACTTTTATGCTTATTAATTTGACTCCTTTCATAACTTTCACTTACCAGATCTTTGAATGTGCCCAGTACAGGTTGTATATTCTTTTCTTTAGTGGGTGGTTTCAATATTATAGTACTTAAAACATTTATTTGTTTCGCTTTAACAGGAATCTAAAATAATAATAGATTGATGAGAACAATATTTTAGTATTTATGGTTAAGATAGATTCAAAATGAAAACTCATCTTGCTACGCTCATATTCTATTACGAAACGGTGATCTTCATGTCATTTGTAAAGATTGATAACTTACTTTAGGGAAAATGGATGGAATTGCATCATTTGATTTTGTTTCGGAATGCAATATTTCTTCGGGCTTGAAATGGCGGCTACAAATTTTGGAACCGTTTCTGACCTTTTTCTGTGTAGAACACTGAGCCACCGGTCTCGATCATCATTTATAGGAAAGCTTAAAATAACAAAAAATAATAAATAATGAGAAGAAAGAAAAAAAAACGACGGGTTGCACTCCGGGTGTGCCAGCAGAAGTGAAAACTTGAATATTAACGTTGTGCATTTTTGATATTTTGGAATGTTTAGGGAATAATTTTGCACGAATTGCTTTAATTATCAGTATATAAGTACTATCATTTATGTGGTACACAAACATAATTTATATTACATTAAAAAGTTTATCTCTTAGACTCTCCGTCCGGCTTACGAATTTTCGATCAGGTCACGTGTCCTGACGCGAGTTTAACATTTTTTACCCATTACAAAAAGTGCACAACGCCGCTAAAGAAGTTTTCACTTCAATAATAAATAAGAAGAATAAAAAGAAGAACATCCACTTTTACAATGAAAACATAGTCACCCTAAATGCAATTTGTAAACAAAGTCACAAAACTTACTTAAAACAGGAAATTCCAGACCCGGGGTACCCTTCACTCTTGCGATTAACCACAAAACACGTTCTTACCATGGTTACAGTATCTTGCACTTTAATATTACGAAAACTCACAAAATCAAATATAATGCAAATTTACAAACATACAGATGTCAAGTAAACGTCAGACAGCAACGTAGTAATTGCCATGTATAGTATAATATATCACTACTAATTGTTACAAATTCCATTTTTTTTTTGTTTTAAACATCTTGTGATTGCATGGTAAAATAACTTTAATTTTCATTAATATGCAAACAGTAATAATGGCAATTCATTTTAAAGATAGAATTCCAAAGAAGTTTAAAACTAGGTGTTATTACTACAACAGACAGGTCGAAAAAATTACCATTGAAATAAATATTTTTAATCTGACACACAGAAGAAAGGGACACAGTCCACACACGGCACTGTCTCGCTCGGAACGAATAGTTCCTTCAGTTTTATGCGTGCAAATTTATACTCTATTGTTTAACAGCTAAGAAAGACTTTCTGTATTCTTTGAATCATTCGTAAGCAATCCAGTTAGTAGGTAGAAGATCCTTGGTTTTTAGATCTTGCCATGACATTTTAGGCTTATAATTTTTGTGTACATATGTTTCATCTAAATCACAGATAACTTTAAATAGGTCAGAGACAGATAGGACAGTAATATGGTACGTCCAAGGATCTTCTACCTACTAACTGGATTGCTTACGAATGATTCAAAGAATACAGAAAGTCTTTCTTAACTGTTAAATAATAGAGTATAAACTTGCACGCATAAAACTGAAGGAACTATTCGTTCCGAGCGAGACAGTGCCGTGTGTGGACTGTGTCCCTTTCTTCTGTGTGGCAGATTAAAAATATTTATTTCAATGGTAATTTTTTCGTCCTGTCTGTTGTAGTAATAACACCTAGTTTTAAACTTCTTTGGAATTCTATCTTTAAAATGAATTACCATTATTACTGTATGCATATTAATGAAAATTAAAGTTATTTTACCATGCAAACACAAGATGTTTAAACCAAAAAAAAAATGGAATTTGTAAGAATTAGTAGTGATATATTATGCTATACCTGGCAATTACTACATTGCCGTCTGACGTTTACTTGACATCTGTATGTTTGTAAATTTGAATTATATTTAATTTTGTGAGTTTTCGTAATATTAAAGTGCAAGTTATTGTAACCATGGTAAGAACGTGTTTTGTGGTTAATTGCAAGAGTGAAAAGTGTACCCCGGGTCTGGAATTTCCTTTTTTAAGTAAGTTTTGTGACTTTGTTTACAAATTGCATTTAGGGTGACTATGTTTTCAATGTAAAAGTGGATGTTTTCTCTTTATTCTTCTTATTTATTATTTTTCTTTCTTCTCATTATATATTATTTTTTGTTATTTTAAGCTTTCCTAAAAATGATGATCTTCGAGACCGGTGGCTCAGTGTTCTACACAGAAAAGGGTCAGAAACGGTTCTAAAATTTGTAGCCACCATTTCAAGCCCGAAGAAATATTGCATTTCGAAACAAGATCATATGATGCAATTCCATCCATTTTCCCTAAAGTAAGTTATCAGTCTTTACAAATGACATGAAGATAACGGTTTGAAATAGAATATGAGCATAGCAAGATGAATTTTCATTTTGAATCTATCTTAACCATAAATACTAAAATTTTGTTCTCATCAATCTATTATTATTTTAGATTCCTGTTAAAGCGAAACAAATAAATGTTTTAAGTACTATAATATTGAAACCCACTAAAAAAAGAATATACAACTTGTACTGGGCACATTCAAAGATCAGTAAGTGAAAGTTATGAAAGGAGTCAAATTAATAAGCATAAAAGTCGACATTTTTGTTGATTTATTTACTTTTGCTTAGCAAATTGATGGCAAAAATATTTTATATCATTTTGGCCAAAAACTCAGCTACGCAAACTTGCTTACAAGTGTAGTTTATTATATTAATAATTACTTATAACTTAATTACTTAACTTTTATCCACTGCAGTTAGTTAATGTCGACAAATAATAATAATAATTCATAATTTAAAGATTATTTCCATACTTTTAACTAATAATAGTGTAACACATTTTTTAGGGTTGTGTGTCAAGCCAATCTTGTAACAAACCTGCAGCTGCAACATATGAGGAACTAGAAAATATAGAACCAACCTAATAATAATAACCTTATAATTGTCATTCGATCTGCCTCCTTCATGTTTAGAATTATGTATGTTAATAATATTGATTTCTAACCTTAAATAGCACATGTGGTGTTAGCCTGTAATTAATTGTTACACTTATAAAGGTAATATGACTGTTTCATACAAATGTATAGTGTAAACAATTGTAGGTTAACTAACCTAAATAAATATATACATAAATAAATTATATCTCTTCTGTTATTCTTTCTATTTATAATCATCGTTTTTCATGAAGGGTTTTAGTAGTTTTAATTATATATAAACATTGCATCATTTTATTTTTAGTCTACTGGTTCTGACCGTACAAGTGTCGAATAAACGTAGATTACCAATTAATGCACGTTTGTTTGGACGTCTATACCACTGCCTATCAAGGCCAAGCCTTCGAAGAATTGCCAGCTGGTGATTCTGTTATTAATTCTGTATCTGCAATAATTGTATTTGTATCACGGGTCTTAACCACTTTGAAAGTTTATAATTCCACGCAATAAAGTCTGCTTAACAAAACCAATTTTGCGTTTAGCCCGTATAAGGAAGGGTTTATTATAGAAATTAGCGCGCTCAATATAAGTTCCTCAGATATATATTGAGAACTAGCTTTTCACCCACATGGAATTCGGTTATATCGCGCTACCGAGCAATTTTTTTTATTTATAATTGAATTTATTTCTTTCTTTCTATGTAATACGTTATTAAGAAAAAAACCGGCCAAGTACGAGTCGGACTCGCGCATGATGGGTATTTTTATAGGTAGGTAATGAATGGTACGGAACCATTACCTATAAAAAGCGCCAAAAATATCACAACTGTTGTATGGGAGTCTCCCTTAAATATTTATTTTAATTAATTTTTAGTATTTTTTGTTATAGCGGTAACAGAAATACATCATTTGTAAGGTTAATAATAAGTGTCTTAAAAAAACCTGCAAATATTGCATCAAATAAAATTGTCCTTACGTTTATCGCGAATTGATATCCACACTACTAGAAAGAGATAGCTAGGTCCTTCGAGGGTATACTCTTCGGAACGGATTTGAGCTTCGCGTCCGCATTCCAGTTTAGGTACAAGTTCCTTGGGTACGTCTAGTTGAGGGTTATTGTTCTGAGGTCTAGTTCCAAAAATATGCGCCAAGCGCTAGTGTCGTAATGTCATCTAGTGATGACCCACAGCGTACTATAAACGTCACGATAACCATCGATCGATATCGAAATATCGATATCATAGTGATGCGCCATGAATAATTAATTCTTATAGGGTTAATTTTATTATTTGCAAGGTTCACTGTTTCTTTCGTTAAATCAAATGGATACGAATTTAACGAAAGAAATATAAAAATAAAACGAGTTTTCAGATTTTACTTTTTATTTGTTTTTCCTCTTATCCTATGGGCTTTGTATTTCTTGAAGGCAATTGTTGTGGTGCACACATCTGCTTCACAATTTTTTCTTGTACACCTTTTTCTTTTCCGAATCACATCTGTAAATAGAAGAAAAATTCAATTCTAAGTAAAGACGAATCAGGTAACTATTTCGGGATCCTGAGCAACATTCTAACATTTGCCATTACACTATTTCTATAAGCATAGTTTTTTCAGTATTGCTTATAAAATTTCGTTTTTGACATCTCTAAAATAAAATCATTAACAATAAGCACACCATAACAGCTCTGATCAGAATCAATTCCTACTTAAGTATACAAATATACATATTGTAACATATTTATGCAGATATTTAACTTTATGGTTTTTAATTGATCATATTTATATGATAAACTAGTACTCACGCGGGGCTTCGCTCCCGTGGATTCTATCACGGTAAAAACATAACTCTCCTTTTTTGTAGTCGCGTAAAGAGTAGCCTATAACTTTCCTCAAGCTTTAAGCTACTTCCATACCAAATTGCATACAAATCTACCCAGTACTTTCGAAGATTAGCGCGTTCAAACAAACAAACAAACAAACTTTTCCGCTTTATAATATTAGTATAGATAGAATATTCTTGATAAGAAATTAAAAGTTGTTAAAAATTATTACCTGTATTGTATTGAGAGATGAAGATGCAGGAGGATCTGCATACATATCTGCAGTTCTTGAATATAAATGATCAACTGGATGTTACACTTGTAAATAATTACAAACACATTAATACAGATAAAGGCACCCCATGCTCTACTTCTTCAGTGGAAAAACGACATGGATAACCATCTTTGAGACGATTACCCTCGCCATCCAGTTGGTAATTGTCGAAGTGTTTTTGGCACACACGTTTATTCACTAACTGATACTTTGATAAACCAAGAAGTTCGGAATTCACTGATACCAAAGACGACAGTCACAAAGCCCTAAGTTTATCGTCCTTAGGTAAATTATAAAGACGATGGATGAGTTTTGTTGGTTGAAATACAACCGACAACACAGCATTTGATAGGAGCCATGGCCGCGAACCAAAGCACCAGAGCACTGCAGTATAATTCGTATTGAGCAAGGAACTTGGAATCTATCTCAACTTAAGCAATACAGCGAGGAGAACGACTAGTAAACAAACTGTAATCCGGCAGCACACGAGCTTCGACACGAATGACGGAAAATCCACTCTGTTATCTGACACTCGTCAGTTTTAATTTTAAAACATAGTGTATTACATTCTCTTTGGTCAGTACTCAGTTTTACTGACAAAATGGCTGCCAAAAACATGGTTGCCGGTGACAGCAGCGCTATAACGCAGATTTCGGTACTATGCTGTCGCAGGCCTGATCTAAATAGATGATTCGTTTTCCTTCCGTTCGTTTAGCAACAATTTCTCGTGGATAAAGATGTCTCCAAGCAGCAATATCAAAACGTTCGACAAGAACCGTTCGTTCATTTTTATTTTTCTTGAACTTATACCCATTAGCAATTAATATTTCACGCAGAGTTTCTCTACATCCACTAAAGCCAATGCTAGAATGTAATTCTTCTAACAATGTTCGCAATATTGGGACCTCCTTTCTCACAATATAAAATTAATTGATTTTATTTCTTATTGCATCAATATCAAAACTGTCTAAATCCAACACTGAGCTTTTGTGTGGGCGTTTTTTTTCCTGGAGTGCTCCACATCCATTCATTCACAGATCCTTCCTTTTTTAAGTGTTGTGACACCAACCACTGCAAAACGAAGTATAAAATGCATATTAAAAAATCAAGGTACCCAAACAATTTGATAATGTGAAATACCACAACTCATCAACAAAACATTCTTAACCGTAACATACGTACCAGTTAAAGAATATACACTTCTGGACACATCTATTGGCCCACCTTGTATTTTCAGTTTCGTTTGGTCCTAGCTAAAATTTTATATTAGGTCGAGCAAAAAGTTTTTATGCAGTTTTGAACCTGGCACATTCACAATTTCATTCAATAGTCTTTTTTTGAATTTCGAACACAGAATTTAAAGAAACAAAAGACAATTTGGAGCCTGTTTGTTGATATCAAACAATCGAATACTAAGAAAACTTGGTTTTATTGGTTTACTTGGATTTAATTCTTGAAAAAGTGATTGATATCTTTGCTTTTGCAACAAACATTACTTATTCTTAACATTAAGGTGAGGTTCTATCAATAATCTATGGATACTTCACCTGAAGTCGCCGCCCAAGCTGTGGCACTTATTCAGGCCGGACACAGCCAAAGAAACGTGAGTGCTCAACTTAATTTAAGTCGATCTGCGGTCCGAAATGTTTATCGGAGGTACCTAGAGACTGGCGGCTTTGTTCGTCGCCAAGGAAGGCCACGATCTCGGGTCACAACTGAAAGGCAGGATCGATTCATCGTGACGACCAGCTTGAGAAATCGTCACCTTACCTCCATTGAGATACAAAACCAACTTCGCGACTTCCACGGAGTATCTGTGAGCGCTCGAACTGTTCGGAGAAGGTTAAAAGAACGCGATATGGTACCACACAAGCCAGCTAATGGGCCCAAACTAAAGCGAGCCCACCGAACAGCGCGCCTTCATTTCGCACGCAGTCATTTAAATTGGACACAGCAAGATCGGAGCCGTGTACTCTTTTCTGATGAGTCTAAAATTGTGTTACATGGCAATGATGGAAGGAAGAAGGTCTACCGGCGTAAGGGAGAGCGTTTCGCACAATGCTGCTTTGAAGAGAGGGTTGCTTATGGCGGTGGCTCATGGACTGTCTGGGGCGGTATATCCGCGAGCGGCAAAACTCAACCTGAGGTTGTTACAGGACCACGGCTGCCAACATTAAATGCTGAAAGATACATTCGTGAGTGCTTAGAACCTCACGTGATACCATACGCGGACTATGTGGGCCCAAATTTCCTTTTTATGCATGATAATGCAAGAGCCCATGCGGCCGGCATCGTCAGGGAATATCTTCGGGATGTGAACATCACAGTTATGGACTGGCCAGCCAGAAGCCCAGACATGAACCCCATTGAGCACATGTGGGACGAGCTAAAAAGGCGTGTTAGGGCTCGTCAGCCAGTTGCCCAGACGATGCAGGAGTTGAAAACTGCCATAGAAGAGGAATGGGAGATGATCCCTCAAAATTTCATAGAGCGGTTGATAAACTCTATGCCTAATCGTATGAGAGCTGTGGTAGATGCCCATGGAGGCAACACGCGTTATTAAATTAAACCTTTATTTGATAAAACATGTTTTTTATTCAAAAATTAATTGCCTTTAACAAGGCGCATATCCGACTTGTTAGGCGTAGGTCCATGTCGTATGGTATTCTGAATTCAAAATTAAAACTATACGATCGAAAAAGATGGTAAAATGTATCAGGTTTAAAACTGCATCAACAGTTTTTGTTCAATCTAGCAATCATATTTCGGTAGGGGCCATCGAAACCTAAACTCTAAGGTGGGCCAATAGATGTGTCCAGAAGTGTATTTCTTCTAAGAACTTAGTCTGAGTTTCTATTAAAGACTAGTACTCACGCGGGGCTTCGCTCCCGTGGATTCTATCACGGTAAAAACATAACTCTCCTTTTTTGCAGTCGCGTAAAAAGTAGCCTATAACCTTCTTCAAGCTTCAAGCTACTTCCATACTTAAATTTCATCCAAATCCACCCTGTACTTTCGAAGATTAGCGCGTTCAAGCAAACAAACAAACAAACTTTTCCGCTTTATAATATTAGTATAGATTTTTTCTCCAAATTTTTTGACGTTTCAACAAGTCGCAGATTCCTTGAATATCTCCAATATTATCTATAAAAATAAGAAAAAGTATCATAATATCGTAAATAGGTATATCTAATAATCAGCCACCAAGGATCAACATTACAAAGTCGTACTAACCTAAAAAATCCGAGATCGCATCTAAACATTGTTGTTTTTCTTGGAAAACAATTTCTTGCTCTTCTTGTTTTTGTTTAAACTTACTGATCATAGTATGTAGCAGCTTTCTCACGTTACTTTTTAATGTTTTATCCATATTATAGCGATTATTGTTGAATATTAATTGTGTTTACAAATTACTGACAATTGTAATCACAGACTTTGACAGCTTAATAATTTTGCCATATTAAACTTTTAAGAAAACTCCAGGTCACGCTTTCGTTAGCCAGACTTTAGTTAATAATATTTGGCCTAGCTGTCAACAAGCACGTCAAAAATTTATAATCTCGATTTTTATCAATAATTTAGAATATAAAATAGTTATTTAAAATGTTCGATAGAACGAAAATAGTTAAAAAAAAAACACTCATCAACAAACATACAATCCATGAATCCCACCTACACTACATCTACTAACCATGAAAATAGACCAATTAGTGATGAATGAAAACTTCGTGCATTGTAAACTATGTTGACCAGAAACCGGGCATGATTGTTCAAGACAACAAGCCCAAGATCTTCGGATTCGTCGCTCAGCTCCGCCTCGCAGCCGCCGCCGGGACCTGCTCCAGCCATGAGTGAAGAGACTCCGGCCGCTGCAGTTGCATCGAGCTCGAGCGATGAATACTTCTCGCCGCCGACGACACCACTACCTGCGCGTCGACGGGGAAGAGGCTGACCTCCGGCCTGTTTGGAACCTTGAGGCCCACCTAGAGCATGGAATATCGGAACCTTTTCCCAATACCGGTTTTGTTTCGATATTAATTTTTTTAATATCGGTATTCCGGTATTTCGATATTTTTCCGATATTATGGAAATAAAATGATTGGTTGCGCTGATATACGATTCTTTTCGTTTATATTTTTAATTATTGGCAACACGCATAATCGCTAATTGGTTAGACAGGGGGGTGAAACTCCCGAAGAAACTTCAGACACCAAATTTGCCAAAAAAACTAGTGACATCTTATGTCTGGGGTCAACTTAGTTTTGTACGTAATGCGTTTGTTTTGCTAATAGATGGCAGCAGCTACGATATATTTATACATATATGATAATCAAAATTAATAAAAAAATATCATTTGTATCGAAAAATTCATAAAACATTATTTAATGTATTTAGGCACCTAATTCACTAAATCACTAAATTAAATGGCATTATAATTTTACTGCATCATAGACTCTATATACCTCGCTTGTTTATGAAAAACAAAGAAAAAAGAAAAATATAAAACTGTCAAAAACAGTTTGACAAATTTCGATTAATTAATAAATTAACAGAAAAACATGTGATGAGTAATAAAATACCTAAAATGAAGGAAAATATGCAGCACAAGTGTTCAGCCAGAGGGTGTCTAGCGCTTTACGTTTTTTATCGAGTTAGTATGTTTATAATTTCACATATTTGCATCATTATTGTTACCTAGCAAATTTTGCATAATGTTATTAACCAACATTAATATTTTGTTTCAGAACAGTACATTCTGCCCGAAGAGTGCAGAGATTTATTATTTGATAAGCTCTTCGAATCATTTAATGCTCATTCTTACAAGGGGTCATCAAAAATATATAAGCAGTGCTTAAAAATATCTCGCTCCATTTCCAATTGTGGTATGATTTGTTGCCTAATTTAGAGTCAATTAAATTTGAATTAGTAGTTCGTTCGTTCGTTATTTTTCGTTGATTTATAATGAATCCAAAAAATCACAAATATAAAAAATAATTAAATCCATCTTCACCGTGTTTTAATAATCTTTAGATTTTAGAAGTACTAGATTGATTGAAATAAATATTCTAAAATCAAAGATTTAATCTTTTGTCGATTAGAATATTTATTTTAATCAATCTAGTACTTCTAAAATCTTTAAAATAAGAAAATATAATTAACATGTCAGGTAGACGCCACCTATCGGATTTTTTCGGTATTAAACTACCGTTACGCTACCTGGCGATCAGGGTCAAAAACTCAATTTTCGAATCATAGAGTGGCGCATCTATCTCAGTATTTATATGTATCATCTATGTTGGTTAGACATTCCCCTTCCGCATATTATCCTTTCTCCCTTGCACTAGACCTTCGTCTATTCGAGAGTGAGGGAGAGAGACTATACCGCTCTAGAAAAATCGATCGCGTCTGGATCTTCCGATGGACAGGATCGGACCTTCGATGGCTGTCGAGTCGCGTTAGGGCACAAACGCATCGAATCGCATTCGAACGGTCGCGTCGTTTTGTGCGACCAATTCGTAGCAGAAGAACGGTTATACTGTGGTGGTGAACTGTGATCAGAGTGCTGGCAGTCCTGAATATCCTGGATTATCAAGGTTAGTGCTGCCTTTCCTATACGACGCTGGACTCTTGTCTTTTGTTCCAACCAGCGCCGGTTCCCGTCAATTGTGTAACCGAAAACTTCTAAGTCGCATACGTTGCATTACCGCCCATACATTTGATGGTCCTTCCCGAGTCGGATAATAATCAGCACAGCCATTCCCTAGAATTCGCTAGGTATATCGTAGTTTCGTATTCGTATTTCGTAGTCAACCCCGCATAGATACTTATTTGCCAACGCGTGGCAAGTAAGTACATCATAATTCATTACGTCGTTTTCGTGTCTTCCTAGCTAATAATCGATTAGTAAGGAATTTCGCAACCCCGCTAGTAGTTAATTATCGTTACTTGTAAATTAAATACCAATCGGTCGAGTCAAGGTTACTCGAGACCGCGTCGCGCACCCGGCCGTTATTTCGCAAAACGGTGGGTAGTTACTAAATATTTCTTATAATAATTAGTTTGATATTCATAGCTCATAAATATGGCACCGACCGATATTACTCTTAAAAGACTGATAGCAAAGAGAGATCGTATCTTTGCTCGCATGCAGAGTATTGCAGATAAAATAAAACACATTCATTCGGATGAAAGCGTTAAGGAATCATTTTTGTGCGACATCTCGTTAGTACAATCACTACGTGTGGATTTTGAAAGTGCTTTGGATGAAATTGTTATTCATGAGCTAAAATTAAACCCTGAATATGTTGTAGATTATCAATCGCTTTCTGCGTTCGAAGACCTTTTAGGGCGCATTTTACGGGCTGAGAAGAACCTGACGGCTCACTCTCATAGTGAGGTCCAAAGGTCACCTCGATTGCCGCCAATTGAAATACCCGAATTCAACGGAGATATTAAGAATTGGCCATTATTCGTCGCTAGTTATCGTAATGTCGTGCATAATAATGTTTCTCTAACAGACTGTGAGAAATTATATTATTTATTAGGTAAATTAACACATAAAGCTCGTACAATTTTCGCTGGTATTACCCCGTCTGCGGATAATTACCCACTCATTTTCGATTTGCTTTGTAAAAAATATGAAGATAGTCGACAATCGGCAACTTCATACTTAACTCAAATATTTGAATTTAAATCTATTACATCAGGTACCCCTAGTAGTTTAGAATTATTTATTGATAAGTTCGCTTCGTCGGTAGTTGCTTTAAAACATACAAAAGTCAGTGACCTGGCTGATTTTATATTATTGCATGTCGCGCTTAAAAAACTGGACCCAGACACCGTTCGTACGTTCGAATCCAATTATCAATTAAAGTCGAATGGATCCGAAATCCCATTGTTTTCCGATTTAGTTAATTTCGTTAGTGATCATATAAAGGTTTTAGAACGAACTTCGATACCTGTTGCTCGAGTCAATACTAATAAAAGGCCTTTAGATCGTAAATCAACTAACGCATATGTGTCCAGTTCTCAACCAGTCGCTTGTAGTTTGTGTAAGGAAAACCATGACTACATTTATAAGTGTACGGTTTTTAAGAGTTATAACCCCGATCAACGTTTTAAATTCGTTAAGTCAAACAACTTGTGTATAAATTGCTTAAGTAGTGGTCATCGCGTGTCTGCGTGTGAGTCGACGTCTACATGTAAAAAATGTAGGTACAAACATCATACATTGCTATGTTTTGGAAATAGGCCTGCGTCAAATATGTCGCCGTCACGCTCAGTCGAAGAGCCGAGCGCGGGTTCGATTCCCGCGAATTCGGATGTAGCATTATGCTCAAGTGCAGTCGGCCCTTATAAAGGCTCTAGAACTGTGTTGTTGGGTACCGCACGTATCGTTATTCTAGATTCTCGTGGTCACGAACATTGCGTTCGTGCATTGTTGGACAGCGCGTCTCAGAGTAGCTTTATTACTCGCGATTGCTGTCAACGTTTAGGATTAAACATAAATAATAGACCTACTTGTTCCACTGTTAGGGGTATAGGAGGTTCGAGTAAACCCATTCAAGGTTCCGTACGATTTAAAATTCATTCTCGTTTCGATCATAATATAACTTATGATATTGAGTCGTTGGTAATAGATAGGATTACCGAACGTCTGCCAACCGCGACAGTCGACACTTCGCGACTGTCTAACTTCGAAGACTTACCGTTGGCAGACGATACATATTATTCATCAGGCCCGATTCACGTATTGATCGGCGCTTCGATTTTTCCGCACCTGCTTTTGTCGAACAGAGTTCAAGGATCGACTTCGAATTTATCGCCGCTCGCATTAGAAACGGTCCTTGGCTATGTGATCGTAGGTGACGCACCAGCATGTACTGACGGTAATTCGACCGTATCGCATTGCTGTATCGCGGACACATTAGACTCTGCTGTCCGGAAATTCTGGGAATTAGAGGAAGTGAGTGTTCCCCCGGTATTCAGCCCGGACGACCAATTGTGTGAGGAATTTTACACCCGCACTACCACTCGGGATAGTGAGGGACGTTACGTAGTAGCTTTGCCTTTCAAGGCTGATGTCGAATCCCTTGGCAATTCGCGCCAAGCAAGTGAACGGCGGTTTTACTGCTTGGAAAGGAAGATGCAAGCTTCTCCACAATTAAGGGTCGCGTATGACAGTGTCATCCGGGAATATTTAGAAAAGGGCTACATTTCATCTACGAATCCTGATTCGGCGGGAAGTTCGTATTTTATTCCGCATCATGGTGTGATCCGAGATGATAAGGTCACAACCAAACTTCGTGTCGTTCTCGATGGTAGTTGTAAAACTACTACCCGCATCTCGCTTAATGATCTCTTGTATGGTGGACAGAACCTACAAGGGAACTTGTTCAATATCGTTAGGTTGTTGACCGCTAAGTCGAAGGTCTCCCCTAAAAAGGTCGTTTCTCTTGCTCGTCTGGAGCTGTGCGCTATTCTTGTGCTAGCTCAACTCATAAAAAATGTCGTAGTCGCTTGTCAAAACCGCATTATATTTCGCAACATATTCGCATTTTCGGATTCAACAGTCGCTCTCTGTTGGGTACATTCGTCGCCCCATCGGTGGAACACCTTCGTGGCCAACAGAGTCTCGAAAATACAGGACGACTTATCGCCACAAAACCTGTATCACGTGTCCGGTACGGACAATCCCGCAGATTGTCTGTCACGTGGGCTCACACCTTCCCAAATCATTGATCATCCGCTTTGGTTCAGTGGTCCTCCGTGGGCCAGCTTAGACGTTTCAAAGTGGCCTGTCGTCCCCTTCAATCCCTCTTCGGTATGCGAAGTGCCTGAAGAGAAGAAACATTCGTTGCTCTCCGCTGCACCAACCGAAAGATCTACTATTCTTTCTTTGGTCGATCGTATCTCGTCTTGGAGTAAATTACTTCGAGTAGTAATTTACATTTGTCGTTTCGCTAAACTATTGCCTATTGGTTACCGCATGGCGGCAGCGGATTACAACTTCGCTGAATTGCTCATACTTCGCGAGCTTCAACGCTTTTATTTCTCCACTGAGTTGGTTAAACTCAGGAAAGGCAAACATTGTAGTCCTGCTTTTCGACACTTAAAACCGTTTCTCGAAGACGGACTCATTAGAGTCGGAGGCCGTTTAAGAAACTCGGATTTAAGTTATGATGGGAAACATCCCATTCTGCTTCCAAGCAAGGACCTCGTTTTGAATTTGTTAGTCGATTATCATCATAAATTGAACTGTCACGCAGGTCCCGACCTGCTAATGTCGCTCTTGCGTCAGAAGTATTGGATCCTTTCTGCACGCAATTTAATTAGGAATAGGATCCATAAGTGCCTTCCCTGCTTTCGGCTGCGCCCTAAGCAGAGCTTTCCTGAGATGGCCGATCATCGCTCTTGTCGTATCGTTCAAACCGCTAAGCCATTCGTCCACACGGGCACGGACTACGCCGGTCCGTTTAAGGTTACGATGTCTCGCGGTCGAGGTGTTCGCTCCACCAAGGCCTACGTGTGTCTGTTCGTCTGCATGACTACACGCGCGGTGCACATAGAGCTCGCTGGGGATCTTAGCACAGCTAGTTTTATGGGCGCCTTTAAACGGTTCCTGTCAAGGCGTGGCCCGGTTAGTAGAGTTTATTCCGATAACGGGACTAATTACATAGGCGCTAAACGGAAACTCTCGGAACTTCACGCATTTCTTTGTTCGAAGTACCATAATTCGGAATATGGTCATACATTAGCTATAAATCGAATAGATTGGTCACTCAATGTCCCGACGGCTAGTCACTTTGGCGGCAATTGGGAAGCTAATATTAAAAGTTTAAAGTCACACCTATATCGGGTCATAGGCGATACTATTCTGTCGTTTGAAGAATTAAGTACCGTTCTTATTCAAATAGAATCGGTAATGAACACTAGACCTCTTTGTAGGACACTCTCTAGTGATCCTTCAGAGCCGCTCGCATTGACTCCAGCGCACTTTTTGAATCTCACGCCTCTGAAATACTTGCCTGTCGAGGAAATAGACGAGAGAACTCTTACTGCTAGACACGAGCTACTAGATAAGTTAGTACAGTCGTTTTGGAAGCGCTGGAGAACTGGATATCTCCATACTTTGCAATCTCGCCGCAAATGGAACACGCCGGTCGATCCGGTCTCTGTCGGCACGGTCGTGATTCTTATATCCGACAACTCGCCCCCACTACACTGGCCTTTGGGTGTCGTGGAGGAAATTTTCCCTGACTCAACCGGAGTCACTCGTATCGTTCGGGTTAAGACAACCACTGGATCCTACTTGCGTCCCGTGGTGCGTCTTTGCCCATTGCCTAACCAGTAGTTTATTTAATTCGTCTTTAAGGTTAGGTTAATATTACTTATTAGGTATTTAGTTTCGTAGTTATAGGATAGTAATTATCGAATAGATTAGTTTTCTTGTGGTTTGCCTCACTCTTGAAGGCATCCCTTCAAGCCCGGGGGAATGGTTGCGCTGATATACGATTCTTTTCGTTTATATTTTTAATTATTGGCAACACGCATAATCGCTAATTGGTTAGACATTCCCCTTCCGCATATTATCCTTTCTCCCTTGCACTAGACCTTCGTCTATTCGAGAGTGAGGGAGAGAGACTATACCGCTCTAGAAAAATCGATCGCGTCTGGATCTTCCGATGGACAGGATCGGACCTTCGATGGCTGTCGAGTCGCGTTAGGGCACAAACGCATCGAATCGCATTCGAACGGTCGCGTCGTTTTGTGCGACCAATTCGTAGCAGAAGAACGGTTATACTGTGGTGGTGAACTGTGATCAGAGTGCTGGCAGTCCTGAATATCCTGGATTATCAAGGTTAGTGCTGCCTTTCCTATACGACGCTGGACTCTTGTCTTTTGTTCCAACCAGCGCCGGTTCCCGTCAATTGTGTAACCGAAAACTTCTAAGTCGCATACGTTGCATTACCGCCCATCCAATGATCAAATTCGTTTTAAACCTGTAAGGGTCCAAATATTAGAATTTAGAGACTGTATCAAAGTGTGCTATGGAAATAAAAAATCACCGTCATTTATTATTAAAAATATTTCATTGCAATCTTACATCAATTCGAATTTAAAAGTATGATACACAAAAAATATCAATTTCGTAACATACTAATCAACACAAGTTAAAATAAGTAATTGAGTAACAAAAATATACAACGTGTCACAGAATAAACGCAATTCCTGGAAGTAGTTGTTTCAGAATCGGCTTCTGAATCGATTCCGTCATAAAAAATAGGTGTTATATTTTAACGGAAAAATCTTTCATTTAACTTAAAATGGAAACACAGTATCATAAATTCATAACATATTAATACATTGCACGAGTGTACGGATCTGCGTAAGGATATTGTATGACGTACATACGTTTTGCGGATAACTATTTTATAAAAAATATCTAGGTTTGGTTTCAATTTATTTAGTTACGGATGTTGTTTTAGACTTATATTTTAATATTCTAATTAGAGTGTCTGAAGTATTGCGCTTAATCTGTTACACCTTGTATAAGTAAATATTACGATAAACGCAAAGAACTGGATATTCAATTGGAGGGAGAGTCATCTTATGGCTTTAAAGACGAAGACTACGACAATTCACGAGATCGCTATTGCTGAAATATGGAACGTCAGTTTTAGAAATTCACATTCAAGAGGTCCATAAAGCCCTTTGCAGACTAGACGTGAACAAAGCCAGTGGGCCGGACGGAAAACCTGCTTGAGTCTTAAAAAGTTGTGCTCTGGAGTTGTCACCTGTATCACACTCTTAAAATTATGGTGGTGCCAGTGTCCTGGAAGCAACCAGGATGTGCAACCAATACCCAAAAAACCTCCAGAATCTGCAAAGTAATGGAGAGGATAGGTACTAAATAATAAGCTGCTAGCATACCTTGAAGACAATGAGCTCCTTAGCCTCTTCTTCGTATTGATCTTAATTTGCGTACTTTATATGTATTAGGCCCAGTCACGCAGGTCTCGTTCAGTGGCGTTTATAAGATCTTCTAATGTACACGTTTTTGGGTCATTTGGACACTCGAGCTAATGGGACATTGTTTGATCAGGAACGCCGTAATCGCACTGGGTGTCAGTTTGGCATATAATGCCCCATTTTGCTAAATTATGCTCAAGCATGCCGCATTATGCCGCTTCAAAGCGGCCTACTTGGGTTCGCAGAACATTGATAGCTTACCAAATTGGCCACTGCAGGTTACGTCCGGGTGGCAGATGTTCCTGGGGCTGAAAGGAATTAGGCGGCGGCGGAAGGTAGTTTAGCTACTTAGTGACCACCAGTATGGCTTCTGCCTTGGTCTGTCGACCCGATATCTTCTTGTGTATATTACACACTGCTGGGGCGAGGCCAAACACGGCAATGGTCTTGTGGAGTCCCTCAATATCTTAAAGACCTTTGACACGGCCTGGCACGCTAGTCTACTGAGCAATCTTCCTGCATTTGGCGTCCCTGCTGGCTTCTGCAACTGGATTTCTGACTTCTTAAGTAAGCGGTCAATCCGAGCGGTCATCGATGGCTGCTCATCGGATCTTATGGCTCTCAATGTCAATGCGGTATTCTTAAGAGGTCTGTTCTCTTTGCGATTGTTTTTGCTGCATATCAAGGACCTGCTCTAGTTCTTGGGTATGCGGATGACAAAACAGACTTAAAGATATACTTATCCAGTGCTAGAACTAGCAGGGATGAAACCACGATGAAACAGACTATCTTAGAAAGGCCATGTTGCAGCGAATGAATTTAACCCGACAATCTGGTTAAATTCAATGCTTTGAAAACACAGGTTTATCTTTTCACTGCTAAAAGGAGCCCATTTAAATTATCTCCTACTTTCCGAGGTGCATCTATACCTATCAGTTACCGACCGCCTGGAGCTTTTGGACACGGCTAACTTAAACTTCGGCTCAATCATCGAGTCAAAAACTTTGACTGCAGCCTAAAAACTGGAAATCCTTCACAAGGTGAGGCGATACTTCACACCTGTACAACTTTATAATTTGTATAAAGCACAGGTCTGTTCTTGTATGGAGTACTGCAGTCAATTGTTGGATGGCTCAGCACAATAACAGCTTGCTGCACTTGACTCGGATAACGCAGAGCTAGCTTTTTTTTTTTTAACGTGGTAAAATTATCAAATAAGTCCTCCCACCCCGGGCAGGGTGGGAGGGACTGTCAGACTTTTACTGACTAAAATCCACGGTGTTCCTTCAATAACCCTTTACGTACCGGGGTCACGGTAATGGGATAAGTCCCACGACCCCGGCAGGCTTCGGCCCTCTGCAGAGGGGGGGACAGCCTAGCTCATCGGCAAAACGTTGTTCGCCTGTCGGTCTTCCACAAATTGTACTTCGGAGAGTGTGCGCAGGAACTCCACGACCCGATTCCTCCATCTACCTTATACTAACGCTCTACCAGACGTATCACTGGTTCAATATACCGTCTTGCTGTACTAAGCGATTCTCCTCTACATTTATTGTGCGCACGGCCAAGGTTTGGAACTCTGCAGGCTGCTGTGTTCCCTTCTACATATGACCCGTCTGCCTTCAAAGCAAGAGTGAACGGTGAACTTCTGGGCTCATCAGTAATAAAACATATAAAAAAGTAGCAGAGGGCATTCAACGTATTGTCTTTGAGATACGATCTTATTTTGTTGCATGTATGTACATGATGCCGCGCCTAAGTGTTGTACTCTTTTATTTATGGAAATAATCATTTATAAATGACACTGTAGCATACATATTATTATAATTAACCGATAGGTATTGTTTACATTAATTAAATTCAATGAAATAAGTAAGAAAGATTCTATTGCGTTTGGTTTTAGTTTCATATAAAATATCGAAAAACCGATATTTGAAATCCAATATCGCTTTTGTCGATATCGGATTTATGGTACGATATTCCGGTTTTTCGATATTATCGAAAACCGGTATCCATACTCTAGGCCCACCGGCGTCTGATAGAGTTCCCGCTGCCGGTGGAAGTGTGCAGCGCATGCGATGGACTCAATCCATTAATGAGAACGTCATGCGCTCATACTATGGGGCTACAGAGGGGGGAATTAACCTGACAGCGTACCGTGGTCGGATGCTTTGTTTCAGGTATTGAGCCAACTGTCAACGTTTCGGCCCAGCGACTATCGGATCAAGTGCGTGTCATCCAACGTAACCGTATGTTGGTTGAACCCGTACTTGATCGCCTTAGGCTTGAGTCTGATTTGATTTTGCTTACAAAATCAAAAACGGACTCAAGGCTAAGGCCTTGAATCCTCTAAGCACACTGCTGGATATTCAGGCCTAGGCTATAGGTTGACCCTGCCGGGGTTTGCGGGAAAGTTCTACCGAGTTACTGCGGCCCCGGAAATTTAGGGCAGTCGAAGGAACAGGGTGGGTTTTTAGTCAGTAGAAATCTGACACACCCTTCCGCTTGACCCAGAGCGGAAGAAGTCATTCGATGATTTTCCAACCCCCCCCAAAAAAAAAAGGCTATAGGTTTAAAAGAGGTGGTCAGGTTATTTCTGACATCCTTTACATGGATGATTTAAAACTTTTTGGCATCACTAGTCTACAACTGATGGAACTACTGAAGGTAACTGAAACTTTCAGTAGTGCCATCAGGATGGAGTTTGGTGTCGACAAATGTGCGATTATGCATGTAAAGCGAAGGGAGATTGTGGAATTCGTGGGAGCTCAACCCTCGAATTCCATAAACCTGAGATCCCTCTCTCCAACCGAAACCTATAAGTATTGTATGTCGGAAGCGTTAGGTATCAATGTAGTTGACATGAAGCAATCGCTGAAGGAGCGCTTCTTTGGCCGCCATTTTTTTTTTTTTTTTAGCGTGGTAAAATTTTCAAATAAGTCCTCCCACCCCGGGCAGGGTGGGACTGTCAGACTTTTACTGACTAAAATCCACGGTGTTCCTTCAATAATCCTTTACGTACCGAGGTCACGGTAACGGGATGAGTCCCACGACCCCGGCAGGCTTCAGCCTTCTACGGGGGGGCCTCGTCATATTGCTGACCCTCTTTGAAGCGCGCGTGGAACACGACGCGCCGTCGACCCGGGCATGGTCCATGGTCGGACAGCGAGTTGCCCTTTACTCGCTGTCCGCATGCCCGCGCCTACGGTGGCCGGAGATCGTCGGCCGACGTCCGACGCCGTGGGCGTCTACCACTGCGGCTGGGCTGGAGGGAGGACGCCATCCTCTCCCTCACGCGGCCCGCCTCCTCCTTCGGAAGCATGACTGCTTCGCAGAAGGAGGCGACCGCTTCCCACTCCCTCTCGCCCCGCAGCATGGCCTCGACCAATGCCGGGCGCGAGAGATCTCCGCCTATTGCCGCCGTGAGGACACGTCGGTGCTCTGCCCAAGCGGGGCAGTCCTGCACCGTGTGCTCGACTGTGTCCTCAGGGCGACCCTCGCAGTGGTGACACCCAGGCGTTTCCTCCTTTCCCATCAGACACAGGTACCTTCCGAAACTTCCGTGTCCGGTGAGGACCTGCGTCATGCGGTAGGTCAGGACGCCGTGACGCCAATCTAGCCACTCCTCAAAGAGGGGTCTTACCGCTGCAATTGCGGCGTGCCCGTTCTTTGGCCGCCTAAAGAAGATATTTAAAAGCCTTCTATCGGGCGGCAACAAGGTGCATGCCTTCAACGGTTCGGTCATGCCAGTGTTGATATACTCTTTCGGTGTACTCAAACGGACTCAAACTGAACTTGACGCCCTCGTCAAGTTCAGTTTGAGTCCATTTTGATCTATCCAGGGGGATAGGAGAGTTCGTATATTGCTGACTGCATATCCAATGCATCACCCACGCTCGTTGGTGATGAGGCTGTATATCCCGCGGAAATGTGGAGGTCGAGGCTATTTGAATGCTAAAACTCTCCACAACCACGAGGTATGCAGTCTCAGGGAACATTTTCTTGCTTCCGAAGTGGGTTTGCATCGAGATGTAGTAGCGGTGGACAAGGGACTCACCCCGCGCTCCTTGGCTAATGAGAACTGGCGCAAACCTGCAGTGGGAGACACTAACGATCGAAGGGGGATATGGCAGAGTAAGGAGCTTCATGGACGTTTTTTCCGGGCCCTATATGGGCCCGACGTAGAGAGAGAAGAGAGTGGCGTCCGTAGCTTAGTTGCGCTTTGGGGACCTCTTTGGGGAAACCGAAGGTTTTGTCTGTGCAATTATGGACGAAGTTATCATGACGAATAACTACCGGAAATATATATTTTATATATAAATATAAAATAATATTGTGAAAGATGGCACGGTTGACATATGTGGGGTATGTCACCGTCCGGGTGAATTAATCCGCCACATAATCTCTGGTTGTTCTCGTCTTGCTAATGGAGAGTACTTGCACAGGCACAACCTTGCAGCCAAGATAATTCATCAGCAACTAGCTCTGAAATATTCTCTTGTGGAATCGGAAGTGCCGTAGTATAGGTATGTGCCCGACTCAGTTCTCTAAAACGGCCATATCACATTATACTGGGATCGATCCATCATCACTGACAGGACTATTGTAGCCAATAAGCCTGATATAGTGGTGGTGGACCGAATCGAGAGGCGTGCCATGATTGTCAACATAACTATCCCGCATGACGAGAACCTTGTGAAAGCTGACAAAGATAAGCAAATCAAGTATCTTGACTTGGCACACGAGATTGTCGACATGTGGGATGTGAACTCAGCAATCATTGTACCGATAGTCATCTTAGCCAATGGCTTAATAGCCAAGAGCCTTGACCAACACCTCAGGAGGCTCTCATTAGGCGGTTGGATCAAGGGCTTGCTTCAGAAAGCGGTACTTCTGGACACGGCGCGTATCGTCAGGAGGCCCCTTTCTATGGAGCCCTCACCGGCGGTAGCTTGGACCCTGTTCCCGATACCGGTGGGGTATCATTTTTTATATTTTAAATGTTTTTTTTTATAAAGAAATTAAAAAAAAAACCAAATTTATATACATATATATCTCTCTGTGTGTGCGTCTGATATTTGTGTGTGCGTTCGTGTGTCAGTTTGTGAGCGCGGGCGCGTGTGTATGTGTACATATTTGAGAGTGAATTTGCTTGTGTGTGTTTATGGGAGAGTGAATTCGCGTGTGTGGTTTGATTGATTGTTTTTAAGCCTGTTGTGTGTGCAAAGATAAGATAAGATATATTTATTTGTCAAAAACATGTGTCAGTTTTATAATCAGTTGGAAGGATTACAATAACAATAAGAGTATCAACATGTTTTGCCTAGAAAGGCGTACAAATACAATAGCGAAAAAAAATTATTCTAATTATAAAACAATGAAATTTGAGCCAAAATAATAATATTTACTTACAAAATAATAATTAATAATTGAATAATGTCCATTCGAAACAATATGTAAAATAATAATAATGTCATTAACCTTAATTATTTCAATAATGTCAATAAGTTCAAAAATCCTAAAAAATTACATAAAAATAAATCGCATGTCAATTGAGTCCCTTTAAAGTTTGTCATTTAAGTAGTCGGCAACATTGTTATAGCACTTATTTATTAGAAGTTTTCGCATGCTTTTATTAAAACTATTTATATTTAAATCTTTATATGCCTTTGGTACCTTGTTGTATAATCTTGGCGCCATACAGAATATACTCTTACTCATGAGAGCTGTTTTTGCTTTGTGTAAGCGAAGTGTCCGATGGTCACGTTGACTGCGTTCAGAACCATCTGAATATCTTGCAAACAGTTGGGGGATTCTTTTTAACAAATAATACCGTTTCTAGTCTAGTATATATAAGGAAGGAAGTGAGAGAATTTGATATTTTATAAAGTATGGTCTGCAACTGTCTATATTTTTAAGACCAAACATTGCTCTTATGCATCGTTTTTGCATTCTAAGGCCCGTATTACAGAACAAAACTCGAGCACTGATCTCTGTTTAAAACTAGTTTTGAGTCGAGATTTAATTTTAGAATGTTCCTCAAGTATAGATTCATCGATCATAGTTCAGCCGGGTACGGCTTTATTCTAGATCGTTACTCAGTTGTAGATTCATCACTCCAAGGCCCGTATTACAGAACGAAACTCGAGCACTGATCTCAATTTAAAACTAGTTTTGATTCGAGATTTAATTTTAGAATGTTCCTTATGTATAGATTCATCGATCATAGTTCAGCCGGGTACGGCTTTATTCAAGGTCGTTACTCAGTTGTAGATTCATCACCCAAGTATGGTCGACACCACGCTTGAGCAGAGATTTCCTTGTCAGTTAACTATTTGCTTTTCAGTTTATTATTTGATATAAAAATAGTAATTTTTGGCGAATGATGATGAAATCACATTTTATTTTGCAAATTTGTTACAAATAAATAATAAAATAAATAAATAAATAAATGTTTTATTGATATAAAATGGTATTTACATTTCTAATTGTAACCCTGACTGCTGTGCTAGGTAGTACCTGTGTTACAGGAGTCAGTGTCTTCACCTGTTTGTGTTGCATTAACATTATTTATACGAATAAAACAGAAAAATAATAGAATTTATATAAAGACAAAAAGTAATGGCTGCATGCTCTTATATGGTGTGTGTATGTGTGTGTTTTTTGAGAGTTGTGTATGTGTATGTACGAGTAATTATTGTGCTTGGTGGTAGTCTTTCTGTCGCTTGCCTATGTTACCTATAATTATGCTGTTAGTCTATTGTTCTTTCAATAAGTTTTCCGTCTGCAAATAGTTAAGTGTTTGAAACCATGTGCAAAGCTTTATTTTAAGCTTATTTTTTGTTAAAGGGTTTAGATTGAAAGCTGTATTTAATTTATTATAAATGTAGCTAGCTAGGTATGGACGTTGTCTTCGAGCAGCTGCGGTGTTACATTTTACTGCACGACAAACGTTAGTGATCGTCCTTTTATGTTTGCTTGCGTGATTTACCGGCGTGATTCCATGTTGTTTCATTATTAGATTATAAAGATATAATTGCCTCACTGTTAAAACGTGACAATTTTCATATAACGTTTTGGTGGGGAAACGGTACGGTTTAAAAGTCATAGCTTTTAACAGAGATCGTTGGGCTCTCTCAAGGCGTATCATGGAAGTTTTACAAGCTCCTCCCCATGCTGTGATACAATAGCTTATAATTGACTGTGCTAGCGCTAGATACACCGTGCGTAGCAGCTCAAAGTCAGCCACTTGCCGAAGGCTCTTAAATGCCCATACAAGCTTCCTAACTCGTGAAGTAATCACTTCAATGTGGGTATGCCAATTAAGCCTGTCATCCACGATTACACCCAGGTACTTCATTGTTTTCTGTTGTGTTATTGGAAGACATGAGCATGTAAGACTGTTGTACGGGTCATCACAGGAGTGCGCTTTCAAAGTTATCTCTATTGGTTCAGTTTTGGCGAAAGTAAACTGCAGAAATGAGGTCTTCGAGATATTAAGTGTAAGTAGGTTGATTTCTAGCCAGCGAATTATTTTACGTAAGCCTATTTCCGCAGTTTTCCGCGCCTCGTCCCAAGTATTCCCATGAAACACTAGCACGGTGTCATCTGCGTAGCTAAATAATTTACCGTCATTAAGAGACTGTTGGCATAAGTCGTTCACATAGAGCAAAAAAAGGCTCGGGGATAGGCAGCTGCCCTGGGGCACACCATAATCGACTCGGGCTTCGTCGCTAATGACTCTACCTATTTTTACTCTTTGTGTTCGGTCCTTGAGGAAATCTGTGAATATACTGAGTGCTTTCCCCCTGATACCAGCATGTTCTAACTTGGCCACAAGGGTTGGAATACAGACAGTGTCAAACGCCTTGGCCAGGTCCAGGAAAACACCCAGGCATTTTTGTTTTTTATCTAATTTTCCAGTTATATATTCGACCAGTTGATTGACTGCGTCTGCGGTGCTTTTCCCAGGTCTAAACCCAAATTGTGCTTCCGATATTATTTTGTTATGCTCGAGAAATTTCATAAGTCTACGATTCAATAACTTTTCTAATATTTTTGATAATGCAGACAACACTGATATAGGCCTATAATTTTTAACATCGTCGTAGTTCCCACCCTTGTGAACAGGCGTGATCAAAGACTGTTTGAAGATTAGGGGAAACACTCCTTGTTCAAAACAGATATCTATGAGTTTTGTAAGCGGTGGAACTATTACATGTTTACCCAGTTTGAGGAGTTTAACTGGAATATTATCTACCCCCGTAGAACAATCATTTTTTAAGTTATTTATTACTAACTCAACTTCGGCCTCGTCTGGAGACAGAAGCACCATAGAGTCACGCACAGAAGGCGTCTCTATTTTATATGGAGCAGCTGGGGATTGTTGTTTTTTTATAATTTCCCCGGCTAAATGCTTTCCTACATTTGAAAAATAGTGATTAATTCGCTCAATGGAATTTGGCGCATGATCATCATCAGTGGAAGAAAGAAGTTTATCGGCAGATACCGGTTTTCTGGTTTGGTTCGTTAATGACTTAATAATATTCCATGTTTTTGTGTGTTATTCCAATATTCCAAAATTCGGTTTACCACAGGGAAGCGTTCTGGGACCATTATTATTTATTATCTATATAAATGACTTTCCGAAATCTATTGAACATCCAATGACTCTTTTTGCAGACGACAGTACAGTCACAATAGCATGTAAGAATACTGACAATTATGAACTTGACATTAATAATACTTTAGCTTCTTTAATTTGCTGGTTAGACAATAATAATTTAAAAATCAATCTAAATAAAACACAAATTTTACATTTTAGTCAAAGAATACCAATAAAAAATAATATTAACCTAAGATATAAAAAACACACTATATGCAGAGTTAGTAATGCCAAATTCCTTGGGCTAACTATCGATATAAAACTTAATTGGAAAGACCACATTGAAGAAGTCAGTAAAAAAGTTAGCAGTTCTTCCTACGCATTACATAAACTCGCCCCAATCGTTAATATAGATTCTTTACTTACTGCCTATCACGGACTTGTTGTATCGATCCTTAGGTACGGCATTATTTTCTGGGGAAACTCTACACATAAAGATGTTATATTAAGGCCCGTATTACAGAACGAAACTCGAGCACTGATCTCTGTTTAAAACTAGTTTTGAGTCGAGATTTAATTTTAGAATGTTCCTCAAGTATAGATTCATCGATCATAGTTCAGCCGGGTACGGCTTTATTCTAGATCGTTACTCAGTTGTAGATTCATCACTCCAAGGCCCGTATTACAGAACGAAACTCGAGCACTGATCTCAATTTAAAACTAGTTTTGATTCGAGATTTAATTTTAGAATGTTCCTTATGTATAGATTCATCGATCATAGTTCAGCCGGGTACGGCTTTATTCAAGGTCGTTACTCAGTTGTAGATTCATCACCCAAGTATGGTCGACACCACGCTTGAGCAGAGATTTCCTTGTCAGTTAACTATTTGCTTTTCAGTTTATTATTTGATATAAAAATAGTAATTTTTGGCGAATGATGATGAAATCACATTTTATTTTGCAAATTTGTTACAAATAAATAATAAAATAAATAAATAAATAAATGTTTTATTGATATAAAATGGTATTTACATTTCTAATTGTAACCCTGACTGCTGTGCTAGGTAGTACCTGTGTTACAGGAGTCAGTGTCTTCACCTGTTTGTGTTGCATTAACATTATTTATACGAATAAAACAGAAAAATAATAGAATTTATATAAAGACAAAAAGTAATGGCTGCATGCTCTTATATGGTGTGTGTATGTGTGTGTTTTTTGAGAGTTGTGTATGTGTATGTACGAGTAATTATTGTGCTTGGTGGTAGTCTTTCTGTCGCTTGCCTATGTTACCTATAATTATGCTGTTAGTCTATTGTTCTTTCAATAAGTTTTCCGTCTGCAAATAGTTAAGTGTTTGAAACCATGTGCAAAGCTTTATTTTAAGCTTATTTTTTGTTAAAGGGTTTAGATTGAAAGCTGTATTTAATTTATTATAAATGTAGCTAGCTAGGTATGGACGTTGTCTTCGAGCAGCTGCGGTGTTACATTTTACTGCACGACAAACGTTAGTGATCGTCCTTTTATGTTTGCTTGCGTGATTTACCGGCGTGATTCCATGTTGTTTCATTATTAGATTATAAAGATATAATTGCCTCACTGTTAAAACGTGACAATTTTCATATAACGTTTTGGTGGGGAAACGGTACGGTTTAAAAGTCATAGCTTTTAACAGAGATCGTTGGGCTCTCTCAAGGCGTATCATGGAAGTTTTACAAGCTCCTCCCCATGCTGTGATACAATAGCTTATAATTGACTGTGCTAGCGCTAGATACACCGTGCGTAGCAGCTCAAAGTCAGCCACTTGCCGAAGGCTCTTAAATGCCCATACAAGCTTCCTAACTCGTGAAGTAATCACTTCAATGTGGGTATGCCAATTAAGCCTGTCATCCACGATTACACCCAGGTACTTCATTGTTTTCTGTTGTGTTATTGGAAGACATGAGCATGTAAGACTGTTGTACGGGTCATCACAGGAGTGCGCTTTCAAAGTTATCTCTATTGGTTCAGTTTTGGCGAAAGTAAACTGCAGAAATGAGGTCTTCGAGATATTAAGTGTAAGTAGGTTGATTTCTAGCCAGCGAATTATTTTACGTAAGCCTATTTCCGCAGTTTTCCGCGCCTCGTCCCAAGTATTCCCATGAAACACTAGCACGGTGTCATCTGCGTAGCTAAATAATTTACCGTCATTAAGAGACTGTTGGCATAAGTCGTTCACATAGAGCAAAAAAAGGCTCGGGGATAGGCAGCTGCCCTGGGGCACACCATAATCGACTCGGGCTTCGTCGCTAATGACTCTACCTATTTTTACTCTTTGTGTTCGGTCCTTGAGGAAATCTGTGAATATACTGAGTGCTTTCCCCCTGATACCAGCATGTTCTAACTTGGCCACAAGGGTTGGAATACAGACAGTGTCAAACGCCTTGGCCAGGTCCAGGAAAACACCCAGGCATTTTTGTTTTTTATCTAATTTTCCAGTTATATATTCGACCAGTTGATTGACTGCGTCTGCGGTGCTTTTCCCAGGTCTAAACCCAAATTGTGCTTCCGATATTATTTTGTTATGCTCGAGAAATTTCATAAGTCTACGATTCAATAACTTTTCTAATATTTTTGATAATGCAGACAACACTGATATAGGCCTATAATTTTTAACATCGTCGTAGTTCCCACCCTTGTGAACAGGCGTGATCAAAGACTGTTTGAAGATTAGGGGAAACACTCCTTGTTCAAAACAGATATCTATGAGTTTTGTAAGCGGTGGAACTATTACATGTTTACCCAGTTTGAGGAGTTTAACTGGAATATTATCTACCCCCGTAGAACAATCATTTTTTAAGTTATTTATTACTAACTCAACTTCGGCCTCGTCTGGAGACAGAAGCACCATAGAGTCACGCACAGAAGGCGTCTCTATTTTATATGGAGCAGCTGGGGATTGTTGTTTTTTTATAATTTCCCCGGCTAAATGCTTTCCTACATTTGAAAAATAGTGATTAATTCGCTCAATGGAATTTGGCGCATGATCATCATCAGTGGAAGAAAGAAGTTTATCGGCAGATACCGGTTTTCTGGTTTGGTTCGTTAATGACTTAATAATATTCCATGTTTCCTTGTTGTCTTTTGAATTTTTTAAAGCGGATCTTTCATGATAATTTTTTAATTTTCTAAGTAATAAATTACAGTAGTTTCGATACCTTTTGTACGATAATTCAACAATAACATTTCCTGCGTCTGCCAGAGATTTACGATGGAGGTTGTCCCTATGACGAATACACCGTAAGAGGCCAGGTGTTATCCAGGGCTTGAGGACTACTTTCCGGCTAGAGGTTTTTATTAACTTTGTGTGTTGAGATACAGTGGACTGAATACATTCGACAAAACGTGAAGCAGCTTCATTGGCGTCGCTATTATGTGAGATAAAATTAAAATCGATAGTACTTAATTGTTCCACAGCGCCCTCAAAATTTACTTTTGTGATATATCTGTTGGTATGATTCTTTCCTTTGGAGCGTGTTTTATTAAGACATAACAATACTGAGGCGTGATCGCTAACTGTAGAGTCTATAACCATGACTGTTGCAGAAGTAGTGGAACTGATCATCACGTGGTCGAGGCAGTTATGCTGTCTTGTAGGATAAGTATGTCCCGGTAAAAGGCCCATCTCTGCAGTAAAATTTAAATAGGATGAGCTATTCCTATCTGTACTATTAGGCTTAATGTCAATGTTGATATCACCTATAAGAATAATATGACGTGTTTTCAGTTTACTTAAAATATTTTCCAAGGAGTTCAGAAAACTGTCAGTACAATATATCGACGGGGATCTATAGGAAGCTAAGATACAAGTATCAGGATCAATTTTTAATAAAAGAAAGTTAGCACCAATTGGATCCGGTTCCTCCACCGTACATTGGAGACCGCTTTTGATGTATATAATAATTCCGTCATTTTGATTAAGGCATTTTTTGCTAAAATGTGTCACATAGTTCTCGATAGTCGGTACTGGTTTGCTGGCATTTAGCCAGCATTCGGTCAGGATAATTATGTCAATTTCATACGATAGCCGAGCCAATTGTGCCTGAAAACCGTCTAAGTTTTTATATATACTTCGGATATTTTGAGCTATGATTGTAAGCGATGGCTTTGAGTTTTTAATGATTTTATTACATGTATCTGTGTCGCAGTGATAAGAAGATGCCACTGTTAAGTTATCTATCTGAGTCGCAATATCAATATTTGTATTAGCCATGAGATATTCGAGTAACTTTTTTGTTGCAGGCTAGGGAACGTTTTGCTATTTTAAATACGGTAACAATAACTATTATAGAACTGTAAGGTATACACAGACGAGCACATAATGTATGTATGTAAGTAATGTCTTGTTGAGTTTTGTGTTTAAATTGTTTTGATTGAGTGTGTTTGGTTGATTTTCGTTTACGTGTTTTACAATAACCGAGCGAATGCAGATAAAAAGATAACAGAAACAATAAAATTAAGTAAATAGGATATGCAGATTCCTTGTTTAGTCATTGTACTAATTTAGTCCTTAGGTCTCTTTCGTTTTTGACATGAATGTGTTGCATTCCTTCTTTTTGACGAATAAAAACTCTTCCGAATGAGGTCCAGCAAAACTTGAAGTTATTTTCGTTCGCAAATTTCCTAGCAAGATAAAACAAGCGTTGTGTTTTCATAGTCAAGCCCTCCGATAAATAAATTGGTTTTATTTCGCCAGGTATGTTTATGTGGGATGTGTTTAATTTAGCCTGAGCGTTATTACGATTATAGCTCCGTACTTTCCGGAGTAGATTTTCTTTCGTAGTCACAGAGACGAAATCGACTATAATAAATGGCGCTCTGCCCTTTCCATTTACGCGGAAAACATCCTTAATATTGCATCGTTCGAGAGGAACTTCCAGAACTCTGGCTGTCTCCGATATTGTGCGAAAAAGATCTTCTCTATTTTCTCCTTCCTTCTTTGGGATATTTCTCATTTCCATTTTTGTTAGACACGATAGACGCTCAAGATTTTCTACTTTATCCTCGAGCTGATTAATATAGGCATGGTCGATTTTCCGTTCTTTTTCAATATTATCAATTTTTATAAGCATATCATCGTATTGTTTCGAGACGAAGCTGAGGGTATTTTTCATTTCCGTGTTCTGTGCTATAATTTCGGTCATTGACTCCTGTAATGATTTAAATTTATTTTCGGAATGAGCGGTGGCAGATTGCAATAGGTCTCGTATTTCTTGCATAAACGCGACCATTTCATCTTCCCGTTTACGTTTGCCGGTGCGTGACGTGACATTTGCATCTAAGCTGCTCAGATTAGGAGCAGATCCAGTTAGTGTGACAGTTGGATTTCTTACTCTGAGAGTCTCAGAGTCGCTAGCTATGGATACAGCAGGCGATTGGGGTGGTGTACGCTTCATGCTGTTAATGTTTCCGAGAAAAATGAAAATACAGATCCCGTATTACCTTGCGGCGTGAAGTAGGCGTGTGCACGCAGCACAGCAGATGAAGCGACGTAGTACTTTGTGCTAGCAGCAGGTGACTCAGTGCGCGCGCAGTCGTGCAAGCGGGACAGCAATTATGGAGATTTGCAGACAACGTCGTGTTTGCTGCACTGCAACTGCTGAGTGTCGCTGTACTGCACCGCTGGGTATAATGTTGTACTGCACTGCTGGGTACTGCTGCACTGCACCACCAATGGCACGGAGACTAAGGCCCGTATTACAGAACAAAACTCGAGCATTGATCTCTGTTTAAAACTAGATTTGAGTCGAGATTTAATTTTAGAATGTTCCTCAAGTATAGATTCATCGATCATAGTTCAGCCGGGTACGGCTTTATTCTAGATCGTTACTCAGTTGTAGATTCATCACCCAAGTATGGTCGACACCACGCTCGAGCAGAGATTTCCTTGTCAGTTAACTATTTGCTTTTCAGTTTATTATTTGATGTAAAAATGGTAATTTTCGGCGAATGATGATGAAATCACATTTTATTTTGCTAATTGGTTACAAATAACACTTTTACACGTAATTTTTTGCCATTTTAAGTTACTAAATAAATCCCGTGTTTTCTAACTTAAACAGATTATAACAATGATTTTTTCACCGATGATTTGAACAGAAAAACAGAACTTCAGCGTTCCATGTGAAGGGCCCATACTATACAAAAGTATTCTGTGGCCCATACACAGAACATATACCCTAGAGGGCCCATACAATTTAATAATAATTATTTTAAGAAATGGTATAGATTTTCACAAGATGAAGTATTTTGACAATTTGTAATACTGCCATCTATTGACCCAGATTTGGTAAAACATATGCATTTCTGTTTTGTTTTAACTATAACTTTGTTTCTTTTTAATATTTTTATTGATCATTGTTCCCAATCCATTATTTATTTGAATATTACTTATTATATGATTAATGAGCAATTCAAAACAACAATGTCACAGATATTATTTTGGATCCACTCCGTTCCACGAACAAGTTACTCTTGCTATATTTTTATATGTTAAAAAATATTGCCTTAACACCTTTTACCTTCAAGAATTTGCTTTTACAAATTCTTGAAAAATAATTTGTATGGTGTAACCGTGCAATACATATTTTTTATACTTAAATATTTGGTATTAAAATAAATTGAATTATTTACGATCATTCGTAGATCGGAACAGCGGAGACGAAGAAAATAAAACGTAAACGAAAACAGACTACGATATTCTCTGCTTGGACGTACCGGTCCGTATTACAGAACGTTCCTCAAGTCCAGTTTGAGCTTAATTCGCCCGATCTCAGTTTAAATATAGAATCTGCACTTGAGCATTGGTCTTATTCCAGAACGGTAATAAAACTACACTCAGATTCAAATCGAGCCTCAAGCAGAGAATATCTAATTGTCTATGCACCAGTCTGTTTTCGTTTACGTTTTATTTTCTTCGTCTCCGCTGTTCCGATCTACGAATGATCGTAAATAATTCAATTTACTTTAATACCAAATTTTTAAGAATAAAAAATATGTATTGCACGGTTTCACCATAGAAATTATTTTTTAAGAATTTGTAAAAGCAAATTCTTGAAGGTAAAAGGTGTTAAGGCAATATTTTCTAACATATAAAAATATAGCAAGAGTAACTTGTTCGTGGAACGGAGTGGATCCTAAATAATGTCTGTGACAGTGTTGTTTTGAATTGCTCATTAATCATATAATAAGTAATATTCAAATAAATAATGGTTTGGGAACAACGATCAATAAAAATATTAAAGGAAACAAAGTTATAGTTAAAACAAAACAGAAATGCATATGTTTTACCAAATCTTGGTCAATAGATGGCAGTATTACAAATTGTCAAAAATCTTCATCTTGTGAAAACCTATACCATTTCTTAAAATAATTAACGTAAAAGTGTTATTTGTAACCAATTAGCAAAATAAAATGTGATTTCATCATCATTCGCCAAAAATTACCATTTTTATATCAAATAATAAACTGAAGCAAATAGTTAACTGACAAGGAAATCTCTGCTCGAGCGTGGTGTCGACCATACTTGGGTCCGTATTACAGAACGTTCCTCAAGTCCAGTTTGAGCTTAATTCGCCCGATCTCAGTTTAAATATAGAATCTGCACTTGAGCATTGGTCTTATTCCAGAATGGTAATAAAACTGCACTCAGATTCAAATCGAGCCTCAAGCAGAGAATATCTAATTGTCTATGCATCAGTCTGTTTTCGTTTACGTTTAATTTTCTTCGTCTCCGCTGTTCCGATCTACGAATGATCGTAAATAATTCAATTTACTTTAATACCAAATTTTTAAGAATAAAAAATATGTATTGCACGGTTTCACTATAGCAATTACTTTTTAAGAATTTGTAAAAGCAAATTCTTGAAGGTAAAAGGTGTTATGGAAATATTTTGTAACATATAAAAATATAGCAAGAGTAACTTGTTCGTGGAACGGAGTGGATCCTAAATAATGTCTGTGACAGTGTTGTTATGAATTGCTCATTAATTATATAATGAATAATATTCAAATAAATAATGGTTTGGGAACGACGATCAATAAAAATATTAAAAGAAAACAAAGTTATAGTTAAAACAAAACAGAAATGCATAGTTTTTACCAAATCTTGGTCAATAGATGGCAGTATTACAAATTGTCAAAAACCTTCATCTTGTGAAAATCTATACCATTTCTTAAAATATTTTTTTTTTTAGCAAAATTGTTTGGGCCCTTCACATGGAACGCTCAGGTTCTGTTTTTCTGTTCAAATCATCGGTGAAAAAGTCATTGTTATAATCGGTTTAGGTTAGAAAACACGGGATTCATCTAGTAACTTAAAATGGCAAAAAATTACGTGTAAAAGTGTTATTGCACTTCACCAGATGGCGCTGACACGTAAACATTACTTTTGACTGTGCTCCGAATAAATTAACATTTAAAAATACTTAAACTCAATTATGGACTGTTAATTCTTCAAGAAAGTGAATCTGAACACATTATCCATCCGTGAAAGTGTTATCCACGATTATTGTGCATCAAAAAACTATATTAACAGTGACTTTAAGGTCCGTATTACAGAACGTTCCTCAAGTCCAGTTTGAGCTTAATTCGCCCGATCTCAGTTTAAATATAGAATCTGCACTCGAGCATTGGTCTTATTCCAGAATGATAATAAAACTACACTCAGATTCAAATCGAGCCTCAAGCAGAGAATATCTAATTGTCTATGCATCAGTCTGTTTTCGTTTACGTTTTATTTTCTTCGTCTCCGCTGTTCCGATCTACGAATGATCGTAAATAATTCAGTTTACTTTAATACCAAATTTTTAAGAATAAAAAATATGTATTGCACGGTTTCACCATAGAAATTATTTTTTAAAAATTTTTAAAAGCAAATTCTTGAAGGTAAAAGGTGTTAAGGCAATATTTTCTAACATATAAAAATATAGCAAGAGTAACTTGTTCGTGGAAAGGAGTGGATCCTAAATAATGCCTGTGACAGTGTTGTTTTGAATTGCTCATTAATCATATAATAAGTAATATTCAAATAAATAATGGTTTGGGAACAACGATCAATAAAAATATTAAAAGGAAACAAAGTTATAGTTAAAACAAAACAAAAATGCATATGTTTTACCAAATCTTGGTCAATAGATGGCAGTATTACAAATTGTCAAAAATCTTCATCTTGTGAAAATCTATACCATTTCTTAAAATAATTAACGTAAAAGTGTTATTTGTAACCAATTAGCAAAATAAAATGTGATTTCATCATCATTCGCCAAAATTTACCATTTTTATATCAAATAATAAACTGAAAAGCAAATAGTTAACTGACAAGGAAATCTCTGCTCGAGCGTGGTGTCGACCATACTTGGGTGATGAATCTACAACTGAGTAACGATCTAGAATAAAGCCGTACCCGGCTGAACTATGATCGATGAATCTATACTTGAGGAACATTCTAAAATTAAATCTCGACTAAAAACTAGTTTTAAACAGAGATCAGTGCTCGAGTTTCGTTCTGTAATACGGGCCTTAGTGACCCAGACAGTGACTTGTAATTGCGAATCAAGACGTTGTAAGTGCTCGTAGAACTAGATTGTGATATTCTGACTGAATATTCGAAGTATTACCTGCAACGACTGTCGAGAAAAGACTTTAAAACTGTGATTTCTAAAACTTCGTACAAAAACATTCCGTTTTTTATTTAAAACCGTTGATTACAACGCCATCTTTCGGCAGATCAACAACCTAAAAACAGTGTTGCCAAAGCGGACTTGGGTCCGTATTACAGAACGTTCCTCAAGTCCAGTTTGAGCTTAATTCGCCCGATCTCAGTTTAAATATAGAATCTGCACTTGAGCATTGGTCTTATTCCAGAATGGTAATAAAACTGCACTCAGATTCAAATCGAGCCTCAAGCAGAGAATATCTAATTGTCTATGCATCAGTCTGTTTTCGTTTACGTTTAATTTTCTTCGTCTCCGCTGTTCCGATCTACGAATGATCGTAAATAATTCAATTTACTTTAATACCAAATTTTTAAGAATAAAAAATATGTATTGCACGGTTTCACTATAGCAATTACTTTTTAAGAATTTGTAAAAGCAAATTCTTGAAGGTAAAAGGTGTTATGGAAATATTTTGTAACATATAAAAATATAGCAAGAGTAACTTGTTCGTGGAACGGAGTGGATCCTAAATAATGTCTGTGACAGTGTTGTTATGAATTGCTCATTAATTATATAATGAATAATATTCAAATAAATAATGGTTTGGGAACGACGATCAATAAAAATATTAAAAGAAAACAAAGTTATAGTTAAAACAAAACAGAAATGCATAGTTTTTACCAAATCTTGGTCAATAGATGGCAGTATTACAAATTGTCAAAAACCTTCATCTTGTGAAAATCTATACCATTTCTTAAAATATTTTTTTTTTTAGCAAAATTGTTTGGGCCCTTCACATGGAACGCTCAGGTTCTGTTTTTCTGTTCAAATCATCGGTGAAAAAGTCATTGTTATAATCGGTTTAAGTTAGAAAACACGGGATTCATCTAGTAACTTAAAATGGCAAAAAATTACGTGTAAAAGTGTTATTGCACTTCACCAGATGGCGCTGACACGTAAACATTACTTTTGACTGTGCTCCGAATAAATTAACATTTAAAAATACTTAAACTCAATTATGGACTGTTAATTCTTCAAGAAAGTGAATCTGAACACATTATCCATCCGTGAAAGTGTTATCCACGATTATTGTGCATCAAAAAACTATATTAACAGTGACTTTAAGTGACCCAGACAGTGACTTGTAATTGCGAATCAAGACGTTGTAAGTGCTCGTAGAACTAGATTGTGATATTCTGACTGAATATTCGAAGTATTACCTGCAACGACTGTCGAGAAAAGACTTTAAAACTGTGATTTCTAAAACTTCGTACAAAAACATTCCGTTTTTTATTTAAAACCGTTGATTACAACGCCATCTTTCGGCAGATCAACAACCTAAAAACAGTGTTGCCAAAGCGGACTTCGTCTCCGTGCCATTGGTGGTGCAGTGCAGCAGTACCCAGCAGTGCAGTACAACATTATACCCAGCGGTGCAGTACAGCGACACTCAGCAGTTGCAGTGCAGCAAACACGACGTTGTCTGCAAATCTCCATAATTGCTGTCCCGCTTGCACGACTGCGCGCGCACTGAGTCACCTGCTGCTAGCACAAAGTACTACGTCGCTTCATCTGCTGTGCTGCGTGCACACGCCTACTTCACGCCGCAAGGTAATACGGGATCTGTATTTTCATTTTTCTCGGAAACATTAACAGCATGAAGCGTACACCACCCCAATCGCCTGCTGTATCCATAGCTAGCGACTCTGAGACTCTCAGAGTAAGAAATCCAACTGTCACACTAACTGGATCTGCTCCTAATCTGAGCAGCTTAGATGCAAATGTCACGTCACGCACCGGCAAACGTAAACGGGAAGATGAAATGGTCGCGTTTATGCAAGAAATACGAGACCTATTGCAATCTGCCACCGCTCATTCCGAAAATAAATTTAAATCATTACAGGAGTCAATGACCGAAATTATAGCACAGAACACGGAAATGAAAAATACCCTCAGCTTCGTCTCGAAACAATACGATGATATGCTTATAAAAATTGATAATATTGAAAAAGAACGGAAAATCGACCATGCCTATATTAATCAGCTCGAGGATAAAGTAGAAAATCTTGAGCGTCTATCGTGTCTAACAAAAATGGAAATGAGAAATATCCCAAAGAAGGAAGGAGAAAATAGAGAAGATCTTTTTCGCACAATATCGGAGACAGCCAGAGTTCTGGAAGTTCCTCTCGAACGATGCAATATTAAGGATGTTTTCCGCGTAAATGGAAAGGGCAGAGCGCCATTTATTATAGTCGATTTCGTCTCTGTGACTACGAAAGAAAATCTACTCCGGAAAGTACGGAGCTATAATCGTAATAACGCTCAGGCTAAATTAAACACATCCCACATAAACATACCTGGCGAAATAAAACCAATTTATTTATCGGAGGGCTTGACTATGAAAACACAACGCTTGTTTTATCTTGCTAGGAAATTTGCGAACGAAAATAACTTCAAGTTTTGCTGGACCTCATTCGGAAGAGTTTTTATTCGTCAAAAAGAAGGAATGCAACACATTCATGTCAAAAACGAAAGAGACCTAAGGACTAAATTAGTACAATGACTAAACAAGGAATCTGCATATCCTATTTACTTAATTTTATTGTTTCTGTTATCTTTTTATCTGCATTCGCTCGGTTATTGTAAAACACGTAAACGAAAATCAACCAAACACACTCAATCAAAACAATTTAAACACAAAACTCAACAAGACATTACTTACATACATACATTATGTGCTCGTCTGTGTATACCTTACAGTTCTATAATAGTTATTGTTACCGTATTTAAAATAGCAAAACGTTCCCTAGCCTGCAACAAAAAAGTTACTCGAATATCTCATGGCTAATACAAATATTGATATTGCGACTCAGATAGATAACTTAACAGTGGCATCTTCTTATCACTGCGACACAGATACATGTAATAAAATCATTAAAAACTCAAAGCCATCGCTTACAATCATAGCTCAAAATATCCGAAGTATATATAAAAACTTAGACGGTTTTCAGGCACAATTGGCTCGGCTATCGTATGAAATTGACATAATTATCCTGACCGAATGCTGGCTAAATGCCAGCAAACCAGTACCGACTATCGAGAACTATGTGACACATTTTAGCAAAAAATGCCTTAATCAAAATGACGGAATTATTATATACATCAAAAGCGGTCTCCAATGTACGGTGGAGGAACCGGATCCAATTGGTGCTAACTTTCTTTTATTAAAAATTGATCCTGATACTTGTATCTTAGCTTCCTATAGATCCCCGTCGATATATTGTACTGACAGTTTTCTGAACTCCTTGGAAAATATTTTAAGTAAACTGAAAACACGTCATATTATTCTTATAGGTGATATCAACATTGACATTAAGCCTAATAGTACAGATAGGAATAGCTCATCCTATTTAAATTTTACTGCAGAGATGGGCCTTTTACCGGGACATACTTATCCTACAAGACAGCATAACTGCCTCGACCACGTGATGATCAGTTCCACTACTTCTGCAACAGTCATGGTTATAGACTCTACAGTTAGCGATCACGCCTCAGTATTGTTATGTCTTAATAAAACACGCTCCAAAGGAAAGAATCATACCAACAGATATATCACAAAAGTAAATTTTGAGGGCGCTGTGGAACAATTAAGTACTATCGATTTTAATTTTATCTCACATAATAGCGACGCCAATGAAGCTGCTTCACGTTTTGTCGAATGTATTCAGTCCACTGTATCTCAACACACAAAGTTAATAAAAACCTCTAGCCGGAAAGTAGTCCTCAAGCCCTGGATAACACCTGGCCTCTTACGGTGTATTCGTCATAGGGACAACCTCCATCGTAAATCTCTGGCAGACGCAGGAAATGTTATTGTTGAATTATCGTACAAAAGGTATCGAAACTACTGTAATTTATTACTTAGAAAATTAAAAAATTATCATGAAAGATCCGCTTTAAAAAATTCAAAAGACAACAAGGAAACATGGAATATTATTAAGTCATTAACGAACCAAACCAGAAAACCGGTATCTGCCGATAAACTTCTTTCTTCCACTGATGATGATCATGCGCCAAATTCCATTGAGCGAATTAATCACTATTTTTCAAATGTAGGAAAGCATTTAGCCGGGGAAATTATAAAAAAACAACAATCCCCAGCTGCTCCATATAAAATAGAGACGCCTTCTGTGCGTGACTCTATGGTGCTTCTGTCTCCAGACGAGGCCGAAGTTGAGTTAGTAATAAATAACTTAAAAAATGATTGTTCTACGGGGGTAGATAATATTCCAGTTAAACTCCTCAAACTGGGTAAACATGTAATAGTTCCACCGCTTACAAAACTCATAGATATCTGTTTTGAACAAGGAGTGTTTCCCCTAATCTTCAAACAGTCTTTGATCACGCCTGTTCACAAGGGTGGGAACTACGACGATGTTAAAAATTATAGGCCTATATCAGTGTTGTCTGCATTATCAAAAATATTAGAAAAGTTATTGAATCGTAGACTTATGAAATTTCTCGAGCATAACAAAATAATATCGGAAGCACAATTTGGGTTTAGACCTGGGAAAAGCACCGCAGACGCAGTCAATCAACTGGTCGAATATATAACTGGAAAATTAGATAAAAAACAAAAATGCCTGGGTGTTTTCCTGGACCTGGCCAAGGCGTTTGACACTGTCTGTATTCCAACCCTTGTGGCCAAGTTAGAACATGCTGGTATCAGGGGGAAAGCACTCAGTATATTCACAGATTTCCTCAAGGACCGAACACAAAGAGTAAAAATAGGTAGAGTCATTAGCGACGAAGCCCGAGTCGATTATGGTGTGCCCCAGGGCAGCTGCCTATCCCCGAGCCTTTTTTTGCTCTATGTGAACGACTTATGCCAACAGTCTCTTAATGACGGTAAATTATTTAGCTACGCAGATGACACCGTGCTAGTGTTTCATGGGAATACTTGGGACGAGGCGCGGAAAACTGCGGAAATAGGCTTACGTAAAATAATTCGCTGGCTAGAAATCAACCTACTTACACTTAATATCTCGAAGACCTCATTTCTGCAGTTTACTTTCGCCAAAACTGAACCAATAGAGATAACTTTGAAAGCGCACTCCTGTGATGACCCGTACAACAGTCTTACATGCTCATGTCTTCCAATAACACAACAGAAAACAATGAAGTACCTGGGTGTAATCGTGGATGACAGGCTTAATTGGCATACCCACATTGAAGTGATTACTTCACGAGTTAGGAAGCTTGTATGGGCATTTAAGAGCCTTCGGCAAGTGGCTGACTTTGAGCTGCTACGCACGGTGTATCTAGCGCTAGCACAGTCAATTATAAGCTATTGTATCACAGCATGGGGAGGAGCTTGTAAAACTTCCATGATACGCCTTGAGAGAGCCCAACGATCTCTGTTAAAAGCTATGACTTTTAAACCGTACCGTTTCCCCACCAAAACGTTATATGAAAATTGTCACGTTTTAACAGTGAGGCAATTATATCTTTATAATCTAATAATGAAACAACATGGAATCACGCCGGTAAATCACGCAAGCAAACATAAAAGGACGATCACTAACGTTTGTCGTGCAGTAAAATGTAACACCGCAGCTGCTCGAAGACAACGTCCATACCTAGCTAGCTACATTTATAATAAATTAAATACAGCTTTCAATCTAAACCCTTTAACAAAAAATAAGCTTAAAATAAAGCTTTGCACATGGTTTCAAACACTTAACTATTTGCAGACGGAAAACTTATTGAAAGAACAATAGACTAACAGCATAATTATAGGTAACATAGGCAAGCGACAGAAAGACTACCACCAAGCACAATAATTACTCGTACATACACATACACAACTCTCAAAAAACACACACATACACACACCATATAAGAGCATGCAGCCATTACTTTTTGTCTTTATATAAATTCTATTATTTTTCTGTTTTATTCGTATAAATAATGTTAATGCAACACAAACAGGTGAAGACACTGACTCCTGTAACACAGGTACTACCTAGCACAGCAGTCAGGGTTACAATTAGAAATGTAAATACCATTTTATATCAATAAAACATTTATTTATTTATTTATTTTATTATTTATTTGTAACAAATTTGCAAAATAAAATGTGATTTCATCATCATTCGCCAAAAATTACTATTTTTATATCAAATAATAAACTGAAAAGCAAATAGTTAACTGACAAGGAAATCTCTGCTCAAGCGTGGTGTCGACCATACTTGGGTGATGAATCTACAACTGAGTAACGACCTTGAATAAAGCCGTACCCGGCTGAACTATGATCGATGAATCTATACATAAGGAACATTCTAAAATTAAATCTCGAATCAAAACTAGTTTTAAATTGAGATCAGTGCTCGAGTTTCGTTCTGTAATACGGGCCTTGGAGTGATGAATCTACAACTGAGTAACGATCTAGAATAAAGCCGTACCCGGCTGAACTATGATCGATGAATCTATACTTGAGGAACATTCTAAAATTAAATCTCGACTCAAAACTAGTTTTAAACAGAGATCAGTGCTCGAGTTTCGTTCTGTAATACGGGCCTTAATATAACATCTTTATGTGTAGAGTTTCCCCAGAAAATAATGCCGTACCTAAGGATCGATACAACAAGTCCGTGATAGGCAGTAAGTAAAGAATCTATATTAACGATTGGGGCGAGTTTATGTAATGCGTAGGAAGAACTGCTAACTTTTTTACTGACTTCTTCAATGTGGTCTTTCCAATTAAGTTTTATATCGATAGTTAGCCCAAGGAATTTGGCATTACTAACTCTGCATATAGTGTGTTTTTTATATCTTAGGTTAATATTATTTTTTATTGGTATTCTTTGACTAAAATGTAAAATTTGTGTTTTATTTAGATTGATTTTTAAATTATTATTGTCTAACCAGCAAATTAAAGAAGCTAAAGTATTATTAATGTCAAGTTCATAATTGTCAGTATTCTTACATGCTATTGTGACTGTACTGTCGTCTGCAAAAAGAGTCATTGGATGTTCAATAGATTTCGGAAAGTCATTTATATAGATAATAAATAATAATGGTCCCAGAACGCTTCCCTGTGGTAAACCGAATTTTACTATACGTTCTTGAGATAAATACGTTGCCGCTTTTTTCATGTGATCTATTATGGAGATTGCTGTAATTTGCCTTCTATTAGTTAAATAAGATTCAATTAGTTTAAGAATATTGCCTCTTACTCCGTATGCGTCAAGTTTATTGATTAAAGTAGTGTGGTCAACGTAGTCAAATGCTTGTGTCATATCGCATAGCACAGCGCAAATAGGGGTCCTTTCATCAACTCGTAACATTACAGTCTGTAGAAAATCATAGACCGCCATATTGATTGTCTTATTTTGTCTGAAGCCTTTTTGTTCACTGCAAAGAATATTATTTTTTTCCCATATACGTGTATAATTATTTATAAATGTATTTTTCAAAAATCTTTGACATAATTGGTATCAGCGCTATTGGTCTATAATTTTCGATTTGCTCTCTGTTTCCTTTTTTAAATAGAGGTTTTACTATTGACGTTTTTCATACCATCAGGAAAGGTACCCGTACTGATACACAGATTTATAATATGACTTAAGTGGCTGCATATTATATCACCGACAGATTTAATTATTTTGGTACAGACACCGTCGTAACCTACGCTGCTAGTATTTTTAAGTTGTTTTATTATGTTTAAGATATCACACGGTAGACTTGGGGCCATAAACATTGATTTTTGTCTGTTAACAATGCCTGTTGTGACGTTTTTCCCCGAATCTTTTATAGGGATAACTCTGTCAATGAAATAATTATTAAATTGATTTGCAATTGATTCTGGATTTGTTATTGTATTATTGTCAACAATAATAAGTAGATTTGAGTAAACAATCTCGAGGTATATTTAATTTCTTATTTTTTATTATTTGCCATGTAGCTCTAGTTTTATTTTCAGAGGTTTTGATTTTGTGAATATTTTGAGCCCTTTGGGTAAGTCGTATAATTTTCTTAAATAATTTACCGTATTCAGTAAAGTTAGATTTATTCGTTTCAGATGGTGTTCGTCTATATTTCCATAAAAGGTGTCTCTTTTTCTTACTACAAATCCTAACGCCACGTGAGATCCATTTAGGCTTCCTAGCTAAGTTAACAGTTACAAGCTTACATGGAAAACAAAGCTTATAAAACAATGTAAACTCCTCCAAGAATGAATTATATGCGATATTAGGGTCATCAGTATTATAAATATCATTAAATGTAAGACTTTTTAAACAAGATCTGAACTTTAGTATATTTTCTTTTGCATAATCTCTCTGTGTTTTTTTTCCAGAATTTAGTATTGTGTGTATTTTTTACAGGACATTTTAACAGTTGCGCCGTATGGTCAGATTATGCAAATTTTATCACTTCGGTCCCACATCGATTTTGAAAATTATGTGCAAAATTGTCGATGCAAGTCTGAATTTTCAATCGAGTAGGTTCCTTAATGGCTAATTTCAGATTATAATTTAATAACAAACAAGTGACATCAAGGCATATACAATTATTTTTCATGATGTCAATGTTAAAATCACCTGCTAATATAATATTGCTATACTTTTTGTTGCTTACATTTGTTAATAATTGTTCTAATTTTTTTTTAAATACATTTATGTTCGACACTTTTGGTACACGATAAATACATACAACTAAGATATTATACTTTGTTAGTTCTATACCACAACATTCAAATGTATTAGTTGTTGACAATTTCGCAACCTCGGGCACTTCTTTCCAAAGATGTCCATTTCTGACTAAGATACACGAACCACCTCTTTTAGTATTAGTTCTACTAAAACATGAGGCTAAACTATAGTTTAGGATCAACAGATGCGTTTCATCGCCCTTTGACATAAAATGTTCTGTAATGCACAATATATCAACTTTTAATTCCCTGTCTAAAAGTTCTTCTAAGCAGATTGCAAGCATATCTGATTTGTTGATCAATCTGCAATATTCTGGTGCAATATTATTAATCTCCCACTAGTCACGAAAAAAATTATCGTCTTCTAAGGTAGCCTGTAGTTCATTGTTGTTGTACTGTTGTAAATCCTGAATATAGTCTTTAAGGTCTCGGAAGATGGCGTAAATACCTTTGTCGTTAATTTTTCCCGTCTTGGTATTATACAGTGAATAATCATAATATATATTCTTATTGGAATCTAAAAAATATGCATGCTCATGTGTAATTATGTCAAAGTATAAAAGGTTGTTGAAGTTTTCAACCCTCCAATTATGCATGTTTACGTAATCTTTACAGTTATAGGTAGGTAAACAGATGATTACATTTGTATGTGTTATATTTCGCAGTGTATCACGAATAAAAATAACCTGGTCAAAGTAATTTTTTGTCACTCTGAAGTCTTCTTCACCTATAAGTATGATACAATAATCTTGTTTTGTGAAAGTGGTAAATTATTCGTTTCTTCCTGTAAATAATTGAATGTTACCTGCATAGGGAGTTATATAATGGCATAATTCAAAGTTGCCTTTGATTGTCGATTCAGCAATCGATAAAATCCTATTTTTGTTATTAGTACTTATTAAACATATTTTATTTTTTGTAGGATGCATTTTTGTGACATTCTTTTGTTGTTGTTTCGAGTTGTTCTTTTCATTTCCAAAATTTATTTCAGCATCACTATTTGTAGGAGAGCTCGTTCTTATTTGCTTCGTAACTGAGCTTAATGTGTCATCAGGTTTCCGTTTCTGTCGTTTTTTCTTGCTGCTTACACGCACGGATGATGGCGTAGGAGCAAATCGGACTTTTTTGTAGTTTTCTATAACTGTTTTGTAAACCTATGTGACTTTACTGTACAGCGGTTATAAGCTTCTCGGCAAAACAATATGTTAATTTCTGCAGCCAGGAATAAAGCACCTGGCTTATCTTGCACTTAGTCAAGGTGTAGATATTTAATTGTTTGTGGGCTTTATTATAGAGCCTAGCACTTAGGCCACTAAACTGTCGTCATGCGAAAGCAGTCCTGCAAGAGACAGTTGGACATAAAGGAAAGCCACGTCGCCGCTGACTGACAAGCTGCTTATCGAAGGAACTCATAGAGTGTTGGCGGGTGATGGAACTTAAGATGTACAAATTTCTAACCTAATATAACATGTATGTAGAGTAGTCATGTGGTTTAAAGTGAATTACTTTTAACACAGCCCTTTGAGCTTTTTCAAGCTTCAACAGCTCAGTTTTATGAGTTCCTCCCCAGACCGGGATACAGTAAGTCAGAATAGATTGACACAGAGCCAGGTAAACCATTCGGAGAGTATCTTTATCCACTGAAAATCTTAGGTTTTTGAATATGAAAATTAGTCTTCTGGTGCGAGATATTAATGACTCCAATTGAGTAGTCCAGTCTAGTTTCTCGTCAACAAATACTCCGAAATATTTTATGGATTCTGCCATCGTCAACGACTGACAGGTACAGCTTTGAGTGTTTTGCGGACAGGTATGGGCTTTTAGATTTTCGGTTTAGAAACCGAAAATCCGAAAATCATACAGCCGGGTTTGATGTGTGCAGTAGAATGAAGCGTAAGAATTTGGGTCTTTTTAACATTTAAGGTTAACAGATTTTTTGCTAACCAATGCATTACTCTCCGTAATGCATCTTCTGAGTGTAATTTGGCATCATCCCAATTTTTACTATATGCCACTAGTGCAGTGTCGTCTGCGTAAGTGAAAACATCACAGTTGACGAGAGGCAGATTACAGAGGTCATTTATATAAATTAGGAAAAGGGTGGGACCCAAAATACTTCCCTGGGGAACTCCGAAGATTATCTGTTCCTCTGTGCTTATTATATTATCTGTTTTGACGCATTGTCTACGGTTAGAAAGATAGTCATTAAAGATATCGAGAGCTAGACCTCGTATACCCACATTTCCATTTCTCTACTAGTTTAGAAATACAGACGGTGTCGAACTCTTTACTAAGATGTAGGAAAATGCCATAGCATTTCAGTGTTTTATCAAGTTTGTCAGCAACTAACTGTACAAGATCAACCACAGCATCTTCCGTAGAAATGCCATGTCGGAAACCATATTGGTTATTGGTGAGAATGTGAAATTTAGTTAAACAATTAGTAAGGCAGTTGTTAAGAAAATTAGTTTCCTTTTTTAACCCTCGGAATAGTAATATTTTTCTCTACGATATCGTATCGTGCCTCGAAATACTTACCAATAGTCAATATCAGGCGTTCCACATGTTCGATCTACAAACATTTTATATGATATGATCAGTGTATACTTTAATGTCTACATGTGTGGTGATAATGTGTATATATCAAATATTATTTAAATATTTGAATAAATGACTATGCGCCATTACAAAAAAAAGATGATACAGATTTAAATAATCGATTCAATATTTATCGGTTTGATTTTTCACTCGCACATCGCTATATTGGCAATGAGGTTGAAACAGGATAAAAAAAAATGATAACCGGTACCGATCCTAGTATTCACTAATAGTTTATTTTTAATTTTAGTTAAATGGATATTGTGTACCTTCTTTACTTTGCCGCGGCACATTGAGTAAGTTTTTATTCTACCCGTTCAGATTACCTGCGCGTGATTCATTTATTGTTTTGATGTGAGATGATTTATTTGTAAAATCAACTGGAATGAGTGATAAATGATAGTCTTAATTATAATTCTTGAGACCTTTTTGTACTTGTATTGAATAAAGATCTACGATTGATAAACTTTAGCTTTTTGTATCGATTTATCAGACTTGTAGTAACCCAATGTATTTGTAATTGGGATGCAGTTTCATAAAGCATTACCGTCAGAAAGTTCCTAAAAGGCCAATACTCTAAGTAGCCATTAAATCATTAACAAAGAAAAAACAAGCTGTGCGTCCAGAGCAGGGCTGCCAGATTGTATATTTGGATACAAAACGTGTATAATCGGACTGTTCATTGTATCTATTGCGTATAGGTAGCCATTCAGTATAATTGGATACAAAAAAAAACACGGCAAATGGCATATTTATTTCTAAAAGAGACCTCCTTTAAAAGAAACGTTGTGTACTTATTTGCCCTTTTCTGTCAGACTTATTTAAAGTTATCTGTGGTCACGACGACTGATGATGATGAACAGAGATGGAGATATATACAGTATCAGTATGCTTACCAACTTGACAATATAATTTATAGTGGTGTGGTGGTTTTGTTTTTAGTCTGTGAACGTTTGGTTGGTTTGATGTGGTGTTTGTTCATCTGTGGGACGTGTTTTCCTTTTCCTGTATTTTAAATTTTCCATATAGAATTGTTGACTGTCGTGTGTTGTGTTTTGACGCCTCTTTTGGTTACTTTGGTTGGATTGTTCAAGTCTTGCGTTCTGCGTCAAGCAAGTTATTAATCAATTAATGAATAATATCTCATATTATGTGACTTAAAGCTGTGTGACTGACTGACTCATATTGTGTGGCTGAAAGTGAAAAGTTGGATATTTCATGATTTTTATGTGTACATACATCGAACAACAAAATTTGTTCCTTCCATTCGAAAAGCGTCCTAGGCCATGAAAGTTTAGGTCTGGATATTAAACTTTCAGCAGCACAATATTGCAAAAGTGTTTTCACTTAGTGATCGACATGGTAACAAAAGCTTTAGTCATAGCACTTTTGCTTATATTGCCATTTTCCTATGCATCTGTTGAGCGCACTTTTAGTCATTTAAAAAAAATAAAAATGCAAGATAGAAACTGTTTGAAAACTGAAACAATAGCTGCTCTTATGAGTACAAAAAATGGCATAGCCAAACACGGAAGGTGCATTACTTTTGAGCCTTCTAGCGCTAAGTTAAACAAAAAATTAATCTTCAAAAGAATTAATTTGTTGCATGTATGGAAATTGGTAAGACCAGAACTAACTATATTAACTAACTATCCTACTATGCTAACCTGTGCTTCTCATTTACCACCTTCTTTTTGTGTGTTGCTTTTGTTTTTGCTTTTGCAAGGCACTTCGCAAATGTCAAGTGTAGGTACATAGTAATTGTTGAAAATGAATAGGGGAGTAAAACGATTGAGTGCAGTCTAAATCGACGCAATCTTCGTATGTATTCATGTGAAAGTGTGAAAATTGTGAAATTGTGAATGTGAATGATATTTTTTTTTTTTAATTTATTCATGACCATAGATGCAAGTCTTTCAGTCGGATACATAGATATATCTATATCACAATACAATAATAGAGGAATACATTTTTTTGTGATGTCATTGCTTAAAGCTAATTTAATTATATACATTATTATTAATTTTAACTAAATTTTTTCTACCGTACTACAAATGTACTTATACAACACAGTAAAATAATTCTTGTTTGCTAATAATTCCTGTACGCGGCGGGGAACATTCTCAACACTCTGACGTTTACTTTGAATATAATTGTCGTTTATTTCGGTGAATGATAAATATGATTGAGTGTGACCAGTACCAAAAAGGATAGACAGGTACCTGGTTGATTTGATTGATTCGAAGAATGAACAAAAATCATAAAAAAATAATATAACGGAACGGTGGCGACTTAATACAAGCCAGTATTTTTTTTATTGTCAAGTTATACAAAAATCGGTTATAAAAAATAATTATGTATAACGCGGTCGAATTTCGTATAATTGCAGACACTCGACCGTATAAACGAGATTAATGTGCTGGCAGCCCTGGTCCAGAGATGTGGTGAAACGACTTAAAACTTTTAACGAACTTATTCCTTTATTTTTTATCAAAAGTCACCTACGCCCGATTTACACTTCAATAAGTACAGTAGCGAGTTAACTTGCGTCATCGGCGAGTTAAGTTGTTATTGTAGTTTGAACGGCAAAAGCGAGTTAAGTAGTAAGTTGTTGATTAAGTTGAGTTAAATAGATCGCGATCCTATTTTTCGGCGAGTCCAGTGCGAAGTAGCCCCCTCTCTCGCGTCTCCCGCACCCCTCCAACTTAACTGGCTGGCATGTAGACGGGCGAGTTTAGTACAGTCCATAAATTTGTAGGTTGCGGCCGCGAACACGTGTTATTTTCTTTTTTTCTTCTCGGGCAACTTATGACTACTCACTCGCCTACGTTTGGACGCTACTTACAACTTACTACTTATTACTTAACTGTCTGAGTTCTTAACTGGCTACTGTACTTGTTGAAGTGTAAAGCGGGCTTTTCTTTACGTTAACTGCTTCTTTACTTTCTTACATTACAAATAACGAAATTATGTTGTTTGCTTTTTAATTGTTAGCTTTTTTAGTAGTTATTCGAAATTACAGTTTTATTAGCTCACCAATATGTTTTTATAGAAAAAGTAGTCAAAATTAACATCAGTATGTGAAAGTAACTCTGTCTGTCTGTGTGTTACCTTATCACGCCTAAACCGCTGAACTGATTTAGATGAAATTTAGCATGGGAATAGTTTAGGACCCTGGAAAGGACATAAGATAGTTTTTATCCCGAAATTCCTACGGGATCAGGATTTAAGCGGGAAACCCCTTCCACGCGAACGAAGTCGCGGGTGGAAACTAGTAAAGTCCAAAGAATTATTTCCTTGTTAAGAAACAATTCACCATATGAAAAAATGTTTTACACTATTTATGTTTACGTAAATAAGAAGTCACAACTTCAAAACGAATTGTTTCGGAGGAAACACTAATAAACTTAAAAAGCAAAATAAGCAATATGCAGTTAACGGAAACCCGTTTCAATTAAATAGTCGTTTTTAAAAGTGAACAACGAAATACAATACATTTCAAGCATAATTAATTTGGTAGGTTTACCAATTTCGAGTAAGCCAACGCGATTCAGCACATTAACAAAAGATGTAAATATTTTAAACCTTAGAATTATTGAGTTAAGGTCGATTTTTGCATAATAATTGTTTAGCTATCGATTAAAATTGAATCAGGCGCTATGTATCAATTGTTACGTAATTCATTTGAGCACGTTCTTACTTACGTGGTTATAAAAAGAAATAATCAAAATGCGGGGGCGTTTTAATTTTAACAAAAAGCAGAATAAGCAGATAACATTAAATGCTTTTATAAACTAACTAGTATTTGCGTGTTGCGCGAGGTGCAAGCACCTCGCGTGCTTGTGAAAAAAAAAGTGGGGGCGGTGATGGGGGGGGTTTAGTATTTGCGTGTTGCGCGAGGTGCAAGCACCTCGCATGCTTGTGAAAAAAAACTAAAGCATTGCCCCTCTAAATCAAGTATTTGCGTGTTGCGCGAGGTGCAAGCACCTCGCGTGTTTATAAAAAAAAAAAAAAAAGGGGGGGGGGGGGTGATGGGGGGTTTAGTATTTGCGTGTTGCGCGAGGTGCAAGCACCTCGCGTGCTTGTGAAAAAAAAAAAAAAAAAGGGGGGGGGAAATGGGGGGGGGGTTGCACAATTATTTCGACTAAAGCATTGCCCCTCTAAATGAATCTGAAAAAAAAAATGTTCCAAGTCTCTTAGATTCCGAGATCCGCCTAAAGGGGGGGAGAAGGGGGGCGGGGGGGGGGACTTTGAAAAATGGTTTTTACTTTACCGAGCCTCCTCTATACGAATCCGTAAAAAGAAAAAAATACGGGTCTCGTAGTTTCCGAGATACGATAGGGGGGGGGGGGGAGAAGGGGGGGAAAAGGGGGTGTTTGGCACTTTTCCCGTAGGTTTGAGAGTTACTTGTTTACGAATCTGTCAAAATATACCCACCTCCCCATCCACCATCTGGGAGAACAATTATGTCAGTGAGTCAGTGAGTGAGTGGTAATCTAGCTTTATATAATATAATCTGCTTATTTGCATCTTTAAATAACATGTTATATTATGTGCTTTTCGTTTAAACGCCCATCTCTGTGTCCGTCTCAATTTTGACAGCTGCGATCAAAATTGGCGTTTCGCAAATTCGTACTTTTGAGACGAGACTTGCTTTGCTGCGAAAAACTCGTAATTCTAATTTATTTTTTACTTCTGCTATGTTATAGTTGCTCACTTTAGATTCTTTATACATTGAAACAATGATTACGCTTAATAGAAAATTGAAGAAGGAACCCATAGCCCCGGAGCCTACGAATACGACTAATGGTTTGTCTACAAACGAGCCGGTGGTGAGAAGAATATCAGTCAGGGATAAATTATTGATAAAAGAAGTGCAAGAGATGAATGAGAATCTTCCTGCTACGTGTAGTGTACATTTCGAAGACCCTAATGTGTTGAGTGAATTCATATTAACTGTTACACCTGATGAGGGTTACTGGCAGGGTGGCAAGTTCAAATTCAGTGTTTTTGTGACAGACGACTATAATATGGCTGTAAGTATCTCTTTCATTAAATTTTATCCTTCAATACATCCGAAAATACTATTTCTATAAAGTTGATGTAAACAATAAAGGGTAACATTAAAATTGTATCTTGAGTCTTTTCTGTGAGAATACTCTCCAATTTATTTAATAAATCTGTCTTTGCTTATTCATACACTTTGTACAATATACCTTAAAGTTATTATTAAAATGAATAACTGCCATAATCTATTTGGCACTGAATTTCAGCGTTTTTAGAGGCCATAGATTGTTCTAGACAAAGATACAGTAAACATTGTTTCATGCTCATTAGTAAAATTGTATCCATTAAGTTTTAATTAGAATGGCATGCTTTTATACAAATTATGTGTTTTATCATGTTTTGTGATCAGTTGGATAAACAGCTGATGGTTCTATACCATGTCAGACATCTATTATCAGACTTTTAAATAGATATTATTGTTGACTTTGCTGTTTTTATTTCTGTTGTCTATCACAGCATAGTAATATAATATATCTGCTCATAAATAAATTTAAATTGTTCAAATTGTATTTTCACGATTACATTTTACTATAATCCCTATAAATACCTATTTTTACATGTTGACATTTTAACCACTTAACCAATTTTAATGAAATTTGCTGTACAGAGACAGATTACATCTTATAGAGGACATAATTACATACTTTTGCTTGCACTGAAAAAAAAGAAATGGTTCTCAGATGAGTGAAGCCATATGTAAAATCTAGTCGTCAATATATGAATCTTCTCTAAATTACTGTCATTCATAAATGTAAAACCTACATTTCACAAAATGGGCACTTAGCTAGTAATTATGTAACTATGTAGTTCTGATTGATTAATTTAATTTAATATTATTGCAATTTCCAGCCTCCACGAGTAAAATGTCAAACACGGTTGTGGCACCCTAACATTAATGTGGATGGTGATGTGTGCCTCTCACTACTACGACAGACATCGATCGATGAGCATGGCTGGGCACCTACTCGGAGATTGAAGGATGTTGTATGGGGCCTCAATGCATTATTTACTGTAAGTAATATAATAAAAAGATCAAATAGGGTGCCCTCATGTAAAATACGGTATTGTGGTGTATCCAGTGGCACTGGAAGCCCACCTATCATCTGTTTAGCCTTTTCCCAACCGCCATCCAGACCAACCAGCTGAGTACTAGTGTCTTAGACAGAGCGACTGCCTATCTGACCTCTACAACCCAGTTACTGGGTAACATGACACCTCTTGCCAAGACCAGTGTCAGATTTTCTGGGGGCTACAAAAAATCTGTAAATGGTTGCCAGCTTGCTACACACCTGTTTTAGAACTGTCAGATCTGATCTGTTTACTAAGATTTTATAAAAGCACATAAAAAATATGCCTAGAAAATGTCCCATATTGAACATTATGAGAAACACAGAAACTTATTTTCATGTGCAGAAATAGGTTTCCCCATTTGCAAAACTCTACTTAGGTTTTGGTTTTCACATTTAATCCTTGTGTACAATGTTACCAACCATTGTGCGTGGGCCATAGCAGTTTTAATTCCAACCAGCCTACTGGGTCCAGAACCAGGATCTTAGTTTCCATATTGCAATGATTCTTTTGACCTCAAAGAGCAGCCGTTTCCTACATATCCATGCATGCTCTGCATAGGAACAACTGCTCAAAACGTCCAATTTTTAAGATAACCCTCGATGAAGCAAGCAGGTCCATTAATATTTAAGCTTTCAATTTAAAATGATTTAGTCTACACATTATTTTATACAGAGGGGAAAGTTCTTTAATTAAAATTGGTTTCACATTATTACATAAAAGAGGTAATGACAGGCATCTTCTAGGCTTGCTTGTTCCATCGTAGAGCTCATCAATCACTTACCATCAGGCCAGATTGAGGTCAAGGGCGAGCTCATCCATAATAGTAAAGATTTAAAAAATGTTAACCATTATTGTTTTCAACCAGTTCAATAAAATAAAACATAACATTTTGTGTATTTCAGGATCTCTTAAATTTCGAAGACCCATTAAACATAGAAGCAGCAGAAATGTACAACAAGAACAAAACGGAATTCCAAGCTAAAGTGCAAGACTACATTGCCAAAGGAAAGAGATGAAACTTGTGTTACCAACTCACTATTGTTACAATAGAACTTACTAATGATGCAACGGTTTTATCTCACGGGAAGTTTAGCATGGGAATCTTAACAAAACGAATTAAATAGCGGCTTTTAAGTGCTTCCAATGTAATTTTAGAGAAACTTTTCTTTTAATCCTTTTCATAAATAACGAAATTTATTTATGGAGTGAGATTTTCTTATTTCTTTGGCAGTTCCTTCTTTCAAAATGATTATAAATTCTAGATCTAGTTCAAATGTATGCTTGAAGTTGATCATGATAAAATCACCCATTTAATAAAATATATTAACACCCAGAAAGCAATATTAATAGTGTTCATATTATTCTATATGGAAACAAAAAAATATTTAGACACTCTAGAAGTATTTTGCCACCAATATTGACTAAATAACCAATCGATAATAGTGATATATAGCTGAAATAATATTTATTACTGTAAGTATAGTAAAAGTAATTTTATATTCTATAAAATTTTTGTATATTATAAACAGTAGAAATTAAATGCAATAAACAAAAGTTGCGCTCGACCAAAAAATGTTTCAACGACTTTGAGCTGTATAAAAAATAACTATAAGGATTTTGGGGAAAATTCACGCCACTAGTTTACACCATTTAAGAAAGAGGTCGACTATGTACAGACTCCAGCCCATTAAACAGCTCCAATCTGTCAAAAAATTATAGATTTACAACGTTATTGTTTTGAGATAAAGTTGAAAATCTATTAAAGAAATTTTACAGTTTGAAAACGGCACTAACAATAACCAATGTATCTATTCACACGTTCATAAAATTGTAATACGCAGACTACGATTTTTCGGGTGCTGTCGACAGAAATATTATAGATTATTAGATTAATTAATTAACAAACTCCGTCAACTTGCCTTTTCCAGTTTAGCAGCGCCTGAAAAAAAAGTGTTGTGTAAGATCCCTAATATATCACGAGAGATAGATACCCGCTATCTTCTGTCTTTAACCTCTATGGACCTGACGCATCAGTACTTCCACCTGTTGCAAAAAGCATATTTCGAAAAACCCTGATTAAACTTTGTTATTATTTAGTTTCACTAACAATATTTTGTACAACAGTATCTTATTTAAAACATTACTTCATACTAACACCTACAAAAATAAAAATAAACTTACACAACAGCGAAATGTGCTAAGAAGACTGGCAACATTGCCACGTTGTATGGCAATGCTTATTCTTTTGGGCAAAGAACGAGCCAGCCCTCTCGATCACGCAAGGAATCAATCAGCCGGCGAGATTTGTCCTTAAAAAGGAGACGCGCACTCGAACCCCATGGCCCAAGAGTTTCGACCCCCATGGCCCGAGTTTCGACCCCAAATAGCTCAAATCTATAATTTCCAGAAAGGTTACAGATTACTTAAATTATGCCTTATCCCATGCTAAATTTCCCATTCGTAGCATATTATATTATTATGGATGTAATAAATACTCCAAAAAGCAGTGATAATGTGTGTAATATTATATAATTGCGTTTGGAAAATTGGTGTATTTTTTCTGGACTGTTAGATAATATTTAAAACTTAAGTAATTACTTCGTTTTATAGTAACCCTGTTGGGGAATGTGCTCGAATCGACTTTAATCTTACAGGGAATAATTTTATTATGATTACGCGTCAGTTAAGACAGGGTTATGTTTAAACCTTGGTATTTTAGTCATCTTGCCTCGATTTACAGGTAAATTTTAAGTAAATCTGCTTTAATCTAAAAACCAGTTAAACTTCTTTCTCTCTAAATTTTTTCTTCTATTGAACAATCACTTTATCATCTTGATAGTGATCAAAATTAAGTAGGTGAAGTCTTCCTATCACTTTTATATATATATATATGTAAAGTATTTTTGTGTGTAAAATAATGCCATTAAAAATACACCATGAAATTTTTACCACAAAAATCTGCAACCGAGCGAAAATTGTCTATTTAAAAAATATATTATTTTTTGTATGTACACTGAATAGGTTTTTAAATAGATCGGTTTACTATGAGAGTAGTTTTATTTCTGTTTTTTAATGTAGTTTCCTTACATGCTATGCGATTGTAGACTGTATTTTTCGAAAATATAAAATTGTTTATTATATGGGGTGATAAATTGGGCATTTTTTTTTTCTGGTTGGGAAAATCATCAAATGACTTCTCCCGCTGTGGGTAGAACGGAAGGGAGTGTCAGACTTCTACTGACTAAAAACCCACCCTGATCCTTCAGTTGCCCTTAAGTTCCGGGGCCGCGGTATATCGTTACAACATTCCTGCAACCCCGTAAATTGGACATCAGTACTATCCTATAAATGCGAAAGTAACTCTGTCTGCTACGCTTTCACGCCTAGATAATTATAATGCTACGGCCAGACTTCAAGGCGAAGATTCGTGTTCGCGTTGTCACGATAAAAATTCGTGTTCTATCTATGACGAAGTGCTTGGCAACATCAAAAAAAAAAAAAAACTACTACGTCGCGATAATTAATTTCGCGGGAAACATGGACGAGGCGGTTGCGCTGTATACTATGGCTGTATCACATAGCGGATAAAAATTATTTACTGCATCTTTATACAGATGCAGTAAATATATATATATTTTTTTTTCTTATAGTAACAAAACCTTTTGATGTGCGGCAATTTACCGATAGCGGCGCGAAGGGTATTCGTATTCGCGAAGATAATTCGCGATGGGACGAATTCTTTGGCTAGACATGTCGTGACAACGCAAATCTTCGCGTTATCGCGATAGTGTGGCCCCAGCATAAGAGATACAAATATAGCAGCTTAAAAAATGTTGGTTAGCATGATAAGTATTCTCTATTTTCGGAAAAATATTGGAGGTCTGGTATGTTTGAAGTTAAACCCCAGCAATCCAGTTAAATTATAAGAGATACAAGAATAGCATGGAAGACCTGGCATTCTGTAGTTTTTGCGTGAATATCATAAGTGCAAAGGTTTGGATATTTATTACCCAATCAAGACAGAACGGCTGAAACGATAAGGGTGAAATTTGACATAGAGATTGTTTATGCACATAAAGAAAAGCACATAGCACATAGGTATATCAAAAAACGTATATGAAGTTATGTTCTGCTGGGATAACACAAATAGTGGTACACGCAACAATTACGTGTACAATTTTAATTACATTTTTTTCCATGGAGAAAAGCAGTAAACAATTTGCCAAGTGCGAGTCAGACTCGCCCATGAAGGGTTCCGTAGTAACTACGCCAAATAACTTTGTTTTTCATAGTGTTTGTGTTGGGGATGATAATGATTGAAACGGACGAGTTTAGTTACATTACTTTAATTTTCAGGATAGCCGAGCGGTATACAGTTTTTAATAAATAAATTAGTACGCGCGCGCACTCGGTCCTTGCTCTCGTCGAATGGCGGCGGCTGGCAGCGGCCCGCGCCGCGCTCCTGCGCCGTCCGTTGCTCCCCGCACCACTGTCGCGGCCCCCGGTACGTCGTGCGCGTGTACATCTTCCCAGCCTTGAAAGAGCTAACTTTCAACAGGTTCCTCAGGTTCTTCTTCATCCGGCAGCCGGACGATGTAATGGATGGCTCTGCGGATTGTTCCCTTGGATGTGTAGATATCGACCACACGGCAAGTGTTGTCTACGCCCATGTGTAGTCGTGTAATGCGGCCAAGCCGCCAGCGTTGTGGAGGCAGATTCTGGTCCTTTATCAATACCATGTCCCCAATTCTAGGACCAATAGACTCAGTTTTCCATTTGGACCGCTGCTGGAGTTCCGCTATAAACTCGCGCGACCATCTCTTCCCGAACTCGAGGCGTAGTTTGCAGATGAGGTGGTACTTCGGTCTGGAGTCTTCTGCTGCAAAAGAGGGCACCAACGTCAGTGGCCGTCCGATAAGGAAGTGCCCGGGGGTCAAAGGGTTTAAGTCTGAGGGGTCAGAAGATAAAGGGGAAAGAGGGCGAGAATTCAGGATTGCTTCTATCTGTGTGAAAAGAGTCGACAACTCCTCAAAAGTAAGGGAAGCATTGGCTGCTGTTCTTTTTAAGTGATATTTGGCTGCCTTTACGCCTGCCTCCCAGAGCCCACCAAAATGCGGTGAATACGCCGGACTAAATTTAAATGAAATGCCTTCGTTAGTAGTGTAATCAATGACTGAGTCACGACTGGAGCGTAGCACCTTACCTAGTTCATTGTTTGCCCCAACGAAGTTAGTGCCATTGTCACACCAAATTTCATAAGGCTTACCTCTGCGCGACACGAATCGACGCAAACATAAAATAAATGCTGCTGTAGTAAGATCACTCACCAGCTCGAGGTGAACCGCTCTGGTACTTAAGCAAACAAATAGACAGAGGTAACATTTATTTATTCGATTACCTCTTCCCTTTTTACTAGAGATCTGAAACGGTCCGGCGAAGTCAGTACCAGTCGAGTGGAAAGGGAAAGTAGGCCTCATCCTAGCCGATGGTAAGTTGCCCATTATAGGCTGTATAGTCTTACCACGAAATCTAGTGCATACAATGCATTGTTTATTTACCTTGCGCGCTAAGGCCCTCCCACCTACAGGCCAGTACCTTTCTCTCACAGACGATAATAATAATTGCGGACCTGCATGGAATAAACGTTGGTGTTCATTTCGCATTAATAAAAAGGTAAGTCTATGTTTACAGTCTAATATAATTGGATGTTTCTTGTTATAATCGAAACTTGAATTGTCAAGACGGCCTCCTACTCTTAATAAACCCTCAGAGTCAAGAAACGGATTTAAATTAGATATTTTGGATTTCTTAGGTATTCCTAAACCTTTACTTAGAAGTTTCAACTCTATATCGAACGATTCGTTTTGACATATTTTAAAGAGTATGGTATGTGATTTATTTATTTCGCTAGATTGTAGTGAATTATATAATTTAGTTTTGTTCCTGCAGTTATGCAAAAACCGCAATACATATGCAAACACGCGACTTAAGTGATTAAACTTGGAATAATTATTAAAATTTATTATAGAATTATGACTGTCATCGAGAGCCACCTTAGTTTGTACATGAACTTTTAACTCGGGTAATTCCACTGACTTATGAGGTTGCTGTGGCCAAGCAGGTGACCCCTCCTTTAAGAAGGAGGGTCCTTCCCACCACAAGGGGTCAACCTGCAGACGCTGAGGATCTATACCTCTAGAAGCAAGATGTGCCGGGTTGAGGTGAGTGGGAACATGCCGCCATGTGAAGCCCTGTGTCAACTCATTAATTTCAATTACACGATTGGCTACAAATGCCTTTAAAAGGTTTGGTTGTGCATTAATCCAGCCAAGTACTACTGTTGAGTCAGTCCATATTACCTTTTGTGTTATCTTATGACATCGAATGAACTGAATTACCTTTTTTGATAACCGAGCACCAAGTAGTGCACCACACAATTCAAGTTTCAATTACAAAGTTATATTTCCGGTTTTAGAAAATATGCTGTATCTCAAAAACTGCTGACTCGATCTCGTTCAAACCAATTTTGGTTGAAAGTTTACATTAAGATCTACAGCATATACTTTTTATAGATTTTCACTCCATTATTATAATAGAAGGTGGGGGGGGGCACACATTTTATCACTTTGGAAGCGTATATCTTTTAAACGATTAACTTTATGAAAAAGTGGTTTTGGAAACCTTAATGTCATTTAAGAGGCCTGTCTATACGCATAGGTTTCATGAAAAAAATATATTTCCAGTTTCAGTTCCATGTATGGGGAGCCCCCCTTTATTCCAGTCTTGACGAAACTATAAGGGTTCCGTTTTTGCCATTCGGCTACGGAACCCTGAAAATCGCCATAGAGACACTTATGTCAAATAAAAATGTCACAATATTTAATGTCAAGTGGTCGCAAAGTCGACTGCTGTGCATGAGGTTTCCGGTTCGATTCCCGGGTCGGGCAAAAAGTACTGGTTTTTTCTATAAGACATTCTCTAAGCTGCAGCCTCTATCCCAGAGTTTGGAAGGTAGCTCGTAGCTCGATCCCGGCTGTCATGTGGACATCTTTGAACTAGGGCTTCCAATCCCGGAATACCGAGATCTCGGTATTGCGGGATCCCGCGTCATTTTCCAATCCCGCGTGAGGCGGGATTACGGGCGCGGGATCCGCGGGATTTGCGGGACTGAAAAAAGCATGCATGCGACCTCTCGCCATCTCTTGCGAGCGCGATCGCTCGGTGACTGGGCGGCCGGCAGTTTTGCAAACAACGCGGGGGCCGATGTCGCCCGTTTTTCACAGCTTTATTTTATTATATATTTTTTTTTTATACGGCCGAATTTCAGTCAGTGGTAGTGATTTAAAGTATTCTATTAGGGACCTCATGGCTGAATAATAACCCCGTACGGGTCGACGGGTTCAAAGTTAAGCAACGTCCGTGGATGGGTGCTCGTCTTAACTAATCGAGATTTCTTCGCAACTCGGAAAGCACGTCAAGCTGTTGGTCTCGGCTATCACCTGTATGAACAGATTTTGACCACCAAAAACAAAAAAAAAATATTTAGTATTTGTTACTGTTTTTTGTGAAGGAAGAACGGTGTAATTTGATTGATCTCATACTAATAGTAATACGTAAATAAATGTGGAGTTAGTTGATTAATTCATTGTTTTATTTGCCTTATATAAATGTTAATACCTATTTTCGATATGCGGGATCCCCCAAATACCGAGATCCCGCGAGATTGAAAATTCGTAGTCCCGCAAATACCGAGATTGAATTCACGCTGCGGGATTGGAAGCCCTACTTTGAACGTATCGTGTTACTAGATTGTGGAAGTCAGATAGGCAGTCGCTCCATGTGAAACACTAAGGCTCAATTTACACCACCGCGGAATGGAATGGAAGCGACTTTTTGCAACGAAACTGTACATAGCATAATGAACTTTGTCAATCGTATAACATAGGTACAAACTAAATAGGAGCCAAAAAAGGTCGCGCGTCTTCCGAATTCGCGCGTTCTCGAGAATTCCCCTAGCTACTGTCGCCGCCGTCTGTGGAATACGCGGGAAGTGGCGTGAATGGGGAGTCGGTTGGGTCGGACACAGCAGTCCGGAGCCAACTTAATAGATCTAGACTGAACGTCCCTCATGGTGCAGCATTCCTCGAACTCGAGCATTCCAGCGAATTTGCGCGCCTTCTCGCGTCATGAGGCGAAATTGACGCTTCCATTCCATTCCATTCCGCGGCGGTGTAAATTGAGCCTAATAGTCAGTTGTATCCGGTTAGACTGGAAGCCAACCCCATCATTGTTGTGAAAAGGCTAAACAGATGATTCCTGTTTATTACCAGACAGGCGAAGCCCAAAAGTAAGGGTTATGTCTCCGTATTTAGTGGTACAGTTCCCGGCACGTAAGTTGGCAACGTTTTGGCGTAGTGGGTGTAAGTTCGCGCATCGTACACTTAGTGGAACAATAAAGTAGTCACTTTTGTTGCTTGTCATTATTCTATGGCTATTGCCATCATTTATTTTTAATCATGTCTGTTTAGAAGAAAGTTTAAGAAAGGAGAGGAATTCGTGGGTTTATTAGGTGTTATAAATAAAATATATGCCTTTAAAAGTAAAATAAAAATCTTTTTCCATGAAACAGCAGGTACACATCGTATACCTACATTTTTGTGGCATGTCTGCGTAAAACGGTATATAATATATATAACGGTAGGTATATAATTATAAATAAAAACAACTCGTAACAGAACCTTTTAAAACAATAACTCGTAGTAAAAAAACTGAACAAAAGCAAAGGGTATATATAACTTTCGTGCATGAAAGTGTAATCGGGAGCGAACTGGGTGCGGGAGGCAGGGGTCGACTGACGCACCACTCGCGCGCTCGGATCGGTGCCACCTCACACCCCGCGTCCCGCTGACAACCGCCGACACCTCAAAAATGACTTCTACGCATTAACGCCTCTTGCCAAGTTACGTGCCGGGCACTATATGTGAGGACGATACACCTTTAATTGTACTACTACTTAGCATAAGTAATATCTACAAAAAAACTGGCCGTGTTCCGTAGTAGCAAGCTAATCTATGCATGCTACTACGTAATCCTAAAAAAAAAAGAAAAATAGCTTTGTTTTTGTGTGTGTATAAAAATGATAAATTGACTGTATCTCGTTCAAACATAGGCGTAGGAAGGGGGAGGGGAGAGGGGCGTGCCCACCCCAGAATGGTCTTGTGCCCACCCCAGAATTTTTACTAAGAAACAATTATGGCTGAAAAATAATAAAACTAGCCAAGCGCAAGTCGGACTCACCCTTTAGCAAGCAGTGCCTTATCTCGTTAAAGTAATTTTTAATTGAAAGTTTTCATTAAGCATTATTATTAGATTTCAATTAACCTATACTTTTTCAAACGATTGACTTTATGAAGAAATGGTTTTAGAAATCTCGTGCATTAGCTTTTTAGCCGACCTCTAAAAAGGAATTTGAATTTGACGCGTATTTTTATTACTCGAGAGCGGCTGAACCGATTTGGAAAATTCTTTTTTCGTTTGAAAGGGTTTTTTTTCGTTCAGACGTGGTCCCATTGTCACCAACTTAGGATCTACCGATGGGATCCTGGAGAAATCGAGGGGACCTATAGCGATTTCAGTATTTTTTACAGTAAGTAATTTGTGCCATTTGGTGAAGTGAAACTGATGATGAAGACCACAGAAGGCCACTGGAACTAGTCAATAATCTATTATTGACTTTTGAAGTAATCGAATCCGAACCCTTGAAATACCTATATTTCAAGGGATCGGATTCGATTACTTGAATATTGTTACTACGCACAATATGCTCGTCACAATGCATATGGTGAAGTAAAGCTGATGGTGAAGTACCTGGAGAACTCCTCAACAATAAACGGCCCTGCATCGGGAAAAGCAATATAACTAAAGACACCGACTACTGAAATTAAAGTTAATTTTCACTTTGCAGTGTTCTCTTGAAGTCGGTTTAATTTTTTGTTCATAAGTTTATTATTTATTTTTGGACAAAAATCGTAAACCGGTTCACAGAATATCATCTACCAAGTTTCAACTTTGTAGCCCTAATACTTTCGGAATAAAGTAGTTGTGACAAACGGACAGACAGAGAGAATGACCTTCGTCCATGTTTTTGCGTTTGTCTGACCCCGCTGGGCTTCCTTCAGGCTATTGGGGATCTCATCTGGTGGGGATGGACCGCCTAAATGTCGTGAAGAAGCGACGCCGAGCTACGGCGCGGCGTCGGGGGGAGCTTACAGTTTCACTTTCAAGTAAACACAAAAATGGGTGCCCACCGAAAAAATGCCAAACTCTTTCGACTATATTCATTTAAACCGTTGATTTAAACAGATATTTTTGTGCAAAGGTTATTAGGGTTCTGTAATCGAATGGCAAAAAACGGAACCCCTTATAGATTCGTCATGGCTATCTGTCTGTTCGTCCATATGTAACAGCCAAGTATTCTGGAACCATTAAGACTACAGAGTTGAAACTTGTTAAGTAGATGTATTCTGTAAACAACTTTATGATTTTTATACAAAATCTTTAAATGAATCAATGGGGTATACATGGAAGTCATCATCTGCCTTTGCCCAATTTATTGTGGTCGGCTACTGGTCTTACCGGATGCAGCTGAGTGTTAATGTTTTACATGGAGCCACTGCCTAGCTGACCTCTACAACCCAGTAGGTAGCCAGTAGCCAGCGTCAGATGTTACGGGCTTAGGAGTACCCGTAACGACTTTCAAATATGTCCAAATGTCAGCCGGGACCAAATTCTTAACGTACTTTCCAAGGCTCGGGGTATCATACCGTCAACTTCCAAACTCCGTGCTACTACTGAGAAAGAACAATGGCAGCCACCCATACATTAATTTAGCTGAGATTAAATTTATGCGTCTTTAATGAAAAATATCTTGTTTAACTCGGCGTAAACTTCTGAATTAGTTTGTGCAAGAATTTTTGTTCGAGAAGTCCGAGAATAATAGAAATTCAGTCATGAACTTTTGTAGGTTATGTCCCGGTCAAGTGAAAATTAAAGAAAACTGAAAACAATCGAGAGCAACACAAGGCACAATGTGCAAGCGTCTGTGACATGAACATTTTTTTTAAGTAGATTAGTTCCTGACGGAACAGGCTAAGGGCTTAGACCATGCTGCCTAGCAATCAGTTAACCATAGATTATACATATAAATATTTTTCTTGAGGGTAATGTGACATGAACAATCAACAGTTGTCAAACCAAGTTATATATTTTTTTGACTTGGGATAACAGTCTTTTTGCCAGTCATTAATTGAAAGTAATTCATTTATTTTTACACTACAATATTTTTGCCTCCCTACAAAAAACACTTCCACTTATAAATAAACATTATTGTTAATTCATTTACTCCTTTTTGTTACAATAACAAACTAAAACTGATTTTATTACAATAATATTGCACTTACTGTCACTTGGCAGAATAAATACAAAATAGCATCACTAATTGTCAATGAAAAAATCAAATAACTTTTCATTTAAAATAATTTTTTTATCCGGACTTAACTAGGTAATGTGATACTTTGAAAAAACGTAGAAAAATAATAGACCTGCCTTCGTATATAAATCACTTTTAGACGCTCAAATTAAAGTCAGCTAAGCTTTCGCCATTGTTCTTTCTTACAGAAAGTCCCCATAGCACTTTTTGGCCCGGTAATCGAATCCGAGACTTCGTGCAACCAACGACCTAAAAAAACATCAGACCTATACGTGTTGGGTCAATAGATAGGTCTTTAAAAATGCCATTGAGGTATCTGATTTTTTTCTCCAAGTCAGTCGGTCGAAAGATAGACTCTTCCAAAGCGGTAAAATATGTGACTTTTAAATGAGAGAGTGGAAAATAAAATAAAAAAAATATGCTGTAGATTAAAAAAAACAAAACTATCAACGAAAAAAAAAGTTGATCGAGATACAATCTGCAGTTTTTGAGATAAAGCACATTTTCAATAACCGTAAATAATAGAGGAGATTCTGGAAGCCAATCGGAGTCAAACTACCCAGGAATTGGCCTTACCTACAATATTAACTCATTTGCATGAAATAAAAAATAAGAGAAATTGGTGCCGCATGATTTAACTGATCTGTAGAAAGAAACGCGTGTTGAAACTTGAGTTGCCTTATTATATCGGTACAGAAATTAAGGAATATTGAATCGAATTGTGTCATTAGTCCATCCAACAAAGAGATTGTAGAGTGCGTGAGCAAGGCCCTAAGCAATTACTTCAGAAAACTGTTCAGGGTGCTTAGAGAGTTAACATACTAAAAGTCCTGACATCTAGGGGGTGAGGCGGGGTGAGGGGAGGGGGTTAAAGTTCCCATTTTTCAGTTTTTCGCTAATATCTTTTAAACGGTGCGTCATGGAGATAAGAAGTCTTCTACGCAATGAAAGCTTATAAAATTATGTACAACTTTTATCTTATACACTTTTTCACATTCCTACCTATTTTCGAACTACACATTCCGGAAAAGTGAAAATTGAAAAAAACAACTACTTGAATTGAACACTACCTCTTGTATACTACTTCCTTCACGTTATTTGGGGATAAAAAGTATCTTATATCTTAAATCAACTCCTACTATATCAATTTACTAAATTTTATCCAAATCTGTACAGCCGTTGGGATATCAAAACTTTTATCTACACTTGTCTTATACACTTTTTCCAAATTTTTACCAGTGTTTGAGTATCGTGCTCCGAAGAAAGTGAAAATGGAGTTCATGTAGTGTGATGTGACAAGCATTGCTGAATGTTAAATATGAGCTAGTATATAAATTAGGTATTTTATTGATAACATAAGCTGGGAGTACCTCCAAGCGGTGAAGGCGGTAACAGTTTGAGATCTCGTTTTCTACCAGTGGTAATGGAGCAGAAGCGGGTCGTCACTTTTCATTCCATATTTCCTGTCGTAGAAAACGAGATCTTACTGGCTAAAACTCCCATAATCATCCATGCCTTCGGGCTTATGTTATTGTTGTCGTTTATGATTTCAACCTATTTGGCACGGTAGCCTACCCGGTAACGCAGGGGAGCAGTCAGAACAGTTCTTTGCTTTGTAATCGTCATTAGTTACGCAATTGGATTATCCATCATGAGTGCTAATAATAATAAGTGTCCTGTGTGTGATAACGACATCGTTAAAGGGAGTAAGGATGTTTCTGAGGTGAAACAAAAAGGAATACTCGGCCTTATCAAAGCTAGTAAAGATCGGAACGATGATAAGCACCAAATTTTCCGCGCCTTGACATCCGTTTTAATTCACACTAATTGTCGTAAAAACTACACTCGAGCCGATACAATTAAAAAGATGTAAGTGTTGCATCTACATCTCAAGAAGCGGCCTGCCTAGGCCCGTCTCAGCTCAGGTCTTCAGCTCCCCAATTCGACTTCATGACTAATTGTTTATTATGCGCACATAATGTAAAAGAAGAAACCAGAACGCCTTTGAGCAGAAGAAGAATAGTACATTCAGTTGAAACTCTTCTTATTCAGTATCGTATCAGGGAAGCATGTTCTATAAGGTTGCACTGTCCACCCAAGAGATGCAGCAACATGGATTTGAGCACATCCTTTTCCTTCATTCATTTACAGGTTGTGACACAACATCTGCAACTTTCAGAAGAAGCAAAGTGGGTTTCTTAAAACTGTACTTGAAGTCAGATATTATCAAGGAAGCGGCTGCGATCTTTTACAAGTCCAAGTGGACTCCACGCACAGTAAGGTTGAAGAGGCTGGGAAGATGTGCTTCCTCAAATGGTATGGCGCACCAACAAGACTGACCTCCCTCAATGAGTACCGATACCAGTCATTCGTGAGATCATTGGCAAATATAAGGCCTGATTTCAGCTCCCTCCCACCAACTGAAAACGCAGCTAAACAGCATTCGCGGCGCACTTACCACCAAATGCAGCTGTGGCTCGGAAATGAGCTGCCTCCTCAAGAGTTGGGATGGAAACATGAAGGGGACAGCCTGGTGCCAATAACAACCGAAGATTCGCCAGCACCAGAGATACTACTAAAAACAATATTTTGCCGCTGCAAGAAGGATTGTGGTAGTAGAAAATGTGGATGTCGGAAAGCAATGTTGAACTGTTCCGCGGCGTGTCTCCACTGCCAAAGGAATTGCCTCAACGGCGTGTCTGTTGACGTTGACGATGATGAAGACGACGTAGAGCCTCTTCAGCAAGTACCATCTACTGAGGATGAGGGAGCCTTGGAAAAAGAACCATTGTCAGGACCCTCACAGCCTAAACGTATTAAAAAATAAAAGATAATATGTATCAAATATATGTTTTCATTACTCAACGGCTGAACCGATTTGGATGAAATTCGTTATGATTAAAGATTTGGATTTTTAGGCTTTTATCCCGAAATAACGCAAACAAAGTAGCAGGCAACAGGTAGAGATCAGCTCCTCCAGGGAATCATGCGGACCTTCGAGGATATCCCCTTGAAGGTACAAGATTACCCTCAAATGAGGAGGGACATAAAGCTTTTCCTGGAGGTGCAATCCGATAAGGGTATTAGGGCCGTCTTTGAGCTCAGCAGGCGTATCCAAAAGTATGAACAAGAGGTCCCGAAAACAAAGACGCCTGCAAGAGCCCCGCCGTCGGAGGGGCATGATGACGTCCTGAGGAGGCTGGAAGAGATGGAGACGGCGCTGACGGAACGGCTGAAGGGGATGGAGCATAGCCTGAAGATGGATCACGTCAAACTTGACGAGCGAAACGACGACCGAGGCGCCAACCTCACCGACACCATCTTCAACAAGATCGACGAGGCCAGGGCTGCCATAGACCAAACGACCGAGGAGGTCGGCGGTCGGCACAATGCCCTCCTCAAAGACCTTGTTGGCGGTGTTGCCGGGGATGTAGCCGCGGCCAATGAGGAACTCGTGGAAGCCGCCAAGAGGCTGACTTCCGGGGCGGGCCTAGCTCCACCCCCCAGGACGTACGCCAGCGTCGCCGCGGCAGCCAAGCCCGTCCACCGCCCCGCACTCCACTCAATGGCGGTCACTCTCGAAGGCGGTCAGGAGACCGCCGACGAGGTGCTCGCCAGGGTGAGGAGGGTAGTCGACGCCAGAAGCACGGGCCTGAAAGTCAGTAAGGCCCGTAAGGCAAAGAACCAGACGGTAATTTTAGGCTGCGACTCAAGAGAGGAAAGTGAGAGAGTGCGGGAGAAAATAGAGAGCAGCGGGACCGGGTTAAAAGTGGCGCCCATGATGAATAAAAACCCCCTCGTTGTCCTTAAAGATGTATTCACAGACAGCGAGGACGAGGACATTGTCATGGCGCTACACACCCAGAATAAGGAAATTTTCGAGGGCCTACCTGAGGAGAACAGGGAAATAGTAATCAAATACAAGAAACGAACAAGAAACCCACATACCACTCACATAATCCTTCAGGTTAGGCCTAAGACTTGGCAGAGAATGACGGAGACTGGAGCCCTCTATCTGGACCTGCAAAGGGTCAGAGTCGAGGACCAGTCTCCGCTCATACAGTGTACAAAATGTCTAGCATTCGGGCATGGTCGGAAATTCTGCACCGAGAGCGTGGACAGATGTAGTCACTGTGGAGGACCTCATCTGCGCGAGAAATGCGCAGAAAATATCGCAGGAAATGAACCACAGTGCTGCAACTGCTCACGCTCCGGGTTGCGAAGGACCGACCATAATGCGTTCAACGCGGACTGCCCGGTGCGCTTAAAATGGGATTATTTGGCTCGGGCAAACACGGCATATGCCTAACAAACATGCAGGGTACACAGAACAAAAACACACAGCCACAAACACAAATAGATATATGAAAGTATACTTAGTATACATGAAAATATTTGCACAACACATAACAACCACACGAACAACAATTAACAGTAGCACAAGAAACAGACAATAAATATATATAAATAAGTATATATATGATATTGCCTACACAAAAAACACGCATAAAAATATAGAAAGACAAAAAACAATAACACAACTCACAAACTTTTTTGAATACATAATTATATATAAATAAAAACACTTACTGTGTACATACAAAATAGAAGTTAGAAACAGAAACTTAAGAATGCTAATAATAAAACAATAATATATAAGATGTATAGCTGTAAAAGAAATAAGCAATAAATATATACAAATGAGTGTATATATATTATTGCCTATACAAAAATATGTATAAAAATAAACAAAATGACAAAAAGCAGAACAAAACACGACTCATTTTGGAATGTAAAACTATATATAAATAAAAATATTCTGTACGCATAAAATAAAGTAGAAATAGAAATGTAAGAAAATTAATAATTTAAGAATGTTAAAAATAAGACAATAAGCTAAGTAATTACAGATGTAAGATCTATAAGTGTGAAAAAAAAAAAAAAAAAAAAACAGACAGACATACACAACCATGCTGAATGCATAGTTATAAACAAACAAAAATACTACTGTCATAAATATTAATTAGAATTAAGAAATGTAAAATGTTAGTAATAAGCATTAATATAAATTATATAACAAGCTTTATAAAAAAGCATAAATATATAAGTCTCAATATTAAAGCATATGTATAACAGCATAGATAAATAAGTATATAATATAAGCATAAATAAAAACATAAGTAATAAGCCCTGAGCACTAATAGTCCCATCCAACAAAGGATGAGTACACATAACACTATATGGCCAACACATAGTGCACCGCTCAAAGAGCGAGAGTTCTCATAAGAACCAGAACTTACATGAACAACAGATGTACAAGGTCCCGATGTTACCTATGATCGGGGAAAAGCAGGAAAAAAAAAAAAAAAAAAAAAAAACAGGTAGAGATTCATAAAAGTAATTTTTTCGAAATTTTCACTATTTCAGAATGTATATGTAAAAAATAGGTAGTAATTCGAAAAAGTGTAAAGTAAAAAGACTAAAGTTGTAGGAAATTTTATAAGCTTTCATTGGGCAGAAAACTTCATTTCTCTAAAACATACAGTTTTAAAGATATTAGCAAAAAACTAAAAAAAATGAACTTTTATCCCCTCCCCCCACTCCGCCTCACCCCCTAGACGTCAGGATTTTTAGTATGTTTATTCCCTAAGTACCCTGAACAATTTTCTGAAGAAATCACTTAGGGCCTAACTCACGCACTCTACAACTCCTTATGGGTGATTTATTGGGTGAGCTACATGTGGACCCAGGTCAAACGCCGCAATAGTGCCTTAAGGTAAAGCTTACTAATAATAAGGTAATGGTAACACCCGTTTTACTACTTTGGTACAGTCTGTATACTTTCAAATCGTACAGCGATTTACAGGATACTGTGTAGTCTTAATAGTTTCGGAATAAAGTGGCTGGGACATTCGGACGGACAGATAAACAGACAGACACGACGAATCTATAAGGGTTTTTTTGCCATTCTGCTACGGAAGCCAAGGGTTTAATCATTTAATATGAACGTAGCATTCACATACTACTATCCGTAACAACGGTTCATTATTTCCGATATTGCGGCATTGTTGCAAGCACTATGTGATCATAGCATTGTGATTTTAGCAGTCGGGTAAAAAATCTAATGGGTTAAGACAGGGTTATGTTTAAACCTTGGTATTTTAGTCATCTTGCCTCGATTTACAGGTAAATTTTAAGTAAATCTGCTTTAATCTAAAAACCAGTTAAACTTCTTTCTCTCTTCTTCTTTCCATTTTTTCTTCTATTGAACAATCACTTTATCATCTTGATAGTGATCAAAATTAAGTAGGTGAAGTCTTCCTATCACTTTTATATATATATATATGTAAAGTATTTTTGTGTGTAAAATAATGCCATTAAAAATACACCATGAAATTTTTACCACAAAAATCTGCAACCGAGCGAAACATGTCTATTTAAAAAATTATATTATTTTTTGTATGTACACTGAATAGGGTTTTAAATAGATCGGTTTACTATGAGAGTAGTTTTATTTCTGTTTTTTAATGTAGTTTCCTTACATGCTATGCGATTGTAGACTGTATTTTTCGAAAATATAAAATTGTTCATTATAAGGGGTGATAAATTGGGCATTTTTTTTTCGGGTTGGGAAAATCATCAAATGACTCCTTCCGCTGTGGGTGGAGTGGAAGGGAGTGTCAGACTTCTACTGACTAAAAACCCACCCTGTTCCTTCAGGTGCCCTTGCGTTCCGAGGCCGCGGTATATCGTTACAACATTCCTGCAACCCCGTAAATTGGACATCAGTACTATCCTATAAATGCGAAAGTAACTCTGTCTGCTACGCTTTCACGCCTAGATAATTATAATGCTACGGCCAGACTTGAAGGCGAAGATTCGTGTTCGCGTTGTCACGATAAAAATTCGTGTTCTATCTATGACGAAGTGCTTGGCAACATCAAAAAAAAAAAAAACTACTACGTCGCGATAATTAATTTCGCGGGAAACATGGACGAGGCGGTTGCGCTGTATACTATGGCTGTATCACATAGCTGATAAAAATTATTTACTGCATCTGTATAATTAAAATAAATATGTAAAGGTCAAAAATAGGAATATAACTAAAAAAGTCTACTTACTAAAGCTGGCGAAGTGTAGCCAACCGCACGAAGTTTGTCGCGACAAAACCTTTTGATGTGCGGCAATTTACCGATAGCGGCGCGAAGGGTATTCGTATTCGCGAAGATAATTCGCGATAGGACGAATTCTTTGGCTAGACATGTCGTGACAACGCAAATCTTCGCGTTATCGCGATAGTGTGGCCCCAGCATAAGAGATACAAATATAGCAGCTTAAAAAATGTTGGTTAGCATGATAAGTATTCTCTATTTTCGGAAAAATATTGGAGGTCTGGTATGTTTGAAGTGAAACCCTAGCAATCCAGCTAAATTATAAGAGATACAAGTATAGCATGGAAGACCTGGCATTCTGTAGTTTTTGCGTGAATATCATAAGTGCAACGGTTTGGATATTTATTACCCAATCAAGACAGAACGGCTGGAACGATAAGGGTGAAATTTGACATAGAGATAGTTTATGCACATAAAGAAAAGCACATAGCCTATGTCTGCGTAAGCCTAAGCTGCGTCTTAAAGGTATATCAAAAAACGTATATGAAGTTATGTTCTGCTGGGATAACACAAATAGTGGTACACGCAACAATTACGTGTACAATTTTAATTACATTTTTTTCCATGGAGAAAAGCAGTAAACAATTTGCCAAGTGCGAGTCAGACTCGCCCATGAAAGGTTCCGTAGTAACTACGCCAAATAACTTTGTTTTTCATAGTGTTTGTATGAATTACAAAGTTATATTTCCGGTTTTAGAAAATATGCTGTATCTCAAAAACTGCTGACTCGATCTCGTTCAAACCAATTTTGGTTGAAAGTTTACATTAAGATCTACAGCATATACTTTTTTGATTTTCACTCCATTATTATAATAGAAGGTGGGGGGGGCACACATTTTATCACTTTGGAAACGTATATCTTTTAAACGATTAACTTTATGAAAAAGTGGTTTTGGAAACCTTAATGTCATTTAAGAGGCCTGTCTATACGCATAGGTTTCATGAAAAAAATATATTTCCAGTTTCAGTTCCATGTATGGGGAGCCCCCCTTTATTCCAGTCATGACGAAACTATAAGGGTTCCGTTTTTGCCATTCGGCTACGGAACCCTGAAAATCGCCATAGAGACACTTATGTCAAATAAAAATGTCACATTATTTAATGTCAAGTGGTCGCAAAGTCGACTGCTGTGCATGAGGTTTCCGGTTCGATTCCCGGGTCGGGCAAAAAGTGCTGGTTGTTTCTATAAGACATTCTCTAAGCTGCAGCCTCTATCCTAGAGTTTGGAAGGTAGCTCGTAGCTCGATCCCGGCTGTCATGTGGACATCTTTGAACTAGGGCTTCCAATCCCGGAATACCGAGACCTCGGTATTGCGGGATCCCGCGTCATTTTCCAATCCCGCGTGAGGCGGGATTATGGGTGCGGGATCCGCGGGATTTGCGGGACTGAAAAAAGCATGCATGCGACCTCTCGCCACCTCTTGCGAGCGCGATCGCTCGGTGACTGGGCGGCCGGCAGTTTTGCAAACAACGCGGGGGTCGATGTCGCCCGTTTTTCACAGCTTAATTAGCCTAATACGGCCGAATTTCAGTCAGTGGTAGCCTAAGTATGTAGCCTAATATATCAGTAAAAAAATTTATTCAGTATTTGTTACTGTTTTTTGTGAAGAAAGAACGGTGTAATTTGATTGATCTCATACTAATAGTAATACGTAAATAAATGTGGAGTTAGTTGATTAATTCATTGTTTTATTTGCCTTATATATATAAATGTTAATACCTATTTTCGATATGCGGGATCCCCCAAATACCGAGATCCCGCGAGATTGAAAATTCGTAGTCCCGCAAATACCGAGATTGAATTCAGGCTGCGGGATTGGAAGCCCTACTTTGAACGTATCGTGTTACTAGATTGTGGAAGTCAGATAGGCAGTCGCTCCATGTGAAACACTAAGGCTCAATTTACACCGCCGCGGACTGGAATGGAAGCGACTTTTTGCAACGAAACTGTACATAGCATAATGAACTTTGTCAATCGTATAACATAAGTACAAACTAAATAGGAGCCAAAAAAGGTCGCGCGTCTTCCGAATTCGCGCGTTCTCGAGAATTCCCCTAGCTACTGTCGTTGCCGTCTGTGGAATACGCGGGAAGTGGCGTGAATGGGGAGTCGGTTGGGTCGGACACAGCAGTGCGGAGCCAACTTAATAGATCTAGACTGAACGTCCCTCATGGTGCAGCATTCCTCGAACTCGAGCATTCCAGCGAATTTGCGCGCCTTCTCGCGTCATGAGGCGAAATTGACGCTTCCATTCCATTCCATTCCGCGGCGGTGTAAATTGAGCCTAATAGTTGTATCCGGTTAGACTGGAAGCCGACCCCATCATTGTTGTGAAAAGGCTAAACAGATGATTCCTGTTTATTACCAGACAGGCGAAGCCCAAAAGTAAGGGTTATGTCTCCGTATTTAGTGGTACAGTTCCCGGCACGTAAGTTGGCAACGTTTTGGCGTAGTGGGTGTAAGTTCGCGCATCGTACACTTAGTGGAACAATAAAGTAGTCACTTTTGTTGCTTGTCATTATTCTATGGTTATTGCCATCATTTATTTTTAATCATGTCTGTTTAGAAGAAAGTTTAAGAAAGGAGAAGAATTCGTGAGTTTATTAGGTGTTATAAATAAAATATATGCATTTAAAAGTAAAACCAAAAATCTTTTTCCATGAAACAGTAGGCTTTTTTTTAATATTTAAAATAGGTTCGCGTTTGACCACTATCTCACCTGATGGTAAGTGATGATGTGATCGAAGATGGAGCACGCTTACCTAAAAGTAACCTATTCACTCTGGACTTAAAGACTCCTAGGTTGTAGCTGTCGGGAAACACAGACTCCGGCAGGGAATTCCGCTCCTTAGCCGTAAGCACAATGAAGGTATTCCCAAAACGTTTTGTGCGTATGGGTGGGATGTCCACCATGTAACGATGTACACATCAATGTAGGTACACATCGTATACCTACATTTTTGTGGCATGTCTGCGTAATATATATAAGGGTAGGTATATAATAATAAATAAATAAAAACAACTCGTAACAGAACCTAAATTTAAAACAATAACTCGTAGTAAAAATTTAATAATAGCAAAGGGTATATATAACTTTCGTGCATGAAAGTGTAATCGGGAGCGAACGGGGTGCGGGAGGCAGGGGTTGACTGACGCACCAATCGCGCGCTCGGATCGGCGCCACCTCACACCCCGCGTCCCGCTGACAACCGCCGACACCTCAAAAACGACTTCTACGCATTAACGGCTCTTGTCAAGTTACGTACCGGGCACTAATGTGAGGACGATGCAGTTTTAATTGTACTACTAATTAGTATAAGTAATATCTAACAAAAAACTGGCCGTATTCCGTAGTAGCAAGCTAATGTGCATACATTTGCTACTACGGAATCCTAAAAAAAAGAAAAATAGCTTTGGTTTTCATAGTGTGTATAAAAATGATAAATTGACTGTATCTCGTTCAAACCAGTTTCCATTTAGTTCTACAGTATCTAATTTTTCAGATTCACTCTTTTACTTTGAAAGTCAGGGGGGGGGGCGCTGTGTGTTTTATCCAAATGCACCCAGCACTTTCGAAGATTAGCGCGTTTAACTGTGAATGTTTGTGGAATTTTTCTTCCTTTTCATTTAATTCATCATATTATGTTCGTGGTAATGAAATAAAAATGCAACAATATCAAATCAATGCTCTTTATTAAGTTCAATTAATACTGGAGCATCAATATACCAATTAGTATAAATAATTTAATAAATAAATAGTAAAAATTTGTATACAATAAATAACTTAAAAGTAACAAAACCGTCGTAACATGTTTTCATTATGACTAGATTTTCGTTTGGATGACGTAAATGTACATGATGTTTGTGAAAAATGTATTTTGTGGACACACTCGGAACTTTAGTTTTAACTGCAAGTTAGTAGCCGTTACAGTCAAATCGAAGTCCAGATTACTAAGTTAAGTTTATTGAAAGTAAAAAATCTATGGGACTTAAATTTGACTTTTGCATGGCTACAGATTGAGCTAAAATTTTTAAAGAGATTTCATTGAATTTTTTTTGGCTAATCTCGTTCTTGACCTCGAACACATCTTTTACGATGTAACGAGCGGGCACAGAATATGTCTGTTCACTCTTGCTTTAAAGGCTGACACAGAAGACGGCAGAGGTAGTGACATTAAATCTAAAGTCCCTCGTGTGGTGTTCAGTGCGAAGAGAAGTTGGTGAGCAGTTCGTCTTGGATGCTGTTGGACCTGGCGAGCTGGCGGGCGGCTCCGAAGGCTGCTCCTATGGTGTCAGCCTGCGAGGCCTCGCGGGCCTTACGCTCGTGGTACGCGTCTGAGAACTCCTGGAAACACAATACACTCTTTTTAAACAGAATAGTAGAATTCACATTACTAGCAATTTTGTTAACCCTTCCAACTAAGCTAAATCTGCTTGTGTCTGGAGTGGATTCATGGCTATAATGTAATATGTAATGAGTGGCGTTCGAACCTACGACCTTTCGATCTCCAGGTCGAAACTTTTGCCATTACGCTTGACTTTAAGATTATATGTGCTGTAGTTTGCACATTCGTAGCTTTGGAACTTCTTTTTCAAGTTCGAATCGATGTTAGTCAATACTATTTTGGGGCCAGTAGGTGGACGCTAGTTGCGGCCTCAGTGCCGTTTATATTGTCATTAAAGGTGAACATATTTGAACGCTTTGGAGCTTAGGAATAGCGTTTTATGTAGATTATTGTTGTATACTGGAAGAGGAATGTTTGTAATTTATCTCTTTTCGCCACTTCTTCAGCTAGAATTATGAATCTCAATATTTTATTAATATATCTTTCTACTTTGTGGGCTTATCTAGATATCTCGAGGGTTTACTGCAAAAACCTGCTGAGTAACATATTCTGAAATAAAAATGAGATAAGATAGATATAAACACAAAAGTATTATCTTCCACGTGTCCTATGTCCTAACTTATTGTGTTAACCAAGTAGGGGGAACTTTTAGCAATTTAATCAATTATCAACTTTAAGATTTAATATCTCTCCTCGATCTAAGCATAACATAGTGTAGCTGTAAGTTATTATGTCAATATGTCTGTTTTTACTGTAGGAAAATCATCTGTCTTCTGTCAGACTTTTACAGACTAAAACCCCACCCTCCTTCAATTTCCCTTGTGATCCGGGGATTCCCGCAACATGTCAATACGTCTGGAAAGTTAAAAGCACGCTGTGGTACCTTGAGCCTGTTGCCGAGGAAGCGCGCCCTCTCCCTCTTCTTGTTCATGAAGTCGCTCTGCGTGAGCCAGCGGTGCTCGTAGCACTCCTCCGCCAGCGGCCTCTTCAGGGGAACCTTCTTGAACAGGAACATTATGAAGCGGGTCGCCTCCTGCAATGTACAAGAAAAAACATATTTAAAATATTTTTATTTTTATTAATTTATTTAAACTTTATGTACAATCGTGGTACATGAGTGAACTTAATGCAACAAGGCGTTCTCTACCAGTCAACCTTTTTTTTATATTTTTACTTTAGTCCTCGTAATCAGAGTTGATAGAACCGAGAGGCTGTTATTTAAACTGCCTATACTAGGTACCATTTTCAAGCTCTTAACCAAAAATCAATTAAATAGGAGAAGTAGTTTAATGGCAAATGATTTTTAAATTTTTTGCTACGTTTGAACACGATGTATCTTATATACCAGCTGATTATGTCTATACGCAAAGGTCATGCACTTTAAAACGATAAATCTACGATACGTTGTTGCCGCTCTGACTCTACCTAACATAAAAGCCAGAGCAAACGGAGGTCCCTTTGTTGTATACGTAAAGTAAAAATATTTTTGACGTCTTTCATAATTATTATGCTGCAACTTCTAACTCCACGCTACTGAACCAGCTAAAGCTCGCAGCTCTCAAGTATAGGGGAAAACTATTGTTAATAGAATTTTCAGTCGGTATGAAATTACTATTCAAATGCCCTTAGCGTGTAGTCGCTTAGTTTGTAAGGGCCGGATAAATCCTGGACGGAGGATTTAATTAGTTTATTTTATTATGTTTGGAAAACTTACAGCTAGACGGAGAAAATAATACGGATAATAAATACAATATGGCCATTTACAAGTTTTCACTAATAACTAGATATACAATATAATAATACAGAAAGGTTAGTTGAGGTACAGAGATAGTGAAAAAAAAGTACAAATGGGTAAAAATTAAATAACTTTTAAATGTTATCAAAGAAATGCCTACAAAGTCTTCTTCAACTTACGACACGCTTGTATTAAGGATTTCGATATCAACCTCTAATTGATTATTATAATTAAGACCACCCAAGTGAGGTTAAGCAACCGAAAATCTCCTAAGTCGACCTGCGAAGATACACTCACGATAGAAATAGGCACGGAATAGATGAATAAGGTTGGAATGGTAATGTGGGCGTGGCGAGCGCGCCGAATTTATGATACGAAAATTATAGCGCGACCGATTAATTCATTCACCGCGTTTAGTGCGCTTCGGATTACTTCGGAACACAGAGCTCTGCTTTAAAATGCCGTATTGTGCAATTATAACCCGTAAAACAAAAAGTCTGACCGCAGATATAGAGCGAGGAGGTATATCTTTCCATCGGTAAGTCGAAAATAACATTTAATTATAATTTTATTTGTAAAAAACATAAAAATATTCTGATCACTATGAAATTCTAAACATTAACAACATTATTAACATTATTGCAACAAGTTACAAAAAGTATACATTGCCCGTTGTGTACTCGCTTAATCAATGCAATGACCAAGTCCGCTTACAATGTACTGCATGCGTTGCGTCCTCCACACTTCAACCATTGACGTTACGTCCTTTTCCCCGATGAGCCGTGATGCACGGCGCATGTTTATCGACAGTGAGTTACAATCAGTAGCAAGCTCTCGATTTAGGTGTGCGTAATTTATTTGTGTGCGTAATTCGCATACGTAACGGACCTCTTGCTTGTAGTGGAGCTAAAGAGTGGGGAGACGAGCAGCGACACGCGTTCTCGTACAAATCAGGAACTATTTCCTTTCTAACCTCTTTTATCTGTTCTGTGGAAATAGGCATACCTGTGTGATCTCCTTGTAGAGATGCTCGAAGCGGTATCTCACGAAGGAGATGTTCTGCTTGGTCTCGGCGTCGTCACAGCCGCGGAAGGGGGACACGCCCGACAGCATTATGTACGTCAGCACGCCCACGCCCCAGATGTCTGTCTGAGGGTACGCTGGCTCGTCGTTTATTATTTCTGGAGCTGTGGGGAAATACGGACATTATAATACTAGTTAAAATTTTATGGAAAAGTTGGTGGCTAATTTATAACAGTCGCACTGGTCAATCTTTTTTAGGGTTCCGTAGCCGAATAGCAAAAACGGAACCCTTATAGTTTCGATATGTCTGTCCATCTGTCTGTCCGTCCGTCCGTATGTCACATCCATTTTATTCCGAAACTATTAAGACTATACATGTGAAACTTAGTAGGTAGATGTATTCTGTGAAACGCTTTCCGATTTTCAGAATAAAATTAAAAAATATTTAAAATAAAGGGGGGTCCCCATAAATGGAATTAGAACTGAAAATATTTTTTTCATGAAACCTTTGCGTGTGTGGTATCTATAGACAGGTCTTTAAAAATTATATAAGGGTTTCTAAAACCACTTTTTCATAAAGTCAATCGTTTAAAAGATATCAGCTTTCAAAATGATAAAATATGTGTCCCCCTCTAACTTCTATAATAATGAAGTGAAAAATCTAAAAAAATACATTTCCGTAGATCTTAATGTAAACTTTCAACCAAAATTAGTTTGAACCAAATCGGGTCAGCAGTTTTTGAGATACAGCATATTTTCTAAAACCGCAAATATAACTTTGTAATTCATACAAACACTATGAAAAACAAAGTTATTTAGGGTAGTTGTAAAAATGTAAATAAGCTAGTTTTAAGAAATTTTTAAGGTTTTTTTTTATTTGTCAAATAAATATACATATTATATTATATAATTATAGTTACTTCGAAACCCTTCATGGGCGAGTCTGACTTGCACTTGGCCAATTTTTTTTTATTGATGTTAGGCTCGTGTTTGACCACCATCTCACCTGATGGTAAGTGATGATGTGGTCGAAGATGGAGCACGCTTACCTAGAAGTAACCTATTCACTCTAGACTTAAAGACTCCCAGGTTATAGCTATAGGAAACACAGACTCCGGCAGGGAATTCCACTCCTTAGCCGTACGCACAATGAAGGTATTCGGAAAGCGTTTAGTGCGTATCTTGAAGGTTAATCAATGCTTGTCGAGATTGCTATGTGGATGGGTCGTAACATATAGAGATTCCTGCGCGTCCCGGTTGAGTTGTCACAGTTAGTCAGAAACCAGAAAATTAGACACACGACCGCCAAGGGTGTTGTCGCCATGTTATTGTGTTCCCAGCTACTGGGTTGCTGGGTAACACTAGATTGTTGGAGATTAGATGGACAGTTACTCCATGTAAAACCCTAAAACACAACCGAAGTCGTCCAAAATATAGTTAGGAAAATACTAAGCGGATGATGAATAAAAAAAAACTACTTCATAAATAAAAGAACTATCTGGACTAAACATTAGGATTCTCTGTTTCGCGTGATCCAGATTGACTTATATTTGCAACATATAACAATTTAAAGATTTGTCTCTCACCTTTGTATTCCAAATCTCCAACTTGCGGAACACTGGTGCCCAACTTCGTAACTTTGTGCGCTGATCCGAAGTCCACTAACTTAACCTGGATAGACCTGACGGAAGACATCACCACGTTGTCAGGTTGCAGGTCCAGGTGGCAATATCCTCGCCAGTGCAGGTACTGGAGACCATCCAGGATCTGGGTTACGATGGTAGCAACCATCTGCTCCGTGTAATCGTGACGGCTTGACAGGTAAGTGAGGATATCGGCACCTTGAAGTTTCTCTAAGATTAAGGCAGATACAGAAGACCCAGGAGCTTGATAAGCCGCTATTAAGTTGGATATCCTCTCGTGCCTTAGTCTCCTCAAGCATTCGAACTCCCTCTGAATCTGTACCTCCGTATCAGGTCTCTGCTCCAGAATCTTCGATACGACAACGTTGTCATTCGTCTTGTCGATGCCCTTCACGACGATCGAGAACTTTCCGCGCCATAACTCGGACACGAAGCTGTATCGTTCAGTGAACTGTTGAGAAGACACCCATTCCACTGGTCTATCCTCGATGGAATAGTCCAGCTTGGGTTTGTTCTCGTCTAAGGTGACTTCTTGTCCAGATTCCGTGATCTGTTGTAGATGTCTCATGGCTTTTGTGACTTCTATTTTTGGTCCTCCAGGTGTTTTGGTTTTGACTAAGTGTGTGGGGATGCCCTTGTCACTCCATCCGATCCTGTTACAGGAGGAGAGTCTGAACTGGTAGCTGGTGTCGGGAGAGAGGTTGCGTACTACGAAGAATTCGTGATCGATGTTGTTGGCAACGTCTTTCCATTCGACGCTGTCTCCAGCCTTGTATTGGAGGCTGTAGCAGATGACGGTAGAGTTGCCGTCGTATTTAGGCTGCTTCCATCTTAGGAGTACTTCTGTATCAGATACTTCCGCGGCAGTCGGGCTGTCGGGGGCATCTGGAGTAGTTGCCTCAACAATTCTTGTCCTCGCTACGGTCTGGCCAACTTTGTTCCTCGCTACGACCTTGTAAAAGCCAATATCGTGGTGCTTCGCGGGTTCGAATTTCAAAGTAGACCTGCCTTCTTCGTCTTCAATGATCTGAATGCGTTGTCCTTCGGCGATAACCATGTCGTTTTTGAACCAAGTGACGGCGGGTTTAGGGTCTCCTACTGCGAAGCAGGACAGCTGGGCACTTTCGCCCTCCCTGACGGGGAGTAGCTGTGGTTTCTCGCGGAAGAACGGAAGTTGTCCGTCTTTCTTGGACTCCATGAAGGCCTGCGCCTCTGCGTAGGAGTCGAGGCGGGTGCCGAGCTCGTGCCGCAGGCGGCGGATGGTGTAGGACTCGGTGCCGTAGTTGTTGATCCTCTCGCGGCGCTCGTCGTCGATCTCTTCGTCCATGATGTCTGTGAAGCGACGACGCTCGCGGATGATGGGCGTCTGTGGATGTCACGGAAAATTCAATATAGCAGATTTTGTTGTGGTGAATGAAAACTTATTTACATTATGGAAGTGCTCCATTTGCAAATAAAAAAGTCTTATAACCATTTATTATACCATACCATTATATTATACTATACAATAATTTACAGTTGACTTTTGAACCAGCAAACCAACACAAAACTGTTGTTACTATTTTAGTATTTTTAAGTAAGTTTATTCAAAAATAAATCGTTGCCCCCCGGTACAATTATTTATAGATCGCGGGACCTAGCGCAGCAGCCAATTGCTCAACGACTGCATCAACCGTGTTGCCGTCAGTTTTTTATCCATAAGAAGTTAGTGGTAAAAGGAAGTTGGCGTTGTAATACCCTCGGAAAGCGCTTTAAATTGTTGGTCCTGTGTCTGATCTCTCTCCGGTCCCTCGAGTGAATATGTACCTCTGCGCACATACTTGTGTAGTATAATACCTCTTGTGCAGATTTCCGCCGAGATTGGCTGCCGTGGCCGAAATCGGTCGGAAGGACTAGTATTAGGCAGTTGCCCGACTACCGGCGAGTAAACGACTAATTATCGGTGATTTACTCGCTCAAGAAACGCACAATGAAATATACATTCCGTGTAAACGAAAGAGATGCATATATCAATAGTTGCACTCTGACTGTTCACACTGCCAGCGACTACTCGCTGCATTAGTTTTGTCGCTGAGCGACAAGAGCTATCAAAGATAATACTCGCTCAGCGATGCTTGCTTGGCGGTGTGAACTCACACCCAGAGACCAACTAGCGGTCCAGCGGATCAACTAGCGAGTGGCGCGAGTAATCGCCCGTCGCACTTGCACACTCGCTTAGGTATAGCCCAGCGAAAACTATCGGAAATCACGCTCGCTGCTCGCTATTTGCCAACTCGTTTTCAGATGGTAGCTCTACTCGCTACTCGTTCATCGTCGGCGGTGGGACAACTGCCTTATACATAAAGGTCACACGCCTTTCCCCTTGGCGTCAAACAGGCGTCCACGTAACGTAACTACGTAACGTAAGCGGATCAGAAGCTCCGGCACGTCGACTCGGCTACAGCTAGGCGACGCCGCGCTTACGGCTCGCCGACCGCTGGTTGACGGCTAGGCGGCACTATTTCAATCATTTTGAATCCGAACGTTAAGTGTGAACTAACTGTGTGTTAACTATGAGTTTCTCCCTATTCATCATTATTTTTTGTTAAAATCGAACCTAACAATTCCATCAAACACGCGCGTAACACGACTGGAAGCTGCCTTGTGAATGACAGCCAATGAAAGCACGTTCGGCAACGCAGACCGCGGGCGTGGACGAAGAGACGTAAGATAGGGTACGGAGAGCCGTAAGCTAGGGTACGGAGAACCGTAAGCTAGGGTACGGAGAGCCGTAAGCTAGTGCTACGGAGTACCGTAAGCTAGGGTACGGAGAGCCGTAAGCTAGGCTACGGAGAGCCGTAAGCTAGGGTACGGAGAGCCGTAAGCTAGGCTACGGAGAGCCGTAAGCTAGGGTACGGAGAGCCGTAAGCTAGGCTACGTAGAGCCGTAAGCTAGGGTACGGAGAGCCGTAAGCTAGGCTACGGAGAACCGTAAGCGCGGGAACTGCAAGTCGACCACGCACCGCACCGAGGTTCGTGAGCTTGTCCCGAGGCGAAGCGATTACGTTACGATTCCGATTAGTGTGCGTTGTAGTAGGGAGTTTCATACAAATAATACTGAACGGCTCGAGTTGATACGGTGACGATCCCTTTCCGAGTTGTATGTGTGCTAAGACCTTAAGATTTGGAGTAGTGTTTCTACATACCCTGGGGTCGTAGGTGTCGAAGACGTTGAGGCTGTAGCCGGGCGAGCGGTTGCAGGCCACCTTCATGTACTCGCGCAGGCGCACCGGGAACTGCGTGTCGCGCAGCTGCAGCAGGTACGTGTCCGGCCCGTTCTGGTAGCTACGTACAAACAAACCGACATTTACTTTGTGCACATTTAATGATAATAATAAATCACTTATTTCGGACAAGGTCCATAAAAGAATAAGTAACAATTTTCTTACGGTATACAGGGTGGCAGGGACATCGACGCACAAACGCTTACCAGGGATTCGGTGCATGATTTCGCAGGAGCGTTGGAATTTTTCGTCGGCTTTTTCCTTATTTTTCAGAATTTTTCTGTTTTTTTTTTTAAACTGTATAATATCATTGTTTCTATCTAACCCAATGATTTTAATTAAAAAATTTAAATTTCACTTGTTTCACTTAAAACAGCAATGTAAATAAAACTCGAAAGGGCTTCCTGAGCAGCTGTTTTGCGGTTAATTTGCGAGGTCAACACAGCTGATCAGGCAGCCCTTTCGAGTTTTATTAACATTACTATTTTAAGTGAAACAAGTGAATTTATTGTTTTGTTTTTTGCGTCGGATTTTATTAAATTAAGAAAAGCCGACGAAAAACTTCAACACAGGGGGGTCCAGAATCATGTACCTACTGAATCCATGGTAAGCGTTTGTGCGTCGATGTCCCTGCCACCCTGTATGTTAGTAAATAGGACAAAAGCATCAAACGACTTTGCAAAGTGTGTGTGCAAGCGAGTTTGCGTGTGTGTACATATTGGTGTTATGTTAGTGTGTAATTTGAACTTATACACTTTCAAAGGTTATCTGTAACAGCTCGCCTTTGCCTATCACCTATATATAATTATTTTATTTTGCAAATATGAGCACGGTATACGGTGTTTTAAAGTACAGCCATATTTTACCCGTAATAACGGGTAATGTTTTAATAAATCTTCTAAAGCTTTGGTTTCCTAGGAAAGCGGTGCCGTCATATAGCGGCCGTAATATTACGGACGCAAAAAGGCGGCCGTATTTACGGTAACGACACGTGGAAAGTTCCACGGCTGTTTAAACACAGTCTGCTTCATCGCTATCAATGAAACGTTCACGAAACCATCTGACACCGACAAGACGGCCGTCATGCAAATGGCGGCACCGCTTTTTGACGTTACGGTGTCAGTTACTGCTCTCTAGGAAACCGCGCCATTTTGTTTACATAGACAACGTTCTAGTGACGTCATTCACCGCTGTATTACGGCCGCTATATGACGGCACCGCTATCCTAGGAAACCAAAGTTTAGCTCGCTTTTATTTTCGGGGGAGAAATCGTCAAACGACGCCGACCGCTTTGTGCGGAGCGGAAGGGAGTGTCAGACTTTTTCAGTCTGAAAGTCCAACTTATTACTTTTCCAGTCGCCCTTGCGTGCTGAGTTCTGGTATCTCGTTAAAACATTCACGCACCCCGCCAGGAATTCTTATAAATGCTCAATATATTAGAAATATAATAAGAATACGAACAATTTATTGATAAATAAAAATGTTGGTACAACTCGTCTATCTTAATCTAAAACACAAAGTACATAGACATACATTAAAGTTTCTAAAGATAGAGTGAAACATCGATGTCCGCGCTAGTTGGAACTGTGTGACAGACATCGACGCCTTCCTATTCCAGATTAACAGATTATTCCGCATGACAATTTTAGTGATTCAACATTATTCAAATAGCAATACAAAGTCTACATCTACATTTTACTATAAATAAAACGGAAGGATTTAAATAATTAATTATATTTCTATTGAAAAATAAAAATAATTAAAAAGTAATAGCAACATTAATTATTGAACAATAAAATTAAATTTAAGAGCATCCAAGGAAATACGAAAGTGTGGGTGTTCGAAAGTGTGTATGGGAGAGAATTAGTGTGAGTGTAGTGTGTGTTTGAGTATAGTGTGTGTATGTGTTAGATATGCGCTTATTATTCACGACTATACAACGTGTAACGGAAACCCCATATCTATCCAAAAAGACTGAAGACAACATCTGGTATGGAGTCTCTATGCACAGTTTCAGCTCAAAATAAGTGACTCACAGAATTGACCCCAAATTATTGGTTTCATATGTTTCTTGAATACCAGTAATAACAAACGTGTCACAGAAGGACTATGAAGGTCATCACTTTCCACGTCACTTGCCAATAAAGCGATAATTCTATTCGATTTTCTTAATTTAAAAAATTCGGTGTCTGGTATCAATATATTGAAATGTCTAATATGCTCCACACATATACACATAGGATTAGAAAACCCTTGCCATATCGTTTATTATCATCCAAAGAAGCCGTGCACTTGGTATGTATATACCCTTTAAATTACACGTTATATAGAGAACAGCTAAACGAGTGAATGTGTAACTTACTGGCTCTCGGAGGTGGCGGACACCTCCCAGTCGGGATGGTCCCACTGTTTGAAGTTGAGCTCGTGCTCACCCGGCTCGCGCTCGTGCGGAGGATACGGCTCTGGAGTGGCTGTAGGGTAACACACATAGCTTGTAGCTTTAGCTTTCAGTATAGAATATACAGACACCAGCACATCAAACTACAACAATCTGTCAAATTTCTCTAATAGATTTTCAACTTTATTGTTAAAAAAATTAGGTTCAAAGTTGATTGGGAAAATTTGACAGTTTCGGGTAGCTTCATGTGCAGGCGTCTGTACATATATTAGAGGATAATTCAAATAACACGAAAGACTTTACTCATTACATCCATTTTTTACACATGCTTGCGAATAAGCAAGAATACAGCTTCGACTGCGTTATTTTAACACCTTTATTATGATAACTGAATACAAATAACATATGGCTTATCAATATTTATAACTTGAATAGTCGTTATGGCCAGTCAAAAGTCAGAAAATCTCACACTGGTCTTAACCAGCTTCTTGGTTTTAGAAGTTAGGTAGGCAGTCGTTCCTTGTAAAGAGAGCCGAGCTGTCCCTATGTGCGAAGTGTGCGGCGTACACAGGCGCCAAGGCAGAAGGGGCGCCGGATGTAATGCCAGCATTAATTATTGAAAGTATTTTTGGAAAACTACAACATATTCTAATGATACAACATATTATTCGTTATAATTGAGTAGGTACAAACAGTGTAAAGTTAAACCACAGGCGTGAGTATTGTCTTGGGAGACCCCAAGACAATACTCACGCCTGTGGAAAAAATCATAGGCAGCAGGTATGTAGGTAACAGCTTTATTCTATGGTGTACGCCGTTAACGCAACAAGTAATATAGTTATGAAAAGAGAAAGGTTAAATCACACTGAAAAACAACAATGAATGTTGCAACGTTACAAGTAGGACTAAGAACTCTTTAATGGAGTTAGTTTATAGGTTCTTAATATCGTCAAAACCTCGTCAGAATTCTCAAGGGCAGTTAAGATACACGTAAGACATTAGATAGTGATAATAATATTTATTTTTGCTCATTATATTAACACTTGTACACGTGTTTCCTAGTTAACTACTCTGAGAAGAAACACTGAATCAAACTCAGAAGTCAACGTCTCTTTTCAACCGACGACCAAAAGAGGAGGTTATCAATTCGACGCGTATATTTTTTTTTTTTTTTTTTATGTATGATCACCGAGTACTCGAAGACGGCTGAACCGATTTGGAAAATTCTTTTTTTGTTTGATAGGGTATACTTTGAAATTGGTACCATTTGTCACCAAGTCAGGATCTGATGATGGGATCTTGGAGAAATCGAGGGAACTCTTCAAATATTATAGGCACACCTATGGCGTTTTGGGTATTTCTTATAGTAACTTGTGCAGTTGCTCTCAAAAAGTACCATTTGGGGAAGTGGAACTGATGATGAAGACCACAGATGGCCGCCGAAACTACTCAATAATAAGTATTTCGTGGATTGCGATTCGATTACTTGAATATGGATATTAAGCACTTGGTGCTCGTCACAATGCATATGGTGATGTATAGCTGATGGTGAAGTACCAGGAGTACTCCTCAAAAATTAACGGCCCAGTATTGGGAAAAGCAATATTTTGTAAAAGGTTATAAGTAGTTGACATTTAGGCTCTTGTAACTAGGTAAATTAAAAATCAACCAACTAAAAAGAGTGAAATAAAAACTTTTTACCAAAAAATTAAACCGACTCCCAAAAAACACTGCAAAGTGAAAATTTCACTTTGCAGTGTTTTTTGGGAGTCGGTTTAATTTTTTGGTAAAAAGTTTTTATAAAGTTATACATTCTGTTCTGATGAAATCATTTGAGAGTCATGTGAGTTTATGTCTGTGGCGCCCTTTAGAGGACTATTCAAGGAATCACACACATTTGTGCAAACGCGTCCAAACTGTGCAAGCATTTGTCAGTTACCGCGTAGCTCAACTTAGAAAAAAAGAGTAAGTGAGAATTAAGCGGGAAAAATCGCGTCAAGCAATTCTTCAATTTGGGTTTGGGATCAAGGTGAAAACTTAAATATGAACACTGGACTAACCTTCAGGAGTGTAAGTCTCTCCGGGCGGGTACACCATCTTGGAAGGATGCTCGTAGGCCCCGCTGAGCGGCTTGCGGCGGAACCAGTTGCGGCATTGTGCATTGCTGGTCCAGTCCCTGATCCAATCAATCACTCCTTTAATAGCCTTCATTGTATTACACACAGAGTTTTACACCTTTTTCTAAACTTATTGTAAAATTATTGTATTTTTGGAAATTATTGTATTTTTAGAAAATTATTGTATTATTGGGAAAGTTATTGTATTTTTGGAAAATTATTGTATTTTTGGAAAATTATCGTAGTTTTGCAGTTTTTTCTGCCCACTAATTTTCCCTTCAAGAGGTTACATACTACTGTTTGGCTTCCTCTCAAAGCCACGTCGGTGTAACATCACATGGTCATTGATAACGTTTACCGCCGCTTGCAGCGCGTGCCTATTGATGCCAACTTCTTATTTTAGTTATTGGCGCGATGTAATTGATTGAGGATTCTGCCAAATGTATCTGTGTGACATAAGTATTGATTCATTGTGATTTTCCGGCTTGGGTTAAGGTGTTGGTGCACTGGTGTTTGTTAGAGTGGCGAAGTTATTTTATATAAGTTATTTTATAATAAAAACTGTCACTTTCTATCTATAAAAAATGAATCAACGATACGGACAAACAGTCGCCTTCAAGCTCATACTGATGCAGCAGAATAATAGTGTTTTATATGATCTCAGAAAACCGGATGGATTTTAAATCATTTAAAAAGATAATTAATTCATGTCATCACAATCGGGCGGAATGGCTTAGTTTTATTATGAACGAAAAGTTATATTTAATCGTTTTCGTCAGCTTACAATCTCGCTAGGTTTATTATAGACTGACGGGTGTTGCTAATATCAGTTGATATAAGCATAAACCAATAATACGCGTCTTACGCTCGCTAATACACTTGAGTGTAAGGGCACCTTTATTCAAGCTTCGAGATTAATTAGTAGTAAATCTAACACCCACGTTGTAAGAAAGGAATCTCGACACAAGCAAAATGTTTGTGTTCATAGTGAGGCCAGTAATGTCATCATCTGATTCGGATTTGTAAAACTTTGACAGCATTTGGCTATGTTTAGAAGATTATTAGAAAGGAAACTCGAATAAAATTTGTTCCATTGATATTCAATTAGCCTGCTCTGTATCTATACATATAAATAAAACTGAAGTGTCAATCTTTGATGAAGTGTCAATCTCTGATGAAGTGTCAATCTTTGATGAAGTGTGATCTCAAAATAAAGATGTCTTCGTCAGTGTTTATCGTTATTCACATGATAAATACTAAAACACAAAAATTTACTGTATGTATTTCTGTTTGTACGCGCTTAAAGTATCTATCTGTAATATCAAAATTTCAATTTTCTCAAGTGCCTATACTTATTTACACGATACTAAAACACGAATAATAATAATAAATGTCAATGTTTCTGTATAACCGAGCATAGCTCTGGAACGGCTGAACTGATTGTAATGGGACTATTTAGCAAGATAGAGAAGGTACAAGTAAATAGGCTTTTATTCCGGATTTCCACGAGATCGGGGTTCACGCGGGACAAGCTTCTAATAAATAATTTCCATTGTAGCATATCTTGATGGTATGTTCACCATCTATGGACTAATATGTTGAATGCATATTTTCAATGCATGTCCTACAACTACAAACGTGTTTATTTCAAGATGGCTGCCTAATCAAGTGTATTAGTCAGCTCGAAGCCATTCGTCGGTCGTTATTCTTAATACGTATATCGGTTACGTACGCATGTTTTTTTCATTTCAGGAATACGCTGCAACCATTGCGTTTTAAACCTTATGTCAATTGCATAAATGTCACAATGCTACCGTTTAGTACATTGCAACTGGGTACGAAGCTGTGACAGTAAGGGCGAGATTTCCGAGCGTTTCATACGTATATGAACTTTAACTTCATATAAATAAAGTTCATAGCAAAGTTGAATCAGCTAATGTTGCCTTAAGCGATCAGAGGAGCAATTATGATGAGAAATTTTGCATTCGCATCGCAGTCGCAAACTGCCACGTATATAAAATGTTATAATGTATGAGAGTCATTTCTGTTTTCGGTGGGAAAATTAAGAAATGTCTCCTCGCGCCCAGGGTCGACCAGAGGTTAATGTCAGTATCTAAAATACACCCTATTCCTTCAGTTGCTCCTGCAATCAGGGGCCGCAGTATCTCGCTAAAACATTCCCACAACCCCGGAAGATATTAGACTCCCTACATTACATGTTGATTGACTTCAAAGTGATGTGATTTGATCGTTTTTTTGACCTGAAGAGGTCACTTTCTAACTTCCAATTGTGCAATCATCATTGTTAACTAAGAAATAAGAACATTAAACTCACCTGTACAAGTTATAGTAATTCCTCAACCTATCAGTAGTGATCTGGTACTCTTCCTGATAGATCTTATCAGCGAGATTGAGCCAGGGATGCGACAGGGCAGTATTCACGTCCATACGCTCATGCCAGTTGAAGATCAGCAGCTTGGAGATGAAGTCCCTGCTCTCAGTGCTCAGTCTGGACCACCACTCCTCGTCGTGCCAGTTCCAGCTTCCCTCACGGATCCTGGTGAGGGTTTCCCTGTCGTTGACTCCTCGGAAGGGCGAGTGTCCGCTGAGGAGGATGTAGGTGATGATGCCGATGCTCCACATGTCTGCGGCGAAGGAGACGCCTTCGCCGGAGGCTACTTCTGGTGCCACAAACTCGGGCATGCCGTAGTCTAAGGAGGCGTGCTTGTTGAACAGGATCTTGCGGGATAAGCCGAAGTCGCATATCTTCAGTTCGTCGCTGCCGGCGTGTGAGAGGAGTAGCTCTCCGATCTGAGGAGTAAAGGTATTGGGGTATTAATCAGGTACTTTTGTGAAGGGTCCATGATAACAAGTATACAGTAGTAACCTCAAATGATGTCATAATATAAATTATAATGAGTGAACTCTTTTTAACACTTATTTTTTCAAAATAGTAATGTTAATACAAGAATACAAAAAATCGGAGGAAAAAAAGAGCAATTATGGGGAGCGTGCAAGTAAAGCTGAGAACCACAACTAACAATATACATTTATATTTTTGAAATGTGCTAATTAAGCCCTTTCGTTTGATACCCAACACACCATCGCTGATTTACACGATACGCTTTAGAGGACGCCACTTATAATTTATTGTAACAAAACATATCTATGGCTATGTTTTTTGTTTATTAGACGAACGTACAATCGGTAAATTTTAATCATGACCGGTGCATAAGCCTTATTTTCATACAGACATTTAATTATAATTGCTTCGAAATTCGTGTAAACATACATTTCCACGTTAACAACTTTGTTATCTGTCATTTAATTACATCGATAATTATCTGTCAATATCCAAAACGTCCTTTTACCTTTGTTATTTTGACGGTTTCAAGTGATGAACGTCAAAGTGGATCATGATCCAAATTTGTCGGTTGTACATAGGTACATACTGGTTAAGACCACAACCCTCATTTTAGTTTCGACGTAAACAGGAAAATAACTAAAAAGGTATAAAAAAATACGCAACTCACCGTCAAGCCCAAATGCGCGACACTATTGTCGTGCATATACTTGACTCCCCGCAGGAGCTGGCGGATGTACCCGGCGATCTCCCTCTCAGTGTACCCCTGGCTGCGCAGGAGTCGATCCCGCACCAGCTCCCCGCCGCCCGCTAGCTCCAGCACCAGAGCCAGCGTGTGTTCGTGCTCATACGCATCGTGCAGACGGATCAAGTGACGGTCGTTCAACATGTTTAGGATGTCTAACTCGTTCTTCATGAAAGGCTTCAGATCTGAGTGACCGTGCATTATTTTCGCTGCGTAGTTTCGTCCTGAGAAGATTGAGGTGTAGAAATTTTTACTTTGAACAAAATTATAATCTATTTAGTGTTTTTTGTGCACCTGCCATGTTAAATCATAAATAAATCATAAATCATTTATTCGTGTTACTTTTGGTAAATACAGAATGTCAGATAAAAATATGAAAGCGCTCAAAAGTCTACCCATTGGGCTTACACAGGTTAATAATGTTTCTAAATTATTAATAAAAAATCTTGTGTTAATGTTATCTCTTCACCACCCATGGTTGATTGGGTTCGAATGCCTAAATCCTAAGTCAAATGCCTAAGCCTAGATCCAACTTTATACATTTTGTGTTGCATAAAGTTAGGTCTGTTTCACTTACTTTTGGAATTTGGACGTGAGGGTACGGTACTCTTTCGGTTGGACATGATCAGCGTAATTTTTGTTGTTATCTTGATGTTGCAAGTTTCTATTGTAGTTTTTGTGTCAGTACTTGAATACATCTATTTCTATTCTATTCTAGGTTGAACAGTCAGTGAGACAGATTAATATGTAATTCTAATGAGTCAATTACCTACTTCGTTAGATGTATGAATGTGTGGATTAAAGACTTCACTGACAACCAGATTAATGGTGGAAAGTCATGCCACTATCATGGGCAAAATGCTGTTAAAACTGGACTATCTCGCTTTTGTATGAAACAATTTGATAGCCTGGATATATTCTATTTGTATAAGGTTATTTAAATAGCTATAGGTTATTTTTCTTCTTGTTACCTTTTTCCTCCACTTTCTTGTTTCATACATGTTATGAAACTCTGGAATAGGGTTCAGAACCTCATGTCTCATTGTTACTCTATCATGTGATTTGTAAAGTAAGCTGACGAGTTTCCTATATTCAATTTTTTTATTACGAATGAGCTCCCTCTTGACTCCAATCACATCTGAAGGTAAGTGTTAGATGAGGTCTACGAGCGAGCCCAGAAGATGCCTCTTCACTCTTATTTTAAAGAATAAATACATGATGGTGTCTTTTTCTCATAATGTGTTATTTTTGTCTCACTAATTTCCTTTTCCGGAAGTCATTCGTTTCCCCTTTTTTTATTTTATTATTGATAAAAGGCTCGCGTTTGACCATCATCTCACCTGATGGTAAATGATGTGGTCGAAGATGGAGCACGCTTACCTAGAAGTAATTTATTCACTCTTGACTTAAAGACCCCTAGGTTGTAGCTATCGGGAAATACAGACTCGGGCAGGGAATTTCACTCCTTAGCCGTACGCACAATGAAGGTATTCCCAAAACGTTTAGTGTGTATGGGTGGGACGTTACACACAGTGTATGGGCTTACCGTTGAGCCTCTCGGCCGCGTGGTAGACGACGCCTTGCACTCCGCGCCCCAGTTCGTCTCCGAGATCGTAGAAGTCTCCGAAGGGCTTCGTGCTAGGCTTGATGCGCGGAGGGTGCTCACGGATTCTGTGGTGTGATAGCAATATACTTAGAAAATATCATAAATAAATCATTAAATATACATATTATTTCCTCAACTATATAAATATAAATTTACTATATCACTACATAGTATAAAACAAAGTCGCTTCCCGCTGTCTGTCCCTATGTATGCTTAGATCTATAAAACTACGTGGCAGATTTTGATGCGGTTTTTTTTTAATAAATAGAATGATTTAAGAGGAAGGTTTACGTGTATAATTTATTAAGGTTTGCGGACGAAGTCGCGGGCAGGAAGCTAGTATATATGTATATAAAAATATTTTTTTTAAAAGGGTTTAAGTGATGATGAGATCTTTGGAAACCAGATTGCCGAAAAATAAAAATAAAAGATTTATGAAATGTAAAGTAAATGCTAAAAAAATAACATTAAAAATTCTACAATAAATAAAATTAAAATAAAATTAATTAAAAGTAATAGAGACCATGAAGATCAGATTGATTATAATAAATGATATTAAATGAAAATTTTTGTTGACTGTAAAACTGTATTACTGTATGAAACTGTATTAATGCTAATTGATGGATATGACTGATACTCGTATGTGTCTCTATAACTCGGACCGAACGTGAACTGATGGATACTATGTAGCTACAATGTGCGGTTGCCCGTACAAGTTTAAAGATTTTTGTTTAACCCACTCTGAATACAGAAAATATTGGCCAAGTGCGAGTCAGACTCGCCCATGAAGGGTTCCGTAGTAGTAAATAACTTTGTTTTTTATAGTATTTGTACTAATTACAAAGTTATATTTGCGGTTTTAGAAAATATACTACATCTCAAAAACTGCTAACCCGATCTCGTTGAAACTAATTTTCGTAGAAAGTTTACATTAAAATCTACAGCATATATATTTTTTTAGATTTTCCCCCCTGTTATTATAGAAGTTAGAGGGCCGGGGGACACACACATTTTACCACTTTGGAAACACAAACCTCGATGTCATTTTTAAAGACCTATCTGTAAATACCACACACCTTTTTATCATGAAACCTATACTCAAGAAAAAAAATATTTTCAGTTTCAGTTCGTGCAATTTGAAATATTTTTCTTTTCTTTTTTTTTAATTGGAAAGCGGTTCACAGAATACCTACCAAGTTTCACATGTATAGTCCTAATAGTTTAGGAATAAAATGGTTGTGACATATGGACGGATGGACAGACAGACGGGCAGACATGACGAAACTGTAAGGGTTCCGTTTTTTGCCATTCGGCTACGGAATCCTAAAAAATATGTAGTCCTTATTTTATCAATTAGTTTTCCGGTCGATGATAAACTGCAGACATAAGACATTCGCTTTATAGCCTGTAATGTACCAAGTCCCAACAACTTTGTAAAGGACATCAACCACTTTGTATGGGGTTTGGGCTTGAACATGAACATAAAAATATTACACTATTTTTGATTTTATTGAGTGGCTTACAGTACAAAGAAAACATATAGATAAGAAGTTTTGTATCAAATTGATTAATATAATACAAACAAAAACTTCAATACTTTAAAATAAATCATTCATTTGTAAAAGTTTCATATGTTAATAAAACATGGTCTAAAAACTGAGCAGGTGGAGTTACATTTTCTTACCTTGCCCAATTTAAATACCATATCACAGACATGATATGAGTGCAGCAACCTACAGTCCTTCGGCCAACGTTTTTAATATTATTTATTTTGACACTCCCAAATAGAAGCCCATGTTCACTAAATATTATAACTAAATTATTTATGAATTCTTTGTTTTCCAATACGGCTGTTTGCGGTTACGGCCCATTTTGGTTGATGTCCTTTGTAGGCTGTAATTCTGTATCTTATTCTCCACAGATTCCCAGGTGGATCTCACACAATGTCGTTATTTTTTTCGGATGAACCCACTCTTCTCCTCGACCATGCCTGATGGTAAGCGATAGATGAGGTCTACGAAGGAATATGCGAGCCCAGAAAATGCCTGTCCGCTCTTGTTTTAAAGGCTGATGGGTTATATGAAGGACGGGTCATCAATAGGCCATCAGAACCGCTAGTAAGGTACTGACCTGTTGGAGTACTCATATTCGGACTCCTCCACATGCAGCATGGCGGACGTGCTGACGCTGCCGGCCACGTTCCTGGCTGAGATGGAGTACAGCCCCTCGTCCTTCAGGATCGCGTCGTGGATCACCAGCAGGCAAGTGTCTGGTTCGATGAACTGGATCTACAGAACATTATGTTGGTACATTAGTCAGATGTCAGAATTATTTTAGGAAAATAGGAAACACCACGGCACATTATGTTGCTGACTGTGTGAAATGTAAGGTTAAAAGTTAAGAACTGTCTACTTCTGGCTTCAAAACCAGAAAATGTATTATTCTATTCGTTCCAACAGTCAGATTTCCAAAAAAATATTGAATACGTTTTTTTTGCCTTTTCAAATCAATAAAACTTTACAAATACCATATTCAGAACAGGTACGGTCACTGATTAGAAAACCACTTGATCGCACATACGTTGCCCCGACGCACGAAAACTATGCGAGTTTTTGCTCCTATATATTGGCTACGATACACGAACCATTTTAGTTGTGACCAAGTATTAGGCCTGTGTGCATGCTAAATAATTACAAATTTAAAATTTTTGTATCCAATTTATAACGCATAATCATGCTTTTATGCGCGTTGAAGTGGTGTGGAAAACATTCCCAGATATCGAGATACTAAATGGATGACATAACTATTCATCAGTAATGAAATAATATGAAAATTATTTATCATTTAATCAGATTATAAGCTACCGCAGAGGTCCATTTAAAATGGTGGTTTGGGTGGTCAAGGACAAAATTGTGTCGCGCGTTGATGTCTTTTGGAAATGTCTCTTTCTTACATGAAGAAATTCTAATTCTTTTATCCCTGTCTTTTCATCTGTATTTTTATCGTAAAAATCTGTGCTGTTACCTATAACGGCTGGATACGATATCGATAATTATAAAATTAAAATATTTTTTTTGTAATTCAATTCAGATAGTTGTCATAAAATACCTATCTACATTAACCGACTTTAAAAAAATTGGCCAAGTGCGAGTCAGACTCGCCCATGAAGGGTTCCGTAGTAACTATAATAATATAATATAATAATTATGTATATTTATTTGACGAATAAAAACCTTAAAATTTCTTAAAACTAGTTTATTTATTTACATTTTTACAACTACGCTAAATAACTTTGTTTTTCATAGTGTTTGTAAGAATTACAAAGTTATATTTGTGGTTTTAGAAAATATGCTGTATCCCAAAAACTGCGGAGCCGATTTCGTTCAAACCAATTTTGGTTGAAAGTTTACATTAAAATCTACAGACATATTTTTTTTTATTTTTCACTCCATTATTATAGAAGTTAGAGGGGGGGACACACATTTTACCACTTTGGAAGCTTATATCTTTTAAACGATTGATTTTATGAAAAAGTGGTTCTAGAAACCCCTATATCATTTTTAAAGACCTGTCTATAGATACCACACACCCATAGGTTTCATGTAAAAAAATATTTTCAGTTCTAGTTCCATGTTTGGGGACTCCCTTTATTTTAAATATTTTTTAATTTTTTTTCTTTAAAATAGAAAATCGGTTTACAGAATACATCTATCTACTAAGTTTTACATGTATAGTTTTAATAGTTTCGGAATAAAATGGCTGTGACATACGGACGGACGGACAGACAGACAGACAGACAGACAGACAGACAGACAGACAGACAGACAGACAGACAGACAGACGGACAGACAGACAGACGGACAGACATATCGAAACTATAAGGGTTCCGTGTTTTGCCATTCGGCTACGGAACCCTAAAAATGAGAAAGTTCTGATATTTTTTCTTCTGTGTGACATGCATGTTTTCATTTTAGATTTCCCAAGATTCCAGATTAAAAAGAAAAGTGGATGGATAAGGTTACTAGGGAATATTGGTTTCTAATTTGGTTTTTATTGATATAATGTTGAGAAAAGTCAAAATAATATAAGATACCTATATCCAATCTTTCTAGGCTTCAAATAGTATGACGGAGTCTAATATTAATTAACTTGGACCTTTGCATTACAATATCGCCCTCGTTAGTTAATTTGGTTCCGGGGATGCGGTAATGGTCTCTATGAGATACCGCGGCCCCAAAACTTAAGGGAGCTGAAGGAACAGGGTGGGTTTTTAGTCAGTAGAAGTCTGACACTCCCTTCCACTTTACCCAGAGCGGGAGAAGTCATTCGATGATTTACCCACCTAGGAAAAAGAAACAGGTTCCTTTGTTTCGATGTCGAGTCCACGGGTTAAGAGTATGTAGGAGGGAGGAGTCATTAGATAAATCATCTAATGGTGGTGAGTACCACCAAAAAAATAATTATTTCCTAGTGCCTGCTGAAGCTACAGTTGTTGACACAACTGATTTTAATGAAAATATATTTATTATGGAATATAAAATAAATATAAAAAAATAAAATATAAAAATAATATATGGCCGGCTACATTGTCCATGCTCTGATAAAGCAAATAAAATGCCTAACTTGTATTGGAGCGTTGATTGGTGTTACAAATCAAAACGCCTTACAATTTCAAAAAGACACTAAAATAAGTTATTGTACGGATCCACCACAGTAATAGAAATTTGTCGTCGTTGTGAAATTTATATTAAAAGGGCGATCAACGAGAGTGGTTCGAAAGTGCTGTCTCAGAAATATAATTCCAATTATTTTATGAGATCGGTTTTAAAATCACTGATTGGGTATAATTTATTCCCGAATATTAATTTTCATCAATATGAAATAGAAACTACCAATCATTTGATTGAATTAGCAAGATGCATAATTCAGAAATATGTAGAGGTTCGGTTATCATTTTTTAGCAAAAACAATCAGGACCCTAAAACTTTAATTCGAAAAACATTTACCAAATTAATTCATTTTAAAAATCAATAATAACAGCATACTTGTTTTTCTTTTTGTAATTGAGACTGATAATGATTAAATATTATTATGTGATTTTATTGAGTAATTTTATAATGTTAAACTTCATTTTATCGATATCGATATCTTTCCCTCAATCAAGTAGAGCAATCCCTAACTCGGCATATCTATGAAGCTTGACTTTGAACTGACCAATTGCAGTAGCGCATTTTTTCCTCGCCTCCCAACCCGTATTGGTGAGTTGTGTTCTTCAAAGAAATCGGCCTATAAGCTCTCTAGGTTAAATACTCTCTGGGTACGGTCGAAGCCTGGAATTTGGGGGAAGGGGGGGTCACTAACAATAAAATATGTCGAGTAAATGAGTTCTCTTTATTGCACAATACAATTTTGATTGCACATATTATAAAACAAATGGAAGTCTTCTATTTTAATTGACAAATCGGGTGATAATATTTGGAACGTCTTATCTTGCATAACTTAGAAGATTTTCTATTTGTGGTGTACAATTTGGGGGGGTCATGTCCCCTGTGACCCCACCCCCACTTCGGACCACACCTGATTCAGAAGTGGGGGCTGCTCACGTAACAAGAAATTTGAGAGGGTACAACACAGCATAGTTTTGTAGGTTAGTCCGCTAATGATCTTGTTCACGCCTGATGGAAAGCAATAGACGAGGTCTAGGATGGAACGAGCGAGACCAGAAGATGCCTGTTTACTCTCGTTTGAAGACAGACGGGTCATATGTGGTAGGGAACACAGAAACCAGCAAAGAGTTCCACAACTGGCTGTGCGCACGTCGTGGTTCGAACGTCAGAACTCAGTCTCAAATCGATGAAAATAAAACATGGTTAGGAAACCGGTACATCCTAAGACAAAAAATTCGAAGGCATCTGACATCCCCGCATCACATCATCGACAGACCCGCAAGGTATCTCTTAACGACCCGTGGATTATAGCTACCAGGAAATACAGAGATATTTTTGTTACCTTCGTCCTACTGCTAGGCGCCAGCGGCTGCCAGTCCTTGTACCACTTGATGTCAGGGTAGGGGACCCCGGTGACGCGGGCCTCCAGGCGCGCCGTCTTCCTCTGCAGCACCACCAGCTCCTCAGGCCGGCGGATGAAGGTGGGGTACTCCGCCAGCTCCAGGCGCACACGCTGGCGAGCCTGGCCGTGCTCGTTGGTGGCTACTGCCTCGTACCAACCTGCGTCGCGTTCCAACATTCTGGGGAAACAACGTACTTGATCAATAAATCATACTAATTGAGGTTATATCACCCTTCTTTGTTTTCCGGTGGGAAAATCATCAAATGACTGAGTGTCAGACTTCTACTGACTAAAAACTCTGTTCCTTCAGTTTCCCTTGTGTTCTCGAACGTACCTATTACTTAACTGAATTAAGTGTACAATTTTCTGGATTTTTTTAGCAACGTTAATATGACAGTAATGAAGTAAGTATATCAGAATTTACAAACAAATCTCGACATTGCCCTTGAATTTAATTTTAAATGATTGTTGAAGGACGTAATAAAGATGAGAGTGCTTGCCAAATGATCACTTATCAAAAACGATATCTTCAACACTTATGAGATCTTACAAGTAAATACGATTTTCAAAGTAAAATTTCATGTACGTTAAACTCACACAAGGCTAAACAAAAAACAAGTGCGAGTTGGACCTACGCACCGTAGGTTCCATAAAAATTTATCTAAGTATATTAGTTCAATATTATCGAACTAACTACATATTTACATTGCTTCTTACCAAATTTCATGATTCTAGGTCAACGGGAAGTACCCAATAGGTTTCAAATCCCTTGAAAAATCGCAAAATGCGACATTAAGCGGTCATATCGTTCGAGCGCGTCGACTTTGATAAAAAATTTATTTCGATATCTTAACCCGTTTTTAAGAAAAAGCGTCTTCATAGACAGACAGATGGACACAACAAAATAATTATAAAAGATCTATATTTCTAAAAAAAAACAAATCTGTTTTATACTAACTTGTTAATAAACAAGGTAGCTTGTCCATTCCTCGTGTAACTCCAGTCAAACCTGCCTCCGATATCAATAGGCTCATCATTGAAGAAGTAAGTCATCTTCGGTTTCGGGTACCCGTACACGAACCAGAACAGGTTCACGTTATGACCCTTGACTCCATACTGGGAGTCATACTCCTGGCGAAGGAACCTTGGGGCCTGGGCGTGCCCATCGTGGGGGGGACGCTCAATGTCGAAGTCCTTGGGGAAGTATGGTGACGTTTCTGGTCTAAAATCGATCCCTGGTTCTAGGTATGGGATGAATTTCGGTGGGTCAGGTTCTAGCTTAGACCTGGAAAGAGAGATACATACATATGTATATAGTTTATTTTGTACAAAATGATGAATTTACAGGTATATGATATCTATGAACAGACTCAACGTTATTACATTAGCATTACAGTCGATTGACATCATACAACAGTATCGGTAGAGTGACTTCGCGCCATTCAGTGCTAACGATATCTTGTTGTTTTGATGTTTACTATTTTGATTATTATTTTTGATAGGTTCACTTTTGAATGGTAGTCAAAAGCGAAGCTATCACCTCTACTTCTTTTTAAATCGGATGAGTTGTTTCGACGATAATCTCTTTCATACAAACTCACTCACAAACACTAACACGTTGAACGCCAACGTGGTCAGTGCTGACCGACAGTGAGCTTTCCCTTTAGGCCAAGCAAAAATCACAGTTCTATCCAAATTTAGACCAAATGATTTTTAAATTGTTGGTTTGACGGGAAGGCAACCTCAAAAAAAAATTTGATACTTATATCTAATGTCCAAATGTATGTTTTCATTAATAAAAGTCAACTTTAGTCATTAATTAATTAATTATGGAGATATTAAACGCCGGGCAGCACTGACCGACACGGCCCGAACGGCAAGTCTAGTTGTCGGTCATCACTGACCGACGCAGCCTGAATGGGATAACGCATTTTCTTCTTGGCGTTCAACGTGTTAAGCTTTTTGTAATATTTAAAATAATACAAGACCAAGGTCGGTAAATGGATCGGTGCACGGTGAAAAGCACATTAAGCCTTGGTTCCGGCTGTCATTCGTACAAATTTGACAGTCGTTACAGATACTTAGAAGCCAGAAGATCTGACATCAATCTTGCCAAGGGATATCGTGATATCTAATTACTGGCTACTACTTGTTGACGTCAGATATGAAGTCGCTCTATGTATAGGGCTGCCATCCATCCGGGTTTTCCCGGATTTATCCTAGTTTGGAGAGCGTCCGGGGGCGTCCGGGGGATTTTCCCAATAAGCGTCCAGGTAAAACCCCGACACACATTGGTCTTGCGGGTACCAAAAAGCACTTCATTATTATTTTCCTATGGTATTTCTTCTCATTGTTTATGTTACGTTGATTAAATGAAAAGGAAGAGACTGTTATTAAAAAAGTTCTAAAGCTCTACAATGTTATAAATTTATCAGTAAATAAAAATCATAATTAAACATCGTTGTTTTTGGTTTCAGGTTCAAAAAAATATTTTTCTACGCTGTCCGGGGGAAAACTGTGATTTTACCCAAATGTCCGGGGTTTATAAGTCTTTGTCTGGGGCTGGTAAATTTGGTGATGGCAACCCTATCTATGTAAGACATTAGTACCCAGCTGCACGAAATTACACTAGAAGTCAACTCCGATATACTTGAGAAAAGGCAAAATACATAAATGACGGTACGGGTGGCTATACAACGTGTAATTTAAAGGGTATATACATACTAAGTGCACGGCTTCTTTGGATGATAACAAACGATATGGCAAGGGTTTTGTAATTCTATGTCTACATGTGTGGTACTTATTAGAAATTTCAATACATTGATACCGGAGACCGAATTTTCCAAATTAAGAAGAACGCAGATAATTATCGTGTTATTGGCAAGTGACGTGGAAAGTTATTGGCCCTTGTAGTATACGAAATATATGAAACCGACCATTTGGTATCAATTCTTTGAGTTACTTATTTTGAGCTGAAACTGTGCATAGAGACTCCATGTCAGATATTGTCTTCAGCCCTTTTGGATAGATATGGGGTTTCCGTTACACGTTATACATAGATTCTGAGATTAGTTTCTGTGCAAAGATTGTGAAAATCAACTTTTTTTTTATTGATAACTGGTTCGCGTTTGACCACCATCTCACCTGATGGTAAGTGATGATGTGGTCGAAGATGGAGCACGCTTGCCTAGAAGTAACTCTTGTCTTAAAAACCCCTAGGTTATAACTATCGGGAACACACAGACTCCGACAGGGAACTGCACTCTATAGCCGTACGCACAATGAAGGTATTCCCAAAACGTTTAGTGCGTATGGGTGGGATGTCCACCATATAACGATGGCGCATCGCCTTTTGTCTTGTAGTCCGATGATGGAACGGGCTTGGCGGAATTAGATTGTGTAATTCCATCGAACACTCCCCGAAATGTAACCGATAGAAAACCGATAGACTAGCAAGTCGTCGTCGATGTTCAAGGCCAGAGCCTTTGATTCGAACTATTTTTTAAAAGAGTAAACGTAGAGTTTCTTTTAGGTTCTCCTCCATTGGAAACGACTATAGGAACCGTGCCCTAACTTCTGACGGCTACGTGTTTTTTTTTAAAGATTACAAGCAATGTGGGTAGAAATCACATTACTAGCAATCTTGTTAACCCCTCCAGCTAAGCTAAGTATGCTTGTGTCTGGAGTGGATTCACGGCAATCGTGTAATGGGTGGGGTTAGAACCCGCGACCTTTCGATCACAAGTCCGACACCTTAGGGTCAATAGCTTCATTTCGCTAAAGGAGATGTTTCAGAAATGTATGTAGCCTGGGCTAGCACTATGTATACCACATGTAAATATAGCTGTATAATATAGTAACCGTTTTTTAATGTTAATTTTCTATAATTTCACTTTATTTTAGTGCGATATTCGAATTAACTCGGTCAAGGAGAGCAACACAAAAAAATATAGTGGATCGGCCATGTTGCTGTTGAATAGTGATGCGAATGTCATTTTGACATGTCGGCTTTTCATAAAATAATCGATAAATATCGACACTATTTTAAATCTCAATAAATCGATAATCAATATTTGTTTATTAAATTTAGAATAATTAGTCTAACGGATACTAATCTTGTCACATCCGAGGAGTCGTTCAAATGTTGATCACCAGATTGTCAGCACGTTTGCGCCATAAGAATTTATGCATATACCTACAGATTAGTTTCGTTTTTTTGTGGCCACGAGATTGCGTAGTGTCAAAAACCACGTAATGTAATGCACTTATTGTTACTTACGTGCGTTATCTTTACGAAAAATATCCATACATCGATTTATCGTTATTTTTATATAATAATAATCGATATAGCTTAAAAATATCGATTCTATATTTATCGATATGTTTTTTCCACTTGCCCACCCCTAAGACTCACAGAAAGACGTCACGAAACTCAAATCTGTCAAACGTCATGTCAAATAGAGATGGGTAACTAGCCGAAATTTCAATAGCTTAGCTAGCCGGCTATTTGTGGTCTAATAGCCAGCTAGCTATCCAGCTATTTTAGCTATTTGGCTATTGAATCATAGCGACTAGCGCTAGCGGTGGTGCAGTGGCATATCTAGGACTTAACGACCAATCGCCTTGCGATTCGAGTTCGAAACTCGCCGCGGGAACAAGTGTAGATATTAATAATAAGTTAAGAAATGTTATGACTTCGTTTTTTTATTTTTATTTTATAATTTTGAAAATAAATTATTTCCCCTAGTAAGGCGTACTTACGTATTATTATTATAAAAATACGAAAATCTACACTAGTGGCATCTGTGTTAATACATATAAAACTAACTAAAAACTGCCAGAACATCGACTCAGACTTTAGTTGTCGGCAAATATAGTACAGATGTCGCACTGCTCCTGATAATTAAAATGCTTTAAATCCAAATTTTTACTAAATTAGGTTTAAAATCGTATATATATATCGTCGTATTCGTATAAAGTAAGTGTAAATAAATTCAATGCTTAGTTTGTTCATAAAATCAAATGAACTTTTAAATACGCCGATATAACATTTTGTTTGTTATTTATCTAGCTAGGTACGTAGGTACCTACTCAATGTTTCATCGACAGGCCGAAACCACATAGTACATTATATCATAAACCTGCTAAAGTAATTACGAAGTCATTAAAATAAAAAGTCAAAGACTCTAATAATATTATGTACATATTTTAAATAATTATCAAATATTTAGTTCTTTTTTACCTTTACATCTGAAGGTAACTAACTAACTAATTGTCGTATTTCTTATATTCTTATACTAAATGAACGAAATTACTAAACATGATGCCCTCTCTTTCTCCAGTCTATTTTGTGACTGTTGTGAGAAAGAGATGTGCGATGTGAATGGTGTCTCATACTACTCAGCGCAGCTGCGCAGTGAGCGAGCGCGCATTCAGCTAGTCAGCTATAGCCGATAGCCGATAGCCATATCGGCTACTCCGGCTAGCCGGCTACCGAATACTATCCGCTGTGCCGTAACTTGTCGGATATTCTAGCCAGCCGGTAGCCAATAGCTAGTTATCGTGTTGACGGATATCGTAGCCGTGGCTATTTTATTAATAGCGGCTATTTAGCTAGTTATTAGAATAGCTACCCATCGCTAATGTCAAACACGACTGTCATGGTTGCTCTAAAACAAGGGTTATCATAATAAAAAAATCCCAAATAATAATTTATCACTGCTATACCCGTCTCCAAATAATTTAATTTGGGTATTTTTATGATAATCCCTATTGTTTTTTCGATTTATCTATGTGGTGTACATAGAGGTAGCCCAAAATGAAACATCTCATTTTTTGGGTGTTGTAGTTACCTGTGCGTAATGGCGAAGGGCGAGGGGTCGCTGATGCCGTACTTGTTCTCTACGCGGATGCGGAACTTGTAGTCGCGGAAGGGCTCCAGGTTGCGGATGTCACAGATACATGACCGAAGCCCTGTTCGAGCTGTGAACCAGTCGCCCTCGGGCACCTCACACATCTCCACCTGCACACAACCAGCACGTCACTTCATAACTTATTCGTCATGCACTTTTATATATGGGAATCTGATTATTATAGCACAAAAAGACACCTATAGATTTAAAGTTTCATTAAGATTTTATTTAAGATTTCAAAATTGTAAACAATTACAAACTGCACAGGTAAGTGTAACAAAAACCTGTCTCTGAACATTTAGAATCTGCTTAGTAACTGCTAAAAAATTTAATAATAATAACACACATAATTTTATGACTGGATTATTGCAAAATAAATGGTTTTCAGGCATACAACGTGTAATTTAAAGGGTATATACATATCAAATGCACGGCTTCTTTGGATGATAATAAACGATATGGCAAGGGTTTTCTAATCCTATGTCTACATGTGTGGAGCTTATTAGAAATTTCAATACATTGATACCAGACACCGAATTTTTCAAATTAAGAAGAACGAAGAGAATTATCATTTTATTGGCAAGTGACGAGGAAAGTGATGACCCTCATAGTGCTGTGACACGTTTGTTATTACTGGTATTCAAGAAACATATGATACCAATAATTTGGGGTCAATTCTGTGAGTCACTTATTTTGAGCTGAAACTTTGCATAGAGACTCCATACCAGATGTTGTCTTCAGTCCTTTTGGATAGATAGATATGGGGTTTCTGTTAAACGTTGTATAAAGCGACACCTTTAACCGTTTTGCGGAATTCCAAAACTGAGATTTCTGATGAATGATACTTCTGATTTGGAATATCTTTTAAAGTATTGATTGAAATAATGCACTATTAAAAAAAAACATAATTATAAGCATCTTTGTAACTCTTATCTTTCCGAGATAACCCTATTTCTATGAATAAATATTCAAAATGGACGTAAGACGTTGGCTTCGTAATATGTTTAAGGCTTAAAATATATTTTTTTTGAAATATAAATATACTTACTGTGAATTAAAAGTGACAGATATATTCAATCTCTGATCTTTTACATAAAATTTTTAAATATCTAAAATCCTCTGTATGTTTTTAATCGACTGTACGACGCAAAGGAGGGTAATGTTTTTATCAGACTATGTGTCTCCCTATCTCTAACAGTTCAAACAGCGTAAGCCAAGTACCTGATAGGTGACAGGGAACCTCGGTCCATGTGGAATGGACGGCTTCCATCCCAGGGTGAGGTGCCTGTCGGCCATGCTCCTGATGATGGGCCGGTCTGCCAGCGGCATGGGGATGCCGGTCTTCTTCATCTTGTCGAAGTCCGAGTACTGGTCGCCGATGGGGCGCTTGCTCGTGTGCGGTTCTAGGGCTGGGAGAAAAGTTGGAATATGTTAGACGCGCTGGAGCACTGACTAGCCTAGTTGGGGAACGGGAACAGCGACTAGACGAAGATTCTCGTCTAGTCGCTATTAATTACCTCTTATCCGAACCATTATATCATACTTAATTTTACGATATTAAAAAGATTGATGATGAATAAGAACTTCTTAGGCAGTCGTGATTCTCGACCGTAGACCGTGGTTTACTCCTAGACCAGGCCTGATCTCTCTCCAGTCGTGTGGGATTCCCTTCTCATCGGGCTATGAGAGGAAAGGAACAGAGAGAGCACCTGTACTATAATATCTTCTGCGCAAATGGCTCTGCTGAGATTATTCACCGTAAACGTTTTTTTTTGTTAGGCTCATGTTTCACTACCATCTCAGATGATGGTAAGTGATTATGTGGTCGAAGATGAAGCACGCTTACCTAGAAGTAACCTATTCACTCTTGACTTAAAGACCCGTAGGTTATAGCTATCGGGAAACACAGACTCCAGATGAGAATTCCAGTCCTTAGCCGTAAGCACAATGATAGTATTCCTAAAAGATTTTGTGCGTATGTGTGGGATGTCCACCATGTAACGATGGCGCATCATCGTTCATCTTGTAGTCTGATATGGAATGGGCTTGGAGGAATTAGTTTGCGCAATTTAATCGCACATTCCCTAAAATGTAACCGATAGAAGACCGATAGACTTGCAACTCGTCGCCGATGTTCGAGGCTCTGGGGCTTTGACTCGACCTGGGCATCGTGGCCTATGAGTCTCTTGGCTCGAAATTGGTCAGGACGTTTATTACTATAAACTTACTGTCATAAGTGAGCTGCGCGCTACATGAAGCCTCTCCGTGAAGGTTGTAGATCCTGCAGCGGTAGGTGCCCACGTCCGTGGGGTCTACTCCGCTGATGGTGAGGCGCAGAAGACCGGTGGTCTCCTTGTCCATGCGGATTCTTTCGCAGGGGAACAGCCTTTCGTCGTTGCGGAACCTGGAAAACTTTCTTCCTACAAATTCACATACTTTAAAACTTTACCTTTCTATAAAGACCCCTAGGCTATAGCTATCAGGAAACACAGACTCCGGCAAGGAATTCCACTCCTTAGCCCTACGCACAATGAAAGTATTCCTAAAATGTTTTGTGCGTGTGGGTGGGATCCACCAAGTCACGGGCAGAAGCTAGTGTAATAGTATAGATTAGTGTAGCCTGTGCGCATATCCTTACCACTCGACGTCAGGGTCTGGCGTGCCGGTGGCGCAAGCGGTGAACTTGGAACTCATGCCGCGGAACACCTCGATGTCTCCGATCTTCTTCAGGAACTCTGGAGGCTCCACCTTCTGCTGCCGGGCTCTGGAACATAGGTGTTACAGTCCGTATGAATTTCAAGCTTCATTCGTTAATATATTTTTGTATATGCAGAATTCTCAAATCTTCACAGGCGCTTTGTCTCACTCGCGCTAAGCTCCGAGCAACTGACCGTCTAACCCTACAGTGTTCCTCGGTGCCCTATCATAATCATCAACTGGACGACTAGTGTTGTAGTATTTAGGTATTTTTCAACTGACAAAAAAAAAACGGAGGAGGTTATAAAGTCGACGCGTATTTTTTTTCATGTATGTTCACCGATTATTCCAAGACGGTTGAACCGATTTGGAAAATACTTTTTTTTTATTTGAAAAGGAAGTTTTTCCCGTTGTCACCAAGTCAGGATCTGATGATGGAATCCTGGAGAAATCGAGGGAATTATTTAAATATTACAGGCACACCTATAGTGATTTGAGTATTTTTCACAGTACCTTGTGCAGTTGCTTTCGAAAAGCACCATTTTAGGAAGTGGAATTGATGGTGAAGACCGCATATATCCACCGAAACTACTCAACAATAAGTATTTCGTGGATTGCGATTAGATTACTTGAATATAGATTTTAAGCAATTTATGCTCGTCACAATGCATATGGTGAAGTAGAGCTGATGGTGAAGTACCAGGAAAAGCAATATTTTGTAAAAGGTGATAAGTAGTTGACATTTTGGGTTTTGTAACTAGATAAATTACAAAGCGACCCACTAAAAAGCGTGAAAACAAAATCTTTGCCAAAAAATAAAACCGGCTTCCATATAAAAACACTACAAAGGCAAAAATAACTTAAATTTCGGAAGGCAGTGTCAAAAAAAAAAAGGAAAATACAAAACAAATGACACCAACCATCGAAATTTAAGTTATTTTTACCTTTGTAGTGTTTTTATATGGAAGTCGGTTTTATTTTTTGCAAAATTTTTTTTTCACTTGGCAGTGTTTTTTGGGAGTCGGTTTAATTTTTTGGTAAAAAGTTTTTATACTTATAGTGGTAGTCCACTTTAATAAAAATTTACTTAAATATTTTTTTTTTGATAGGATTGCGTTTGATCACCTTAGATCAAACCAGTAGATTGTAAGCGATGTGGTCGAAGATAAAACAAACCCACGCTATACCTTCAGCTGCCCTTGCTTTCTGGGGCCACGGTATCTCGTTAGAACATTCCCGCAACCCCGGAAGCGTGCTCCAGACTCAAAGAGCTTATTAAATGTCGGTCTATTTCTAAAAGGGGGCCCTAAAAATGTAGGTGTACTTACATCTTATCCACGACATCAAGGTTGGCCTCACAGCGGGCCTCTCCCTCCCGGTTGGAGGCCACGCAGGAGTACCTCCCCGCGTCCTGAGGCACCAGGTCCCTCACATACAGGCAGCAGGCGTCACCGTCCCTCTTGATATTGTACTTGTCACTGTGGCGCAGCGGTACGCCATCCTTGTACCATGCGATGTCGGGGAATGGTATGCCGAACACCCGCGCCGGGAACTTAGCGTCGAATGTGGGCAGCTGTGGAACACAAAGATTTTATTTAAATACTGAATTATTTGGTAAAACAGAAAGATATGATTTAAGTAAGAAAATACGATTTATTTTCGCTGCCACTAATCTAAATGAAATATGACGTTTTTTCACGATTCAACTCCATAGAAAATACCAATCCGAAAAGTGCACTAGTTTCTGAAGTTTTATAAGTGAAATAAAATATTTTTGACTAGCAGTCGCGGCGGGGCTTTGCTTCCGTGGACTTTATTACGATAAAAACATAACCCCCTTTTTTGAAGTGAAATGAAATGAAATGAAATGAAATGAAGAAAAGAAAATGAAGTTGGGTAAAAAGAAGCCTTAATCTTCCTCAAGCTACTTCCACATTACATTTCATCCAAATCCACCCAGTACTTTCAAAGATTAGCACATTCAAACAAACAAACTCCGCTAGTAGTTAGTACCTATAATAAATTTTGTTTTTCAAATCACATTTATGTATACTTACAGAAACAATGTAAATATTCGTTTATATTCGTGTATATCTGTCACAATATCAGCGAACACAGGCACCATCATCGCCAACTCGCAAGCTGACACATAATATTTGCAGAACAAAAAGTCCTCTCATACGAAAGTCAGAAAGAAAGTCATTGTAACAATGAATATAAAATTTATTCTTATTCTTATTCTTATACCTCATAAACCTGTGTTATAGATACAATGTGAAAATGAATTATAATTTTAAACGAGTCATAAAACCAAGAAGTTTCATGCCAGGTTTTCTCCATAGGAAACCACCAATTTCGAACCGTGTCCTAACGTTTAACGTTTTATAAGTGATGGCAGGCCTAGGTGAAATAACATATTTTCAGACAGAGTTTGTCCCTTTCGTATAAGTCCCTTACCTGCTGCAAATCAGTGAACTTCTGCGAGAAGGTGGGCGCGGAGTAAACCTTGCGCACGTTGATGTTGCCTTCGGACGCATCTTCTCCCAGCGGGTTCACCAGCTTGATGCTGTACACTCCCGCGTCCGGCAGCTCCACTGGCTCGATCTCCAAACCCACCTGTGTGCAGGAAAAAAGCAGATTGTTTTAGATGGCAAAATGAGAAATTATTGAATTCTTCTTCTTAGCATGTCGATGGCAAATAGCTAGATGGAGTCAGCCCAGAACTGGGCAACAAGTTTGGCATCTTCGGTAGCTTACATCAAGTCCTGCAGTGAGCAGTTGACAGGGCACGCAGAACAGGAAATTAAGTGTGCCATGGTTTGTGGAACAGAACCACATATACACCCCAAGGCAGAGGCATCGATAAATCTCCGCCTGAACAGATTTTCTTTGCTGCGACCAACCTGGGTGCGGAGCCTGTTTAAAGACTATTATTGAATTAAGAACTATAAAAAAATAGAAATTCGAAGTCTTAACATATCAAGATTCTCGAATCGGAACGCGAGCCATTCCCGGCTGTCATTGGTTCACTTTTGACAGTCGTAACGAGTAGGCAGAAGAAAGAATAGGACAAAATGCTTATTCAGCACATGCCACAACAGGAAAATCAGCCAGCAAATCTGACAGCAGTCTTTGCTAAGGGCTCCATGTAAAACATTAGTACTGGTCTGTGTCCAGTAATAACTATAAGCTAAACTCGACGTAGTTGGAAAAGGGCTAAGTAAATGAGGATGATGTAAAGTATATAAAATACTCGTAAGTACTGACTATGTCATCAAGAATATTAAGTTTTCTTATAACGGCTAATCCTCGAAAATAAACGATGGCTTTTTTTATCAGAGAACAAATTTTTAAAATTATACAGCGTGGCAGTGACATCGACGCGCAACCGCTTACCATGGATTCAGTATATGATTCTGGACTCCCCTCTACGTTGAAATTTTTCGTCGGCTTTTTCTTAATTCAATAAAATTAGGAAAAGCCGACGCAAAACAGCTGATCAGGTAGCCCTTTCAAGTTTTATTTACATTGCTGTTTTAATTCAAACAAGTGAATTTTATTTTTTAATTAAAATCTCACAGAGTTAGATAGAAAAAATGATTTTATACAGTTTTCAGTAAAAAAAAATCTGAAAAAACTTAAAAATTTAGAAAAAGCCGATGAAAAATTCCAACGCCCCCTGCGTTGGAATTTTTCATCGGCTTTTTCTTGTCCAGAATCATGTACTGAATCCATAGTAAGCGTTTGTGCATCGATGTCCCTGCCACCCTGTATTTCAGCTTTAATTTTATACAATATAAATTAAGTCTTAATATATCCTATGAGGGTTGATAGTCATAGTGATCAAAACGTCAATAAACATAAAAAAACTGTCTTAATACTAACCCTCTTGCCATCACAAGTGAGCCTGATCTTCTCGCTAGGCTTGATGGGCAGTCCGTCCTTGGTCCAGGTGACCTCTGGGACGGGGTTGCCCACGAAGGGCACCGACACCGATAGGGGCTGCCCCTCCTCGGCCGTGAGGTCTCGCAGGCCGTGGATGAAGCGCGGCCTCTCTTGTGGTAAAGAATCGTCCGTGCGACCTGGGGATCGAAAAAAAGTGTTTTTTTTTATGGCAGAAATAGGTGCTAAATCGGTCAATAATAAAAAAAAATAGCATAGCTGTTATTTATGTTTTAACTCAGGTATACAATTGACTAAAAAGATAGGTACAGAAGAAAAAACTGTGGCAAACTACCATCGCCCACTTGAAACAAAATTATTATACATCAACGTATAAGAGGATATGGGAGCAAATTATTTGTTAGTTACTGTATATTGTACTTAATTATTTGTTAGCGTGTTGTTGAAAACAGTGGTGCAGTTAACATGATCGACATAAGGAGCATATTTTGGTGTCACTCCAAATAAATGATAACTTGTATTTACTTTAAAATGGAGTCAAGCGTGAAGCGATACTTCGTGTAGCATGCCATTGGTGTTGTAGATTTGTGTTGTATTTGATACCAGGGACCAATTTTTTGAAATTAAGAAGAACTAAGAGAATTATCGTGTTATTGGCAAGTGACGTGGAAAGTTATTGACCTTCGTAGTGCTGTGACACGTTTGTTATGATTGGTATTCAAGAAACATATGAAACCGATAATTTGGTCTCATTTCTTAGTCACTTATTTTGAGCTGAAACTTTGCATAGAAACTCCATACCAGATGTTGTCTTAAGCCCTTTTGGATAGATATGGGGTTTCCGTTACACGTTGTATATTGGAAGTATTTTTTTTATCTATATTTATTTAGAGGCTTTTACCTAACAAAGGTACGGGTATATTGGAAGTTAATAAGAGTTTAATTTAAGGTCTTCTTAAAAGGGTATACTCACTGGCGACGGTAAGGTCAGCGTTGCTGGCGCTCTCCCCCTTGTCATTACAAGCCACCACCCCGTACTCCCCAGCATCAGCAGCAGCAGCCTTGTCGATGAGCAGCGCGTGCGTACCGTCCGGCTGCGACACCACCTGCACGTGCTGACCGTCTGGAACGATCTCCTTGCCGTTGTGGGTCCTAAACAGTAAGCAATCGGTTAAATCGGTAAAATAGAAGAATACAGATACATCAACACTATTGACTATGAGGGCACGTAGAGCATCACACTCTAGGTCAGACTCCCGCGTTGATACACCTATTGCTGACACAACTATCACTGGTTTATGTGCTACTAATCGATTTGTTGCTGTCTCAATACATTTGTTACCCACTAGCTGCAATAATCAATTTAAGCAAGAGTTTGTTTTTGAGTTTGACCTAATTTGTTATTGTTTCTGCTGACGCATTGTTTGCTCATGATGTAGTTTTTAAGTAATAGTATTTAAGTTATTTAGGTTTATTGTAACAAAATATATGATTATTTTTTTGAATTGCACAATCTAATTTCGCCATCATCGGATTACAAAAAAAAAACGACGATGCGCCATCGTTACATGGTGGACATCCCACTCATGCGCACAAAACGTTTTTGTAATACCTTCATTGTGCGTACAGCTAAGGAGTGGAATTCCCTGCCGGAGTCTGTATTTCCTAATCGCTATAACCTATAACCGGGAATCGTAAAGAGTGAATAGTTTACTTCTAGACAATCGTGTTTCAACTTCGACCACATCATCGCTTAACATCAGGTGCGATAGTGGTGAAACGCGAGCCTATTATCATCAATAAAAAATAAAATATTGTGAAAGATAATATAGCTTTAAACGTTTCCCTGCTACTGTAAATCTTGTCCCTAACAGACTTCTCAATAATATAATTGAGTATTCGAGCTAAGAAGACCAGTAACACAAGTTTAACTTAGTCCTGTTTCCCATCTTAAAACTATTGCTTATTATGTTCTATTTTATTATATTGTGGGAGAAAATAAATAGATGTCAAAGTTTTTAAGCTAACATGGTCACTAATTGTATCATTAGAACTTAAAACGGGATATTAACCATGTGTATTTATTGTTTCGAGTTTTCAATATTTTGGTGACTTTGTGTGTCGGGAATAAAATCGAGGTTTGAGTGATACATGTGACAGTGGTAGTAAAAAATGAATGAAAAAGAGGGTAGACCGATTTGTTTGCTCATAAACGTACACCCGCAATTACTTCAGTTCATCCGTGATCATGACGCTTGCAACAGTGCCGAAATATCGGAAACTCAAAACAATAAATACACATGGTAAATATCCAGTTTTAAGTTTTAATGATAAATAAATGTTAATAATAACTATATACAATGTGTTTCTTTTATATCCCATAACTCTAGGCTTATAAAAATAACTACAGGCCTATCTCATTAGCTACAGTCATTGCGAAGGTATTTGACAGCTTGCTTAATTCTCACTTAAATAAGGCCATAACTCTGCACGATAACGAGATGATTTTAGACCCAAGCTGTCTACTGATAGTGCTATTTTGAATTTTAAGCATGCTGTCAGATACTACATCGAGCGTAACACGGTGGTATATGCGTGCTTCCTCGATTTATCCCGAGCTTTTGACCTGGTTTCCTACCTGGTGCTGTGGAAAAAGCTGTACGACGTTAATGTGGCGCCAGAAATTATCAGCATTTTCCGGCACTGGTATGGAAATCAGGTCAACAATGTTAGATGGTCGGGAACGCTGTCGGACTCGTACAGGTTGGAGTGCGGGGTGAGGCAGGGGGGGTTGAGTTCACCAAAGCTCTTCAATCAATACATCAATGAGCTTATTGCCGGGCTCAGCAGTCGCCATGTAGGATGCCACGTTGATGATGTTTGTTTTAACAATATCAGCTACGCTGATGACGTGGTTCTGCTGAGCGCGTCCATAGGTGGACTCAGGGAGCTCATAAGCATTTGCGAAACATACGCCCACTCGCATGGACTTAAATATAATGTTAGAAAGAGCAAGCTTATGGTCTTCAGAGCAGGAACCAAATGTCCGACGGAGGTACCACTGGTCAAGTTGTGCGGCGTGCCATTGGAGCGGGTACCAACCTAATACTTGGGCCATATTGTGACGTCCGATTTGAAGGACGACGCTGACATTGAGCGAGAAAGGAGGGCGCTGTCGGTGCGGGCGAATATGATAGGTTTGCTCGTTGCTCCAAGGAAGTCAAAATCACTTTGTTTCGAGCCTACTGCACATCATTTTATACGGGAAGCCTATGGGTGTCATACACGCAAAAATCGTATAGCGCTCTCCGCGTTCAGTACAACAATGCGTTGAGGGCACTGTTGCGTCTGCCTCGCTTCTGCAGCGCGTCGGGAATGTTCGCAAACATGCGCGTGAATTGTTTCTATACAATAATGCGGAATAGGGCGACCTCGATAGCGGGTAGAGTGCGGGACAGCGGTAATAGTCCCCTTACCGTCGTTGCTATTTTTGCGGCATGGCGGGCCCTACATGCCCCCGTGTATAAGTCATGGAGCAGATAGGGTATGAATTAATATGTTCATTGTGTAGTGTGCGTATTATGTGTAATTTGTGTTTGTTTGTATGTCATTTGTATTGTGTTTAATTATGTGTATGTGGATAATTTTTGTCTGAAATAAATGTATATAATAATAATAACATATTCTTTACTGAAATAAAAATAAAACAAAAAGTGACTGTGGTTACAACCTTGCTAAAAAAAACTATATGCGATTAGCTTTTGCCCGCGGTTTCGCTCGCAAAAAAGGTTTCTTTTAGTCAGATTTGAAGTAGCCCTAGTTCAGAATATTCATAACTGACAATATGTAATTGGCGAAAGATTTTTTGAAATAGGTCCGGTACTTTTTAGTTTATTCATTACAAACAATATATCAAAACATTTTTTTAAGAGTATCAACAAGTCAATAATGGGTAATTTGAATTAGAGATATAACTAATTAAATAATCAAACACATAACTATTCGTAAAGTATTCCAAAATTCACAAGGAGTTTTGAATAACTATACAAGGTGTAACAGATTAAGCGCAATACCTTAGACTATTATATTTATTTATTATAGAATATTAAATTATAAGTCTAAAACAACATCCGTAACTAAATAAATTTACACCAAATCTAGACATTTTTTATAAAATAATTACTCTTAGGTACTAAACGCAAAACGTATGTGTGTCATACAATATCCCCAACTAGCAAAATACCCTTACAAACAAAAGCTTGTAAGAGCTGTGGTTTCATATAAGGTTTATACGTGTTCTGATTAAGCCAAAAACCCTTAGTACCCTTACAAACAAGAGCTATGGTTTCATATAAGGTTTATATGTGTTCTGATTAAGCCAGAAACTCTTATAGTGTTATTTTATAAGTCTATTTAAGTTTTAAAGCATTCATACTTGTAAAATTATTCTTATAGACGTATATAAGAAAACGTTATATAATATTAATAAGAGCAGTGGTCTTATAAGCGCCTTTTACAAGTCTAATTGCCTTTGGTTCTTAATTAAAACTTATAAATACATTTTATAAGTACATTTAATCTTATAAGTGACTATACTAAGTGTTTTATTAGACTTCTGTAAAACGAGTGTTTTATAAGTGTGATTATCTCACCTAAGACATATTAAAGAGTAGAAGCACTTTTAAAAGTCTTACAAGTGTCTTAACAATTCTCTATTAAAGGTTATTTATTTCCCGTGTTGTGTTTGACACGAGAAATTGTTTTAAAATCAGGTAATAGACTATTTTAATATTTAGTACATTTATTATGAATAAGTTTATATTAATAATAAATTAATAATCCAAAGACTTGCCCTAGGTCGTTCCCGGCCAATAAAATTTGCCAAATTGCTGATATATTACCCTGCTAAAATATCTGTTTATTTAAGGATTTTCACCAATGGATTTTCAAAAATGGAAGCGGTTTAAGAGAAGTGGAGCTTACCGAAGAAAAATAAGTAGAAAATACTTGTAATGAATTCAAAAATCAGTATCTCTCTGAGCATCTCGTGCAACTGACACAAAAAATATTTTTTATGGTTCCGTACAAAATAATTACGACTTTTTTGGTGGCATTGAACGAAGTAGTAATAGTGACTGCAGTGACCGAAGTAGTGAAAATGAATTTGAGGTTACGGATTATGAAAAAAAAAATACAGTTTCGAGAAGATATAAAAATGGGCCATAAAATATAATATAACACAATTAGCTTATAATGAACTAGCTGCAATTCTGAATAACGAAGTCAAACACATGTTACACAAGGATGCCCGCATGCTATTCCATACAACCGCTCAAGAAATACGTATTATTGCATTGGATACTGGGCATTATTGGCATAATGGCCTAATAAAACAATTGCGAACAATATTTGACAAGGTTGTTGTGCCAAATGTTATTTCCCTTAATATAAATATCGACCGGTTCACCACTATACAATTCAAGAAAGCAATTTTGGGCAAAGGAAATATGTGTAAAAATGTTTAAAAAAAATATGGGAAGGACTATGTGTCTGGTAATGTACATAATTTAACTCATCTAGTTGATGAAGTAATAAAATTTGGAATACTACAAAGTTATAACGCTAAACCTTTCGAAAACAAACTGTATGTCATAAAAAACCTTATTAGACAAGAAAATAAGCCTCTTGAACAAGTTGCTAGAAGATTAAATGAAAGATTATATTTAGAAATACATTATATTGAGCAGAACCAAACAAAATATCCCTTCGTAAAAAAATGTAAAAACAAAATTAAATCAACATTTACACAAAACTTCGACTTCTTTATGCTATCGCCAGAAGAGCAAAACAAATGGTTTCTAAGCAATGAAGATCATGTTATTGAATTGCAATTGATATTTGTCAAAAATAAAGAAGATGCCCAACACATTTTAATACATGGATATCGTATTGAAAACATTTATGACGTTTTTGATAAGCCTCTGAAGTCTTCATTTTTGAATATTTTCAAATGCGGTGATTACTTATAACGACGATTATAAAATTAAAGTTAAATTAGTTAAAATTGAGCACAACTCAGAACTTATTTTCATACCTTTGTTGCACTTTGTGAATGTGAAGCAAAATAGAAAAAAACGACAATACACAATATATGTGTATTGTCGTTTGAATTATTTATTTTCATTTTCTTCCCATAATCATAATCATTTTGTACTCTCAATCGTAAAGCTTCCTTGTAATCATTTTTCAGTCTCATTTGTAGAGCCCGACAAGAGAAATATGAATCCTGTCAGTGTGGCGTAAGTGTAGCGTGAATAGCGCGATGATGACATTTATAACGATAAAAAATAAAGTAATATTTATGCATTTTAAAGGAAATATTCTGCACATACAATTCCGTCACTGTCAAGGTTTCATATCTAACTTTTCAGGCTTTATTTTAAAAGATCTTAATGTAAAATTTTAACCAAAATTGGTTTGAAAAAGATCAGGTTAGCAGTCTTTACTGAGGGTACAATGCGGCCGTTCTAACTTGGCGAGTGTGAAGTTAGACTCTGCTTTTTTTAAATTGTGAAACAGTCGACATCCATAATTGCAACCATACTGTGTGTATATTTGTCCTAAAATATAATATAAGCGTATTTACATTGAATTAACGTAGTGGATTAATTATGTACTTGTACCTATAATGACTTCGTTGTTTGGTTTGCTTTTACTTATTAAGAAACCCTAAATTATGAGCAGTATGGCCGTGTAGACAATGGTTTTAGGTTTAATTTGACTTTTACGAGTGCCATATAAACCTTACACAAGAATACTGGACTTATATTGTTCTGATAAAGCACTTATGAGTCGTGGTTGGTCGTAATGGCGACATTTTGATATTATTTCACAAATAAATTATAATTATATATAATAAAGGACACATTTTTGAGAAGGCCCGTGAAAATACTGTTATTCAAATTTCAAAATAATCGAGAAAAACTACTTCGCAACCTATAATCGCTTAAAATGCGTGATCAACTAAGATTACACGCTTAGGAAAATGAAATAAAATGTAAATAATACTTACGTTCTTTAATTATTTTCGCAAAGTTTCTCTTTACCTCACGGCGCGGCGGTGGTTTGTGATTACCGTTGGTGATTACACTCTTATAAGAGGGCTATAAGCGATATTACACTTAAAATAGCATTGGTAAGAAGACTTTAAGGGTATTTGCCCTTAAAGCAAGCTCTTGTAAGTCACTTGTAAGTTTGTTTTTCCTTATAAAAGTATCAGCAAGAGTTTTATAAGTTTGAAAATACACTTCGCGAGACCATTATAAGCCAATTGTAAGGGTGAATATACTTCTAAAGTGCGCCCAAATCCACACTTATATATGTCTATAAGTGTGATATAAGACTGAAAAAAATATGGTCTTGGGATATTTATAAGATTATTTTTTGCTAGTTGGGTCCTTACGCAGACGCATACACTCATACAACGTTAGCGCATTTCCTTGAATTAAGGATTGTATTCATTTGTCATGATACCGTGTTTCCATTTTAAGTTAAATGAAAGATTTTTCCGTCAAAATCTAACACCTATTTTTTATGACGGAAATCGATTCTGAAGCCGATTCTGAACCAACTACTTTCAGGAATTGCGTTTATTCTGTTATACCTACGTTGTATACAGGAGGATATTCTATTGCTATTTAAAATAAATAAATATAAGATTTCATATAGCTTACCACTTGAGCGTAGGCTGTGGATGTCCCAGGATCTTGACTTCCAGTTTGACGGGGAACCCTTCGATGACCTTGGTGGGTTGCAGCTGAGCGATGAACGCAGGCTTGCGTTCCTTCTGCCCTACCTCAACCTTGGCTTTAGAGGCAACCTGGAAAGATAACGATATTATTAAAAATATTATTTTATGTTTGTCGGACATAGGATCTTTTAACTCTGCAAGAGAAGCGTATCCTAATGGATATGGGGTTGCTATATGATATTTTATGGGGAGGGACCGAATGCCCTATGCTTTTAAATAAGATTTAGTTAATGTTCCAAGGAAACGCACTAGACACACTAAATTATTTTGCACTCCATTTCACTCGAGTAACTACGGTAAAAATAGTGTAATACCACGTTTACTCGAGTCTAACAATAAACACTTTAACAGTGTGGATTTATTCATTGGATCTAAGAACGATTTTCATTTCTATATATGTATACATATATTTCTTTACTTCATATACATAAATTTGCATATGTTATTTGTAATTATTTGTATCTATTATATGATATATATTATATCCTTCATGAATATTATATACTGATCTCTTCAAAGTGTCCAATCATCTTTTATATTAATATTAAGACTGATCCACTTTAAATATCTTTTGTGGATTACTGTTATTGGCTACTCATGTAATTATAGATAAGTACCCATTTAAGAATTGTATGCTGTTGTTATCCCTAATAATAAATAAATCGAAGACATCACTTTAAGAAATATTCCTGTTTTGTTCCAAATGAATTTGATACCAGCGTCTTTTGTGTGTTTTTATGAGAATATGTCTGAATTTTCAAATTAATGTCCATTACTGCGTACAATTCAGTTTGAAATCTACGTTTATAAGTAACACCAAAATAAAATAAATGGTTTTAGGACAACACGGTTGGCCAGAACAAAATGTTTATATGCCTTACAAATAAATGTTTCGATACAGGAGTAATCCCAGTATAGGGCAAATATGTAACATTGCATGTGCCATTTTGGGTTTATTATTATTTTATTGGCATTATTTTTTTTAAAACATAATATTATTTCTTTACATTGTTTGAACACTTAATGTATGTAATGGAATCCATATTTATTTGAGGCCTTATTGGGTATAATTTAGTGCGATTGTAATTTCATTAAACAAACATATATTGTTGAACTAGCACGTGAACTCTACCCGAGTTCACATTACTAGCAATCTCGTTAACGCCTTCAACTAAGCTAAATATGCTTGCGTCTGGTATGGGCTCATGGCAGTAATGAAATGAGTGAGATTCGAACCCGTGATCTCTCGATCACAAGGCAAAAACTTAGCCGTTATTAACTTATGATTAAGTCTGGCACACAGTTCTACTACAGATATCAGAGCTACCCGTTACACCCACTTAACATTGAGCCGTATCTGTTCAGTCTACAAGGTGAGTCTAAGTTCGGGGAAGGCAGCAGAATAGATAAATAAGGTTGGAATCGTAATGTGGGCGTAGCGAGCACGCCACATTTATGATACGAAAATCATGGCTCGACTGATTAATTCATTCACCCCGTTTAGTGCGCTTCGGATTATTTCGGAACACAGCGCTCTGCTTTAAAATGCCGTGTTGTGCAATTATAATCTGTAAAACAAAAAGTCAGACCACAAGTATAGAGCGAGGAGGTACATCTCTCCATCGGTAAGTCGAAAATAACATTTAATTACAATTCTATTTGTAAAAAACATGAAATATTCTGATCACTATGAAATTCCGAACATTAACAACATTATTGCAACAAGTTACAAAAAATATACATTGCCCGATGTGTACTCGCTTAATCAACGCAATGACCAAGTCCGCTTACAATGTACTGCATGCGTTGCGTCCTCCACACTTCAAACATTGACGTTTCGTCCTTTGCCCTGATTGGCCGTGATGCACGGCGCATGTTTATCGAATGTGAGTTACAATCAGTAGCAAGCTCTCGATTTAAGTGTGTTTATTTGTGTGCGTAATTCGCATACGTAACGGGCCCCTTGCTTGTAGTGGAGCTAAAGAGTGGGAGACAAGCGGTGACACGCGTTCTCATACAAATCAGGAACTATTTCCTTTCTAACCTCTTTTATCTGTTCTGTGGGGAAGGCTGTGTAGAAAATGATGGCGAGTTTTTTTTAATTACAGATAAGCCCATTCTTGACCTCGATCTCGCTTGATGGTAAGCGATAGATGAGGTCTACGATGGAACGACCGAGCCCAGAAGATGCCTATTTACCAAGGGCTTTAAAGGCTGAAAGGTCATAAGTGGCAGGGAACACAGAAGCCGGCAGAGAGTTCCACATCTTGCTGGTTAGCTTAAAAGCCGAGCCCAAGGTTCGGGGAAGATTGGTCAGATAAGGATGGTGAGTTACCTCTCCCAGCTTGTTGGTGACGGTGAGCGAGTAGACGCCGGCGTCCTCCGGCTTGCAGCTGTCGATGCTGAGTCCGATCAGACCTCCCGGCTGGTTGATGAAGTTCACGGCCTGCGACGGACGGACTGGAAGCCCTGCGGACACGAACATACAAAATAGAGTCGCATTTAGCCACAATCTTACTTGATGGAAAGCATAGATATGGTTGAAAATGTAGTATGCTTAATTATTCAGCCTTTTACGTTCCCATTGGACTCATGCCACCACACTATGAGGAGGAATGGGCCAAAAACCACCACGAGGACCCGGTACAATATGTTTTCGAAGTTTGGTTCCTAGGACATGCCGCTTTCTTCACGTTTTCCTTTTACTGGTTTGAGCAGTGGTGATGATATATAGTACAAAAAGGTTTTATGCTTGACTGGGTTCGAACTCACAATCTGCCACTCGCAATTCAAGTGTGGTGACTTGAAATTAGGCCACTTCTGCTCACAAGCATACTTGCTTGTCTAGGAGTAATTTATCCACTTTTCAAACACATTTCCTTCAAAATGTATATAGATTTCTCTCTCTTGTTCCTACCAATCAACTCCTAAACACAAATCCACAGCGTGATAATCATCATTAATGATGTAAGAATATTTTTGATGTATTAAAAGACGATTAACGCTAACATGAGCAAAGTGTACCAACCATCCTTGAACCACTTGACCTCTGGCGCCGGGAAAGCCATGACCCTGGCCTCCAGCTTGAGCGGCTGCCCCACCACCGCCTTCACATCCTCCAGCTCCTGGCTGAACGACGGCTTCCTGGGTGTCGCTGTGGGAGAGGAAACACTCAATACAGTTCTTGAGGGATATGCTTCTTTTTATTGATGATAATACGCTCGCGTTCGACTACCATCCCTCCCGATGGAAAGTGATGATGTGGTCGAAAATGGAGCACGCTTACCTAGAAGTAATCTATTCACTATTGGCTTAAAGATCTCCAGGTTATAGTTATCGGGAAACACAGACACTAGCAGGGAATTCCATTCCTTAGCCGTACGCACAATGGAAGTATTCCCAAAATGTTTTGTGCGTATGTGTGAGATGTCCACCATGATGGAACGGGCATGGCGGATTTAGATTGTGTAATTCTATCGCACACTCCCCGAAATGTAATCGATAGAAAACCGATAGACTTGCAATTCGTCGTCGATGTTCAAGGCTCTGGAGCTTTGACTCGTCCATGCATATACAACGTGTAATTTAAAGGGTATATACATACTAAGTGCACGGCTTCTTTGGATGATAATAAACGATATGACAAGGGTTTTGTAATCCTATGTCTACATGTGTGGAGCATAGATACCAGAGAGCGAATTTTTCAAATTAAGAAGAACGAAGAGAATTATCGTTTTATTGACAAGTGACGTGGAAAGTGATGACCATCATAGTGCTGTGACACGTTTGTTATTACTGGTATTCAAGAAATATGTGAAAACAATAATTTGGGGTCAAGTCAGTTATTTTGAGCTGAAACTTTGCATAGAGACTCCATACCAGATGTTGTCTTCAGTCCTTTTGGATAGATTTGGGGTTTCCATTACACGTTGTATATTTGCACACTTACGGTTAACTGCGACAGCACAGAGCGCCGAGTTATCCCCGTGCGGGTTGGAGATGACCAGCTTGTAGGCGCCGCAGTCTGCCGGCGTCACGTGCTCGATGTTCAGCTTCACGGTGCCGTCAGGTAAAGCAGTCTGTTTTACGCGCGTGTCCTCTGGTGATAGTGGGACGCCGTCTTTGAACCTGGAAGTCACAAATTTGTCAAATATAGAGTTACCAATCAAGTCTTTACAAATAGGTATTCATTACCGGTTTCATAGACTAAACTAAACTAAAACTTTTTAATATCAAAATGAGTGAAATATTTGGATTTTTTTAAATATAATAATAGAATTGTGATAATTATAAGAAATAATTTAATCAATATTAGCACAAATTTTATTGAAATTATTTACTTTTCTTTAATTTTACTAATTCGTAAAGCTTATCGTTTCTCCCGTAATAAGTGATAAACAAATGATAATGATAACAAAATAATATGCATCATTAAGTAAGTTAATATTGTTTTGTATAATATATCACACTTTGATTAGGCAAAAAAAAAACATTTTAAAATTTATGTCACGACCCTAATATATAATTTGTGGATAACGTTGTGGGTACACAATTACTTACATTTATTTGTTATGATTTTATAGTTTATAAAAAATGTGTTACTGTTTGTTATTCCCTAATAAATAAATAAATAAACTGAAATACCATAGAGATCCTGTAGAGTAAAGGAGCAATACTAAAAACTAACTTCATAAAAGTATTATTATTCAATTCAAGTCAGCAACTAAGAAATATAAAGTGTAAGTCCCAATCGGTATATCACTATGTGTTTGATTTCATGAGTTCTTCCTTTTCATACAATCGATGGTAAATCGATTACTTTATAATATATGTTGGGTCCAGTAGGTAGCGAAATCTGTGTTACTAATGGCGAAGTGTTTATCAGATCTTCAAGAGTACATGTGTTTCAGCATTCGGGACAAGCCAACAGAAGGGACATTGATTATTCTAGAACACCGCATTAGCACTGGGTGTCAGTATGACCTATAATCACCCATTTTGGTAAATTGTGCTTTCAGCGATCTATTTAGACAATTAATTGCATTATCTTTAGGTGGTTAACTGGCTAAATGACTAAGAATGTTGTAAACCCTCACCACTTGGCAGTAGGGATGGGGCTGCCGTCCAGCTTGGCCTTCAGCTCGAGAGGCTCTCCCTCATCCACATCCTTCTGGCGCTCCAGCTTGTGCGCGAAGCCCGGGGACTTCTGCTCCAGCGTGATGGCTGCCTCGCACACCGCTTCACCCGCCAGGCTGACGGCGCAGACTTTGTACTGGAAATAAGAATGTACTTTATGACTTAAAGAAGGTTCGTAGGGGTGGGTAGTGAATATTCATTGGTCTGAAATTACATAGATAGTCCTAATTATGAAAATGATCTAGTTTTTGTCCGCAATTTCGCTCACGTGAAATGGTTTTTACAGCGACAAAGTAGCATTTGTCACTCTCCTGCCCTTTAATTATCACAACCAAAAAAACCTCATCCATCACCATCCTATTTTTGTCAATCTTTTCCAACTTTATATTTATCCACACACACGAAACTCATATGTGAAAGTGAATTTAAACGTTTATAAATGCACCCACGATACAGGAGAAATTTCCAGTGTGGGGATACTGGAAATTTCTCCAGTATCATGGGTGTGCCCGTTTCAAGTAAGGTAGTTTTCTGTGTTTAAAAAAGATTAATCTATTTAGTCCGTTACTTAGATTTTCAAAAAATATCGTACACGTATTTTTTGCCTTTATAAGTTCATAAGTGGAGACTGCTGACGACATAATTATAGTGCATGAAAGTATAACACGGCGTGACGTCACGTGAAGTTTCAACTTACTGTATCGATTTTTTTATTACGTGAAAAAAGAAAAAAGAATTGTCTAATATTTTTTGGTAATCTAACTCAAATTTTTTTAGAAAAATAGCCTTGGTGGTTTCATGAAAATGAAACAACATGGTTACTCTTTTCCAAACATCTATGTATAGATAGAACAGGTCCTACCTTTCCAGCATCACTAGCGTTGAAGTGCTTGATCTCGAGCTCACTGTCCACCTGGCCGCCCACCTCCGTGGTGACCTTATGCCGCTCATCATTGAGGATCTCCTGACCCTCGCGGTACCACAACACGTCGGGCTTGGGCACGCCGTCGCAGCGAACCTTCAGGGTCACATCGTCGTAGTCTTTGACGGCTTGCTTCTGAAGAGGCTTCGTGAAAACGGGTACGCCGGCTGTGAATGAAATGTTGGTGTGAGAAAATGTTCTGGGTAGCTTTGAAGGGTTCAAGAAGCTTTAGTGCTTCTGGATCGAAAGTTATGTTACGTTTGTGTGAGGAAAATAGGGTTGAACTTAATCCAAGGTAGTGGGAATGTCCTAACGTGATACTGCAGCCTTGGGACGCAAGGCCAGCTGAAGGGCAGGATGGGTTTTTAGTTAGTAAAAGTCCTTTGATTTTCCCATCCAAAAAAGCTAAACTTGATAATATCATAATGAACAAATTGTCTGTCAAGACTGTGAATAATATTTATGTTGTAAAGGAATTTTCATGTTTTTTATAAGCCTACTTAGGACACAGAGAGATGCTACAATGGCGCATACGATTTAATGATATCAACACTTTATCGCGTACCGGTGTGTGCAGTACGTCGATTCTGTAAAATTCGAACAACAACTCGCATCTCACATAGCTATTCACTGTCACTTTGCTCATGGTTCAAAGTGACCTTGATTTTGCATTCTGTAAACAGCGTCGAAGTGACGGAGGAATTACCTTACCGAATGCCACTTCTCACGTCATCTCATACTTTATCTGTCAAAATCTTTAGTTCAACTCGCTGACACGCTCGCAAGGGTAGCGCTAGTGTAAATTCGAATTAACAACCGAATTTTTAGAATGCCAATCAATAAACTCACAGCGGATTCAGATTCGAAGTTTAGAATGAAGTCTTACAGAATAACACAGCTGATCCTAATATTAGAATTCTTGTGCTGCCATTAATAGTAATCAGTCTTGTTTCTTTTTTGCTTTTAATTTATAATGAGAGCTAGCATCTCTCCAACTAAGCTAAATATGCTTGTGTCTGGAGTGGGTTGACGACAATAGCATAATGAGTGAGGTTGGAATCCGCGACTTCTCGATTACGAAACCGATACCTTAGCCATTATTAAATATTTATGCCGCTTATTAACAGTATTACAAGTCTAGTGCTGCCATTAATAGTAAACAGTCATGTTTATTGTTGTAACAAGTTCAAGACTAATGATGAATGATTTCAATGTCAGTCGTACACCGACCTCTTGTTCGTTAATTTGGTACACAAACCAATGTTATCTCTGAAACTTAAAAAAATTCTGTCTTTTATACCTTTCGAGTTTACTAATCTTTATATTTTTGAATGTATAACGGGCTGAACCTTCAAAAATATTTTAAACTAAATTAAAATAAATGTATTCTTTTATTGACGAGAAATTCGCGTTTGACCACTATGCCACCTGGTGGTAAACGATTATGTGGTTGAAAATTTAGCACTTTTTACTAGCAGTAACCTATTCACTTTTGACTTAAAGACCCCTAGGTAATAGCCATCAGGAAACAGACTCCGGCAGGGAATTCCACTCCTTAGCTGTACGCACAATGACAAAATAAAGAGACGCGAAAAAATATCTTTTTCTTCCAGATAAGTCCAGTCTTATTAAGGTTACGATGCAACGGGCGAGCTCAGAAGATGCCTGTTCACTCTTGCTTTAAAGGCTGAAAGGTCATATGTGGCAGGGAACACAGAAGCGGGCAGAGAGTTTCACAGCTTGGCTGTGCGCACAATAAATGTGGAGGAGAAGCGCTTGGTACGACAAGACGGTACATCAGTGTGGATGGTACCCAGCTGTGCGTCTGGTAGACCGGATTCTAGACTATAATCTATTTCTGAGCCAAATTTCATCTTTTCCGTTTAGCAATTTTGGTTTGATTGAGTAACAAACATCGGATCCGTTACATCATCCATAGTTACAAACTGATATCTACATTATAATGACTAATTCAGACAAATATTTATTGAAATATCGAACAAGAAAATAAGATGTCTGATGATCAGATATTTTTTTCCGTTGAGTGTCATTACACTAATTTAGCCCTGCCTACTTTAATTCAAGTTTTGAAAATCCTTCCAAAGGTTGTCTGGAAGATATCATTTTCAGCGATAAGACTACAATTGTAACCATAGAATTAAGCAATATTGTTAAGGTGCGCTTACACGGGCAACTAAATGTGCTCAATCCCAGTCAATATTCGTTAACTGTGACGTCACGAAAATATCAAACAATTTAGGGCAATGGCAATAAGCATCAACTTGGCAAAATGTATTGCAACACGACGATGGCGTCGTGTTGCAATACATTTTGCCAAGTGAAATGTGACTGAATTTAGTCGATTTAATATGGATTAAATCGACTAAATTCAGTCACATTTCACAACATACAGAGGCCGAGCAGTGTACAGACGCCGCTGTACTTCCGCTCGTCCGTTTCCGCGAGGAGTGCGAGACAATCGCACTCCTCGCGGAAGCGAGACGGTAGAAGCCGCAAAACAAACAAGTGCAAACGAGATAGATATAAAAATTGACTGGAATTTCTACGCCCAATGGATTTTCGGCAATTCGTATCAGCGACATGGAGCAATATGGAATATATGGAACAATTAGAAGCAATAATGCCGAAACAATTGACGAATTTTATTGAAATTGCTCCAGACTGCTCCATTAGTCTTGCCAAGCAATTATAACTCAAATATTGCCCGTGTAAGCGCACCTTAAAATTTTGGTGAACAATAAAGTATATTCTTTCCATCTATTTTAAAACTTACTATGCACAGTGAGCTTGGCCTGCTGCGAGCTCTCTCCGACCTCGTTCTTGGCGGTGAGGGTATACACTCCTCCATCATCCACTCCCACTTTCTTCACTGTCAATTTGTATGTCTCGGCACCCAAGTCTTCCACAATCTCATGGCGAGAAGATGGTTGAATTGCGTATCCGTCTTTGTGCCTGGGGACGAGAAATAAAGAGGAAATTACATAACTGGTTATGCTGTACAGCGTCATGCAATAATTACAGAAATTATTTAAACCAAAAGATGGGCTTGAAATATTCAGAAACGCCACAACAATAGTCTCAGGTGACCACCTCACACATTTTTTTAAAATTAAATATTCTGCAATATTTATTTTGTTGTAGATTTTTTTTTATTACGAATGAGCCCGCTCTTGACCTCGATCACACCTGATGGTAAGTGTAAGATGAGGTCTACGATCGAACGAGCCCAGAAAATGCCTATTCACTCTTGCTTTAAAAGCTGACGGGTCATATGTGGCAGGGAACACAGAAACCGGCAGAGAGTTCCACACTTTGGCTGTGCGCACAATAAATGTTGAAGAAAAGCGCTTAGTACGATAAGACGATATATCGACCAAGTGTAAGCGTATCCTGCGGTACGTCTGGTAGACCGGTAGTAAAAGGGGGATGAAGGGAGTAGGTCGTGGAGCTCCTGCGCACACTCTCCGAAGTATAATCTGTAAAAGATAGACAGGCAAGTAACGTTTCGCCGGTGAGCCAGGCTGTGAAGCTTGCCTGCCAGAACCTCGTCACCTATGAGCCTTTTAGCTCTGCGTTCGATCGAGTCAAGTGCAGCTAGCTGGTATTTGGCTGAGCCATCCCACAAGTGACTGCAATACTCCATACAGGAACGGACCTGTGCTTTATATAAATTCAAAAGCTGTCCAGGTGTGAAGTATCGCCTCAATTTCTGTAGGATGCCCAGCTTTTTGGCTGCAGTCAAATGTTTTTTATAGTTGATGCGATTGGTCAATCATTAAGAGTCGACTTTATTATTTAAATAAAAATAAAAGAAACAAATAGAGTAGCTCATCTCTCAATAATAACATCGATTTTGGTCATCAAGACTGCTAGTGACTCACCACTTGACCTCAGCGATGGGGTTGGCTATGACATTGACGTTTGGTGGTGACGTCACACAGTTAGTTAACTCCCAACCTTATAAATATCTATACTAATATAATATTATAAAGCGGAAAAGTTTGTTTGTTTGTTTGCTTGAACGCGCCAATTTTCGAAAGTACTGGGTGGGTTTGGATGCAATTTCGTATGGAAGTAGCTTGAAGCTTGAGGAAGGTTATAGGCTACTTTTTACGCGACTGCAAAAAAGGAGAGTTATGTTTTTACCGTGATAAAATCCACGGGAGCAAAGCCCCGCGTGAGTACTAGTATACACTAGTGTTGCCCAAAATCGGTCTTGGTCTTGTTCTTGCATTTTCGCAAGACCTAGACCAAGACCAAGACCGCCTTATTGTAGCAAGACCAAGACCAAGACTGAACCCTGCAAGACTTGAGCAAGACAAGACTTAAGCCTGCAAGACTCTTGCGTCTTGCAGTTAAGACAAACTGAGATTTGGGCGTTATTAAGTAGGCATTTGGTTTCAATCCCGATTTTGAGAGACTTTCCCCAGTATCAAAACCGTAGGTATCGTCATAACACTAAACTAAGGGCTGCAGTTGTATCTGCAGTTGGCAACGTGCCGCTCGTTTGAAAGAACCCTAAAAGGTATTGTATTGATTAGGTAGGTAAGTACTTATTATATTTCAACTATTTATTAAGTAAGTAGCGTGTTAATACTCACAAATCTGTTCCCATCATCCCATATGATAAAATGTACCTACCTAGAATAACTTTCTAGCAAAGTTCATACCTTGTAAGAGTATCTACCTATAATAATACACGGTTACTGTTAGATCGTTCTGGAACCGAAAGCCATGAACTCGATCATCGAATTCGAAATGATTGGTACTATTTTTTTCAAAAAAGAACAATAAAAAAAACACGTAAAATTAAATTCATTGTTTTTTTTTTGTGAAATAATGAGAACTCGAAGTAACGCTTTCTTGCAGTAAATGCATATGTGTGTGTAAACGTAAGTATCCACAATTCCACACCATTCATAAGGATACCTTTATTTCATAGACATATTAGATAAAAATACATACGCGATCTAAATACGTACACAAATAAGTATACGAAAAGCAAATTTAGACTTTATTTCTAAACAGTTAACGGTGAAAATTAGAAATTTTACCATTTAGAAGATGATGACGAAGATGCACAACCAAATCACATGGTTATCTGTATAAAATTAAGGTCTTAATTCGGTTCAATAATTTCTTAAAAAGGGCACCGCTGCTAAATAAAAATTAACGCTATTCGACAGACGAAACGATTCATTTTTCTGTTCGAATTGCCTGTTTTTGTAGAAGCCGCCCGACTGCCGCCAAAAGAATGTTGTAGGTTTTATGCAATATTATTTTTTTTCCGTCGTCCATTGACTCCCTCAACTGACCCGCAGGTGCACAGCGGTTCCGCACTACGTCATCACTAAGTAGATCGCGTACCATATTGCATTTATGAATGAAATAGTGGAACCGCTACTAAGATTTAACTCGAATGACAGAAAAAAAAAAAAACTACTATATTAGATGTCTTAAAAAAAAATAACAACGCCAATAGTAATTATTACTCGACTGGAGTTAGGTAGGTACTATGTTTCGGCTCCAGAACGATGTAAAAGTAAGCGTAGGTATATTATGCTTGTTTATGTCTAATGTGCAGATCTAACATTAGTACTCGTAGGTTGGTATGTGCTTAAAATTGTAGCCTACAAAATTATAATTATAAACATTATGTAGGTACCTACTTATGTTTCAAAGTTTATATTATTCTTCTATTCAGCAAAATTTAAAACTAACAGCGAGTCGAGTAGGTCTAGTAACAGTTTCTACGGCAGCCAATATTATGGTACAGACGCCCAGCACATCAAGCTCCTACAATCTGTCAAATTTCTTAACAGATTTTCAACTTTATCGCTAAAGAATTAAGGTTCAAGGTTGGTTGGGAAAATGTAACGTTCTGCGAATAAACTGTTAGTCGGTCGGTGTATTATATACCTACTTATTTGATAATTACCGACAAAGACGCCGCGGTTTGCAACAAGTGTATCACAGCATTTGACACTGTTTGAGCGCCGCATTCGCCGACAACGGACAGAGGCACACAAAATTGTTACCTATTTTGGTAGGGTTGATACAGGAAGATAAAATTAAGTGACCTTGAAGATGTCTCAGCAGTAGGTAGGTATAAATTGAATGCTCTGAGTTTCTTGTATAAATACATTCTCACACTGGTTCGAATTCGAACACTGCTTTCCATAAGTTTATTTTAAAAAAAGCTCTCAAGTAAGATTTAGAGTTTACCATTCAATTACACACAACAAATTATTGAAAAACAAAATTATGAAAAATATATTTAGACTGAGTAGTTACCTACTTAGGAAATTAGTAGAAAAAATATTCTATCGTGGATCTACCCAGTTATTAAAAAGTTGATAAACGTGTTTACTTAATTTTATTTTTCTGTGCTAATGCCAACATTGACAACCCTACCAAAATAGGTAAAAATTTAGTCTGCTCCCAGACTTTGTGTCACCGCCGCGTCGCTTTCATTTCATGTCAAAGGTCGCCGCCACTGCCCATGTTCCAAAGAATAAAATAAGTTTCCGGGTGCTCAGAACGGACACAAATAGATTATGTTGTCCTCGCAAGGAAGATTGTAGTCGTAAGGATAGGTAGATATTATAAAAATTGTAGTAAGTAATAATTATATACCTAGTTTATATTATTATTATTACCTATTATACCTTTTTAAAGGACATTGCCCTGCAAATTTGAAAGTGGGTGATTTTAACAAAATGGAAACATGGAAAAACTCCAAATATGAGCGACGTCATATTGCTTTACGCATTTTGTTTTAAAATCACACACTTCCAAAAATCGAGATTTGCAGTGTCAGTTTATCAACTTCTATCGCTAGTAGCGAGTAACCTCCATAAAAACAGCAGGCAACGTACCGGAACGGAACTTGCCTAGTTCCAATAAAAGAGGAACATAATAATCAATATTATTTGCATAATTATCTATGATTTATTTTTGCGTAGGCACAAAACCTATCTGATTCTGATACTTCTGTTTTTTAATCTTTCAAAGATGTATTCTATCTATCAAAGAATGCCGCATTTTCCTTTGTCGGTCTTCGGCTTGTGCTTATAAATATGAGTTTTTAATTCAATTTCAGTCATTTCCAATTGAGCTTCGCTTCGAGTCTATCTTATTTATTGTTCTCGCCCATTTACCTAGCTAGGTACTCTAAATCCTTATTGCTTTCGGAGTGATTGTTTACAATTTGACATGAGTGACGAAGATTCAAATTGTTCTAGTCGGAGTAGTGAGATTTGCAGAATTAGATCTAAAAGACGTAAAAGCAAATTTGACGAGTTTTTCGAAATAATTCATGCGTCCCAAATTGGTATGTGTAAATTGTGCCAACATAAAAAAGTTGAAATAAAAATGAAAAACAGAAAAAAGCAAGGAAGCATCTACTATCTTTTCACGAGAAGGAATCGCAAATATTTCTTCCTGTAAGAAAACCAACATTAAGTCAAAGTTAAAGTGGAGATATCACAAGCTTTTTAACAACCACTGCAAAAAGTAGATAGGTAAGAAAAAAATATGTTACGTACTAATTACGTACTAATACTAGGTAGGTACTCAATTAATAATTACAGTAATTTACCAAAGTAAAGTACCTAGCTGTTTCTCGTAGGTACTTTATTTTTGTAAATTGATGAAAAAAACAATGCAAATAAGGGTGTTTCATAAATACCTACAATAAATTTATGAGTTTACTTAGGTATCTACTTTACTTTTTATAGGTTTATATTTTTTTTTTATAAATTATTTAGTAGTACCTACGTAGTCCTCCGATTGCCGCCAAACCTGCCCAGCTTGGCAATTATGGGCAACTACCCCCCGAGTGGGAAGGCCTTTGTCCAGCAGTGGACGTTCTACGGCTGATTATGCAGCTATGATAATGATGAGTAGTACGTAGTTATTAAATTGTTTTACGATTTTAATCTCTATTTCTACCAACGGGTGTTTGTATAGGTACCTACCCTTGTATCACGTGTTACAGAAAGGGTAGGGTATATCCATTCAAACAGGGTGAAGAGTATAGGTAAGTATCTGGTTTAGAATCTGCATTCGTTTGAACCGTCAGCTAAATAAAGTACCTACTCTACTTAAGTAGGTACATAGTTACTTAATTACTGAGGCAGCCGGAGCAGTAGGTACCTACTTAAGTTTTTTTTATTACAAACAAAAAACAATTTTCCAAGCTACAATACCTACTTAGATTTTGTACTAACTAATTTGTGTTCAAGTATTTGTTATTTTGTGGCATAAAACTATCAATATAATAATAAAAATACCAGAAAAACAAATCTTTTACGGAGTTGTTTCTTGGATGAATAATTGATTGACACTATTTGACACCGATCAGCTGACGTAGGTACCTATGTAATGAATGATTTGTATAGAATTCACTTACAAACATTTATAATAATTATGTAGGTAATTATAGGTATTAAAAAATGTTGCCTTATTGGTTTGTTATCACTTATCACCATAGGAATCCGTGCCCTTGATATGTGTGTACATTAAGTATATCCTTTCCGTAACACGATTTTAATCTGTACCTACCTAGGTAATTTATTCAAATGCGAAGCTAGTTTAGGTATTGATTTATAGAAACGCATTATCTACGACAGTAAAGCCGCCGCAGGTTTGCTAGTAGGTACCTATAGTATATTTTTATAGATATCATGCTATGCTCATAGTTTTAAAATCTAATAGGTACCTATTATTACTATTATTAACACATGTTTTAATATTTTATTTCAGTCAGTATCTGAAAACCGCAGTGACAACTTCATAACAGCTACAGTTGATTGGATTGTAAAAAAATATCTTCCTTTCTCATTTTTCGATGATGAAGATACACAGGAATATTTTCGATCGATTTGCCCGAATACGATATTTCATAAAAGGTCGACACTAAGAAGGAAAGTCAAGGAGCGATTTGAAGAACTACAATCGAATGTTAAAAATCGACTACAACAATATTCATGTAAAATGTCATTTACCATTGATGGATGGACGTCCATTGCTGGTAGGAGTTACTACGGGATCACTATTCATTATATAGACAATGAATGGAAGTATCGATCTGTAGTCCTTGATTTTATACCACCGCGCGGTCGACATACTGGGTTAGATATTACAACGATTTTCCACGAATGTTTATTGGAATAATTGGCATAATTGATAAAATACAGGGTATCACGGTGGACAACGCAACTGCAAATACCAAATTTATGTATGAACTTGGCAAACAAATGCTGCATTTTGATTCAGATAATCAACATTTCCGGTGCTTTGCTCACATTTTGAACCTTGGTGTACAAGATTTACTAAAGACCTTAGCATTACACAGTGAAACTGATAATAAAGAACAAGAACAGCAGTATGAAGACTATGAAGACGAAACTGAGGAAGATGAAGAATATGCGCCAAATATTGCTGACTCACGTACAGGTATTACAAAATTACGCAGTATTTCCGGTAAAATAAAAAGAAGCGAGATATTGAAGAGGAAGTTCCAGTCTGCTTGTGAAGCAGTTGGCGTGCCATCAAATCTGAATCCTATACTCGACTGTCCAACAAGATGGAATTCCACACATGATATGATTGGATTTGGTTTAAAAGTGAGAACTGGCATTAACATATTATGCGTTTCAGTTACCGAATTGAATGATTTTAAAATCACAGAAACTGAATGGCAAATACTCGAAAAAATACATAAGTTTTTAATAAACTTTAAACTTTTATCAACGAAACTTGGTGGAGAAAAATATGTTACATTACCGCTAGTCATTGTATCATTCAATCTATTGCTTGATAAAATTGAATACATGGTAAAACAATTAGATGAGAAACCTAATCGAACTGAAGTGGATGAAAGGCTCATTTTAGGTTTCCAAGCAGCCCGAGATAAAATGCTTAAACATTATAAGAAGAGCAACTGGATTTTCTGTACCACTTTAATTTTAGACCCAAGGCACAAAGCTCAGACTTTTGATATGACATTATGGGGGAAGCAAATTAAAACAGAAAGCCTGCGCAAATTTAATGAACTTTATAAAGAATATAAAAGTCTACACGTACAGCAACACTCGGTGCCTAAATCTCCAGAATTACCAAGAAATGAAAACAAAGTATGTGAGGATGAAGAATTTGAAGATGTAATAGACTTTGAGAAACTGTATGCATGTCCCTCTACGTCGTCATCTGGATCTGGATCTTGTCTTCAAGGCTTAGTTATTGACGAGTTGGAGGAGTACCTAAGTAAACCGAGAGCCGCCAGCTCAGAAGACATTTTAGAGTGGTGGAGGACGCATGAGACGGAATATCCGATTTTATCCAAGATGGCTCGTGATTTTCTTTCGATACCTGCAACTTCAGTACCTGCTGAGAGATTATTTTCTAAAGCATCGTTAGTAATTAGAAAACATAGAAATAGATTAAGTGATGAGTCAGCCAGGTGGTTACTTTGTATTAATTCTTGGTCAAAAGAATTAATATAAATTAACCAATTTTTTAAAATTCTAAAACAACCATATACACATTTAGTTTTAGCCACACAACGAAAACCTCTCGGGGTTTATATCTGCATGTTGGCGAGCCATTCATATCTTTTTTTTACCAATTTATAGGTAGATACAATAATACATAGGTACTTACATAGGTACATTAGGAGAATTTTTGTGTAAGGAAACGCTTTGATTTGTACTTATAACTTTTTTAATTATGTCAATGCTATTGTGTACTGTACTGTAATTTTTTTATTTGTGTAAAATTTTTTATTTAAATAAATGTTAAATTGCATAAATTGTCTTTATTCTACAACTCTTCCATCCCATTCCATTAAACAAACTAAATAAAAATAATCGTCGTGTAGGTACGACGATTATTTTTCTAAGGAATACAATTTTGTTGTAGTAGGTACCTACATTGTTTCTTACTTACACATACTTACGACAGTACCTACGTAGCAAAGCGCGCCAGTCACGAGTACGACAAATTGCCTAAAAAATGTACCTACGCACACTGTAACACTGTAATGAAATCTGCTAATCTCAACACACACGCACTTCCTTATTTTGGCCGCATAGGTAGTTTGTAGTCTTCTATTATTGGTTGATTAACATTGTACATTGGGGAATGCTCCAGGATAGCCCGCAAAATTCAAATTTTCTTATTTTTTTTTGCAATTTGCAGGCCAGTGCTAGATTGTTTGTTGATTAAAATATTATTCGCACTGTAGGACGTATGTAGTTACAGAATCATAATCATCAAAATCATCAATACAACCCTCCAAGTTCAAAGGTCGAGGAATGAGTTTGACCTTGAATAAGTCTTTTTTTTTTAATAATTACTCGACCTTTATGAACTTGGAGGGTTTTATTGATGATTTTGATGATTATAATTCTGCAACTACATACGTCTTACAGCACGAACCATAATCCAAAATCTAAACTAACGTGTTCAATAAATAGCAATACCTAGGCTAATAGGTATTTGCAAGACTTGCAAGACTTGCGAGACTCTTGCTGCAAGACCAAGACCAAGACTGAGAGCGCAATACCAAGACCAAGACCAGGTGTATTGACGCAAGACCAAGACCAAGACTGGCCTAAGTCTCGTCTTGGTCTTGCATTTGGGCAACACTAGTATACATATAAGATTGCGTGTGACTCACCACTTGACCTCGGCAACGGGGTTGGCGTGCACGTTGGCGATGAAGGTGGTCTCCTCGTAGGGCACGGCGGTGACGTCCCGCAGCCCCTCGATCTCGGGCCGCAGCAGGATGTCGAGCCGCGCCGAGCTCTCGCCCACGCCGTACTTGTTCTTGGCCAGGATCGTGTACTCACCGGTGTCGGTGTGGCGGCCTAGAAAACGAAGAAATGATACGTTGGAAATATTATTCAGAACAATCTCATACGATTGGATGTCAGGTTGGGCAAAGATTTTTCTAATTGTAATTTATCTATCACTGTTGACTATTAAAACATACTCGTTTCAGAATTCGAGACCAAAAAAGAGAACTAAATTGGAATACGTACTTACAAAGTGCGTGCAGTATTGAGTTGCATAGGGTTTCTTCGTGAGTTTACTCTAAATATAATTCGTATGTTGTCAAATGTTGTTGACAAATTATTTATACCGAGTATCTGTTTGTAGGATGTTTGTTGAGTAACAAACATCCAAACAAAATAATAACAGGTGAATCACAGGGGAAACAAAAAAATTATAATGATTAAACAAGTTTAGACCAAAATCCCCAAAGTATTAAAACAGTCACTCATATAATAAGTATTATTCAGGTATTATTATTTAATGTGTTGAATTATAGCTTGACAAAATTTTGTGTGCGAATTGCTCTTCGGAATTTTGCAATAAGAGGGCATTAATGTATAAAAGTTACTTTCTGTTTATTTTTTAATGATTATTAACAGACTGCAGGGCTAGTTAAATTACATTAATTTAACCACAAATTCAATACTTCAAAAACAGAGTTTCGTAGTTATTAACAAAAGAACGTACCAGTAGGAATAGACAGCCTAAAAGTGCACTCCTTCAAGCCATGGTCCAGGTCCTTGGCGTCTGCGGAGGTGATGATGGTGGCGCTGGGCTGCAGCTCCACGCCGTTGAGCAGCCACGACACGTGCGGCTGGGGGTCCGCCGTGCACACCGCCTGCAGGGACACCGGCTCCTTCTGCAGCACGCGCTGAGCTTCCAGGGGACTCGTGAACTTGGGCTTGCGGAGCTCAGATTCGGCTATTGGCATAAAAAAAAAAATTCAGTAATTTTACGTTTCATTCTAAATTACGACCTACCAATGTGGGTAGAATTCACATTAGTAGCAATCTTGTTAACCCCTCCAACTAAGCTGAATATGTTTGTGTCTGGAGTGGGTTCACGACAATAGTGTTGGGTGTGGGTCCAACCCGCGACTTCTCGATCAAAATAGATATATAGATACTCACGCGACACAGAAAGCTGAGCCGTCTGCACTTGTTTCCCCAAGTTGTTGACGATTTCGCACTGCCATTTACCAGCATCCTTCATCTGTACGTTGTCAATCTCCAGCTTGAACAGGTCTCCGTCGTTGGTAATGTGGACCCTGAAAGATGGATAATACTAAGCAATGAGACATATACTTAGTGAAAACTACACATACGTTCTGCATTACAACATGATTTTGAATGTGACACGGCTATAAACTATAGTTCTTTCTGGCTTGCAACTTAAATTTTACGACAAATTGAATATTTTTAACTGTGAAAGATAATATAGGTAACATGTAAATCTTCATGACAATTTATACTATCATTATTATGAATCTTATACTTTGTGAAAGGGGCGAAACAAGGGCGTGCGTAAAAAGTTTTTTTTTTGTTAAAGTGTATGTATGCCTATGTTTCTCAGTGGTAACGTTGCATTCAATTCAATTTTTAAATCGCATGTATGGATAACCATAGAATTAAGAAATAATGTTAAATAGATGTGTTTAAATTTTGGTGTACAATAAAGTATATTCTATCTATCTCTTACATACCTTTAGACTCACTCACAAACATTACCTATTTATAATATTAGTCTAGACGTATTATCTTTCTATAGTATAGATAGACTTCCATGGCGGTCGGAACGCGCCACGGTCCGAGTCCCACATAACGGTGGAGGGGGTTCGCATCGGCGTCGGGAGGACGATGAAGTACCTGGGACTCGTCGTCGACAGCCGGTGGAACTTCAGGGAGCATTTCCTGAGTTTGGCCCCAAAGCTGAACCGGGCAGCAGCCGCCTTCGGGCGACTCCTGCCTAATCTCAGCGGGCCAAACGCCTCCTGCCGAAGGCTGTACGCCGGCGTCGTGCGGTCCATGGCCCTCTACGGGTCCCCAGTGTGGGCCCTATGCATCCGGACGCGACCACTAAAGTTGGTCGCATGTCAGAGGGTCATGGCTATCCGAATGATCCGGGGATACCGCACGATCGCCGGCGAATCGGCCAACCTCCTTGCCGGATTGCTGCCCTGGGATCTGGAGGCGACTGCCCTCCAGCGCGTCTATGAATGGCGCGTGGAGGCGCAGCGCCGGGGCGTATCCCCGCTACCTCGAGAAGTCGAGGCGCGGCGGGAAGAGCTCCGGCGTGATCTCAGGGCAGTATGGAGGGAACGACTGTCGCAACCGAAGGCCGGGCACGTCGCAATTGCGGCGGTAAGACCCCTCTTTGAGGAGTGGCTAGATCGGCGTCACGGCGTCCTGACCTACCGCATGACGCAGGTCCTCACCGGACACGGAAGTTTCGGGAGGTACCTGTGTCTGATGGGAAAGGAGGAAACGCCTGGGTGTCACCACTGCGAGGGTCGCCCTGAGGACACAGTCGAGCACACGGTGCAGGACTGCCCCGCTTGGGCAGAGCACCGACGTGTCCTCACGGCGGCAATAGGCGGAGACCTCTCGCGCCCGGCATTGGTCGAGGCCATGCTGCGGGGCGAGAGGGAGTGGGAAGCGGTCGCCTCCTTCTGCGAAGCAGTCATGCTTCCGAAGGAGGAGGCGGGCCGCGAGAGGGAGAGGATGGTGTCCTCCCTCCAGCCCAGCCGCAGTGGTAGACGCCCACGGCGTCGGACGTCGGCCGACGATCTCCGGCCACCGTAGGCGCGGGCATGCGGACAGCGAGTAAAGGGCAACTCGCTGTCCGACCATGGACCATGCCCGGGTCGACGGCGCGTCGTGTTCCACGCGCGCCTCAAAGAGCGTCAGCAACATGACGAGGCCCCCCCGTAGAGGGCCGAAGCCTGCCGGGGTCGTGGGACTCATCCCGTTACCGTGACCCCGGTACGTAAAGGGTTATTGAAGGAACACCGTGGATTTTAGTCAGTAAAAGTCTAACAGTCCCTCCCACCCTGCCCGGGGTGGGAGGACTTATTTGATAATTTTACCACGCTAAAAAAAAAAAGACGTATTATAGTATAGAATATAGATCCATATTTACCTGCCACACGGCTTGACTTCTTTACCGTCGTGCAACCAACGGATGGTCGGCTTAGGTGTTCCAGAAACTTCTACCGAGTAAACTAGAGGAAGGGACTCGAAGGCGTGGCCGTCCTTCATACTGCTGCCTTTGATTTTGGGTGGTGCTGCAACATTAAAAGTAACGTGTCAGATAAGGCTAAGTTTCAGTCAAGTGGTAGGTTACCCACTCGACTAGGCAGTTTTAAAGCTAAAGAACAGCGTAGCGGTAGGCTGGGAGAATAACAAAGTAAAGAATAGGAGCGATTTTGATCGAAGTTACAGCAGATTTGTTGGTCTCGATGTATCACTTAAAAGTTTTATCATATCTCGTTAACTGAAGAGATTATTGTAATGAAAATAATTCAATAGAATCAGCTTATGGTATAAACCATTGAAAAAATACTAACATAATTGGCAAGTTTATTTTACAGCAATAGGATATTTGCCTGTAGTAGTAAAAAATCGATGTTTTGCTTTATATAGGTTATATTTATTTACGTTATAGTTAGTTTAGATTCCAGGAAATTTAAACAACATTTTCATTTCTAAAAATAATTCCACATTTTTTATATTTTCATAAAATAAATTATTAATTGTAATATTTCCGCATAATATTATAAAAGGCGAAGATCTAACACTGCAGAAAAAATTCGTAAAAGCTGATAGTTCAAATTTACCACGGATAAACTCTATGATGGTGGCAAGATTTTTCGCCGAGAATCCTGAGTTTTGCTCCGCCAAATTTAGAAATGTGATAACTAGTATGTAAGTATGATCAAGTGCAAAAGCAACCAAAATCTCGTGAATAATTTTAAACTCATAATGAAAGAAAGACGACAGAAATCATAACCTCAAAAACACTTTGTTGTTTGAGAAACATGACGTCATGCGACTTCGTGACAGCGATGGGGTTTTGGGCGAGAAAATATTTAATTTGAATTTTATTTTGAAGTTTCACCAATTTACCCAGTTATTTTTTACGAAAAACATTTTTTGTAGCTTAAAATTGATCAATAATTAAATCCAAACTAGTTTTGAAAAATAGGCAAATACTCTATTGGCCCGGAAGTGCAAGAATAGATCAGTGGATGACTCTAGCAACAAATCTAATGTTGTAACTTAACGTTTTCTACATATTTACAAAAGAAAGTAAAGAAATTAATTGATTGATTCTTAAGCCTAGGAGTATAAAAAGCCCTTTTAATAAAATAATTGTGTATTTACATTTAATATTGCTTAATAAGTTGGCAGTATATACAGCAGTTAACTTTTTTGACTCGACCTTACCTAAGGTTACTTACAGGTACTCGTTTCGAAGACTGTACGTAAATATTCGTGTTTTGAAGATCTGCAGTGTTTGTATACTTACTAATGAACGATGTTTGGCTTATAAAATAAAGACCATAAATATTTAAAGCGTAAGTACCATGCAAGCAACGCACTACGTTTGAAATATATTTCGCTTACCTTGATGATATGATGAATTTTTTGATCAGACTAGTATCTCTGCCGCACCGGGCCCCAAAGATTAGTATGCCAGAAGGGAATGTTATTACGCATGCGTGCTAAAACAAACATACGATAGCATTAGTGAAAAGTGGAGAGACATTTAGAGGACAATTATATGGAAAGAATCTGTCATTTTCCTAGTAGATGAAAGTTAAAAAGAATCAGTTTAGTTTGTAAAGAAGAAAATGACAGATTGAATGGAGTCAACATCAGCAATTTCCAATTTCGGATACAAAGCATATACTTTTATGTTATTCTCCCCTGACATACACTGCGTAGCGTTACATCATCAAATGCCAGCCTCTTTCATCGTACAACGTTCCCCATGTGTTACATATTTTGATTTAACAATTACCTTTTACGTCTTCCACATTAAGAATATCATCTAGTATGCTCCTTTGTCTCTGGCTTCGTTTAAGAAGGGCTTCTAACTCGTCATCCACTTCCTCCTCTTCAAGTTTAAATAACTTAGTATCATTTTTCTTCTTTCTCTCAACAGTCGTCTCTGTTACATCTTTCGTAATGTTATCAAAGTTTTTCATGGGGCTTAAAACTAGTTCTTCTATGATTCTATTCTTAACATTATCTATTTTTTTATCGACGGAATTGTACTCGTTTTCGTCGAATTCCTTCGAAATGTGTATGAGTTTTTCTGTGATGTCGTTCTCGAATACCTTTTGTGACTTTTCTTTCACTATTAAAGACTCTTCTTCGTCCTCACCTATGATATAGTCTTCTTTGAAAGATGATTGGCGGACGTACGAATCTTTACTGAACACTTTCCTTGTTTCATCGATGTCGAATATGGACTTAGAGAGGTCTTCGATAGAAATCTCTCTAGAGAGTGGTTCGTTGTGCCAACTCATCTCGTCTTCCGAAACTGATATTATAGACACAGTGCGGTTCGATCCCTGTCGCCCACACCTAGACCCGGTATCACCTTCTGAGTCTGTTGGCGGTTCTTCAATTATTCCGTAAGTACCTCTCCTTACATGATCCGGTATGTTATAATGGCCCATCTCCGTCAAGAAATAACTATGGCTAGCAATCTCCTCAACTTCCAAAGAAGTTGTATGCGGTTTGTTTGGTTGAATTAACCTTCTGCCTCCGAAAAAGTCATCGTCATCATAATAAAGTGATGTTGACGTCATTTTGTGTAAAGTGTGCGTTTCGGCCGGACCTACCAGTTAAAATAGTATTATGTTGATTTTAGGTCATACAACGGTTTAGAAGGTAAAAATAGAAAAGATGAGACTAATGCGTTATACTTTATTTCGGAGATTTTTTTAAGCAATCTAGTTTGATGGTGAAAAGTTAGTTGATGACTGATGGATGTTAGAACGGGGAAGAGAAGGTAGGAAGCTGGATACTGACCTGTGACGATCGCGCCATGAGACTTAGTGCTGCTGACTTTAGACATTATAATAGCTCCGTTGTCGCCTGTCTTGAACGTAGTTATTGTTTCGAAAACTCGGCCTAAACATAACAAATCACACTTGGGATGTTACAAACACAGTGTTATAAGCATGCATAGAGTGCGCGAAAACGTCAAATTCTCGTATAACATAGTTCTAAAAGCTGTTTGCTGAATTGAAGAGAAAGCGTCGAAGCGTTTAATGCGTATACCTTCAGTTTCAGCACTTAACGGTTCTTCTACAGGTTGTTTTTTAATCGATTTACGCTTTGGTGACTTGACATCTTCGGGGATAGGAACCTCTTCAATGAGCTCAGGTTTGGTGGTACTCTTCTCTCCAGCATCCTTCTTAGTGACAACCTCTTCTACAACAGGTTTCTTGTTCTGTTCGTTATGGTTTTCGTCCCAGAAAGACTTGTCTTCAGCCGTGTCTGGTTCAGAGAAGGATTTCTTTCCAGCGTCTGTTGGTGTCGAATCAATCTCTTCTATGGTTGGTTTACTCGGTTTATCATCAGTATCGTCCCAGAATGATTTCTCTTCAGCCACTTCAGGTTCAGTGACGGACTTCCTACCTTTGTTACTGACTGGTGTTTCTGGTTCCTCTACAATGGGTTGTTTAGTCTTGCCATCGTCGGCGTCATCCCAGAATGATTTTTCTTCTGCTACCTCTGGTTCAGTAATCGATTTCCTTCCTTTAGCTGGTTTTGATTCTACTTCTTTGATTGAAACCTTTTTCGCTTTCTTGTCATCTTCCGCATCGTCCCAGAAGGACTTTTCCTCGGCTACCTCAGGCTCTGTTATAGATTTCTTAGCAGTGCGGGATGCTGGACTGTCTACCTCATCAACGCTAGATTTTTTCGCCTTGCCGTCTTCTTCATCATCCCATATAGACTTTTCTTCTACAATTTCTGCCTTAGCTAACTTGGCAGACTTTTTCTTGCCCTGATCCACGTCATCTTCAACAGCTTTCTTCGCGTTTTTGCTTTCTTCTTCGACCTCATTCTCAATAATTGCTTCTTTATTCAATGACGAATGAATCTCTCGCGCTATTGAACACAATGAAAAAGTGGTAACAATAAACATGATTTATTAAAAATGGGACAAATGTATTAAATTATAGACGTCACAAATGGATTTAAAAGTGCAGGACAAAGTGCATCGATGGTCGTGGGTGACTATTCAGCATTCCAGTCTATTGAATGCTTCAATGTTTATACCATATCCTAATGGTGGGTATCTAAGGACACCAAAAAAACAAACTAACGTGCGGATAATATGGTAGTAGATCTAGGCTTCAATATCTACGTTAATGCAAACTACTTTACCCGTATTTCTTTCCACCGTAGTGCCAATTTTGACGAATCTTGACGAATCTGACAGATGGGTTTCTTGTGAGCTTACCATGTACTTGTGTAGTGTAAGTATGTGTGTGTGTGTTTGTGTCATTCTGGGTAGTGTTTGCTGCAACGCTGACTTGTGGTCAAATTATACGGATGTGCTAAGTTCACGTTGAATTTCCACCTTATTTGTCGGTGTGTAAGGATAATTTTTTAACTAAATTTTTTGCTTGATATCCAATGATGGATCCAAAAGTAGTCCCTATAGTTTGCAATAAAGGTTGATATTTGTGTGTTTGCGAATACTTACTATGGACGGTGACCGTGCTCTTAGAAGAGACACTACCAAATTCGTTTTCGGCTCTCACTTCGTACTCGCCGCCATCTTCTTCCTTTACCAAGGTTACTGTCAGATGGTAGTTCTCCAATCTAAAGATACGACAAACGAAAAGAAAAGTTCCTTTAGAACACATATTTTACGAAAAGAAGATTCTGCGCGGATTTTTTTTACTAGTAAGTATATATTTATTGAAATGCGCCCAAACATTACCTTACATTACATTACATAATGACATATTTAAATATAACCCTTCCTTTGCAGTCACGTCAAAATAGATTTGTATAGAACGATGTCAAACATGAAAAAATGTATATTCGCCTTCTGTTGTTATGTTTTATAAATCTTTGTTTACTAAAAACTGAGATATGAAATGATATCATAAAATTGAGGCCCCCGCCCTTCCTCCTCTAATATTACATTATTGAAACCTCTCACACACTCTAAGCTAACAGTGACCATAATACAGGATCTAACAGGGGGTTTGACATATTGCTTTAAAATAATTAATTTAAGGGTATTGAAGACCCCCATTTCGTATTGAAGTTGAGTTATTGAGTTGAACATAATATGTAAATGTATAATATGATCACTGTTATCTATAGAACCTAGGGATCTATCAACATCTAAGCATTTACACCCTGTTACACTCTATATAGGCAGTCCGCTCACCTCTTAGTGTCCCTCTCAATCTTGATCCTGGCGTCAGTGGTGAGCTCCTTGCCGTCCTTGTACCACTTGACCTTGGGCTCGGGACAGCCCTCCACTTCCACGTCCAACTTGAGGGTTTTGCCGGCTTCCACCTCCATGTCGATCAGACTCTTTGTGAAGCGAGGCTTCCCTGCAAATTTTCATGTAGCGTTTGGAAAATTGGTAAATTAGGGGATATTAATGACTTGATCTATATTTCGAAGAGATTTGTCCTGGAAATCCTTCACAAACAATTTTTTTAATCAATCTTAAGTATTTTCTTTTGTTTTATAATTGTATTGAGTTTTTTGGCGGGAATCGCTCGTTTACCACAATTTAACATAAATATAAAACTTACATTTTTTTTTAATAACATAGACTTTCTATATCTTAGCAAAGAAAACTGTACCTCTGCAACGACAGACCGGCACTAAACACGCTATAGACAGCGATTTCCGAGACTAGAGTGATCAGTATGTGCCCACCCTAGCACAAAACCCACTGTCCATCACAGCCAATAAATGACTATGTACTGTTTTTACCATATTTGTATATCAATCGTCGTCAATTCTGTTCGCTGGTAACGTAGTCTGGCGGCATTGCCAAAGTAACTTATAGTCAGGAATTGTGTCACAAGAAACGACAACACGACACCCTTTTCGAAATTTCTTTCGTTTTATGTTAGCACAAGGTCCTCACGGTCCAAGAGATTCGTTGGCGCTCCGAAATAGATGTTTGAATGGTCAAAAAATTTTTGAATCAGGTCTAGGTGTTTGTAAAAATGCACTCACGATATACAAGAATTTCCTATTGTGTAATTTATCAAGTCTGCTAGGGAAAGATGCTTGCCCTATACATCTGTTAGAACCAATGATAATAGTACTGAGTGCTTATGACTTACTGTTGACAGTGAAGGTAGCGGAGCAGGAGTCCTCTCCGAGCACATTGGACACCTTGCACGTGTAGTTGCCGGAGTACTCAGCGGACACCTCTTTGAGAATCAGTTTGTGGGTATTTCCGCTGTCTACGCGAGTGAACACTGATTTCTTCTCGGTTATTTCTACGTCACCGAGGTACCTTGAAGAAAAACATAATAGTAAAAACATATTTTCAAACTCTTTCGTTTGATACCCATAATGGCAGTTTACAGCTAGTCCGCCATCTTAGGCCGTCGCCATATTGGATTTAAAATGACGTAACTTAGCTAACAATGCATTGTTATCCAATCTAAAAGAATATTCAAAATTTCATTTTGATTGGTTGAGGATAACTGCTTTAAAATTCATTTGAAAGATTTGACCCGAACATACTAACGGGCGAACTATAGGCTGGTTAAAAATTTTTCAAACATTGAAATAAATTGTAGAGGCTTGCCGCAGTGGATTTATAATTATAATGAATACTTCTAAGGAATTGGGTACGCTTCCCGAAAGGAAAAATGTTTGTATATCCCACAGATATATAGTTATTCCGGGTCTAGCTGTGACCATTTCTTTCCACCTCTAGAGCCCCAGCGGCACAAAAACGTGCCAGTAAACAAGTATTAGTTGAGCCCCGCTGGCACAAAATTTGTGTGCCAGCGGGGCTCAACTAATAGTTGACGTAAATAATGGCGGTCCTTGAGAGGTTAATTAAATACTTGTCAACGCACCTACGATATAGGAGAAATTCCTTATATGGGACAATAATTCCTACGAAAAACATAAGTATTTAAATTCATTCCGGGGTTGCAGGAATGCTCTAATACCGGGGTCGTACGGGCAACTGAAAGAATAGGGTATGTTTGTAGTCAGTGGAAGTTTGAAACTCCCTTCCACTCCACCGTGAGAAACTTTAAGAGAGAGTGGGAGGAGAAACTTTAAGTATTTAATCCCCGTATAAAAAAGCCAGCTTACCATTTAACAGTAGGCTCGGGGTAGGCCTCCACGGCGACAGTGAACTCGAAGTTAACATCACCTTCTCTGGCGGACGAGTCCTTGAGCTTCTGAGTGAACTGCGGGCCCGAGCGCACGTTGAGCACGCACGAGTCCGAAGTGCTGCCGTGGATGTTGCGGATCTGACCACCAATACACAATTATTTTTAAAAGAGAACTAGCAATGTAGGTAGAATTCACATTACTAGCATTCTTGTTAACCCCTCCAACTAAGCTAAATATGCTTGTGTCTGGAGTGAGTTCACGGCGATAGTGTAATGGATGGGGTTCGGATCCGCGATCTCTCGATTACGAGGCCCATGACCATAGCCATGAGGCTATTGACGTTTAAATGTGTGGATGTTTGGCTTTTTGTGTCTTTTCACAATAGTAATGAAATATGATACTGTGGGGATAGATATATGATTTTTTTATTTTTTTTATTTTATTCTATTTATTTATAGTTAATTAAAACGATTAATTATTAGTTAACGAAACGATTATTATTAGTTAATTAAAAGGTACATATATAACAAACACATAAACTAGTATATACATTACAAACTATTACAAATTATTTTGAAACTAACACGGAACCGAACTAACACGGAACAGTGGACACTCTCGCATACTTTATCTCGCAAAACATCAAACACACTCGTATAATTTCTCTCCATCCATCAACAAACACATCACATTCAGGCTCTGGCGACTGTATGACATAGTGGCCACGCGAATAATTTGTGACGTTGACTCCGACGACCAAGATAGTTACCGGGGACATGATATGTATAAGATACGTGTGTGTGTGTGTCGGAATATAAGGTAGCCTGTAGCGGGCAGTCGCTCGCTAACCACTGTATCGGTTAGACAATAAACAATTTATTTGGTGACAAGTGCATTTATTTCATCATCCCACGGCAGTATCAACAATACAATCGTGTCAAAGATTTTTGGGAGCGCTGAAGCTAAAATTATTATCGGCATTACCCAGTTAAAATACTTACAATCTTTTTGGTCACTTTAAAAACTAAGTTAGGTACACAACATGTACTGACTTCGGTATTTTAAAAATTGCTTCCTTAAAGGACTGTTATCTATTGCATTATCTGCAGATTCGCAAAATAAAAACGATTCATAAAAATACCAAATTAACTGAAGAAAAATTATTGGTTTCAAAGTAACGACTCAATACAATCTATACTTATAATAAATCTGTAGAGAGGTCAATTCTGTACATGAAATATATTTCCAAAATAACTATCAGGGGGTGATTAGGGATCGATACTGATGCCAAAAATGCAATCAGTAAAATTTTTGTCTGTCTGTCTGTATAACCATTATAGAAACAAAAACTACTCGACGGATTTTAACGAAACTTGGTAGAATTATTTTTCATACTCCTGAGCTGGTTATAGTATACTTTTCATCACGCTACAATCAATAGGAGCAGAGCAGTGAAGGGAAATGTTAGGAAAACGGGAGAAGTTACTCCATTTTTAGGGTTCCGTAGCCGAATGGCAAAAAACGGAACCCTTATAGTTTCGACATGTCTGTCCGTCTGTCTGTCTGTCCGTCCGTCTGTATGTCACAGCAATTTTATTCCGAAACTATTAAGACTATACATGTGAAACTTAGTAGGTAGATGTATTCTGTGAACCGCTTTCCGATTTTAAGAAAAATATCAAAAAAATATTTATAATAAAGGGGGGTCCCCATACATGGAACTAGAACTGAAAATATTTTTTTTCATGAAACCTATGCGTGTGTGGTATCATTACACAGGTCTTTAAAAATGATATAAGAATTTCTAAAACCACTTTTTCATAAAGTCAATCGTTTAAAAGATATAAGCTCCCAAAGTGGTAAAATGTCTCCCCCCCTCTAACTTCTATAATAATGGAGTGAAAAATCTAAAAAAATAAATGACTGTAGATCTTAATGTAAACTTTCAACCGAAATTAGTTTGAACGAGATCGAGTCAGCAGTTTTTGAGATACAGTATATTTTCTAAAACCGCAAATATAACTTTGTAATTCATACAAATACTATGAAAAACAAAGTTATTTGGCGTAGTTGTAAAAATTGTAAATAAGCTAGTTTTAAGAAATTTGTAAGGTTTATTGTTTTTTTTTTTTCAAATAAATATATTAAGTATATTATATTATTATAGTTAATTCGGAACCCTTCATGGGCGAGTCCGACTCGCATTTGGCCAATTTTTTAAGCTTCCGTCGCGTGTGCAATCTTAATGGTTAAAGCTACACAGAAATCATTTCATGACGGAAATGTTCTCCTTAAAATTATATAAAAATATCCCACGACAGCATATGTCTATCTTTTATGGTTGACTCAGAATAACACGTGTAACTCCCGATAGCTTAGCAGTTCGAAGCTTTCTGATTATAATATTTGTCTACTCTTACGTTTATAACACTCTCATTCACCCCTAATTGAAAAAGTTAACATTATTAACATTTCCATAAAAAAGAATCATATAAATCGGTATAGAAACACCAAAGTTATACATGAAATAAGCTAATAATAAGCCATCGCGCGTGAATACTGAATCATGCTATAAGGATTATTTTTGAGAAGTGGTCGCCGCGCTCGACGCGTCTCGCGGCCGAAGGTATAAAATTTCGTTCTATAGACCGTACTTAAGCCTCATGTGAACGTAATCTAAACAATATTACCAATACATTAACTTAATAACACACAAGGAGTTACACGCTGACGGAGTCGCGGGCACATTTATTAACAATAATATTGTGCGGTTCCGCATTGCGATATTTTTAAACAGTATTATAGATTGATAATTTCCCTACTAAATTACGAAAGTTAATCTGTCTGTTACATCAAAATCACTGAACCGTGAGGAAGGACATAGTCTACTTTTTTTTACGAAAAACGACGGAAACGCGGACGAAGTCGCGGGCAACAGCTATCTATACTAATAATATAAGGCTGAAGATATTGTTTGTTTGTTTGAACGCGATAATCTCAGGAACTACTGGTTCGAATTGATAAATTATTTTTTAATTAAATAGCCAATTTATAGAGAAAGGCTGTAGGCTATATATCATTACGAAGGCCAATAGGAGCGGAGCGCCAATGAAGAATGCTTCAAAATCGGTGTTAAATTTAACGTTAGCCCAAAGTAACTATTTCACGCGGAAGGAGTCGCGGGCAAAAGCTAGGACGTAATAAAACTATGATTCATTTAGGTATTGGATTTGGATTTTATCACATAAAAGTTAGTTGTGGTGTCACCATTACCTCGCAGGAGTACTCGCCGGCGTCGGCGCGCGCGGCTGACGTGATGACGAGCGAGTGAGCCTCGCCCACTGACGATATCTTCACCGTCGACGACTCCGACAGCTCTACTTTGTTCTTGAACCTGTTACGAATATTATACACTTTTAGAAGTAGAAAATATAATAGTTTTATAGATGTTGGTATGTGTAGTCTGGTCTTGTCTAAACACACATCCAAGTTAGCTATGGATTATGAAATTAATGAAGATTACGATCTTAACTCTCAATTTCCAACCAATTAAAAATAATTTCGTGATAAGCGGACGATATTGGCACAACGGCTGTTGCAGGCTGGATGCAAACAAGAGAATCTGGCAAGAAGGACTCAAGGAGGCCTCACATAAGTTTGAGGAATTAGGTTTACATCGTGTGGGCGGAACAGAATGGGATTTTCAGAGTCAGCAGAAGTCTAACGCTCCCTGTCATAAGTATATAACCATGGTATATAACATTGTAATATTTAGCACACCGTAATAGTAAATATATTGTAATTAATCTTTAATCGCTGTAAATTAATTGTATATACATATATATATTTATTATTTTTGAAATTATTATTATTGTGTTATTGCCATTATTATTTTAGACCAAATTGCATTAATAAAGTTGGACAATGCTGTATTAAATTGTATATTTTTAGAATTTGATTTAGTTGTAAATAACACTGTAATATTTAGCACACCGTAATGGTAAAATGTATTTGGACTCTACTAAATCTAACCAACTTATATGTATACCTACATTATTGCTAATAAATGATTTCTTTCTTTCCCTTCCTCTACACCTAGACCGGGACGAGTCTAATAATTTCTCCACCAAAAATTTAGTGTTTTCCTTGTTTATAAATAAATCAATTAAATTATCGAATAATTTCCCGAAATTGAAATTAGAATCCCTAGGAAACTCCATTTTTATAAGCACGCGCTTGATAACCATCTGATGGTGCACAATTTATTATATCTACTAACATAGCTTAAGTTTTAACTAAGAAATATATGAGTAATGCTGAAATTAATAGAAATAAAATTTTAACTTTTGTAGTCATTGAATCAAATGATGTTTACAAGTGTCTCAACATTGTCTTCCTAATAAAGTTTGACTAACCAGGCCACAGTAGGTGCAGGCTCCGACTCAGTTTCCACCTTGAAAGTGACAGTCTCCTTCTCCTCGCACACCTTGCTCTGACCCATCTTCTTGATGACCTTGGGAGCTGACGTCACGTGCCACTGCCAGAAGTCCGAACATTGGTTCACTTCGTTCCTGAAAGGAAAGGAGAATGAAATATCAGTTTGTTTCGAATAGTTATCATCAGAACGGCACATAACGGTTCAATAAAAAGTAAATTTTAGACGGCTTTTAAGGCTCATGCTCCGTCAACAAGGAGAAAGACTTCCTCAAAGTGTCCTTCGAGATTTTGAAGGATTTAGATTTTAATCTAGTTGAGTCATTTGAAGATGTTCACCCGAAAAAATGGGCTGCTTACTATTAAACCCACTCTTATATTACAAGACAACAGATTTTAATAAAAATACTACCAATTCAAGACTGAATGTTGATGGAAGGAAAGGTTGAGGAAATTAAAAAATAGTTGGATGGATTGTGCGAGGAATGATAATTATGAATGAAGGAGTATTCATCTAAAGGTTGTCTGTAAAATATCGTTACACCACCTTTGTTTTTAATTCTGTTATACAACAAAGAGTATGTCTATATCTATCTATGGCAGGAGTAAATGAAGAAGAAAACGTGTTGCGCTGCAAGTACATGGTATTATGGGCACGATGAAGACTTATTCTAGTCAAGATTTCAACTTTAACAACTTACTTGGCAACAACAGAGTAGGATCCGGTGTCAGTAAGCTTGGCATCCTTAATGGTGATCTTGTAGACCTCATCTGACTCCTTCACGATGAGGACGCGGTCGGAGCTCTTGATCTCGTTGCCGTCCTTGTAGAACGTCACGTCGGGAGACGGGGTGCCTTCGACCTCGATTGTCACTGTGTGGGTCGATGACACCTGGCAATACATCAGTGGTCCAATTAGTTCAAAACTCAAAAATATTTTACTATAAATTGCAACTTCTAAAACAACAGAAGCGAATGCACGTTTCATATTGGTCTATTCCTATGGAGAAAGAATCGGTAGGGAACACTAGTAAAAGAGTGCTTTTCAAAAACATAATTGATTTTCATAATGTTTCCATAATACATTTTAATAGCTATGAGAGGGCAGTAAAGACCAATATTTACTACTTAAAAACGCATCTAAATTGTGTGCGTATTCACATTAAAAATTAGCTTTATAAAATAGCAAGATTAGATTTCACTAATGATGGACAAAAACTAAATAAATTCGTATAAAAAAAATATATATAAACATCTTTAATATTTGATAAGTACTTAATTTATTTAAAACTTTTAATTTTTATAATTTACTTATACAATTTATTTAATATAATTGCAGAATTTAGTTATATAAACTAAAAAATACTTTAGTAATTTCAGTTTTTCAGTGAAACAACATGACCAAATTTGGTTCTCAATTTTCCACCAGCTAAAAAATTACAACTTGAACATGACCTCTTATTCTCATGTGTCTTTAAATAGTCTCCGGACCAACGAATTAGGAATGATATAGAAATATAACTCTCTAACGACGCCCGCTAAAACATGGTTCCAAACTCATACCACTAAACTGATAATACGAATGCAACACGCGCACAAACAAAACAAAATACTTTGCTAAATTTATTTTCTGCGCATGGATCCGTCAATTCATTCATTTGGGGCGCTATTTTATTTAGTAAGATAATGTTAGAGTGAAACTGAAATATTGAATCAAGCGAGTGCGAACGAGATGGATTGTTTTGTGACATCGAGCGGCGAGGATGGTGTTATGCAGTATGCAGTAGGAGTCAGTCATTTATTATGAACTCAAATATTATAAATTAATATTAAACCTCTTTACATTAAGTTCACAAAAAGTGTAAAGCTTCATAAAAGAGAACGTGCGTCGGCCATATAAAATAATGAAATGAACAAGAGTGAAATATACGCCAAATGTTACTACAAATCGTAGGTAACCCATTACAATTTCAATAATTATCAAAAAACTAGGTAGAAGTCAGTTACAAACCTTTTTCTGAAATATTGGTCGTAATAAGTCTAGGGTTAAGGATGCCAAGTCATCATTTAGGCGGGTCTAACCTAAGTCCGTGTTTAAAAATGGGTATCGTGTGCACAACTAAAATTAACATCTTCGAAAAATTACCATACTCGTTGCTATACCATAAAAAGCAATCCGTACGTAACTCAATTCGCAAGCGCTATTGTAGAATCAAGTAAACAAACAATCGAAAATGCAGTAATGTCAAACTGTCAGTATGTCAGTAGGTAAGGCAATGGAGATGTGATTCATACAGCCTACGATACGTTTTCTATTCAAAAAATATTTGATTTTAAATAATATTGACATGCATATATTATTTTTTTAGATTTATGGTACACATAGGTCGAATTATATTAAATTAATAATTACTGTGCACTAAATCTGCAAACTAATTCGTTGGGGATTATTTTACGATTCCTGTTTGGCTGAATGCCACTTACTAGTGTCAAATAAACATTAACCTCCAATAAAAATAAGAATGAATTAAACGGATATCAGGTTAAATATTTTAATGATTTCCATATTTTTATATCCTACTTAAACAAACTTGAAAATTATTTCATTATACATATTTTATTTTAAAAAGAATGAAGGACTATTCGCAGTTTCTGTCCATTTCAAGCATTTGGACAACACCCTTTGGAAATGAAACAGTTATTTTATTACTTACCTAATACCTATTTTAAATGGAAATCAATATTTCCTCAGGATCTACCGAATTTCAAAATTATGAATTTCTTAAAGTACATAAATAAGGTAAGAATTCATTAGATAACCCCCCATCAGAAGAGCGTTAGGCTTATAAGCTATGAAACTAGATTTATATATATATATATATATAATGTGTGAGTAGAGTAAATTTAATATACAAGGTGGTTTTTAAAAAGTACGAGCCAAAATTTAAGGGTACTCGAGGTACTCAAAACAAAACTTTGTTGTTTAGTAAAATGGACAGAAGCATGTCCTAAATATTGGCTCGCTCTATTTATCAGCTCATATACGAAGTGCCGATTTAATGACCTGCATTGTTTCAACTTGGTGTAATACCTACTGATAACAAAACACAGACGTGATTTAAAATTTGTATTCTTAAGCAATCCTTAAATTAAGTTATTAGGATTTACCCGAATTTTTCATGAAATTCTGTGCAACAGTACTAACCGTACAAATAGGTACAACTGAATTTTTTTAGCATACGATAGCCAGTGCGTGACGAATATATACCTTCGTTACCAAAATGTATGGAGCAAAACCTACTGGCATTAGTTGGTAACCTCTCTTTTTTCTAAGCGGACAGCTGCAATCGTCTGTAGTCGTCGAATCTCTTTTTTGGGGAAACTAAAATAAGAAACACACAGGCAAACCAATCTATCCAATTTATAAAACTCTGTACTTAATATAAAATATATAATAGTTAGGTATTAAAAACTGGCTGGCTACCTGTTGCATAATACTGACAACTCGTGGTTGTCTATACGAAAACAAAATACGAAATTATTTTACTTACGAGTGATAAGTTATCCCAGTTAGTTTTATACTTCCTTCTTTCCGTCTTTTACACTACCTTACTACGTAGGAGGTCATTTTTATCCCTCAGAAACGAGCTTTTTCTTGGATTTTTCACTAATAAACACGATTCTAGCGTCTGTCACTGAGCGCACGTCAGACTGAGAGGCGCTTTGATTGTATTTTTTTCACCCCGCCTACTTGATTGTGTTTTGCGTGGAACCATTTTTGAGCGGAGTTCGTGTTCTATATCATTCCTAATTCGTTGCTCCGGACCCAATTTGGTAGAAGCAAATTAAATTGGAGTGTAAATGTGGTGGTTCTTCACAAGCAATGGCGCACTTAAAATCAAGTCCTGTGTGTCTTATCCGTTGTTCACTGCAGGAATTGATGGACGCTTACGAGACGGTAAATAACTCGCTGCCCAGTTTTGGGCCGAGTCCATTCAGATTGCCATCGACACACTAAGAAGATGAAGACTCACCATACAAGTCTGGTTCTCAATCTTCTTCTTGATCTTGGGCGCTGCTTTTACGACGAGGTGCAGAGTGGTGCTATCCTCTCCCAGCTCATTGGATGCTGTCACGTGGTAGTCTCCGGCGTCTGCCTGGGTCACGTTCTTGATCACCAGGGACATTGTTTCTTCATCCTCGTACAGGAACCTGGAAGATATTTATGTTGAATTGGATAACTTACTTCTAGAAGATGTGTTGTGCAGAGGGTTGGTACTAAAGTTAAACAATAATGATAACTTCATTTGTTTTGTCAGTTTTGGCAGATTCCATTTTTTATGGGACCATAATGAGGTTAGTCAAGTAGTATTTCCACATATTATCCCACATAGAAATGTGTCACGGATCTAAGTATAAAGAAATAGATCAATTACATTGTATCTATGATATAATATGAGATGTTCCATTATATGTAGAGAGTTCATGGCTAAAAGGCCGAAGTGATCCTTAAGGTTAAGCAACAATTGCCGAGGTCAGTTCGTGGATTTCGAAAGAGTGAAATAAAAACTTTTACCAAAATATTAAAACGACTTCCAAAAAATACTGCAGAGTGAAAACTAATTTCTAAAACAAAAATACAAAACTAAAGACACCGACCACCGAAATTAAAGTTATTTTTCACTTTGCAGTATTATTTTGGAAGTCGGTTTAAGAGTCCCTAACAATTTTACTGCCAGAAAAGAGAAATTACCTACTTTTGTAGAACAAATATCTCAATAATGGCATAAAATATCATTTTTCTTTTAAAACAGCGTTAAACATTGTATATTTATCTAATATGTGGTCAAATTAGAATTTAAATATCTACTCAAAATAAATCGAGCAAGCGCAGCGATTTATAAGGCATACTTTGAAAATGTTATTACAATAAAATATGAGCTCCGAATTAAAATAAAAAATAATAATTTGTTAGATAAGTACCTGTATTATTCAGAATTAGTTTATAATTTTCTTTTCAATAACGAATTTTTACTCAAAAGCGACGGCTTTGCAAAGGATTTTATTGAGTTTTCTCTAAGTTTACTATATTTATTTAAGTACATCTCCCCATGTTTTTTTTTCAAAGTTTAATTTATTAACTTACTAGTGCACTATATGCCCAACGTACAGGATTTTTTTTTTAGATTGTTATTCACCCCCATTAAGCTAAAAAGGAGTTGTAAAACCTGGTATTATGTGATTTCGTAAAAACACGTGTATACATTTTATTTTTTAAAATTTATTTTGAGTAGATATTTAAATTCTAATTTGACCACATATTAGATAAATATACAATGTTTAACGCTGTTTGAAAAGAAAAATGATATTTTATGCCGTTATTGAGATATTTATTCTACAAAAGTAGGCAATTTCTCTTTTTTGGCAATAAAATTGTCAGGGACTCTTAATTTTTTGGAAATAGTTTTTTTGTATTCATCATTCCTAATATTCTGTAAGACCACCGCATTACAACGCCAAATAAGGTTCTGAAACCCAATCATACGGTACGTTACTGTCTTCTCCATTGTCAATGTACTCACTTGTGCCTGGTGTCAGCCTCCACATCTTTGCCGTTGTGTTTGAAGACCACGGTGGGCTTGGGGAAGCCCTTGCAGGTGAGCTCCAGCATGGCGGACGCACCAGCCGATACGATGGCCTCGCGGTGCTCGATGATGAGGGTTGGTTTCTCAGGCTCCCGGTGTAGCTCGTGAACGGCACCTGAGATATTGAGAAAGGTTTAGCAAATTGGTTAGTACTTGTAAAATTTAAAATCATATTCTGGGTATTATTCTGGAGATATAGAGACTCTAAGGGGGAACATTAGCGCATCAAAGTTGTCTGCTGAAGCTCGCGTTGATTGTTTTTATGCGACAAATGGAAAACGATCGTCGTTTTAGCAGGCCGGCCCCAACATAATCCTTCGTTGGCCAGCAGGCTCCACTGTGTGTTCGTGAATCACTGCTGCAAGCTCTCCACGTCAGTGTTGAGCTTGTAGCTTCTATTCACGCACCACCCTTGTAATTTAAGTTAAATACTAACATAGGATTAAGGAATTTTGTTGCTAATCAAATGAGTCTCGATCTTAATTGAAATAAAATAAATTGAATTAAGGATTTTAACACATTAAGTAATACACAATAGAGAGGTGCGATTATTCCGTACGATTCTGACAGGCACTGTTGAAATACAGTTATTCATAAAAGAGACTTGTATAAAAAGAACAAATAAACCTCTGCAAGAAATGTGGACATCTATTCTGATATTATAAAGAGGTAAAATTTGTTTGTATGTATGGGTAATCTCTGAAACTAATAAACCAATTCCATATTTTTTTGGTGTATTATTGGGACTATAATTGGCTATGGACTATACATTATTCCGAAATCACGCGTGGACAAAGTCGCGGCGCAAAGTGAAGTGCTGCAATACATAATTTAAAAAAAATGACCGGTCCTTATACCAAGTAATGGGACAAGAAGATGACATAATGTAAGTAATTTATACCTTGAACGGTGAGTTCAGCGGAACAGGAGATGTTGCCAGTGCTGGTCTTAGCGACGCAGGTGTAGATGCCGGCGTCTTCAGGCTTCACGTGCTGGAACACCAGGGCCAGGGAGTCCTCATCGTCACCCAGGAGCACCTGGAAATATACAAAGTCATAGGTAGATATAAGCTAAGTTACAAGAAAACTGAAAAACATGCTCAGAATCAAGATCTTTACCAGAATAAGTAATTTGGTGAACGATGGGATTACTTCTGTCAGGATTACTAGAATGGTCTAACAAGGTGCCGCGGCCCTTAAACTCTAGGTTATCTGAAGAAACAGGGTGGAATCAATAAGAATCTAATACTCCTTTTCGCTCCACCTAGAGCTAGAGAAGTAATTTGATGATTTTTCCCCGAAAAATAGGGTCTCAAAAACTAACCAACCCATCTCCGCATACACGGCCAATCTCGTACCATATCATCCATTTGTTTCACCTTTCGGGAAATTAACTTAATCACCTGCTTAGCCTAAGATTAATCGGATGCAGTTGAGCACTAGTGTTATAAATGAAGCGACTACCGACTTCGTACGCGTAGGAAGGTTTTCCCGCGCAAATTCCGATCCCGTGGGAATTTCGGAATAAAAAGTAGCCTATGTGTTATTCCAGAATGTCAACTATCTACTTACCAAATTTCATTCAGATCCGATCAGTAGTTTTTGCGTGAAAGAGTAACAAACATCCATCCATCCTCACAAACTATCGCATTTATAATATTAGTACGATCTTTAAAAAAGACATGATTTTCGATTAAAAAATGAATCGAGCGAAAATGTTCCAATTACGAAACTGGTCTAGACATGTAATGAAAAAGATCCAATAAATCATTTACTAAAGTTCCATTTTGATTGTATGCGTGATTGTTTCAGAACATTAATGCAAAGTTACATACAATTTAGGGAACCTCCTCTTAATATGCTTTCCGAGGCAAAGAGGAGTCTCCACATGTTAAGATGTTCACCCATCCACGGACAGGCCCCGGAAAGCGTTGAAGATTGACCCGTGTGGGTATTATTATTTAGCCTCGAGCCCCTCCTCAACTTGAGCTAAACAACAGATAAAAATTTGAACATAATAATATGCGTACCTTAAATCTCTCTTCAGGGTCGAAAGTCTGTCCATCTCGTTTCCACGTGAAGGAGGCCTTCTCACCCTTGGCCAGCAGACCCTCTCCACCGGGAAGGAGCTCGCCGAATATGTTCTTCTCGTCTACGAAAATAAGATGAAAAATCACTTAATTATTTTTTATTGTTGGTAGTCTCCCGTTTGGCCACCATCTGACTTAATGGTAAGCGATGGCGTGGTCGAAGATGAATCATATTTTTTATGAACAAAATATTCAAGATGTGACTTTAACCTTAGGTTGTTATATTACTGATGTTTTTAGCAGCTTATTAGGACAAAGTGTACAAGGTGTAACAGATTAAGCGCAATACCTCAGACACCCCAATTAGAATATTAAATTATAAGTTTAAACACAACATCCCTAGGGATAAATAAATTGAAACCAAACCTAGACATTTTTGTTTTATAAAATAGTTATCCATACTAAACGCAAAACGTATGTGCGTCATACAATATCTTTACGCAGATGCATACACTCATGCAATGTTAGCTGCCAACACGCACACGAGCGCATTTCCTTGAATTAAGGTTTCTATTAATTTGTCATGATACTGTGTTTCCATTTTAAGTTAAATGAAAGATTTTTCCGTTAAATTTAATACCTATTTTTATGACGGAAATCGATTCAGAAGCCGATTCTGAGCCAACTACTTTCAGGAATTGTGTTTATTCTGTTACACGTTGTATACAAATTGGCAAATAATATGGCTGTATAGCAACTGGCAAAAATATGTTTGTGGTACCTAAAAAAACGCTTTTAGTTGCTTCAATATTAAATGAAACATACAGTAGTGTGTGTAAACATACATATGTAAATACGGAGCTTTACCATTTACTTCCAAATTATGAATTTTAAGAGTATTTCTGAACCCGTAATTTCGCGTTAAAGTTGGGTTTTACATTATTCTGTCAGGGTTGTGGGAATGTTCCAACGACATACCAGGACCCCGGCACGCCAAGGCAACTGAAGGAATAGGATTGGTTTTTAGTCAGTAGAAGTTTGATACTCCCTTCCACTCTACCCAGAGTGGGAGGAGACATTTGTTAAATTCCCCACGAAAAATGGGTTTTTTTTTGACATATTCTTAACAGCAAATTCTGATTGATGGAAGACCATTTTATGGGTTTTTTAAATTGCAATATCTTACCAAACAAGACACAAAGAATTCATGTCAATAACAATCCAAAACTATTACAAGTTCAGTCTAATTCTAGTAAACAATATACATAAATATCTCGGTAAGCCATAAACAACCGCTGGAGGATGTCCAAGTGTTTACAAAAATGTACGATTTATTTATAGCCATAAGCACAAACTGTTCATTTATTACGACAATGATTAACGATGTTGGTTTTATTGGTAATAATGTTAAATTATGCATAAAGTGATAATTATTGGGAAGAATTTATGACTACTAACAAGGTATTTGTTTTAGCAAGAGAGTTGTAAAATTCCAAAACATTACATAATTTGACGGAATTATAAGCAATTTAATGTTTTGGTTTTGTATAAAAGAATACATTTATGCCGAATAGTGCTAATGAAAGTTATCAAAATTAAGGAATAGTTTCAATATACATATACTTAAATAGAAATGAGAGTTTATTTACGCATAGAAAAGTGTACAGCCTATAGATAAAGTATTATTCTAAGAACGAAAATGTTGTTGCATTTAAGAAGCATTAGCACCGCGAATTCACTGCGTGTACTTCTGCTTAACGTAAAAAGAAAAGATACTGAAAATGCATTCATTGGCATTAAAAAACTTAAAAATAATAAAATAAATAAATAAAGCTATTAATGTCAAAAAGGCGTCAGCTCAGCTTATGCCAGAGCCTACGAGTGCCGTGCCGACTAGCATCAGTGCTAGCATTTTACACAGAGCGACTGTTTAACGTACCTCCACAATGCGGAAGCTGAGTAACACGATACTCATTGGCAAGACTAATGTCAGATTTCCTGGTTTCTTACTACCCGTAATGTCTGTCAAAGATGTGCGAATGACAGACTGAATGCCACTTAACAAGAGTTGAAATTGCCTTCCAAGGCACAGAGGAATCTTGATGATAATAAGGATTTTTTTTTGGTGGTCCTGCAACGAGCCTATCTCTTATTATTTAGTTACAAGCCCCTCAAGTTAACCAAACAGATCGATGTCATGAAAATAAAACAAGATATAAGCGATATGGCATTGTTACATGGTGGATATCCCACACATACGCACAAAACGTTTGGGGAATACTTTCATTGTGTGTACGATTAAGGAGTGAAATTCCCTGCCGGAGTCTGTTTTTTCTGATAGCTATAACCTAGGGGTCTTTAAGTCAAGAGTGAATAGGTTACTTCTAGGTAAGCGTGCTTCATCTTCAACCACATCATCGCTTACCATTAGTTGGGATGGTAGTAAATTGTGAGACTATTATCAATAAAACTTTTGCAAGGTACCATTATCACTTGGTCAATATACTGTCTTGTCGTACTAAGCGCTTGTAATAATTGTAGAGGTACATTTATTGAGCGTACAGCCAAGGAACTCTCTGCTGGTTTCTGTGTTCCCTTCCACAGTCACCCGTCTGCCTTCAAAGCAAGAGTGAACAGACACCTACTAGGCTCGCTCCTCCCATCGTAAACCACATCTATCGCTTACCATAAGGCATGATCGAGGTCAAAAGTAGGCTCATCAGTAATAAAAACTGCAGTGGCCAATCTGAAAATCACTTAACCGATTGCGGGCCCAAATTGGCCGCTGTAAATACAACGTAGCCAAATGGTGTTTCATTGACCCATCGCAGATACCATGCCAGTTTGTAATCCCTGTACGTGGTATGGTCTACTTCTTGTAATGTCCTTCTTGCATGGCCACATGCGCCTTACAGGATCTGAACGAGGCCAATAAAAGAGCTGTGCAGGTAGCTACATGTTGGTCGACATGCATCGACTCGAAAAGAAAAAGAAATAAGAAAAGTATTGTTACTCCAGTCGCTTAGCGAAGTACGTCGAGAAACTTCGACATAGACACTAACGCCATCTAGCGGCGAGTAGCAGTACTGAGTATATTGAGAAAGTTCGACTGACTTTCTAATACGTTCGAGACACTAACGCCATCTAGCGGCGAGTAGCAGTACTGCGTATCTCGAGTAGCTTCTGGAATATTCTTGGCAATATAGGCAGTGAGTTGATATTACGAGAATGTTCTAGAACTCATAGACCGGGGTATAAATAGATCGCAGAGGAACGCAGACGACAGTCTTATTTCAAGATACGAGGCAATATAATCGAAGCTTTACATGTGAATTTCGATGCGATTTAAGTGTTGAGTGACAAGTATTGTACTGTGAATAACTGTGGTAATTTTTATTTGGTGTTTATTTAAGTAAAGTGTTAATTTAGGTTTAGTTGGTGTAAATTATTTCTATCCCGAACCCCAGATCGTAACAGTATGTATACTTACCAACTACAGTAACAGTAGCCTCGGAGGTGACGTCTCCGTAAATGTTGAGGGCCCTGCAGGAGTACCTCCCGGCATCGGCCGGCTGTACGTCTGCGATGACCAGCTCGTAGCAGCCGCGGTCAGCGCGCGTGCGGACGATGGACACGCGGTCAGACTCCGATGTTGTTAGGATCTCTTTGTCGTCGCGGTAGCTGGGTAGATTGGAGGTATGATAAGGTGAGATGAGGTTTTGTGTGACGGCAGAAATATGATAGATAAAAACAAAGTACCTAAGGTAACACCATAGTAAGTAATGTAACATAGTACCTATTTAAGTTTTATTCTTACCTACGTAATTAATAATGTACAAATAAAAGTATTTTTATTTATTTAATTAGAAATTGCTTTTGACAAGTTAGAGTTAACTCTTTTTTTATAAATAAAGATTATAAAGATTTAAGAATTGACCTTGTGATATGTCGGCATGGCTTATCAATCTTTTATTACATTATAACTATGTATATTTTAGTACTAGTGGAAAGTATTATTTCTAATAAAATATCTCTTTTTTTGGAGTTCAAGGACATAAATCTTCAGAAGTAAATATTATTAGCAATTATAGAATTAAAATAAAATTTAAAAATATGTATGCAAATTTTAATAATAATTCGCACAACGAAGAAATAAACATGATAATAGATACTTACAACTTGACCTCAGGATTAGGATCGCCCTTGACCTCGACCATGAAACGCAAGTAGGTGTTCTCCATGATCTCGGTGTCCTTCAGAGCCACTAAGAAGTAAGGCGCTTTGAGGGCATTCCTCTCCTTGCGCTCTTCAGGAGTCACTGTAAATGCCGCATAGTAATCGAAATTAGAATTAAGTTTGAATTAGAAGAGGAACATTTGAGGCAGGTATAAGAAAGTAAAAAAAAAGAATAATATTGTATTACACATTAATTATAAATAGAATTGAAGTGTCTCTCTGTGTGTCTAAAACACGAACAAACTTTTTTTTTAAATTTTGTCTTTTTGTTTGTTTTAGCTAATCTCTGGAACTGAACGACTGATCAGATTTCAATAGCACTATCACGTTCTTTTGAAGTCGCAGTCTCAGCTAGTTTTTAGTCTTTGACAAAAAAGGGTAATCTCCGTTAATCGTGGTATAATACCTACATTGTTTAAACGTCACTTTATATTTAGGGGTACCATGCCTCAAATGTTAATAATTGTTTAATATTTTGTATAGGTTATGTATTTTGTAAGTAAAACGGTGTACAACAATACTGATAAGTGCAAAATACAGGAAAATTAAGTAGAGTAAACTGGTCAGATTCCAAACTACGTGTTATACGCCTTACAATGTCTTAATCGGTGATCGCGATGAGCATGCATACAGTATAGGTAAAATAATTTAGAAATAAGAATCATAAGTTATTATTTCAATAATTGTAAAATTAATTTATATATCATCTTAACAGAATTTGAGAATAATAGGCGGTAAATGCACGGAAACTACCTCTATTAATTTTTTGCTGAAACGTTATGGAAAAATTAAATATTTTATCTCTCTTAGAATGTTTATCTCAAAATTCGAAAATGTAATTACACTTCTGGACACATCTATTGGCCCACCTTGTATTTTCAGTTTCGTTTGGTCCTAGCTAAAATTTTATATTAGGTCGAGCAAAAAGTTTTTATGCAGTTTTGAACCTGGCACATTCACAATTTCATTCAATAGTCTTTTTTTGAATTTCGAACACAGAATTTAAAGAAACAAAAGACAATTTGGAGCCTGTTTGTTGATATCAAACAATCGAATACTAAGAAAACTTGGTTTTATTGGTTTACTTGGATTTAATTCTTGAAAAAGTGATTGATATCTTTGCTTTTGCAACAAACATTACTTATTCTTAACATTAAGGTGAGGTTCTATCAATAATCTATGGATACTTCACCTGAAGTCGCCGCCCAAGCTGTGGCACTTATTCAGGCCGGACACAGCCAAAGAAACGTGAGTGCTCAACTTAATTTAAGTCGATCTGCGGTCCGAAATGATTATCGGAGGTACCTAGAGACTGGCGGCTTTGTTCGTCGCCCAGGAAGGCCACGATCTCGGGTCACAACTGAAAGGCAGGATCGATTCATCGTGACGACCAGCTTGAGAAATCGTCACCCTACCTCCATTGAGATACAAAACCAATTTCGCGACTTCCACGGAGTATCTGTGAGCGCTCGAACTGTTCGGAGAAGGTTAAAAGAACGCGATATGGTACCACACAAGCCAGCTAATGGGCCCAAACTAAAGCGAGCCCACCGAACAGCGCGCCTTCATTTCGCACGCAGTCATTTAAATTGGACACAGCAAGATTGGAGCCGTGTACTCTTTTCTGATGAGTCTAAAATTGTGTTACATGGCAATGATGGAAGGAAGAAGGTCTACCGGCGTAAGGGAGAGCGTTTCGCACAATGCTGCTTTGAAGAGAGGGTTGCTTATGGCGGTGGCTCATGGACTGTCTGGGGCGGTATATCCGCGAGCGGCAAAACTCAACTTGAGGTTGTTACAGGACCACGGCTGCCAACATTAAATGCTGAAAGATACATTCGTGAGTGCTTAGAACCTCACGTGATACCATACGCGGACTATGTGGGCCCAAATTTCCTTTTTATGCATGATAATGCAAGAGCCCATGCGGCCGGCATCGTCAGGGAATATCTTCGGGATGTGAACATCACAGTTATGGACTGGCCAGCCAGAAGCCCAGACATGAACCCCATTGAGCACATGTGGGACGAGCTAAAAAGGCGTGTTAGGGCTCGTCAGCCAGTTGCCCAGACGATGCAGGAGTTGAAAACTGCCATAGAAGAGGAATGGGAGATGATCCCTCAAAATTTCATAGAGCGGTTGATAAACTCTATGCCTAATCGTATGAGAGCTGTGGTAGATGCCCATGGAGGCAACACGCGTTATTAAATTAAACCTTTATTTGATAAAACATGTTTTTTATTCAAAAATTAATTGCCTGTAACAAGGCGCATATCCGACTTGTTAGGCGTAGGTCCATGTCGTATGGTATTCTGAATTCAAATTTAAAACTATACGATCGAAGAAGATGGTAAAATGTATCAGGTTTAAAACTGCATCAACAGTTTTTGTTCAATCTAGCAATCATATTTCGGTAGGGGCCATCGAAACCTAAACTCTAAGGTGGGCCAATAGATGTGTCCAGAAGTGTATTATCTCTAGATTGGACATCATCTCTGCTTTCGTCCAAATTTCTATTATTCTCAAACATGTAATTAAATAAATATAAAAACAACACTCACACTCCTGCACGACTAACTGAGCCGTACAATGGGCATTTCCTTTTGAATTTTCAGCGATTGCTGTGTAAACACCAGCATCTGACTCCCTGCAGTGTTTCAGTTCCATCTTGAAGGTGCCATCGTTCTCATAGGAGATGGAGCATCGGTCCATTAGGCGGTCGCCCAAAAGCTTGTTGTCCTTCAGCCATGTAAGCTTCACATCAGCAGCGTCACGCAGAAGACATTCGAAGATAGCGTTCTCACCAGCTGGGGATTCAGATCTCGGTTACGAGAGTTCGCACGGATTTGGTTACCTCGATGATATGATACTATTACCACTTAAATAGATCAAGAGACAAACTTGGTAATTTATTTACCAGTAATTCGGTAAAATAAAATTGATGGTACTGGTAATCAAGATAACAATAGTTACAAAAATACGTTAACCGTGCGAACTCTTTAAGTCATAGAAAGGAAAATAATGTTTGAATTCGAAAGCGTTGTTAATGTGTAGTGTAAGTTAGGTAACTAAAAGCATTATGTACAAGCACTAATAGTGTGTCTACTTCAATGTGATGTATTCTACGTTGGGGTGCATGTACTTACGCTCAATGTTTTGGCCTTCTAAGGTTTTCGAGAATATTGGTTTTCCTTCTTGAGATTCAGACTTAGAAATGGACCTGGCTGTCTCGTAACCAGTGCTTACTGAACCGTTGGCGATGGATTTCTTTGAAGATGAATAGTTACTCTCATAAGAAGAGCCTCCATTCTTAACGGTCTCATAGCTACTCTCGGTTTTGGACGAAATAGATTCAACCTTGTCGCCATCAATGCTTGCTTTGATACTGTTTCTCTTCGAAGCGTACTTATTCGCAATGCTATCAATTTTGCTAATAGAGTCGGATTCAAGTCCGTAAGTAGAGCTCTCAGTTTTGCTTTCGTATTTAGCTTCAATACTAGCTTCGACGTCACCAGTGACGCTTGATTTGATGCTGTTCCTCTTTGAAGCGTATTTTGAAGCAATGCTGTCAATTTTGCTGATAGAGTCGCCTTCGATGGCGTAGTCAGACCTCTCATTCTTGCTTTCGACGTTGGATTCGATGCCGTATTTGGAGGCTATGCTGTCTAGCTTGCTAGCGGCATCGTATTCAATGCCATACTTTGATCCAATTTCAGATTTGCTTTCGTAGCTGGACTCGATTCCATATTTGGATCCTCCTTCAGTTTTAGATGAATACTTGGACTCGTAGCGGGAGGATGCAGTTCCCTCAATACCAGCTCCGGAGTCATATTTGGAGGCTTCTAAACGCGAGCCGCTTTCACGTCGCGAGTAGGAAGAGGTCAATCCAGTGCCACTATCGTATGTGGACGATGACTCATAGCGACCGCCACCTGATAGCTTTCGGCTGCTACTAGAGTACTCTGTAATATGTTAGAAAGAATTTTATTTAAAGATAATTCAGGACTTTTATATGAAATAGTTTAATCTACGAGTAGGTAAACATAAAGTAACTAGTAAAATGTAAGCTCTTTTGTTGGAATATTTATAGATTTTAATTAATGATCTTACCTCCAGACAGCCGCGAACTGCGGCTATACCTAGACATCTCGTCTTCAACAGCTTCCTCTGTGGTTACAGTTTGACCGTTACCAGCAACTTGTTGCTTAGACTCGGCGCCACTGGCACTTTTCTTTTCTTCTGTTTTCTCTTTGCTTTCCTCTACTACAGATTGTTGTGTAGTAACCTCTTGAACATTAGAAGATTCCTGTGACGCTACAACAGTTTCTTGAACTGTTGTTTCTTTGACAGAAGTTTGTGTGTTGAATTCTGTAGCTTCTTGTGTCTTTGATTCTACACTAGTTGCTTGAGTTTTAGATTGAGCAGTAGTTGCCTTTTGAGCAACTTGTGTTGTACTTTCTAATGACGCTTTTACTGCAGACTGTTCAGAGACAGATGTCTTCTGAGAGCTTGCCTGTACTTTTGTCTCTTGAGACGACTGTTCAACAGTTGTACTCTGAACAGATGTCTGTTGGATTGATTGCACTGATGTCGCTTGTGCTACTTTTACTTCAGATGCAGCCGCTACTACAGTAACTTGGCTAGATTGCTCAGAAGCAGATGCAGTCTTCTCAGTGACTTTAGAGCTTTCAAGAGTCACAGATGATTTAGCTTCTGAACTGACTTCACTCTTTGCAGCACTGACTGAGCTGACTTTAATGGATTCTTGTGCTGAAGAAACTTCAGTTACTTCGGACTTCGAGATTTTAGTTGCAACCTCACTTTCTGTGGACGCTTTTCTTTTAGTTTTTAGTTGTTGCGCTTCCTCTGTAGTTGCTACTTGCGTAGTCTCTTCCACACGGGAGCGTTTTTCTTTGGTATCTACTGCTTCTTGTGCTACCTCTGCGTGTTCTCTCTTTTTCTTCTTCTCTTCTAGTTTTGGTGGGGGTGCTTCCTGTTCTTCAAGTTGTAGGTCGTCTGCTGCGTGTTCAGCTAAAGCAACTGCAAGGGAAATGTGGCAATAGATTACATTTGTTTCTTTTGTAATCATAAACCTGTTTGCTGGAGACAACTGAACGAAAACTATAACTACAAAGTACAAAATATTTCTTACCAACGTCGCTAGCGTGTTTTCTGATCTCAGAAACCCAATTGGCCTTGGTCTGCTCCTTATGGGCAGTGAGAGTGACGTTGAGCGGTGGGTCCTTTTGGCAAAGTTCGAACTTATTTGGTTCAGCTGGGTTTTCTTTGATTTCAACCAAAGGTAGCTGGAATTTAAAAATTGCGGCATTTATTTTAAAGTGGACGGTAACATTAAACAAATAAATAATCAAAGGTAAATTAGAGACATGTTGAGAATAAAAAAATACATGTGCACACAACAAGACTAATAAATATAATAATATATTTTAGTCAATATGTAAAATTCGAAAATTACAAAGTAACTCTTAGAAAAAGAAGTTGTAATCCAAAATATGCATGAAAAAATGTTCTCTTTATTTAGTTATTATGCAATGCTGTGTCAGGTAATATATCTTATTTGTATTATTATAAGCAGCTACATATCGCCGATCAAAACATTCTCAACGTTAGCTTGCCTTGCTCCAAAATAGCGACTTCAATGTCATCAGTTGCTAGTATTTCAGTGACACGGTGTCAATGTCTTGTGAAGACAACGCATGTGGAATAAACTAAAATCCTCAACAATGTAGAAAATTTAATTCGCAATGATAAAGGAACAACATAATACTCGTACATTCCAGACGTAATTTTGGAATATATCCAAAAAGTTATTTTTTGAATTGACCTATTTTTGGAGTTGTATTCAAGATCGCGTGAACTGGTAATGAATGGAGATATTGTTAGAACGTGTAGGCTGATTCGGGGAATTAGTTTATGTATGGGCAGTTAGGAGTTTAGTTTATGCATGAGTAGTTAACATAGCAGGAAATGCAAATCAATTTTATGTTAAACATTGAAGTCTTTATCGACACTGTCATACTTTTGGTTAAGAAAAGTAAGACTAGTAAAACATATAGTACATGATAAAGCATATTGATGACCAGAGTATCCATACTAATATGTTAAGTGCGATATGGTTGTTTGTTACTCAATCATGCCAAAATGGCTGAAAGAATCTGGATGAAAATAGACCACGAGAAAGATTGGTCTAGACTAACACAAAAAAGTCACTTTGAATAGTTGTGTAAATTTATGTAGAATAGGGGTAAAAGCTCACACTTTTTTTTTTTATCGTGGTAAAATTATCAAATAAGTCCTCCCACTCCAGGCAGGGTGGGAGGGACTGTCAGACTTTTACTGACGGTGTTTTGTCCACGGTGTTCCTTCAATAACCCTTTACGTACCGGGGTCACGGTAACGGGATGAGTCCCACGACCCCGGCAGGCTTCGGCCCTCTATGGGGGGGCCTCGTCATATTGCTGACGCTCTTTGAAGCGCGCGTGGAACACGACGCGCCGTCGACCCGGGCATGGTCCATGGTCGGACAGCGAGTTGCCCTTTACTCGCTGTCCGCATGCCCGCGCCTACGGTGGCCGGAGATCGTCGGCCGACGTCCGACGCCGTGGGCGTCTACCACTGCGGCTGGGCTGGAGGGAGGACGCCATCCTCTCCCTCACGCGGCCCGCCTCCTCCTTCGGAAGCATGACTGCTTCGCAGAAGGAGGCGACCGCTTCCCACTCCCTCTCGCCCCGCAGCATGGCCTCGACCAATGCCGGGCGCGAGAGGTCTCCGCCTATCGCCGCCGTGAGGACACGTCGGTGCTCTGCCCAGGCGGGGCAGTCTTGCACCGTGTGCTCTACGGTGTCCTCAGGGCGACCCTCGCAGTGGTGACACCCAGGCGTTTCCTCCTTTCCCATCAGACACAGGTACCTCCCGAAACTTCCGTGTCCGGTGAGGACCTGCGTCATGGGGTAGGTCAGGACGCCGTGACGCCGATCTAGCCACTCCTCAAAGAGAAGCTCACACTAAGGAGAATAATCTAGTATCGTTTTGAAAAAGACGATAAAAGCAACCAATACCAACCTTGACGATATCCTTTAACACGAAAACAGAGCGATCATCCGAGACCTTCTTAACTTCACAGATGAGGACTCTGGCTTTGAAGAGAAAGACGTATCTGTCTCTAGCCTTCCCTTCGGTGTCGGTGACGGTAAACCAGTCGTGAGTGAGTAGACGGCCAAGCTTGTAGATGTTACCGTGGAAACCTTCGATGCTAGTGATGAATTTGTTATCAGTAGCACGGTTCGGAACACTGAGGAAGAGTTCCAAGGCTTTTTGGAGGTCAGTGCAGTCTTCGCCGAGCCGTTTTGAGTACTTTACTAATTCCTGTTAAGGAAAAGGTGAGTTAGACAAGTATACAGAAGATGTAGGGCTAAACTAAGATTACAGAAAAATATCTGATGTTAATTGGGAAAAAAACCAGTGATTCGATCTTGCAACCACTAGATGCAGCACCACCTCCGATATGCAAATATATGCGAAAAATCCACGATCGACGAGTCGTCTCCTGAGACTGCTTCTCGCAGGAGAGAAACGCGTGTCGAGTGTGGTTTGCTTGCGTTTTGTTTTTTATTGCGTTATTCTCTGCAGTACGGGCGAGGCTGCATACAGCACGCAAGTTTGCACAACAGATTTTTGGCGGAGCTCACACTAGATATTATTTTTCTATAGTATTAGTTTTGCATGGATTTTCGCAAAATAATGCTTGATTCCATTCTATAGATGCACAGCTAATGATGGAGTGGGAAAATCAACAAACAGTAAGATTGATTTGAGTTGATGCTATTATATGAGTAGTGAAATTTACATCAAAACATGGTACATTAATGGTATTATTTACGAACCTTAAGCAGTAGTTGATAGTCGTTGATTCTTTGAATTGGAAGTTTCAGATGTTCAGCGATACCTTTGTCGTCTTTGAGGTTGTCTGCTAAATCCTGAGAACAAACAAATAAACCAATTAAAATAAAATTAATGGAGAATTTCTTAAAGCTATTAAAAAGCGACAGTTTTGCGACATCTTAGAGAACAATAAAAACATCAAGACGTCTGCCAAAAGAGCTTGTAGAGATGAACCAGGCATAGTAAAACTCGTATTAATTTAGTAATACAAATAAATAAAGTCGTTTCAATTGATCAGAATAGCTCAAAGGTACCAGCTTACTAGCTATAAGTGGATGTACCAAAGGTTAGGTCACACATATGTTTTAAAGTAAAGACCCATAATGCGTGTAAAATCCCTACCACAGCTACCAAAAATGCTAAAGATCTAGAAACGCCTGAACAAAATGGTTGCTAGGAACCATTTTAATAACGTCAGCTTTCAAACAAAAGAAAACATAATCGATCCATTCCTCAAAACTTTTGACACCCCTCTTTTTGTGTCGGGCGTTTAATTAACTGAAATCAGCTCTCTTGTCTATAGATTATAACAAAGTTTATTTTATATGCTACCTCTATTTGAATAGGTATATCTAAGTACTAGCGTTCTCGCGGGGCTTTGCTCCTGTGCACTTTATCACGATTAAACATAAACCTCCTTTTTTGCAGTCGGCATTTGGCGAATTTACCAAATTTCATTCAAATCTACCCAGTTCTTTCAAAGATTAGCGCGTTCAAACAAACTATTTAATATAGATATAATGAACACCTACATATCTACAAATAATAGTAATACAGATGATTCACCTCTGTCAAAATACCAGTACCTACGCCATTCCAACCACAAGACATAAAAAAACAAATAAAGTTACTGATGATCAGATTATTTTAAGATCATTCCATTTCACCATGAATTTCGTGTGGCAGATTAAATTAAATATAAAAGTTTATTTATAAATGTCCACCATTGGCCTTGTGACGAAATTAATATATGTTTTGTGGTTCGGAGTAATATTGAGCATCATTTTAACTTCTTCGTGATGTCTAATTTGATCGTGACTAATTTACTAAAACCATACGTTTGATATCTAGGGCTAACAATGTATCTACAAGTAACAGATCTTAGCGAGAGAAAGTTTAAAACCCATATTAAACGTGTCCTTTTGAAAATGCATATTATAAGATTAAGGACTACGTTGAAGATAAGATTGCTTGGCAATGATTACTTCTGCACATGTGGCTTCCCTGGCTTATTGTGACTGCGTTATTGTATAAAGGTCTATTAACAATCCCACTTTTTTGTGTTGTTCTTACTTGTTGTTGTTATATTGATTTTATTTTACTTGTATATATATATTTTCTTTTTTTTATTTAATTTGTTTTAGTTTATTTGCAGTTTGCGAGAACACTATAGACACTGAGATTCATTTCTGATTATTTATATTACATTGTATTATGTTAATTAGTCTAATACTGTCCTCTCATACCAAAAAAATAAAGAATTGTATCTATTATGCAAAGATTGTGAAAATCAAGATTTTTTAAAAGAGTAGTTTCTTGCCGGTTCTTCCCCATAGAAAACGACCATAGGAACAGTGCCCTAACTTCTGACGTTTTATGAGTGCCCATGTAGGCCTATGTAAAATAAAATATTTTTGATTTTGATCATGTATACGAATTCATCAACATCTGCTTAGCTTTTTCGCAACTATCTTGGAATCAGTCGAGTATAACCGTATGCAGTTACATAATAAAAACATATCAACATAAATTCATATAACTAATTAAATAATGATGCAACCCACACCATTGTCCACAAGTTAATAAAAGAAAAGACGTCAGAAAGACAAATTATAGCAAAAAGGAAAGAAAAAAAAAATATCTATACTTATTATAAATCTGTAGAGAGGTCAATTCTGTACATAAAATATATTTACAAAATAACTATCAGGGGGTGATTAGGTATCGATACTGATGCCAAAAATGCAATCAGTAAAATTTTTGTCTGTCTGTCTGTCTGTATAACCGTTATAGAAACAAAAACTACTCGACGGATTTTAACGAAACTTGGTACAATTATTTTTCATACTCCTGAGCTGGTTATAGTATACTTTTCATCACGCTACAATCAATAGGAGCAGAGCAGTGAAGGGAAATGTTGGGAAAACGGGAGAAGTTACTCCATTTTTTAAGCTTCCGTCGCGAGTACGCCCTTAATGGTTAAAGATACACAGAAATCATTTATGACGGAAATATTCTCCTTAAAATTATATAAAAAATATCCCACGACAGCATATATTCTATATTTTATGGTTGACTCACAATAACACGTGTAACTCCCGATAGCTTAGCAGTTCGAAGCTTTCTGATTATTATTCTGCTCCGAAATTTAAAACCACCACAACTTTGCAATGGAACTCGGCTAAAAGTAACCCAGTTGCAACAAAATATAATCGAGGCTCAAATTTTAACAGGTTGCAGTGCAGGAAAAACCGTCTTTATTCCCAGAATTCCCATAATCTATCTATACTTATAATAAATCTGTAGAGAGGTCAATTCTGTACATGAAATATATTTACAAAATAACTATCAGGGGGTGATTAGGTATCGATACTGATGCCAAAAATGCAATCAGTAAAATTTTTGTCTGTCTGTCTGTCTGTATAACCGTTATAGAAACAAAAACTACTCGACGGATTTTAACGAAACTTGGTACAATTATTTTTCATACTCCTGAGCTGGTTATAGTATACTTTTCATCACGCTACAGTCAATAGGAGCAGAGCAGTGAAGGGAAATGTTGGGAAAACGGGAGAAGTTACTCCATTTTTTAAGCTTCCGTCGCGAGTGCAACCTTAATGGTTAAAGATACACAGAAATCATTTATGACGGAAATGTTCTCCTTAAAATTATATAAAAAGGTAGCACGCTTACCTTTTAGGTAAGCTTGCTACCTTTTTATATAACCTTTTAGGTAAGCGTGCTCCATCTTCGACCACATCATCACTTACCATCAGGTGAGATGGTGGTCAAACGCGAACCTATTCTAAATAAAAAAAAATAAAAAAAAAATATCCCACGTCAGCATATATCTATCTTTTATGGTTGACTCACAATAACACGTGTAACTCCCGATAGCTTAGCAGTTCGAAGCTTTCTGATTATTATTCTGCTCCGAAATTTAAAACCACTACAACTTTGCAATGGAACTCGGCTATAAGTAACCCAGTTGCAAAAAATACAATCGAGGCTCAAATTTTAACAGGTTGCGGTGCAGGAAAAACCGTCTTTATTCCCAGAATTCCCATAATACCAAATAATTTTCCATTCCAATTTAAAAGAACGCAATTCCCAGTATCGGTGTGTTATGCAATGACAATTAATAAGGCTCAAGGGCAGACTTTTCGTGTTGCTGGAGTAGATCTCGGTGTCAGTTCTTTCTCGCATGGTCAGTTGTACGTCGCTCTTTCCCGGGTTAGCATTTCTAGAAATCTTTATATTCACGTGCCGGACGGGTCAACTTTCAACATAGTTTACCCGGAAGCTTTGCGCTGAAGTATTTTCGTTCTATAGGTACTTAAGCCTCATGTGAACGTGATACAGATATTAACAATAATATTGTGCGGTTCGGTATTGCGATATTTTTCAACAGTATTATAGATTGACATATTATATTTCCCTACTAAATTACGAAAGTTAATCTGTCTGTTACATCAAAATCACTGAACCGTGAGGAAGGACATAGACTACTTTTTTGTTACGAAAAACGACGGAAAAGCGGACGCAGTCGCGGGCAACAGCTACCTATACTAATAATATAAGGCTGAAGAGTTTTTTTGTTTGTTTGAACGCGATAATCTCAGGAACTACTGGTTCGAATTGAAAAATTATTTTTTTAATTAAATAGTCAATTTATAGAGAATCATTACCAGTGATCGGAATAGGTAGAGCTATTTAGGTTCATTGACCGCAAACATTGATGTTAATATGGATATTCCACGGGATTCCTACTGATACTACGGGATTTTATTGAATTTCATTATTTTTGTCAATATGTATAAAATAAATAGTTTGTATGGTAATATGTTTTTGTACAACCTCAGAATAAAAATGTTTAATTGATTGTTGATTTTTGAATAAGAAATTGTTACTTAAAAAAATATATCTGGTTTAATGAATCAAGTTTATCTATTTATTATACTATCCTTAATCCCGTCCTTCTTATATTTACCCGCCAGAAAGGAAGTGTAATGTTTCAATAGTCCCGAAGGCGAGAATAGTTTTTTTATAATTTACTACTTGAAAACCAAATCCCGGGACTCGGTGAATATCCATATTATTCTATCCTATGGCAAGTACATAAAACAGCTCTACCTATTCCGATCTATGATCATTACGCTAAGGCCAATAGGAGCGAAGCGCCAATGAAGAATGCTTCAAAATCGGGGTTAAATTTAACGTTAGCCCAAAGTAACTATTCCACGCGGACGAAGTCGCGGGCAAAAGCTAGTCATTAATAAATCTATACTTTCATACAAGTTACCAGCTTATACTCAAATTGCTTAGCAGATAAACAAAATATATCAAGCCGTGACATATAGCCTGAGTAGTGCTTTAAAAACCGCTACTCTGCTCAATAAAATTAAATAAATTGCTAATATGCCTCTAAAAAATCTCTCCCAATATAAATATCAACACTTCGCCTGTCAACTCAATCGAATGCACATAATTAATTCGACACGTGCCCAAACCATTCGTCGGATGTCACACTAATTGGTCGTCGATTTTGGCATCAGCTCAAAAGCAATAATAAAGAATATTGACACGACTGCAATTTTATCGCTCCGGTAAAATAATTGTTTCTAAGTTGTAAAGTATTTCAATTACCTACTTATTTGTGAAATTCAGGTTTATTGGACCACTAACTATGGCCGTAACTTCGTTCATTACGAAGGGTTTTCCTGTGTAAGTCCAGATTTCCGTGGAAATTAGATTGTAAAGATTGTGAAACTAGATTATAAGGTATTTTATAGGTATGTTGTCCTATAACCCTCATATTTTCCAGTGAAAGTCCCATAAACATCGATTGAGCCGTTCCCGAGATAAGCCTGGATGAACCGAAAGACAGACAGACTATACATTTTAAAAGAGTATTTTTGTGTTTTAGTTATTTTGAAATAACAGACAGACAATTCAATTTTATTTATTAGTGTGTATGTATGTCTAGAAGATATTAATATGCAAAAAAAAACGTATACGTTAGCCCTAGATATCAAACGCATGGTTTTAGTAAAGTAGGTAGTCGGTTGAAATTACCCGATTAATGGGCATAACTTCTTAATTGCATAGTAAACATCTCATTAGAAATAGTGCCCAATGAAAACTTCGTAATTTTGCCGTGTAATAATTTTGATTACATTAGGAAACTTCACAACGCTAGAGGATATGGAAAATAATAAATTAATAGTTTAAAAAACCAAAAACACGCTTTTAAGACTAATGTAATGAGCAGAAATTAGAAATGTTTACTAGTAGGCAGTCCAAGGTTCCGTCAGCCACCTTCCAATTCCATCGTCAGACCAGCTCGATGGTACCATAATATTGTACTGTCGTCTAATCTACACATAATTGCCAAGTTTCATGATGATACAACAATTAGAAGTACGTTTAATTCAGAAAAAAAAATATTTAAAATAAAGGGGAGCTCCCCATACATGGAACTGAAACAGATTTTTTTTTTTTCATGAAACCTACGCGTGTGTTGTATTTATAGTCAGGTCTTTAAAAATGATATTGAGGTTTCTAAAACCACTTTTTCATAATGTTAATCGTTTAAAAGATATATGCTTCTAAAGTGGTAAAATGTGTTTCCTCCCCCTCTAACTTCTATAATTATGGAGCGAAAAATCTAAAAAAAATATATGCTGTAGATCTTAATGTAATCTTTCAATCAAAATTGGTTTGAATGAGATCGGGTCAGCAGTTTTTGAGATACAGCATATTTTCAAAAACCGCAAATATAACTTTGTAATTCATACAAACACTATGAAAAACAAAGTTATTTGGCGTAGTTGTAAAAATTGTAATTAAGCTAGTTTTAAGAATTTTTATTATGATAGACCTTACACATGTAGGTACTTAATGTCACTTACTGGGGCAGCCCTAATTCATGTATGTATACTAACAACGTATCACCACATAGTATAAAACAAAGTCGCTTCCCTATCTGTCTGTCCCTATGTATGCTTAGATCTTAAAAACTCCGCAATGGATCTTGTTGCGGGTTTAATAGATAGAGTGATTCCTGAGGAAGGTTTTAGTGTATAATAAGTTAAGGTTTTGTGTAGATTGAATGAAATACGCCTAAAGAATTAAGCCTATCGGGAGCTTTAATCGAAAGCGCTGCCAAAACCTTTTGAGTTATAAAAATACAATATATGGCGGGATTGTTTCTCTTTTATAGATCTACAACAAAGTCCGCGATGGCATATGTCTATCTCCCAAGAATAACCCACAATAACCATATTTTTCTTTTACAAATTACAATAAAATGATGGGTTATTTACGAATTATTTTTTAACAGTATAGTATTATTCCTTATCCAATTAAATACGTCAGATATGTTGAGGATTTAATGTGGATCAAATTGCTTTTTATACAATGCCAATAAAATTAATATCTTATGAGTTATCGCCGATATATGAGTGTGGCTAATTACCGGACGATAAATTGATTAAGCAAAATCATTGTATAAGCAAATATAAACTTTATTACCCGAAAAGCCGGGCCGGGTCGCTAGTATTTATTATAGAAAACTATAAGCTATAAGAGTGTTATGTTATGGAGATGCAAACAATAACATAGAACTGAACCACGTTGGAATTTCACATTATAATGTTGCGTCTGTTTAGCAGACACGATCAAGATACAATTCCTCTGAGTCATCAATTACCTCAAGTAGGTATTCTGAAATCGCTTCAGTAGCTGCACTCACTGTAAACATATTTTGGTTCAAACTTACGATATAGCTTTTACTTCTGTTTTGTCATAGAATTTGGGGTTAAAAGCGTTTATAAAGTGGAAGTAATTTATAGTTTTGTGACAGTGTTTTCAATTTGCATCTATAAATGTGAGTAAAATTGGATTGTCCGTCTGTAATTTCTGAATAAATGCCTTTTATCAATTATTTTTAATTATTAACACATTACTCATTGTCTCAATATGTTTGTCAGTCTACCTTTCTGTTTGTCTGGGCTAATCTCTGGAATGGCAGTACCGATTTGAATGGGTCTTATACGGGAGGTTATAGGGCAACATGTAATAATTTTGCCCGGACGCGAGCAAAACTAGTTACAAATAAACGAGTTCGGTTAACTCTTTTCTTTTTCAAAAGTTAAGTATTTATACAGACAATAATTTGTTAATGCAGCCAATATATATCTACAGAGATATGGAAGAAAATATTTTGCTTTTAAAACTAAAGGAATACAAAAATGAAAATCATGATGAACATAAGTGCTTTTTTCAAATTATGATTTTAACTATTTGGAAAATATGTAGTATGTGCACCTCCACCATCCATTTCTTTTTCATTTAAGTTCACTGTTAACAGTCTTATAATTCCATTTAGGTTCATTTGTACTGAAGCTATTGATGATATGAATATAACAAATCAATTTTCGCTGAAGCTTTCCAGTAAACATTTAATCATAAACATCATGGCTTATGACGTCAATAACGAAAGTTAAGATGAACAGCATGGGAAGATGCATGAACGATAAACGTCTTGAGTAGTCAAGGTCTTAGTAATTGTGAGTGGTATGAATAGCATTTCGAGAAATTTGGCTATATGGCCAAAAGAAAGAAGGAGGTTGTAACATTGCGCAAATACATATAGGACACCGTTCCATTGTACTCAACTAAATTTAGATAAAGACAATGTGGGATGATGATACAGAAAATCTTGAAGGGTAAGGTCAAACAAGAATAAGCATATAAACAACAAGCGTCATGAATTTATTAACTCTTTGAGGTAATGGAGGATGAAACTGTGAGCGCCGACCCCAGGTAACAAGAAACAAAGATTAATAAATAATAAACCTTGATCAAATAGCCCAGAATTTATACAAAAAATAAATAACACAAGTACAGACAATATGAAAATACAGAAGTTCAGTGACATACTAAAGAATTTACTTTTGAAACTGTTACTGCACTACTGAACGTCAAAAACCATACCCACAACATATCAATACCGCGATGTATCGAAGATAGCATCTACATAAAATATTTGGATGCTATAGAAATCTGTACACAAAAAGTTTCACACTTAGTAGACGAGAATTTGATCGAATCGTGTCATCCATCGACGTTTTTGCGGCCGATTATGAGATATTTCGCAACGCAACAAGGCACCATGACGTCGTATGATGACAGATTTTTTTATTATTATAGGGTAGTATTTAAACGAGTGACTTTAAATTAAAGTCTTAAGTGACAAAAATAATTATTTTACGTTATAGTATTACTAAGTGAGCGACTGACAGCGAGTGACGAGAAATCAACTGAACAGTAACTTACAAACATTAATTTGAGTTACTTAAAATACAATTTCAACCTAATATTTGTTTGTGTCAACGTTACATCCTGCATTTTTTTTTTCAATATTTGGCAAATTACTTATTTGTAATGAGCGGAATTTTATCTTAAATGAAGTGTTTCGAATAGAAAAACCACTTTGGAAATTACTATAATGAGCAGAGTAGATACTATAACCTTTTTTTTTTTAAATTTTTCCAAGAAATTTAATTACTCGTATTCAAGAGTACGGTAGGGTAATGTATTCCAAAAAAATTACTTTATCTTTTCGGAATTACGTAAATCAAATAAACAAAAAACAAAATTAAATAAGACGCTTCAGTCAACTAAAAACAAGTAATCTTCTTAGAACATTGATAGGTATGAGGAGCCCTACTATTCATCATCACTCGGTTTTTCTGGGTTCACACATTGCCTAATGGGTATCATTATTTATTCCAGAGGTGGCGTTGTAAGTTTGAGCCGAATTGCTAGACCCAAAATGTGTATGTTTATGTATGCAAAAACGTTTGATGCATGGCGAAAATGCCCAAAAGCCATGTCGCAGGAACCTTTTTGCCTGTCCGAATTTAGCAGTGTGTTTTTCTGGAAAGCAACTAACAGTTTTTTATGCTCGTCAAAAGTTTGCTAGCGGTCATTGTAGTTTAAATCTTTCGCTTTTTCGCTGTCTTGTCGTTTTCGGTGTTCCCGGATCATCTGGATAGCTATGACCCTCTGAGACGCGACCAGCTGGCGGGCTGGTCGCCGCTGAAGATTCAGCGCCCACACAGGGGAATTATAGAGGAAATTATTATATACCTAGTCATGTATTATTTTATTTTATATTGTTTGTAACTGACACGATAGACGTTATTTTTCTGATCTTAAAAACCTGCTTTCTAAGAGAGGGAATATTTTTATAAAAGAACAGATGTTATGAGAAGAAGATTGTTTATAGTTTTTCCATGGGCCTAGTTGCCTGAAATAAAGAAAATATGAAAACCAGAATTTTTACAAAAGCTTTCCGATGAGTCGCTAAAATGTTATGCGTATGAAGCAACTGATCTAAATCAGTAGTAAAGAGGAATAATCGCATCGTCGGAGGAAGCATCTCAAACAGTATAACTAAAGTATCTTGTATAGTTTTAGAGCTTTTCCCTTGACTCTTCGCTCACATATTCTTATCCACTGGAAGTGATAATTTTTTACAAATGAAGTAACAAATTGTAAATATAAATTGCTTTTATTGCATTCACCCACGATTTTATTGTTCCTGAATAGATTTTCACCGCCTATTATGTACTAGTTTCATTATTTGTATCCATATGTAATTGTAAGGTGGTAAATAAAGTATATAATAATAATAAATAACAGGTTTTTTATTATATGAAAATATTTTTATTATAATTATTATTTATTGTTGATAGGCTCATGTTTGACCACGATCTCACCTGATGGAAAACGATGATGTGGTCGAAGATGAAGTACTTTACTAGCAGTAACCTATTCACTCCTAACTAAAGACTCCTAGGCTATAGCTATCAGGAAAGACTTCTTAGCTGTACGCACAATTAAAGTATTCCCAAAACTGTTTTGAATATTACAAAGATAACGATACTGTGCCACAAAATGCACAGAATTTCAGTATTTCAAGTAATATTGGAACGGGATAATAAATCAAACTAGCGCACATACGTTACGCGAGAATATATTTAAGGCACCTTGACATATTGAGCTAGCGTTGCCCTGCTTCGCTAATAGCAAGCCACTGCTGCAATATTTGTTACTGAAAAAACAAGAGTGGGAAGCAAGATGGGAACTGAAAACATTTCAGCTTCATTGAACTGGATTTCAGTAGAAATATCGATTTGAAACTAAATATTTGCACGCCCAGTTTCCGTTGAACAATTTGCGCTGTTTATTTTGATATATGGTGTTTTTATAAGCTTAAAACGCGTTAAAATCCAAAATCATGTTTGGTCTATTCACTAAACACCAGATGGAAATCAAAAGCGAACATGGCTGGACGAGTTAGACTCCTACGGAGAGGATTGGACCACTGTAGCTAATATTACATTTTTTTACAATAATATTTGCATTTATACTTATTCAAAACAGGCTACGTAGATGATAGATGATTATCGTGACTTACCTACATAATATGGACAGAATAATTGAAAAACTCCCCACGAGTAGTGTTAGCCTAGTGGTGTATTTATTTAGTAGCCACTTACATTATTGTTACGGCGTCAACTTATTTCTAGGTTTGGGTTCGACTCTAGATGGCGCTTTCAAAACACTGAAAGTAAACATGGTGAAGCCATATGACATATAGGTACCAATCCGTACTATTCTAGCGTGAAAGAAGTGTGTAACTGGGGAGGTCTGTTTTCCAGCGATGGGAAAATTATAGGTTGAATATACTACCTACATGAAACGAAATCTGGGTACCACATTGCGGGAATGTCCTAATAAAATGCCGCGGTTTCCGAACGCAAGGGAAAATGAAAGAACGGGGTAGTTTTAGTCAGTAAAAGCCTGACAGCCTTTCGCTTCAGAGTGGCAGGAGGCGTTTGATATTTTTACCTAAAAAAAAAGAAGGAGTGTGTTAGTTAAATTTAATTTCTACTAGATACTGCGGCTAACGTATTAGCCGTTCAATAATGCTTACATTTAATATAATTGCATTCCTCATTCCAAGAGATTACCAATTGATAAACTGCAGTAGCAGGTGATATAATATTTCAAATACTACAACAGCGAAATGCCTGCAGCCACATTTTCTTGTACATATTTAATTGCTCTACATCCTATACCCACTCCAGACACAGGCATGTATAGCTTAGTTGGAGGGGTTAACAAGATTGCTATTAATGTGAATTCCAACCAAGTTAAAAAAAATTGAATTGTTAATTGTTGCTAATATAATAAAGAGGTAAAATTTGTTTGTTTTGTATGTAGCGGGTAATTTTCGGAACTAATAATCCAATTTTAAAAATTATTTCTTTGATAGTAAGCTGCATTATTGGGGAATGCTAGGGTATAAATTATTTCGAAATCCACGCAGGCGAAGACGCGGACAAGTGCTAGTATATTATATACCGACTCATTGGGAATTATGGCTTCATTTTACATTGTAGTTCTTTTGCCTAGCGATTATTTCGAAGCACAATTTAAGTGTTTGTCTATGATTTAAATATTAAGAAGTTTTCTCATGTGCTTACAGTTATTTACAAGATACTAAAACACAAAAAATCTGTGTCTGTCTTTCTGTTTATCCCGGCTAATCTTTAGAATTTCCGAAACGATTTTAATGGGACTAACATTGGAAAAAGAGGAGGTTTTTTTATTGATAATAGGCTCGCGTTTGACCACCATCTCACCTGATGGTAAGTGATGATGTGGTCGAAGATGGAGCACGCTTGCCTAGAAGTAACCTATTCACTCTTGACTTAAAGACTTCCAGGTTATAGCGATCAGGAAACACAGACTCCGGCAGGGAATTCCACTCCTGGTTATAGGGAAAAATATATGATACTTTTTATCTCAGAGTTCCCACGAGATCGGGATTTATGCGAGAAAACATCCCACGCGACCGAAGTCACGGGCACAGCTAGATTTAAATAATAATATAAGAACAATTGTTTGTTGCATTTCTTCAGTCTCTATAGAAACTATCAAGCAGACAGCCAGAAGTATAATCAAAATGGATCGTTCGGGATTAGCGTAAGAATCGCGATGTTGAAATCTCTATAAATAATTAGGGCATTGACTGTATTACATTTGCGCTTCTTCATTGATCTAACGACAAGTAATTATACGCTTTACGTAAATGTATTTACAGTTTACAATCGTATGTTTAATAAAAGCTGCTGTTCAAGGCTTAAGAGAAGATATTTGAGAAGATTATTTTATTTTTTGTTAGGCCACTGGCTTCTTTTGATTTGAAACTTTTTGTATAACAATGATGTGAAACGAATTGTTGTAAGCTTGTCGATGGCTGTCAGATGGGGCCGTGTTGAAGATTATAAAAGTGCTTCCGCAGCCCCCAATGTAAGTGAGTGAGGGAACTCGGGTTAGAAGTCAGTTAGAGTTTGACAGACTCCTTTGCCACCTCAGGGTGGAGGACATTCATGAGAATTTCCACAGAAAATTAAGATTTTCGCAGAAGCTTTGGCAATGTAATCTGCAAAGATTTGTTATTTCTCATTAAGTACATACATAATGATTATATTAACGTATGTTGACAATAGTTTGATGTATATTCTCATCAAAATACTGACAAACTGCCAAAAACGATTGGCAATAAATTAACGTGAGTGTAGTAAAAAGAAAATACAAAAATTCTGTTTGGAATAGAATACCGAAAACAAGATAGAACTAAAATTGTCCACAAATTAATCAATGGAGGAATGAAAATCTGACAGACACAAACACAGCATGATATTCATAACTGTTTGAAAAACTTTTGCACAACAATATGCAAAACAAGCTTAGGTAAGTATATTTAAAAAAACATTTCTTACACACTGTCGAAGACATAATTTCTAAAAGACTTTAGACTTAGACTTGTAAACAATGGAGAAGTTCATATATCACAAATGCTTTATTTTCAAAGAGACTCTTCATTAGAACTGCATTCATACATTGTTTTGTTGTCAGTTACGTGGCTACATATGTATGCATAGATACATTGCACTAGAAATGCAACTCTGAGATATAATTAGCTCCACTAATCCCTAAAAACATATGCAAAAATTGGGTCAAGGTCATCCCGCGCAGCTTTAGCGCAGAACCCGCGCGCGCGCCGCTCACATCGGCGCCGAGCACACAGCGCGGCGCAGCAGAAAAATATAACATTGCTGCGAAACTCATCCACCCACGCCACACTAGAAATAAACCAGACGCGTTGCTGGTAACACTACACCCGTAACATTGAAACGAGGGGGAAAAAATCACGATATTTTCGCCACAGCCCACAGTCGGTCTAATTATAAGCGTCCAATGCTAATTGCGATGTTAAGTCGTACCTGAGCGCAAGGCGGTCGGTAAAGGTATCACGAGAACACAATCACAGTCACACACTTCACTCGAGCGAGTGGTCGAAGGTCGTACATGCGCTGGAGCGAGCGAGGTGGTCGCGTCCGCGTCTTCCAAGCGACTGCTCCTCTCCTGGCCCTGTACTCTCCGCCCGCTAAACATAGAACGCACACACGATGATTTTTAGAGGATAACGCCATTTCACCGGTGACGTGCGACTATTATCGGGGAACACGGGACACCTCGCAGCAAGGTCGACAAACAAACCTTGAAACATCCTTGATAACAGAGCTGGGGGACGTGGGCGCCGCTACCAGTGTCCCCTTTGTTATGAAAATGAAAAGCACGCGAGCATATTTGAGTGTATACACAGGTTAACAACAACAGTAGGTAGCGGTCTAGAAAATTAATTGAATTGACACACGAATCGGATTGCGATGCCAAGACAAAGTCTGTTTATAAACTGTGATACATATAAATCAGCTACGTTTTGTTTTGGACAACTGTTACTGACCCTTTCTCTCTAACTACAGCAGGAAATATTGTAAAATAGTTTTCATTCCGCGGATGCGTAGGTCCGAGACATGCAACGCACATCAATTCCAGAATTCGCGGTCTGGAACGCAGCTGAGCTGCCTCTGTTACGTCATCATGACCGTCGTAAAAACCTACCAAAACACGCAACTGTAGATTCAGATGACATTTAAGATTTTAATTCTTCAGGTCTTGTCTTACATATATTGCACGCGGGACTTTAGAAAAGTCTCTACAGATCTCGTCGAGTAGAGAAGTTTCTATTACGCTGATTCTGCGAGCGGTGTCTACATAATTGTTTAACCAGGTTGGATAAATGTAGCTGTCTGTTCACCGATTACTACAGTTGTCGTCTGGTTCACCACCTACGGAAACCAGTGGTACCGTGTATTTATAGTCGAGACAACTATACAATGCAGGCAATTGCACTGAATTAGAAACTATGAATAATCACAAGCTTAAAGAACACGTCTGAATTATTGATAGCTGGCTTCTGGAAGCTTTTAGTTGCAAGGCTGCTAGTCCACTTTGGCTAGGTTTCAACGTTCAGCTAATTGAGACACAAGAAAAAAAACAAGTTGCAGTTACATACTTGTGTCATCACAATACCTTGACGATATGACAAACACACGCGTAATTTTCGTCAAATCGTTGAGCGCCTTAAAATTCCAAGTTGAGCTACACGTTGCCTGACAAATGCTTCCAGTGTCTGGACAAGTTCAAGTAAGAGAAAAGACCACATACAGACCAAGGTGCTGCTTATTTCTTAAGAAATTTTTTTCAGACGATAGACACCGTGTGTGTAATTCATTACCTAAATTAGAATAGACTTTAATTTTTTTTCATGAATATAATAAAAAACTTATATCGCAATTTACAAAATGAAACAATACAAGTAATGTTGTGTCGTGCTGAATACATGATTCGAATCAAAACGCAAAGATGTTGATCAAGATACAAAATTTCTTTCTGAAAACCGCTAATCATGTCTTGCATCATCTGTTGATGCTAATAGTATTAAGGCATCATACGTCACTCCTCGCCGATGACTATGGCTGGCATAAAAATCACACAAAGGAGGCATAGACACGGGCTAATAAATACGGCTGTTACATTATTTCTGGGTTTGACTCAATCATGACGGGTATAAGTTGCGTAGGATTTTATTTCATAGCTGCTTATTTTGACTAAATAGTCATAGGATTAGCATTCGCAATGATTCGATTAAAAGCTATTTAATTGTGGTATTTATTGAAATACAAGTGCTCTATTAAATACACATTGGAGGAGTTTTTGTGAAGTATTCGCCACCCCCTCATATCCTGTTGATGCTAAAATACATATTGGAAGAGTGGACTGCAGAATACACACGTCACTTCATAGTATCGTAACGCAATTACTCTAAAATTGTTTTTTATTACCTCAGCGCTTAGGTCAAAATCTTTTTAATTTCACACATATTGTTTTTTTTTTACTATTACGTACATTCTCTAAGTGCTTTTGTTTTTTTCAATTCAAGATGTTTCTGTAGTGCGTGGTTTTATTGTTGATAGACTCACTTTTGACCACCATCTCACCTGTTAGTACGCGATCATGTGGTCGAAGATGAAACCGCTGCCTGGAAGAAAACTATTCACTCTCGACTTTTAAGTCAAGAGTCACATGTGGTTGATGCGCAGGATATCTCTATCTCTCTTTAGTTAGTTACTATTTTTTTTATATAATAATAAAATGTTCGATAGAACAAAAATAGTTAAAAAAAAACAACAATCCATGAAACTACACTTCATATACCTATCTTCCAACTAAAAAATAGACCAAATGATGTACCTAAATGAAAAAATTGTGGCAACGTAAACAATGTTGACGAGAAACCGGGCAAGATTACACAAGAACACATGCCCAAGATCTTCGGATTCGTCGCCCAGCTCCGCCTCCCAGCCGCCGGGACCTGCTCCAATCGTGAGTGAAGAGATTCCGGTCGCTGCAGTTGCGTCGAGCTCGAGCGACGAATACTTCTCACCGCTGACGACACCACCACCTGCGCGTCGACGGGGAAGAGGCCGACCTCCGGCCTGCTTGGGACCTCGAGGCCCGCCGGCTTCTGATAGGGTCCCCGCTGCCGGTGGAAGTGTGCAGCGCATGCGATGGACTCAACCCATCAATGAGAACGTCATGCTCTCGTACTATGGGGCTACAGAGGGGGGAACTAACCTGACTGCGTACCGTGGTCGGATGCTCTCTCTGTTTCAGGTACTTGAGCCAGCTGTCAACGTTTCGGCCCAGCGACTATCGGATCAGGTGCGTGTCATCCAACGTAACCGTATGTTGATGAAGCCGTACTTGATCGCCTCCGTTCGGAAATGAGTAGCTGTGTCACTTCATCCGACGCCGACTGTGGTGGCACCACCACACAGCCCAACATTCAAGTTGAGGAGAGTAGTGATAGAGTTACAAACGTAAGTACCCGGTGTAATGAGCAATTGAGGAGTGCTTTGGAATGTGCTATTCGGGAATATCGCAACATGCCGCCTGAACTAAGACCACGCTTACCTCGTTTGCCCATGCATAACAGGAATAGGGCACTGGTTCGCAGTTGTCAAACTATCTTGATAACTGCGAAGTCCTCGCTGATACCCACTCTATCTTATACTGCGCAGCTGTTGCGGCATGTCGTGTAGCTAATGTTAAAATTTCTAATGACATAGCTATTCGACCTAAACCCGCTGTACCAGCTTGGCAGTGTAGGATCGAGCGTCGTATTGGTGAGGCCAGGGCACTCATTGGCAAACTTGTTTGCTTTAGGGAGGGCAACACTCGCCCGAGAGTGATGCGCTTTGTGAGACGGGCGTTTTTGGGAACCAATATCCACCCACATAATTATATGTCCTGTGTCACAGAGCGCATCGACTTCCTAAAGCAGAAGGTGTATGCATGGGCAAACCGTATCCGGAGGTATAGGCGGTGAGTGGAGCGATTCACCCAGAATCGCACTTTCCAAAGTAACGAAAGGTGGGTATATAGGGCTTGGGAGCGACCGGACCAAGGTGCGACTGATATGTACCTGCCGGATGATGACGCCTTATGTACATTTTGGCGCAACATCTGGTCGGTACCAGTCAGTCACACCGAAGGTGATTGGACTCGGGAGGTCGAGCGAGTGTGCGATCCAATACCAGAAATGGGGGCAATCACTATCAGCCCCCAAGATGTAGCCCATGCAGTCCGTCCGCTGCCTAATTGGAAGTCTCCAGGGCCGGATGGACTGCATAACTTTTGGATCAAGTGGCTAACAAGATCGCACGCCCACTTGGCGTCTCAGTACCAGTCTGCCCTAGAATCAGGCTCGCTACCTGAGTTCTTTACCACTGGAGTTACCCACCTGCTCCACAAATCTGGTAGCACCGCGGAACCCAAAAATTATAGACCAATCACGTGTCTACCAACGGTCTATAAGGTTCTTACATCCATTTTGAGGGTTAAAATTAACAAACACATTGAAGACAATCACATAATGTCTCCCTCTCAAAATGGATGTAAGAATGGATCCCGCGGTACTAAGGAGCTACTCCTCATTGATATGGCCATTAGCCAACAGGTTCGACGTTACAAAAAAGATCTGTCGACATGTTGGATAGACTACAAGAAGGCCTATGACTCAGTGCCTCAAAAATGGCTCATGAGGGTGCTAGAATTGTATAAAATTAATACAACTTTACGCACCTTTCTGACATCATGTATGGGACAATGGAGGACAGTTCTTCGCTATCCAGGATGTCGATATATCCCAAGGTACAGCGCACCGGTAAGGATCGAGCGAGTATTTCAGGGCGATAGTTTGAGTCCACTTTGGTTTTGCTTAGCCTTGAATCCTCTAAGCACACTGCTGAAGAATTCAGGCCTAGGCTATAGGTTGAAAAGAGGTGGTCAGGTTATTTCTCACCTCCTTTACATGGATGATTTAAAACTTTTTGGCGCCACTAGTCTACAACTGACGGAACTACTGAAGGTAACTGAAACTTTCAGTAGTGCCATCAGGATGGAGTTTGGTGTCGACAAATGTGCGATTATGCATGTAAAGCGAGGGGAGATTGTGGAATCCGTGGGATCTCAACCCTCGAATTCCATAAACCTGAGATCCCTCTCCCCAACCGAAACCTATAAGTATTTGGGTATGTCGGAAGCGTTAGGTATTAATGCAGTTGACATGAAGCAATCGCTGAAGGAGCGCTTCTTTGGACGCCTAAAGAAGGTATTTAAAAGCCTTCTATCGGGCGAAATAAGGTGCGTGCCTTCAACGGTTGGGTCATGCCAGTGTTGATATACTCTTTCGGCGTACTCAAATGGACTCAAACTGAACTTGACGCCCTGGATAGAAGAGTTCGTACATTGCTGACTGCATGTCGAATGCATCACTCACGCTCGTCGGTGATGAGGCTGTATATCCCGCGGAAATGTGGATGTCGAGGCTTTTTGAATGCTAAAACTCTCCACAACCGCGAGGTATACAGTCTCAGGGAACATTTCCTTGCTTCTGAAGTGGGTATGCATCGATATGTAGTAGCAGTGGACAAGGGACTCACCCCGCTCTCCTTGGCTAATGAGAACTGGCGCAAACCTGCAGTGCTAGACACTAAGGATCGAAGGGGGATATGGCATAGTAAGGAGCTTCATGGACGTTTTTTCCGGGCCCTATATGGGTCCGACGTAGACCAAGTGGCGTCCGTAGCTTGGTTGCGCTTTGGTGACCTCTTTGGGGAAACCGAAGGTTTTATCTGTGTAATTATGGACGAAGTTATCATGATGAACAACTACCGGAAATTTATTGTGAAGGATGGCACGGTTGACATATGTCGGGCATGTCACCGTCCGGGTGAATCAATCCGCCACATTATCTCTAGTTGTTCTCGTCTTGCTAATGGAGAGTACTTGCACAGGCACAACCTTGCAGCCAAGATAATTCATCAGCAACTTGCTCTGAAATATTCTCTTGTGGAATCAGAAGTGCCGTACTATAGGTATGTGCCCGACTCAGTTCTCGATAACGGCCATGTCACATTATACTGGGATCGGTCCGTCATCACTGACAGGACTATTGTAGCCAATAAGCCTGATATAGTGGTGGTGGACCTAATCGAGAGGCGTGCCATGATTGTCGACATAACCATCCCGCATGACAAGAACCTCGTGAAAGCTGAGAAAGATAAGCAAATCAAGTATCTTGACTTGGCACACGAGATTGTCGACATGTGGGATGTGAACTCGGCAATCATTGTACCGATAGTCATTTCAGGCAATGGCTTAATAGCCAAGAGCCTCGACTAACACCTCAGGAGGCTCTCGTTAGATGGTTGGATCAAGGGCTTGCTTCAGAAAGCGGTACTCCTGGTCACGGCGCCTATCATCAGGAGATTCCTCTCTATGGAGCCCTGACCGCCAGTAGCTTGGACCCTGTTCCCCTGTACCGGTGGGCTACTATTTTTTATATTTTTAAATGTTTTTTTTTTTGAGAATATTTAAAAATGTAACTTATATGTATATATATTGGAAATAAAGACACAATAATAATATTAATCCACAACTCTTCACACAACGCCATCTAGTCCCAAACTAAGCAGAGCTTGTGATATGGATACTAGACAACTGATAAACATACATATATTTTTCTAAATACATACATATTATAGATAAATTACACCCAGACAAAGAACAAATGACCGTGCTCATCACACAAACATTTGTCCTAGGTGGGAATCGAACCCACGACCTTGCGCATAGCAGTCAGGACCACTGACCACTATACCAACGGGCCTGTCTCTGCTTTTTTTTTTTTTATGTATATATATGTATATGTGTGTGTATTGAGTATGGAGGTTATTACTTATTTATGAATAGTACACCATGGACTACCCGCGTATTTATTTTCTCCTGCTGTGTCAAATCCATCCAAAGGTTGTCTGTAAAAGATCGCTTTTAGCGGTAAGACCGCCCATTGTAACACCCTTTGTAGTTTTTAAGTCCTCATTTAATTCTGTTATGGTGTACAATAAAGAGTATATCTATTTATCTACTAATCTATCTATCTATCAGCAAACACAGACTCCGGTAGGGAATTCCATACCTTAGCTGTACGCACAACGAAAGTTTTCAGGTTTAAGGTGTTTAGTATTAAGTATTCAGACTTTTGCTATTGTTTTCTGAACAGAACAAGATTTACAATGAGTCGTGTAACGTTGACTACTAATGGCTAGGTATGATGCCATTTTGTCGAGAATAAACGCCACGTCTTCAAAAATCAATGTTTCCGGGTACGTGGTATTACCCGGTAAGATTAAGATACTGAAGGAGTGGCTGAAATAAGTAGAATAAGACAATCAATATTTATGTTCAAATGAACGTACATGAGCTTCTGGTTATCAGGAGCTAGGTGCATTGTTCTAATTGGTAGCTTTCAATGGAAAATAACTATGAAGACCAATTGCTAAATATTATTACAGCCTCACGTCAATTTTCAAGATGTATCTATTGTTAAAGTGGAAGCCGAAAAAGGGCAGATAATAATCTCGCATGTCTCCGATCTTAACCTCAATTACGCCAGATAGTAAGCTACGATGAAACGAGCGAGAAGCTGCCTGATCACTCTTGCTTTGCAAAGCTCACAGGTTATAAGTGGTAGGGAACACAGAAGCCGGTAGAAATGTCCACACCTTAGCTTTGCGCACAATAAATGTGAAAGAGAAGCGCTTAATACGACAAGACGGTATATCAACCGAGCTTGTGGATGGTATACTGCATTACGCCTGGGAGACCGGTATAGCAAAGATGATGGAGGGATTCGATTGTGGAACCACTGCACTCTCTCCAGATCACAAAATAGAAGAGATACCTTGAATATATTTGTGATATCATCGTGAATGTTAAGAAGAATTTAAATAACAAAACACAAACAACAGAATTTAATTTACATTCCTTCAAGTCACACGGCCATTCTAATTACGTCCAGAAAAGTCAAAAGGAACACAGCTACGGTAACACAGTACCACAGTTGGCATAAATCCACCGGATTCTGTAAACAGTGCAGTTTACCTCACAGCTTACGTACTTGGCAAGCGCTATGTCCATTGTAACAAGCGTTGATAAAAGTATAATTGTTTCCAACGGTAAGACTTTCATAGTCGGTGGTGATGACCCTAAAAATTAATGGCCAGTGGTTAATTTGTACAACGGATTGGGGACGTTGCGGTCATTCTAAATAGTTAAGCTAAATAGCTGTGGTCGAACAATAGAAAATAAGAGTTTGTAAGATGCTGATATAATCAATACTGAAGATTTACAAGTATATTTAAATGAGCTATATTGTTTGATCAAGACTTTCGTAGTCGGTGAGGATGACCCTAAAAATGAATGGCCAGTGGTTAATTTGTACGACGGATTGGGGACGTTGCTGTCATTCTAAATTGTAAAACTAAATAGCTGTGATCGAACAATAAAAAAAGAAGTGTTTGTAAGATGCTGATATATTTAATCAATAGGTACTGAAGATTTACAAGTACTTATATTTAAATGAACTATATTGTTTGATCTGTTTAAGGTTTTCATAGTCGGTGGGGATGACCCTAATCAATGGCCAGCGGTTAATTTGTACGACAGATTGGGGATGTTGCGGTCATTCTAAATTGTAAAACTAAATAGCTGTGGTTGAACAATAAAAAAATAAGAGTTTGTAAGATGCTGATATAATCAATAGGCACTGAAAATATACAAGTATATTTAAATGAACTATATTGTTTGATCTGTTTAAGATTTTCATAGTCGGTGGGGTCAGGGTCATCCCCTAAAAATCAATGGCCAGCGGATAATTTGTACGACGGATTGGGGACGTTGCGGTCATTCTAAATTATTTAGCTACGTAACTGTGGTCGAACAATAAAAGAACAACAGTTTGTAAGGTGCTATAGTCAATACTGAAAATTCACAAGATTAATTTAAATGACCCATATTGTTTGATTTGTTTGTGTGATCACTTGAATCGTATGAGCTTTTTAAAGTTCTTAAAACTAAAAAAAAATAAATGTAATATGATAATAATCTTTTTTTATACCAGTGACACCCTAAGCCAGGCACCCCACAGGGGGTATGAAATGAAATATTTATTTTGTAAATTGGTTATAAATAACACTTTTACACGCCATTTCGTGTGTTTTAAGTTAAGCTAGAGGCAGTGTTTGCTAACTGACATAACCAACTGTATAGTCGCCTAGTAAATGTATATTATCCCTGGTTGGAGGTTTTAATTATAATTGTTAAGGCCACCACAGGCAAGTCCGATTAAGTAGCGCTAATAAAGAAACATTTAATTTATTAATTTAAAAAGTATAAGTTAATTTAGTTAAGCGTTTTGGGAATACTTTCATTGTGCGTACGGCTAAAGAGTGGAATTCCCTGCCGGAGTCTGTGTTTAAGTCTTTAAGTCAAGAGTGAATAGGTTACTTCTAGGCAAGCGTGCTCCATCTTCGACCACATCATCACTTACCATCAGGTGAGATGGTGGTTAAACGCGAGCCTATTACCAATAAAAAAAAGCACTAGGGACAGACGCACTTCAATTGTTTTTGTACGTATTAGATCCATTATGTTAAATGGATGTGCCTTTATTCTGGGAAGACAATAATAAGTTTGTCTCTCAAGATACAGGTTTACACCTAGCCTGAGAGGCAGCTGTCAATGATACTTGGTTTTTATATTGACATTCATAATACTTATTTTTATTAAAAAATGATTTAAGGTTTCCAATAGTTGTTTTCTAACATACTCGTCATAGTAACGTATTCGACAACTCTGAGGGGAAACTAAAAGAAACCCAAGATGGTATAGGATAGGTTAATTTAATATGACCCGTCCGCCTTTAAAGCAAAAGTAAACAGGCATGTTCTGAGCTCGCTCATTCCATATTAGACTGTGTGATCGAGGAATAAAGCGGGCTCATTCGTAATAACAAAAAAAAAAACAACCTCTGCCAACGAAAAATCATGGAAGACTATCACAGAAAGATCGTGAAAGAATTCTGCTGTCATCAAAACAAACATCAAATGTCTGAAAACCATACAGAATGCCTCACGTTTTAAACAGCACGTGTCAACAGATTAGAATACACTTAAAGTTTTTTAACACGTGGGAATTTAATGGTTTTTACCTACGTAGTTTGTGAAGTCTTGTCATTTTGCACCTACACTACTAAGAATAGACGTACAAGCTTTTAGTTTTTTTCCCCTTTTCGTTTCCCTTGTTTGCAATGCCCAATTAAATTATTATAAGTAAGTATTCTATTATATGGCTATTAAGGTCTCGTATGCAAGTAGCATTACGGTGTGGGCTAACAAGGTATAATGTGACGAATCGCTCTATCGCGCTCCGAAATATAATTAAACTTGAATGCGAGCTGCTCGCAGGTGGAAATCCCTTCCAAAGTCTGTGTTTCCTGATAGCTATAACCTGAAGGTCTTTAAGTCAAGAGTGAATAGGTTACTTAGGTTAGCGTGCTTCAACTTCGACCACATCATTGCTTACCATCAAGAGAGATAGTGGTCAAATGCAAGGCTATAAACGATAATAAGACAGGTGGAAACGCAGCTTTAGAGAAGGAGAAGACCAAAGAAACGATGGGTGGATTTTCGTCATCATTATTTGAATAGCCTTTTCAAAACTATTTTAGTTTGGCTGCCAGTCTAACCAGTTGCGAAATAGCACTAGGAGAGACTGCCTGTCTGACCTCCACAAGCCACTGGCAGGGTCACACAATACTTGCAGAAATGTACTAACAAGATACCGCGGCCCCGGAACTTACGGGCAGATGAAGGGACAGGGTGGGTTTTTAGTCAGTAGAAGTCAGACACTTCCGCTTAACCCAGAGCGGGAGAAGTCATTCGATGATTTTCCCACCAAGGAAAAAAAAAAATAAAAAAAAAAATAGAAGGGTCACAATACTCTTACCCTTACCCGAGGCAAGATTGGTGACAGATTTGGCTAACTTCTAACTACCCGTAATGTTTATCAAAGATGCAGATGACAGCCAGGTCCAACAGCTTAACGTAATTTCTGAGGCATGGAGGAGTCTCAATAGGATGATTACCCATCTACGAACCGACCGCGGAAAGCGTTGCTCAAACTTGCCGGTTGACCCGCGCCATTGTATTTGGCCACGAGTCCTCTTAATTGTACAAAGTTATGACTATAGCGATAGTGGTTATTTATTTATTATATACTTTATTGAACACCTCACAATATTTCTATGGATACAAAAATTTAAACTAGTGTACAATGGGCGGTTTTTTCGCACAAGACGATCTCTTACAGACAACCTTTGGATGGACAAAAATTAAAGGAGACAGATTTAGGGCTGTCAGTGTACAAACAACATAAATAATATTAATTGAACATAATAATATAAAATACATACTTATAGACAATACAAAAATCATATACTAATAAATATTACATGTATCTATGATTGAGAAAGAAGGGGAAAACTTATAGGGAGAAGTAATGCTCCTTCTCCATTCTTTTGAACGCTGGTAGCGTTTGAGCACGCCTCACTTCTATGGGTAATGCATTCCACAAACGAGCTGCTTGTATAGTGAAAGATATTAGGATCGGCTTTAAGTCTAACCGGATGCAGCAGACTATTAGTGTTTTACACGGAACTGCCTCTCTGACCTATATATAGCCTGACTCACTGGCGAAACGTTGCTTGCCTGTCTATCTTCTACAGATTATACTTCGGAGAGTGTGCGCAGGTGCTCCACGACCTGATCCCTTCATCCCCCTTTTACTACCGGTCTACCAGACGTACCGCAGGATACCATCCACACTTGGTCGATATACCGTCTTGTCGTACATTTATTGTGCGCACAGCCAAGCTGTGGAACTCTCTGCCGGCTTCTGTATTCCCTGCCACATATGACCCGTTAGCCTTAAGCAAGATTGAACAGGCATTTTCTGGGCTCGCTCGTTCGATCCTAGACCTCATCTTACACTTACCATCAGGTCTGATCGAGGTCAAGAGCGGGTTCATTCGTAATAATAATAATAAAAAAAAACCTCACATCTCTTGGCAAGACTTGTGATAATCGATCCCAGAGAAAGCAACAGACGCTAATATGATCTAGGATATCTCTTTAGGTAATAATGGTTTGCATAGAATAGTCACTACTAATAGACGATGAGATAATGTGCCAAGTGAGCCATTAAAGTCACACTAGGTATATATTTTGTTCACAAATTAGTAAGTAGTAAAACGCCCCTATTCACTGAAGTTCCGATATTTGTAGTAGATTCATCTGGAATGCTTACGCAACCGCAAAGCGGTCAGCTGATTTATTCCAACTATTTATCATTTTCTGAGCTAAAGTCGTCTAATATTATCGTGTTTATAGGCGAAATAGTGTGGATTGCCCTCGATATGAGTCTCAAATTGACAGCACTCATACCGCGGCACGATGTGCCATCCGAAAATCCGAACTATTCTAGTTCTTGGCCGATTGCCTAACTCTCGAGCCTGCCGGCGCCCGGCTATCCTCACGCCGACAAAGATAGGGGCTAACAGATCAATTGTAAGGCGGAGTCGGAATTTAGGTAATTTGGGTACTGATTCTATTAGCGGATAGCTTTGGAGTAACGAAAATAGGTTAGTTAACATTATTGATACAATTTCCATATTGTATCGATGTGTCGTACAGTCAATGATAAAACAATATTTTGACTCAACTATATCATAATTAGACTGGTATTATGATCCGGCGAAACTACTACCACCATCTTCTGATTTAGACACAAAACAAAAGTCAAACATAGCACCATCTGCCAGTTCGCTTTCTAATTGTGGCGACAGATGGCGTTGATTGTGAGAAATTTTAATGTCATCAACATTAACTAGATGGCGTAAAACGCAATCCTCTGAAAGCAGTTTCTTTTAACGAAAATAGATGTCGCTAGTAGTTAGATGAAATCTTAGGTATAAAAACGCTAGTAATTCGATTATGCAGCGCTTTCACAGCATATTTTCCTCTGACACGATAAGTACTTTAGTTTTATTCTCTCTCTAACCTGGAAGTACTTGTTGACGACGGGGTCAGTCGCCAGTAGATGCTGCGCCCGTGGCTCGTCGCGGCAGTAGCACACGTGCTTGTCGAATTCGCGCTCCATTCGTAACAGTGCTCGCCCGAGCATTTTCGGTTCACCGGCGTAGTATTTGATGCCTTCTAGTAGGACCCTGTAAAGATAATCTAGCGTCAAACTTGGCAATGATGATGGAAAATGTGGAACTACTTTAAAATAAAAGTTATCACGAAAAGTATCATTTTAATTGTTCTCAATTATAAATGGAGGGCTTTATTTTCTTCTAGGATTTCAGGAATGTTCCAACATGATAGCGAGGTTCAAGGGACAAGTGAAGGAAGTGGGAAGATTTTTAGTCGGTGTAAGTTTGACACTTCTTTCCGCTTTACTCAGAGAGAGAGTAGATGATTGAGAATGATGATTCTCCTACGAAAAAAAAGGAGCATAATATAGCTGCACACATATTAAAAAATTCGTTGGTTCGTCTTTTGGCTATGCTTCGCTGTAGCTTGCAATTTGAGCTCGAAACACTATATGTTCCTGTAGATAGATATATTAATTTATTATAGAGAGGCGATTCAAACAAAGTTATCTGGCACCGGTGTCGTTCGCGAAAGTTACTGGTACGGGTTAGAATCGGTAAACGATTTCGGAAAAAATATGATATTAATATGTGTGTACCCACTTACTTTTTTTTAATGGCTCGCGTTTGATTACCATCTCAACTGATGGTAAGCGATGATGTGGTCGGAGGTGAAGCACGCTTACCTAGAAGTAGCCTATTCACTCTTGACTTAAATACCCCCAGGTTATATCTACCAGGAAACACTGAATACGGCAGAGATCTCCACTTCTTACTCCTACTATACTTTAAATGGCCTCTTTAAATGCTTACGTATTATGAAACTCGCAGATCTGCCGGAAGTTGGAAAACAGCAGTTCTCGGTTGTCAAACACGGCCTTGGGGGTGGTCGCCTTGTCGGTGGGCCGCATGTAGCGGGACACCACCTGTTGCATATCCCGTCCGAACTCTTCCTCTGTCTCTATCAGCTCACGTACCACGGCTCTGGGGAATATAAGAGACCATTAATCTAGAATTCACAGAAAAAGCAGATCGCTCGTTCGTGGTTTTGGATTGGCCACACTCTCCGAAGGGATCTTAGCTACAGCTTTTAGCGAAAAGACCACCCATTGTATCACCCTGTTTAGTTGTTATTTTGTACTTGTTTTCTGTTACGGTATACAATGAAGAGTATATCTATCTAGACAAGGTTTAGATTGGACCCTACAGGGGAAGCGGAAAGGAGGCCGTCCAAAGCATACATTCGGCAGAAGCAGAGTTGAAGAAAATTGAGTGAAGCTCGTAGCCAAAAACAGAACGCAATGGCGGAGCACTGTAGACGCCCTCTGGCCCACCTAGTGGACTGTTGGACATTAAGTCAATTAAGTCAATATGATATTACGAGGCGGGTATAGAGTAACACGGAATTTTAGGTGGCGGCGCGTATTGTTTCATGCGTGTTCCTCTTAGATGTCGCGGGGGAGACCTCACTCCTCCCGCTTGACCCGATGGTGCCAGTCTGGGGCCGCGTTGAAGAGTATTTAAGTGCTTCAACAGCTCCCAGCAAGTTTACGAGGGAACACGGGATGGTTATAGTCCGTTTGAAACTTACAAACCCCTTCGCCCTCTCCCCCGGGGCGAATAGCCCTCATGGGGAGTTCCACCTCGAGAGAAAAAAAGGCGGGCATAAACTAGCTTGTTTTAATCTGTGGAAAATAAAGAGTAGAGTAAAAGCTTTTACTATTGGCCCGCCATAGTTATCTCATAATACTTTAAAACAGTACTTTTTATCTATTTATATTTTACTGGGTGGGAAAATCATCTAATGACTTCTCCCCCTCTGGGTTAAACGGAAGAGGAACGACTTTCCATGTTACATTTTTAAAGGTTGTTTGTTTCTTTTTCGTTTATAATATTTTTGATTGTATGTATACGTTTGTTCTGTTCTTTTTTTTCTGTAATTTGTGTTATATTTTATGTGCTTTTGTGTGTTGTGTCTTCTGTTGACCAATAAAAGTTTTATCTATCTATCTATCTATGGGGCCCCGTCACCGGTGACAGCTCCTTGAAGCGCGCGCGGAACACGACGCGCCTACGGTGGCTGGAGATTGGCTCGCCCGCTCGCGATCCCCGATGCCCGCGGTGGCTGGGGCGTGAGGAAGTTGCCTCTCCCTCGCACGTTCTGCCTCCTCCTTCGCTAGCATGACTCCTGCGCAGGAGGCAACATTATCCCATTCTCTTTCGCTCCGCAACATTATCTGAACTCTGAACCAAGGCCGGGTGCGAGAGGTCGCCGCCGCCGATCGCCTCAACGAGGACACGGCGAGATTCTGCTCAAGCGAGGCACATTACCACCGTATGCTCCACCGTGTCCCCTGGGTGGTCCACACAATGACGACACACGGGCGTGTCCTCCCGCTGACTCCAAAAAAACACATTAAATTCCTATAACTCCGTTTACTATGGCTTATAATCTTGTAGGCGGAAACTGTAAATTACTAGAGGATTTTATTTTTACTGAATGTTTAACGACGGCTTTAGTGTCCAGTATATTTGATTAATTGACATAAATGTCAAAATAAGATTTGAAAAGGTTTGAAAGAGGAGACAAAGTATTTCATCACGCAAGTGGTATGAAGGGTATTTACTTATTTAATATTAGTCTCATTTTATTATTACATAAATATGTATCTATCTACATATAAAGTAAAAGTCGATTGCTGTTCTACAACTAACGTCTCGCTAAAATGCAAGAACGGCTGGACCGATTGTGCTAATTTTGGTTTTAAAATATTTGCAGTTGTCTAGGGAAAGTTTAAAAGGAGAGAAAGTAAGGAAAATAAAAGTATGGTAGTACGTTCGTAAGTTTTACTGGTCACTTAGTTTATGTACCTATATTTCCCTTGGGACCTGTGTTGCTTGAAGTAATGGAACAAATAACTAAAAATCAGGGGCATTTTTCTTTCAATCTACTCTTAAAATTGAAAGAAAAGCGCCCCTGATTTTGATAAGAACCCATAAAAAGTTTGTTCTGTCTAAAAGTTTATCCTCGTGTAGCCTTAAAATAAAAAAATCTTTCAAGATCAATAGACACACATTTCGATCAGCGCTTCATGCGCGATCATGACGCTTGTGCGAGGGATCAAACTATAACTGATAATCATTATAATAAATGAGAGTGTTTTCCTAGCTTATGAGTCAGACGTGGACTGCGCGGTAGACGTGCCAAGAGGTGAGAGCGTGGGAGAATCTATAACGGTGAGCGGAGAGGTAACACGAGGTTTGGAAGGTCATGATTTGCTGGTGGTCAAGGTACAGAAGACTTCAGCAAAACGAGGCTAAAACGTCATCAAATATATTGTTAATGTTCTATCCTTACAAATTTTATTAAATAAAGTCCTCCGCCGCGTCTGTCTGTCTGTATTTTCGCAATAAATCAAAAACCGCTGAACAGGTTTTCATACAGTTTTCACCAATGGATTGAGTGATCGAAATGTATGCACGTGCATGACTTTCGAATGTCTGCACCAAATTGGATATTTTTTTTTGTATTTGTAGGATTTTTAGAGCAAGGTTTGTATAATATTTAAAAAGAAATGAACGGAAAATATTGCCTTACGAAATTTAACAAGTTGGCTAGTTGGGTATCAATAACACCTATACATCATTTTTAGGGTTCTGTACCCAAAGGTTAAAAAAGGGGACCCTATTATATACTAAAACTCCGCTGTCCGTCAGTCCGTCCGTCTGTCCGTACCACCAGGCTGTATCTCATGAACCGTGATAGATAGACAGTTGAAATTTTCACAGATGATGTATTTCTGTTGCCGCTATAACAACAAATACTAAAAACAGAATATAATAAATATTAAAGGGGGGCTTCCATACAACAAACGTGATTTTTACCCGTTTTTTATAGATAATGGTACAGAACTTCATTCGCGAGTCCGACTCGCACTTGGCCGAACTATATTTATTTATATTTTGCTACTTTAAAAAAGATTTGATTTTTTTCATAAATTCGCATTGAAACCCACACAAGGATGGGATCTGCTGTGATGTCCAGCCTCCTTCGTCATATTTTCCTCTTATTATGTAAGAAAATTAAGCTTTAATGCTAGTTAAGCTGGTTTAAAGACTGAAATAATTGAATAAACAATTCTCCTTTATCTACAATAAACAAACAGGTGTTAACAAAGTTGCATCAATGTGAAAATTATATTTTATTTTTCATAATATCAAATAAATGCTAAATATATGAAAAGTGACAGATTATGAGAAAATTATACGAAAGAAATGTAAAAAATCCAAATTAGCTCTAACGCCTTACTTGAATCAGTTTACTAATACAGACCCGTTTTATCGTAGACAGGGGGAAACCTTCATAAGGCGTCGCCGGTCTTTGGGAATTAGATCGAGAAAAAAGGTAAGATTCCTGCAGACACAATTAACGTTCTTCTTCTTCTTCTTAGCGTGTCGATGGCAAAGAGCTAAATGGAGTCTGCCCAGAACTGGGCAACAAGTTTGGCACTGTCGGAAGCTTACATCAAGTCCTGCAGTAAACAGTAAACAAGGCACGCAGAACAGGAAATTAAGTGCATCATGGTAGTTCATGTCCAAGTGGTAGATTCTCGAATCAGCTGGTATCCCTTCTAAGCCCATTCGTTCCACCAGCTGAGAATCTAATAGGTTAGGGAAAAATTTCTTCGCATTTTTTAAGAAAATTCAAAACTATTTTTAATATAGTTTATTTACATTTAACTAAATTATGTCGGTACCATTTTGTTCGATAACTTTTTGCCATCTTGTAGGTAGGGACATGATCACATTGCTATAGAAATTTTGGGACTTCTGATCAAAATACCGCAACAAGTGGTTTTGGCAGTCCTCACGTGATGTTAACCTGACACTGCCTAAAGAATTCTGAAGAGACCGAAACAGGTGGAAATCTGAAAGTGCAAGGTCAGGACTATAGGTACGGCGGATGCATTAACACCTCCCAGCCAAACTCTCTTAATTTTTGCTGAGTGGCTAAAGATGTGTAGCGTTATCATGATACAAAACCACACCGCTTCTGTTTATTAATTCCGGCCGCTTTCTCTCAACTTCTTGTTTTAATCTCATCAGTTGTTCGCAGTAGAGTTCAGAATCGATGGTCCTGCCTGGTGGTAACAGCTCATCTATACTTATAATAAATCTGTAGAAAGGTTAATTCTGTACATGAAATATATTTACAAAATAACTATCAGGGGGTGATTAGGGATCGATACTGATGCCAAAAATGCAATCAGTAAAATTTTGTCTGTCTGTCTGTTTGTCTGTATAACCGTTATAGAAACAAAAACTACTCGACAGATTTTAACGAAATTTGGTACAATTATTTTTCATACTCCTGAGCTGGTCATAGTATACTTTTGGGGATATGCGGAACAGAGTGTAAAGTCCCGCATTCCCGTTTGAAAAGGGAGGATCCTCCGACCAGACAGGTGTTTTGTCTGGTGGGCAACTGCCCGATGTTTGTGATCGGGTGATTTGTATGTATGCTAGTTGTGCGGTAAACTCTGCTTGCGCGATACAGGATAGTTTGTATGTTGCGGGATAGATGTCGCTACATCACTCCCCTCCGAGACCGGAGGTCGTAGCAGGATGAGTCGTCCATACATCTTGTGATGCTTGCCGGGCCAGTGGAAGGTAGGTTCCAGTGAGTCGGAACCGGAAGTCGCATAGTTCACGGTGAGTCGGAACTGTCTGCGGTGCTGCCCCCTTTGAGTCGGGGTGATATCCCAGTGAGTCGGGATGATACTCCAGTGGGTCGGAGTAGTCGGGGTGATACTCCAGTGGGTCGGAGTGATGCTGCATGATCTCCAGTGGGTCGGAGTGGTGCAGTGCTGCGTAGTGGCTGGCTGCTGCGTCGACCAGGAGAGAAGTGCGTCTCTGCTTGCTGACCGGCCGAAGTGCAGGGTGCTGTGCCAAGGTTGCTGAAGAGGCTGAGGGTGATGACCAGGTATGCGCATTCGCTGCATGCTGGTGGTCAGGATACCCGTAGAAGCCGAGGGTGCTGGCTGGCTGTATGACTCGCTGCTCGAAAGCTTGAAAGAAGTGATGATGCCGTCACGCTGAACTAGCTCTGCACGAAGGCTGCGCTGATGTTCATGCCCGGGGTCACCAGTTTGGGGATATGCGGAACAGAGTGTAAAGTCCCGCATTCCCGTTTGAAAAGGGAGGATCCTCCGACCAGACAGGTGTTTTGTCTGGTGGGCAACTGCCCGATGTTTGTGATCGGGTGATTTGTATGTATGCTAGTTGTGCGGTAAACTCTGCTTGCGCGATACAGGATAGTTTGTATGTTGCGGGATAGATGTCGCTACATACTTTTCATCACGCTACAATCAATAGGAGCAGAGCAGTGAAGGGAAATGTTGGGAAAACGGGAGAAGTTACTCCATTTTTAGGGTTCCGTAGTCAACAAGGAACCCTTATAGTTTCGCCATGTCCGTCTGTCTGTCCGTCTGTCCGCGGTTTAGCTCAAAAACTATTGGTTGTACTTTGGCATGAGTATACACGTTAATGACGTCGAAAAAGTGGTAAAATAAAATTTTGAAAAAAAAAACAATTATTTAGGGTACCTCCCATACATGTAAAGTGGGATGATAATTTTTTTTTTCGTTCTTCCCATAGTGTGGGATATCGTTGGATAGGTCTTTCAAAAATATTAGGGGTTTAGTAAGATCGTTTTTTGATTAAGTAAACCGTTCGTGACTCATCAAGCTTTAAAGTACCAATTTTCGTTAGAGTCAAGTGTGTCCCTCCTCTATCAACTAAACGGTTATAGTTAGAAATTCAAATGTTACGGCAGTAGTACCTATATATAACGAAATTTAAAGGAAAACTATCACACATAAGTGGGCTTTACAAGTTTACGAGTAATAGTCGACCAATTGTATTTGACTCGAAAATTTCGAACAACTCTATAGAAATGTCGATAGATGGCGCTAAGCGCCAGTTGTATCGTGCTAGCTTCTTGTGACGATTGAGTAGTATAGCTCTGTGTCCGTATTTAAATTAATTCCGTATTAAAAAAATTAAACTTTCCGTGCAAAATTGTCGGATCAGGTGAGGATTTGTATAGGAAGTCAAATTAGTCAGGTAGTCATGTTTGGCTTTTAGTTAGAGCATGGTACGAAACGATCAGTCAGCGAATACGACACGCACTTGGCTGTTATAAAAACTACGGAACCCTACACTGCGCGTGGCCCGACACGCACTTGACCGGTTTTTTTAAGCTTCCGTCGCGAGTGCAACCTTAATGGTTAAAGCTACACAGAAATCATTTATGACGGAAATGTTTTCCTTAAAATTGTATAAAAAATATCCCACGACAGCATATATATATCTTTTATGGTTGACTCACAATAACACGAGTAACTCCCGATAGCTTAGCAGTTCGAAGCTTTCTGATTATTATTCTGCTCCGAAATTTAAAACCACCACAACTTTGCAATGGAACTCGGCTAAAAGTAACCCAGTTGCAACAAAATATAATCGAGGCTCAAATTTTAACAGGTTGCGGTGCAGGAGAAACCGTCTTTATTCCCAGAATTCCCATAATACCAAATAATTTTCCATTCCAATTTAAAAGAACGCAATTCCCAGCATCGGTGTGTTATGCAATGACAATTAATAAGGCTCAAAGGCAAACTTTTCGTGTTGCTGGAGTAGATCTCGGTGTCAGTTGTTTCTCGCATGGTCAGTTGTACGTCGCTCTTTCCCGGGTTAGCAGTTCTAGAAATCTTTATGTTCACGTGCCGGACGGGTCAACTTTCAACATAGTTTACCCGGAAGCTTTGCGCTGAAGTATTTTCGTTCTATAGGTACTTAAGCCTCATGTGAACGTGATCTAAACAATATTACCGATACATTAACTTAATAACACACAAGGAGTTACACGCTGACGGAGTCGCGGGCACAGCTATTAACAATAATATTGTGCGGTTCGGTATTGCGATATTTTTCAACAGTATTATAGATTGACATATTATATTTTCCTACTAAATTACGAAAGTTAATCTGACTGTTATATCACTGAACCGTGAGAAAGGACATAGGCTGCTTTTTTCTTACGAATAACGACGGAAACGCGTACGAAGTCGCGGGCAACAGCTATCTATACTAATAATATAAAGCTGAAGAGTTTGTTTGTTTGTTTGAACGCGATAATCTCAGGAACTACTGGTTCGAATTGAAAAGTTATTTTTTAATTAAATAGTCAATTTATAGAGAAAATTACGCTAAGGCCAATAGGAGCGGAGCGCCAATGAAGAATGCTTCAAAATCGGGGTTAAATTTAACGTTAGCCCAAAGTAACTATTCCACGCGGACGAAGTCGCGGGCAAAAGCTAGTAATGAATAATGCCCTTCCAATCCCACCACACACACAGCATCACCTTGTTGCGAGTTAACCCGGGTTTCGCCACAGTCTGTGAAGCCTGACCGGCCTTTGACCACGACCTTTTTCGCACGTTCTTTTTCATCACCAGTTATCAGCTTCTTCAAAAATGGTTTGGTTTCATTATGTCGTGATAAAGAATCACAAATGAGTACACGGTTCATTAGGTTTCTTTCAGTAAGCTCGTGAGGTACCCAAATATCGAGCTTTTTTGTGTACCCAGGTTTTTTTCAAATGCGCCAAAACTGTTTTGTGGTCAAATCCCAGTTATTCAGCTACGTCGTAACTACTGATATTTTGCTCCATTTAAAAAAAAAAACTCGGTTTAATTTTTTGGTAAAAAGTTTTTATTTCACTCTTTTTAGTTGGTCGATTTTTAATTTACCTAGTTAAAAGAGCCTAAATGTCAACTACTTATAACCTTTTACAAAATATTGCTTTTCCCAATGCTGGGCCGTTAATTGTTGAGGAGTTCTCCTGGTACTTCACCATCAGCTCTACATCACCATATGCATTGTGACGAACATAAAGTGCTTAACACCCATATTCAAGTAATCGAATCGCAATCCACAAAATACTTATTATTGAGCAGGTTCGGCGGCCATCTGTGGTCTTCATCATCAGTTCTACTTCCCCAAATGGTATTTTTGAGAGCAACTACACAAGTTGGGTATAAGAAATACCCAAAACGCCATAGGTGTGCCTATAATATTTGAAGAGTTCCCTCGATTTCTCCAGGATACCATTATCCTGACTTGGTGACAATGGGACCAATTTCAAAGTATACCCTTTCAAACAAAACAGAATTTTCCAAATCGGTTCAGCTGTCTTCGAGTAATCGGTGATCATACATAAAAAAAAAATCTCGTCGAATTGATAACCTCCACTTTTTGTCGTCGGTTGAAAATGGCATCCATTTTATCCGTAATAGGGTGACCAGAGCGACGTGCATCTTTGACATCAAAATTTCCGGATTGAAAACGCTTAAACCAAATTTGTGCTACTCTCACAGACACTGCACTAGATCAATGACTAGGTCCATAAACATCGCAAATTTTGTTCGTGGGTTGCGTTGCATTTTAACCTTTTTTGTAGTAAAATTTTAAAATGTATTGAATTTCTTCATTAGATTCACTAATCTTGAAAGTACGAAAAACAAATGAAAATAACTCATTTTCCTAATTTGAATTTGTAATTATGTTCTTTAAAATTTAAACTTTCAATGATACCAAATCCAGCCAGATACAAATAGTGTAGCCAAAGAGATTTTATTACAAGTTCATACATACTATAATGCGAAAAGACTTTTTCCCCAACCTTACATAACTAACGTTAAAAAAAAAAGACCTAAAATAGGAAAATCTAAGAAAGACAGACGATTTGTCACTCCATTTATAACTACTCAACGAATGGCAGTTCTTAGGTATGTCCTGCCAAATGCATCTGGACAAGCTTTTGGCAGTTTTGACTAAACGCCCAACATCAATGTTTTGGCTTCCTTAATCAGACAAGTGGGAGTAATTGGACAAGTCTTGATGTATAGTTTTGTGGAACACGTGCGTATCCGCAAAGAGATATTATAATATTATCTGTTTACTGTAAGAAGTGTATTGTTTCTAAAAGTAAGTGCAGAAATAATTATGTTCCCATAAATCTGATGGCTGTAAGAAGATTGTTTATTTATTTATTTATAACAAAATACACAGCTCTTAAAACAATTACGTATTTAAAATATATTCACTATAAATAAGAAACATCTTTTTTAATAGTTGATAGGCTTGCGACCATAATCTCACCTGATGTTAAGCGATAATGTGGTCGAAGATGAAGCACGCTTGCCTAGAAGTAACCTATTCACTCTTGACTTAAATACTCCCAGGTTATAACTATCAAGAAACACAGACTCCGGCAGAGAATTCCACTCCTTAGCCGTATGCACAATGAAAGTATTCTCAAACTGTTTCGGGCGTATGGGTGGGAAGTCCACCATGTAACGATGGCACATCGCCGTTTGTCTTGTAGTCCAATGATGGAACGGGCTTGGTGGGAATAAGACTGTGCAATTCCATCGCACACTCCCCGAAATGTAACCGATAGAAAGCTTGCAACACGTCACCGATGTTCTAGGCTCTGGATCCTTGTCTCAACCAGTTTCTCGTTGCCGATGAGCGAGGTGACGTGTAGGGAATAATAAACGTTAACGTAGTAGTTAGTATTTTACTTCAGAGGATAGCCATTGCTTGCCACAGTTGAGAGAATCTTCTAAAGAAAACCTGCAAGGGTAATGGAAGGAATAGGGTGGGTTTTAGAAATCTGACTTATCCTTCCGCTCCAATCAGAGCGGGAGGACACTTTTGATGATTTTCCCCCGTAAGAAAAGGTACGTATAATTATCAACAATGGAGACGTCTAAAATAAGGAGAATTATGAATCAGGAAAAGTTGTCTGCCAATTTCATAACCTCATTAAAATAAAGGTCATATACCTTCAGGTATACGACGTGTAATTTAAAGGGTATATACATACCAAGTGCATGGCTTCTTTGGATGATAACAAACGATATGGCGAGGGTTTTCTAATCCTATGTCTACATGTGTGGAACTTATTACAAATTTCAATACATTGATACCAGAGACCAAAATTTTCAAATAAAGAAGAACGAACAGAATTATCATGTTATTGGCAAGTGACGTGGAAAGTTATTGACCCTTGTAGTGCTGTGACACGTTTATTATGATTGGTATTCAAGAAATATATGAAACCAATAATTTGGTGTCAATTGTTTGAGTCAGTTATTTTGTGCTGAAACTGTGCATAGAGACTCCATACCAGATGTTGTCTTCAGCCCTTTTGGATAGATATGGGGTTTCCGTTACTATGTATATTATAGTCATTTAGGAAGAAGCGCGAGATTAAAAATAAATGTTTGTATGTTTGTTCTGTTTGCATTCTTATACTATCAATGACATTATGATGACCAAAAAAAGAATGAGTGTTCTGAGGAGCACTAAGGGGATTTCTCGTATTGTTACATAGATTTAAGTCCCGTATAGTGTTTAAAACCGCGTGGTTATCACTGGTTATTTAAAGTTCCATGGAACAACAACGACAGACAGTAACAGCTATGTTTGTCTACCATCGCATCTCATATTACTTAAGCGGTGACAGATTTTCTGAAATGAACAAATTCAGCGTAGCCGTGAGGCACTCTACTGTATTTCAAGTCGGTATGTAACTGATGAACTGTTGTATAATAAATTATTTTTATACTTCCTTGATCGTGTTATTCCCCCCCTAATAATCTTTCTTATTTCACTTTGGCATTTTAATCACGGAAAAATACTACTAATAACTATGTGATGGATCGGAGTGGTCTACAAAACTATAGATTAAACTTTGACCAAGAATATTCTGCCTGATGAATCTGGGATTGAAAATCATAATTATTAGGGCGCCTTCAAGTTCGCCGCACTGCTGCCGAAACTGCTTTGAAAATCCATATAGATATAAACGTGCAGCTGTCGCGCTGCGGCCGCGCGTCACTTATTTGCATTTATTTTTATGAATTAACAAAGCAGCGCGGTGGCAGCGCTGCAGCCGCGCGGCAGCAGCGCGGCTACTTTAAAGGCGCCCTTAGAGATGCATTAGGTATTTTGATTTTGGATGAGCCCGCTCTTGACCTCTATCACGCCTGATGGTAAGCGTAAATATCTACTTATATATTAAGATGCCTATTCACTCTTGTTTTAATGGCTGACGGGTCATAAAATGTAGTCGGGAGCACAGAAGCCCGCAGAGAGTTCCACACCTTGGTTGTGTATATAATAAATCTAGAGGAGAAGCGCTTAGTACTACAAGATATTTTATACCAGCTTCTGCCCGCGACTTCGTTCGCGTGGGAAGGTTTTCCAGCGTAAATCTCGATCCCGTGGGAATTCCGGGATAAAAGTAGCTTATGTGTTATTCCAGGATGTCAACTACCTACTAACCAAATTTAATTAAAATCCGTTCAGTAGGTTTTGCGTGAAAGAGTAACAAAAATCCACATATCTGTACATCCATTCTCACAAACTTTTGCATTAATAATATCAGTAAGAATGTAAGATATGTATTTGCTAAAGGGTACGCTGGGCTCAATGCATTCTAACGGCCGTGATATTAACTAATTTCATGATACCAATGATACCATCGATTATAATCACGAATTTATGTCAAAGATAGTTCCTAAGATTTGTTATCATCAGTGACAATTTGGCTCGTGTTTGATAGATATTTATTGATTACATATATTAGGTATGTTCAAAGAACAGTTACCATTAATCAGATATAATCATGGTGATGCAAAGGGTCGGCAAATGTCCAAGGTATAACTGGGTTCGCAACTAGGGTAATAAATGAAATCGTACTAATTCGTAGATAATAATCGTAAAATCATTTGGTTAGTTGTTATGGTTAATTTAATTCATTTTCAACAGTTAATTAAATTAATACACTTAAAAACGTGGCGTGGTGATTAGGTTATCACATTAATTGAAACCACGTACTCTATATTAGGTATTTTATCATATGCAATTAAAATGATTTAATACTAAACAATATTATAGCCGTGGGACCTTTTAATATTTTAATATTAATATTTCACAACATCATGTATTGCATAAACGTAATCAGCTGACCAATCACTCAGCGCGTGATCCACCGGCACCGGCGCCGCGGCGTTGCTGCTTTTATAGATCATTAAACTAATATTATAAAGGATTATTTATTTTTTACTAATAACGCCATTTATTTTGTTTGAAAAATTCATTTTTTAAATTTTTGTAAAAAAAAAAAATGATTTTTATTTTAACGGACTGATTGTATTGATTGTATATATTGACTTGTAATACCTGCTGTGCAATTTAATGTGATAACCTAATCGCCACCCTGCACATAATAACTAGCAGTCGAGCGGGGCTTCGCTCCCGTGATCTTGATCATGATAAATACATAGCCATCTTCTTCAGCTAGCCTATAACCTTCCACAAGTTTTAAGCTGCTTCCATACCAAAGGAGATGTTTCATTTTCGGCCATCAGATGTACATTTATCGAAAAAGAGGAAAAAATACTACAAATTGGGGAAAAATATTCTCTGGTGAATTTGAGCCTGATTTGTTGTGTACAAAAAAATAATAGTTTTTCAATTATTGCTATGTTTTATTCAACACTAGTACTCACGCGGGGCTTCGCTCCCGTGGATTCTATCACGGTAAAAACATAACTGTCCTTTTTTGCAGTCACGTAAAAAGTAGCCTATAACCTTCCTCAAGCTTCAAGCTACTTCCATACCAAATTTCATCCAAATCCACCCAGTACTTTCGAAGATTAGCGCGTTCAAGCAAACAAACAAACAAACTTTTCCGCTTTATAATATTAAGTATAGATAGCGTCTCGTTTGCTTGCATACTTCATCCGTTCTGAAATCATGTCTCTTCAAATCAATGTTACGTAGAAGATAATTAAAAAATGTGTGTATTCTTGTAGTGTTAAAAATAAATTACTATTATTCTCTTATACATATTTTTGAGTAAACATAATTAAGTGTAATGATTTCATCGTTACAAAAATCTTTAGTATCCATTTTTTAATCGTGTTTCTGAACCAATTCAAAATAACCACTATTGTTGTCTTGAAACTCTATCAGTCACTAATCAGTCAGGTCCCCGCTAGGGTTCTGTGGGTTAGTTCTGATGAACAAAAACAAAACAAGGTTAAGTAAACGTCATTTTTACAACCTGTCATGGCTGTCATAACTCCAAGGAACTTGTACCTAAACTGGAATGCGGACGCGAAGCTCAAATCCGTTCCGAAGAGTATACCCTCGAACGACCTAGCTATCTCTTTCTAGTAGTGTGGATATCAATTTGCGATAAACGTAAGGACAATTTTATTTGATGCAATATTTGCAGGTTTTTTTAAGACACTTATTATTAACCTTACAAATGATGTATTTCTGTTACCGCTATAACAAAAAATACTAAAAATTAATTAAAATAGATATTTAAAGGAGACTCCCATACTTCAGTTGTGATTTTTTTGGCGCTTTTTATAGGTAATGGTTCCGTACCATTCATTACCTACCTATAAAAATACCCTTCATGCGCGAGTCCGACTCGTACTTGGCCGGTTTTTTCTTAACAACGTATTAAATAGAAAGAAAGAAATAAATTCAATTATAAATACAAAGGTCTGTATCGGTCTGTTATGCTTTCACGGTTAAATCACAGAGCCGTTTTCGAAAAAAATTGGCATTGAGATAGTTTAAAACCCTGGGAACTATATAGGGTTCTTTCTATCTCAGATTTTTGAACAGTTGCTCGGTAGCGCGATATAACAGAATTCCACGCGGGCGAAAAGCTAGTTCTCAATATATATCTGAGGAACTTATATTGAGCGCGCTAATTTCTATAATAAACCCTTCCTTATGCGGACTAAATGCAAAATTGGTTTTGTTAAGGAGACTTTATTGCGTTGAATTATAAACTTTCAAAGTGGTTAAGACCCGTGAACGTGATACAAATACAATTATTGCAGATACAGAATTAATAACAGAATCACCAGCTGGCAATACTTCGAAGGCTTGGCCTTGATAGGCAGTGGTATAGACGTCCAAACAAACGTGCATTAATTGGTAATCTACGTTTATTTGACACTTGTACGGTCAGAACCAGTAGACTAAAAATAAAATGATGCAATGTATATATATAATTAAAACTACTAAAACCCTTTATGAAAAACGATGATTATAAATAGAAAGAATACCAGAAGAGATAAAGATAAAAATTGTTTACACTATACATTTGTATGAAACAGTCATATTACATTTATAAGTAAGTCTCTCCCAACCCACCTTCTTATCTAATATCTCACTTTCAATTTCTATGTTCTTCACACAATAAGAATCTACGTTCATCCAATAATCTTCTCTTACTCTGTCCTTCTCATACTTCTGACTTTGTTCATTCTTCTTTTCATATCCAGTCCATTCTCCTCTGGAATGCGCTTCCTCTCGAGATCAGGACGGCTGACAATCGCTACGCATTTAAAAAGAAATTGCGGATCCACTTTCTTCACCAATAAGCAGAATTTCTATATTTAATTTTCAATTACCTCTAAAGTATATATGTATGTATATGTATTTATATAAATATTTATTCATATATATTATTTATGTAGATTTCTATTTTATGATATTAGGTTTTTTTGTTTTATCACTATTATTATAATTATTTTTCCAATATAATGTTCACGTACATATTGCACCTTCCACTCTATCTCTTCACCACTCATGGTTGACTGGTAGAGAATGCCTACGGCATTAAGTCCGCCTTTGTACCTATGTGCATAAAGTGTAAATAAATAAATAAATAAATAAGTGTAACAATTAATTACAGGCACATGTGCTATTTAAGGTTAGAAATCAATATTATTAACATACATAATTCTAAACATAAAGGAGGCAGATCGAATGACAATTATAAGGTTATTATTATTACGTTGGTTCTATATTTTCTAGTTCCTCATATATTGCAGCTGCAGGTTTGTTACAAGATTGGCTTGACACACAACCCTAAAAAATGTATTACACTATTATTAGTTAAAAGTATGGAAATAATCTTTAAATTATGACTTATTATTATTATTTGTCGACATTAACTAACTGCAGTGGATAAAAGTTAAGTAATTAAGTTATAAGTAATTATTAATATAATAAACTACACTTGTAAGCAAGTTTGCGTAGCTGAGTTTTTGGCCAAAATGATATAAAATATTTTTTCCATCGATTTGCTAAGCAAAAGTAAATAAATCAACTAAAATGTCAACTTTTATGCTTATTAATTTGACTCCTTTCATAACTTTCACTTACCAGATCTTTGAATGTGCCCAGTACAGGTTGTATATTCTTTTCTTTAGTGGGTTTCAATATTATAGCACTTAAAACATTTATTTGTTTCGCTTTAACCGGAATCTAAAATAATAATAGATTGATGAGAACAAAATTTTAGTATTTGTGGTTAAGATAGATTCAAAAAGAAAATTCATCTTGTTATGCTCATATTCTATTTCGAAACGGTGATCTTCATGTCATTTGTAAAGATTGATAACTTACTTTAGGGAAAATGGATGGAATTGCATCATTTGATCTTGTTTCGAAATGCAATATTTCTTCGGGCTTGAAATGGCGGCTACAAATTTTGGAACCGTTTCTGACCTTTTTCTGTGTAGAACACTGAGCCACCGGTCTCGAAGATCATCATTTTTAGGAAAGCTTAAAATAACAAAAAATAATAAATAATGAGAAGAAAGAAAAATAATAAATAAGAAGAATAAAGAGTAGAACATCCACTTTTACATTGAAAACATAGTCACCCTAAATGCAATTTGTAAACAAAGTCACAAAACTTACTTAAAAAAGGAAATTCCAGACCCGGGGTACCCTTCACTCTTGCAATTAACCACAAAACACGTTCTTACCATGGTCACAGTATCTTGCACTTTAATATAACGAAAACTCACAAAATTAAATTTAATGCAAATTTACAAACATACAGATGTCAAGTAAACGTCAGACGGCAACGTAGTAATTGCCATGTATAGTATAATATATCACTACTAATTGTTACAAATTCCATTTTTTTTTTGTTTTATACATGTTGTGTTTGCATGGTAAAATAACTTTAATTTTCATTAATATGCATATAGTAATAATGGTAATTCATTTTAAAGATAAAATTCCAAAGAAGTTTAAAACTAGGTATTATTACTACAACAGACAGGTCGAAAAAATTACCATTGAAATAAACATTTTTAATCTGACACACAGTAGAAAGGGACACAGTCCACACACGCACTGTCTCTCTCGGAACGAATAGTTCCTTCAGTTTCATGCGTGCAAGTTTATACTCTATTGTTTACACAGCTAAGAAAGACTTTCTGTATTCTTTGAATCGTTCGTAAGCAATCCAGTTAGTAGGTAGAAGATCCTTGCATAACTCTTAGGACAAACGTCAAACATTTTTAATTTTAATTTTGTACATAAAAACCATTTGATATTATGAAAAAAATGTTACTTTATTCTATTCAGGGGTAAGTTTCCCAGCTTTGCTGAAATGTACCTGTTATGGCCGGATCCCCATATAAAAATGAAAAATCTCCTTTCATCCAAATCTATCCAGTATTTTAGAAGATTAGCGCGTTTAAAGAAACAAAAAAATGTTTCCGCTTTATAATATTAGTACAGATATGTAACAAGTATCATATTATAATCAAAAAATAAATTGCTTATCAGAAAAAAGTTGTTTGTATAACATACATATAAGTAATTTAAGTTTCCTTTTAGGGAAATAATGCCTATATTAAGAGTCTCTCTCGTAAACAAGAAATAACGTACTAATTCTAGTACAAAACATTTTAAATAATATTTAACATTTAAATAATAAATAAGGTCATTAAAAAGTGTGAGTGTCTGAATATAAAGTGTAAATAGAATCCAATATCTAATAGAATAATTTGTATACCAGTAATTAGTACCTACATAAGAACCCTAGCCTATAAATATTCCTTTTATTATTTGAATGCAACGTATAAACAATAATGTTCTGTTAATTAACCTATACTTAAATTTCAAAGTGATCTAAGTATTTTAAAAGTGATTTTAATAGTGAGTTCTAATTTCAAAGTGATATCTTTTATAATGTCATTGTCATTAAAAGTATATGTATACTTTTAATGACAATGACATTATAAAAGAAAAAAAAAACATGAAAATTCGAATGAATCAGACTGTTACCACTTTCCGAAAATCTAAAAACAAAACCATAAAAGCAAATCCAATAAACCGTCCGTGAATACATTACCAATAATACCGAACACAAAAGCCGAAGTATCTGAAAATGGAATCTTCAAATTAAGGAAACAAATGTGTAGGTACCAAAGGATAATATCCTTACATCGAAAAACAAAGACGACTGGAGAATCCGAAGACAGTTTGTTGACACGGAATGGAAGTACCTACCTACTTATCCTGCCAAATTATATTGTTCTCTATTATGTTGGGGGTAGGCTCGCAGTCTAAGGGTCAATTTATACTAGCGCAGAGTCGAAGCGCATCGAAACGTCTATCCAAAACTGAACATAACAAATTCAACCTTAACTCCACAGCGTAATGCACACATTATTATTATATTATTATAGTATTACATGGCGTGACTGCCTATCTAACTCCCACAACCCAATAGCTGGGTAACACGATACCCCTTGGCTAGTCCCACACAGCATTGATGCATAAAAGTGTATTTTGTATGGCTCCAATCATATACAACCATGTACCCAATTTGATTAAAGAATTAAATATAATCTTATTTAAAACGAGACTTAAATCGATACTTTTGAAAAAGGCATACCTATTTATACAGCAATTTCTGACAGATAAAAACGTTATGACAGAATGTTGAAATTTTGTGGACTAATTAATTACCTATTAATTTTTTTGGACTAATTATTATTAAGTATTCTTTTTTTGTTATATTGTTTTGACATTATTTTTTAAATTATTTTTATTGACATTATTCTTATATTTTATTCTTTTGATATGTTTTATTTTATTTTATTTTTTTGCTTAATGTATGTAATGAAATCTATGGACATTTGTACTTACACCTTTTTGGAATAACATAGAGCGCTTGTATTTTTTTTTCATAACATCTATAAATTGTACCTACCTATGTTAACAAATTAATAAATGACTTATGACTTATAAACGTTTTATCTATCTATCTATCTACTTATGACTAGATCAGTGTCAGATTTACTGGTTTTTGACTACCCATAACGCCTGTCAAAAATGTTCAAATGACAGCCGGGACCCGGACCGGACCCGGACCGGCTTAGCGTGCTTTCCGAAGCACGGAGGTGTAACACCGCCGACTTCCAAACCCGGAGTTTGGAATTTCTTAAAATTCCTTACAGATAAATCACATAAGCGGTAACCACACAACCAACGAGGCACTTCGTATTAGCAAAATTATATTGCTGATGATAACTTAATGCATTGTCCTGAATACTTGGAACATAATTATGTTCGGGAAACTGTCATATTATTCCTGAAACGTATTATATTGTGTTGACGTTTGGATTGGCGTCAGAATGTTTGGATATAAATAAGCACGCTTATGATGTGGTTTCTTTTATGAGACACATGTTTTGACAATGTTGTTTAGTGTTAAACAATACGAAATTTTGTTGGAATTTAATTATAAACAGCCTTATGAAAGTGCATTCCAATCGTTGTTTTATTATTATTAATTTAACGTACTTAATAAAAACTGAAATAAAGGATCAAATAAAACATTTTAACCAAAACTAAACTGACTTCAAAACAAACGCTACTGTACTAAAAAGCTTCTAAGATTCACTAAAATCTTAAAGACTACTGTCATTACTACTATCATTGGATGTGTAATTTCGTTTATAATAAGGGCTAGGTACCTACTCATCTGGTCAAAGTCGGTGCCAAGCCACTAATTAATAGTTTTGATAGGCTACTTACGCCGAATTCCGGGGCCCATGCAGGTTGATTAAACCGTTTAGCTCATTTGGCTAACTTATACATACCATATTATAAAATGTGAAGGTTTTCCTCGATTTCCCCGGGATCCCATCATCAGATTATGAGTTGGTGATAATGGAACCACCTGAGAACGTTTCCGAACAAAAAAGAATTTTGATAATCCGTCCACAATTGGCAGAAAAACCGGTGACCACAAACTAAAAAAATACATACAGCCGAACACAGTACCTCTTCTTTTTTTGACGTCGGTAAAAATGGCATGCAACGCAAGACCGCGGCGAACGAGTCGTCATTAAAAAAGATTCATATAAAAAACATTAAATATTGTTGCAAATTTCTTAATACTGGTTTAATGTAAACATTTGCTTACGATATAATCTTCTTTTTCTTAAAGCATTTCGCCTTCCGTCACGTTTGCCAATAAAACCTCTCCAAACACTTCATCCAAATGCACAACATCACCATAAGTACCAATTTAAGAACGGAAATCCATCCAAAAACAATAAACATCTTGAGTGTTATGACCTGTAGGATTTGACACAGTTTCACGACCACTCAATGTGTTTAACAAGCATTTAATACGATTTCACTAGTTTCTCGCCAAGAGGTAAGTCCAATTGTATAATGAATTATAAGGAACACGTGTAGATATGGTGTTTCATGGGTCTTTATCCGTCATCCCAAAAGGAAGTACTTCACAGGCGACCGAAAGAACATTTGTGACTTTAAAGGGACTTCGGTCTCGCGTGATGGTAAGTGCTAGATGAGGTCTACGATGAAACGAGCGAGCCCAGAAGATGCCTGTTCACTTTTGATGTAAAGAAAATTGTACACCAGTAAACGGAAATGCGGCAGGCCCAGGTGAAGATGGCAGGACGAGCTCGACTCTTATCTTAAAGACGCTACGAATAGCTTCAGATATAGATAAGGAAGGAGGGAGAGGAGGCTTGGAGGCATTTGCACAGCAGTGGGACACAGACGGCTTGTAATAATAATAAGGGGGTTAAATAATAGACTCGTAAGGCAACTAAATATACAAGGCCTAAAAAGTGAATATAAAAAGAAGGAAGTTTAAAAAAAAAGAGAATTAGCAATTTGAGTACAATTCACATTACTAACAATTTTGTTAACCCCTTCAACTAGCCCAAATATGCTTGTTTTAGATCTAATATTATGTGCAAAATTCTGAATTGGTCACATGTAAAATCAAAGCGATTTAAATTCTGTGAAGGATAACTAACTGAATCTAGACTAGGGAAGCTAATAATGCTTTCAACAATTTCAATGATATAATTGTTGTGTTTAGTTTTTAGTGTAGTATTTAAATAGATAGCAACAAATTCTTTGTGGAATTCTTGGATGTTACTCTACACCTGATATAATTTTATACATAATTTTGCTCAAGTGCAAGGTTTTCGGTAACGCTCAATTCCGGGAATCTGACCTTTGTGGTGACAGAAAAGAAAGGACAAGGCTGACATTTTGTGCAGAAGAGGAAGAGATTTTCAGCAAGCCACAAGGTAAGACGCATTCCACTATCAACATTGGCATAGGTTACTAAGGGCATACTGGGACGGAATGGTAGAGGATTTTTTTTACCAATGAACATTCAGAATTAGGTACGACATAAATTATATTGGTTTAAATTGAAACTGTTCCATTGGAACAATTTTTTTGACACGGCATCAGAGGCCGCACTAAGGGATGCCGTGGCGGTATGCCACAGCAAGTCGCGAGATTTGCGGGTAGGTCGCCGAAATAATAATAATAATAATGTATTTATTTGCTCTTAAAGTACAACAAAGAAAATTGGCTAAAACTATGAACATTACGGAACATTAATTTATGGTTGTACATCAACAAATGATATATGTGATCTACTAACTCCCAAACTAAGTCAAGCTTGTATTTTGGGAGCTAGTGATTCGTAAGTTGAAGGATTTACATAATTTACAACTTTGCAGCCTTCGATTTAAAAAAATAATTAAAATAATATTTAATTTAATATAAAATTTTAAAATTAATATCAAGATTAAAAGTAAATTAAAATTCGTTAATTAACATAAAATAAAAATAAATCAAAAACTGAATTAAATTATAATTAAAAAAGAAATGTTATTATCATAAATATATACCTTCAACCGCATAGAATGTTATATTTTACTTTTTTATAGCAAGTAGCGTTTCAGTCTGTACATAGTCTAAGGTTTGCAACCAATTACTTAACCTATGTTTAACCTCTCGTTTGGTTAAAGTATAAATATTGATGTTTTTGTTGACCACATTGTACAGTCTTGAGCTAATTGCATCAAATTGCCTACTAGCAGATGTGGTTCTGCAAGGTACACCTGGGCAAACGACAGCACCAGAGCGTTTTTTACTTATTTTGTCATCCAGTGGCAAAAGCGAATGCCTCCGAAGTACTGTTTTTAAAATGTATAGTTGCCTCACAGTCAACACCTGGCATTCAGCATACAGTTCAGCAGTTGGGTACAACCGAGGTTTGAAATGTATCACCTTTAAGATAGCTCTTTGTGCCCTTTCTAATACAAGAAAAAGAGTTTTATATGTTCCTCCCCATACTGGTATGCAATAAATTAATATTGACTGACATAGGACAGTATACACCATATAAATCGTCGAAGAATCAGCACTGTATCTTAGATTCCTAAAAATGTACATCAGTTTTCTCATGCGACAAGTGAGAGCTTCAATTTGTGGACGCCAGTCGAGTCGTTCATCTAGTAAGACCCCAAGATATTTAATACTACACACTCGCGTTAGTGGCAGGCAGACACAGTCTGCTGTCAACGCACAGCTGATGTGAGCTTTGAGTGTATTGGTGGTGACGGGTGGCTCAGGGGACTTTGGAAGGTAAAAACGGATAAATTTCGTTTTTTCTACATTCAGGGTTAGCAAGTTGTTAGAGAGCCATTGCATCACGTCTCGTAGTCCATTTTCAGCATTTTTTTTTGCATCAAACCAGTTTTCTCCGTGTGCTAATAGAGCCGTGTCATCAGCATACGTTAATATGTCACAATTTGGAATTGTTAGGTTGCATAAACCATTAATGTAGATTAAAAAAATTGTTGGTCCCAAGATACTCCCCTGTGGAACCCCATAATCAATGGGTTCTTCATCACTCATGACCGTACCGATGCAAACAGACTGCGTCCGGCCCGATAAGTAATCTTTAAAAATCCTTAATGTTAGTCCACGTATACCAATGCTTTCCATCTTAGAGATAAGAATAGGAATTGAGACCGTGTCAAACGCTTTTGACAAATCTAGGAAGATTCCAAAACATTTCCGCTTTTTATCTAGTAACTTTATAACCTTGCTACTGAAATTAGCAACCGCATCTTCGGTAGATAGACCACTTCTAAATCCGTATTGGTTGCTTGAGATGATATTATTTTTGTCCAAATAACCAATCAAGCAACTATTTAAGACACGTTCTAGAACCTTAGACAGCGCACTTAACACCGAGATAGGCCTGTAATTAGCCACACGGTCCCTTTTCCCACTCTTAAATACTGGTGTAATTTTTGCTCTTTTAAAAGCCCTCGGGAATACACCCATGGAAATTGCAAGATTACTTATATGAGTGATAGGTGGAACTAAAGCTTTCCTAGAAAGCTTAATCACTTTCGATGGTATATTGTCCCAGCCAGTGGCGCAATCGTCTCTCAGTGACATAATTACGGTCTCGATTTGTTCTTCACTAACTGGAAGAATACCCATCGAATTACACAGCGATTTATTTGCATGGAAATGCACCTTAGATTGCGTACTTGTTCTGTTTTTAGATACTACTGAAGCAAGGTTTTTGCCAATATTTACAAAATATTTATTGACACAGTTTGCAGATTGTTTGTCGTTTACAGACATTTTAAGAAGCTCAACTGAAATGAAAAGCTAAGCGGCCTCTGCCGTTCCACCGGTGTGCCCAGGCCCTAAAGCGATCGTAAAACATTGAACCTACTTGTAGGATATAGGTTTAATAAGCCGTTTTCACTCTCAGAACACAGGATTCTTCTCTATGAGAGGGAATGAGCCGTAAACCAACATGCAAGGTCAGTGAGTGTTGATGGATCTCGCATTTCGTCGGATTTTCAGTCCTGGTCTCCACGCGATGTTTTCCTTTATATATCAAGAAGTTTCCATATGATAAAATCACGCGTGACGACGTATGTATAAACCAGTATGAAGCCAAATAAAAATTATTTGTACTTAATGTCAATAATAAAAAGACACAAAGATTTATAAAAACACACTGGTCAACGACATTGGACACTCAAGAACATTGATGAAATCTTTACACATTGTCTTTAAAGTCACCGAGCCAATTACTTGCTGTCTAAGTGACAATAAAAACCTAATGTGGATCTCCTTTTAAAAACAAAAGTTCCCTTTGATGATGCATAATATGTTGAAACAATGTAATGCATTGCGCTTACGTCAATGGAGATGTTTTTTTTTTCGATATCAGAAATTACAAAAAACAGATACAATTTCAAATGTAAATTGAGAACTAAAAGTTTACTTATTGGGTTAATATTGTATGAGATTTCAATGGGACGAGATTTGATGCAGTTGGTCGTAAGATGTGGACGAAGTTATTTGGCATAGATACGGAACGGATTTCTGCGCTCTAAAAGGTATGTACACGAAGTGCCACAAATAGAGAGGGATGGAGAAGTCTCGCAAAAGCCGTAACCAACTTACCACACGACCGATGACCAAGAACGCCCAACCAGGAGAATACGATTAGGAAAAAAGAAGAATACTTAGCGAAATATCGATTTTAGCATCATGTCAAAATTAAGGCGCAGTAAGTTGTGTTGAATGGGTGGTTCATGAATGATGACATTTCAAGCGATCTGATCGACTAGTGTAGTGAAAGACAATCTGACCTAGGATTGCGGAAATATTCTAATGAGATATCGCGATCTCGAACGCGAGGAAACTGAAAGAACAGGGTTGGTTTCTAGTCAGTAGAAGTCTGACCCTCGCTTCCGAAGAGGATTTCTTTGATGATTTTTGTCCGAAAAAAACTTTTTTGCAAAAAATAAAACCGACTTCCATATCAAAACACTACAAAGCCAAAAATAATTTTAATTTCGGTAGTCGGTGTTATTGGTTTTGTATTTTCTTTTTTTTTTCACACCGCCTTCCGAAATTAAAATTATTTTTGGCTTTGTAGTGTTTTGATATGGAAGTCGGTTTTATTTTTTGCAAAAAAGTTTTTATTTTCGCGCTTTTTAGTGGGTCAGTGAATTTTCCAAATCGATTCGTAAATGACGGAGTTATGCGCGAACAAAAAACGCAATGCAGAGTAAACGAAAAGATCATCAAGGTAAATTATTTATTTTTTTTGACTTTTTTTGATTTTTCAGAAACGGCTCATCCGATTTCGATAAAATTTTCATGGGACCATTTGGGAAGTATACCCTTTCCAACAAAAAAAGAATTTTTCAAATCGGTTGGCAAGCGACGGAGTTACGCGTGGACAAATATAAAACAAAAAAAAAAAAAAAAATACAAACATCCGAATTGAGAACCTCCTCCTTTTTTAGAAGTCGGTTAAAAAGATAACTACATCAACAAACGAGACGTCTAAATTAAAGAGCATTACGTTTCAGGAAAAATTGTCTGCCAATTTCATAACCTCATTAATTTAAAGTTCGTATACCTGAAGTCTTCCGGTCAGAAATGCTCATCTTCTATCTATATACATAAAAATAACTTTTTGTCCTGTCTGCGTTCATCACTTATACTTAATGGCCATGAAAGGTTCTAGGTATAAGCTTGCGTTTGGCCACCATCTCGTTTGAAGGTAAGTGATGATGTGGTCGAAGATGAAGCACACTTATCTAGAAGCAACCTTTTCATTCTCGACTTAAATACCTACAGGTTATAGCTTTCAGGAAACACAGACTCTCGCAGGGAATCCCACTCTTTAGCTGTACCCTATTCCCAAAACGTTTTGTGCGTATGGGTCCTTCGCCCATATGTGTCGTCTATTATCAAAACTCGCCAGAACCAGAAAGGTCAATTTTACAGTAAATTACTTTGCAAATGCGATATCATTTTATATATTTAAAGTAAAATTACTTCATACGAATCTCAGACATATCTAAATCAAATTATTTTTCAAATTTAAGTTCTACAATTGAATTTAAGTAAACAAATGGATGAAGCTGGATTTTTGGATGTAGCTGATTTTGAAATTCACTTTCTTATATGGTTAACAAGAACTGTGGACTCACTGTCTTCTCGCAGCCATGGCCGTCTGGTCTCGATCCGCAGTCTGCTTCTCCTTCAGTACCTCCGCGGGCACGTAGCCTTGGCGCGTGCGCAGCTCGCCGTCCTGAACGTCCTCTATCACGCGGACCAGCCATCTGGAAACGGGGAAGGAACAACTTAATACTTCACACAAAAAGGGTGATGGAAAACAGGCCTTAAAACTGATAGACTTGTATCTTTTCGGGATAGAGTCGTTTAGAACGGGCTTGGAAAGATTAATCGAATATATTATGTTGCAGAAATTTTTGTATAGAATTGGGATGACATTATAATATAACAAAAACAGAATGCTTTGTGTAAGTTTTATGTAAGAGTAGTGTAAAATTTGCAAATGTAGTATACCTAAAACCTGTAAAAGAGCCATTTATTTTTATCCAGGCTAATCTCTAGACAGCTTAACTAATCGATGCACATATCCATGGTAAGTGTTTGTGCATCGATGTCCCTGCCACCCTGTATATGGACGGAAAGACAGACATGGCGAATCTATAAGGGTTCAGTTTTTTGCCATTCGGCTACGGAACCTTAAAAACGGATAGACTATTTTTATACCGGAATTCACGCAGGATTGAGATTTACGAGGGAAAAATCAACCACGCAAAAGAAGACGTGGGAACAGCTAGTAATAAATATTTTTTGAAAAACTTTAAACTTTATGCGCATTATTTACACTGTAAATTTTCCAGTCGTAAGAATAAAATGTATGTTTACGCCTAGCACACCAAACCCACACAGGACTGTAAATCGTATTCTTAGAAGGCGGCACCTGGAGCGACGCTTGACATTTAGGCACGAGTTAGTACTCTCTCCATCTTGAACTATGAATAACTTGGCATTTAAATAAATGATTATAATAGTCGGAAGACGCATATCCCTTCCTTATGTATCGCTTCAAAGAAAGACAGCCATTAATTACAGAAATTCAAGCTTCTCTTTTGTATTTGTTCCTTTTGTATGAACACAAGTCCAAAACAGTTGAAAGCCAAAACCCTAGACAATGACTTGTACCTTTTTTTAACCGACTTCTAAAAAAGGAGGAGATTCTCAATTCGAATGTTTATATATTTTTTTTAATGTTTGTCCGGGCATAACTCCGTTGCTTACCAACCGATTTGAAAAAATATTTTTTTTTTGTTGGATAAGGTATACTTTACAAATGGTCCCATCAAAATTTCATCGAAATCGGACAAGCCGTTTCTGAAAAATCAACAAAAGTCTAAAAAAATATTAACATTGACGATCTTTTCGTTTACTCTGCATTGCGTTTTTTGTTCGCGTATAACTCCGTCATTTACGAACCGATTTAGAAAATTCTTTTTTAATTTGAAAGGGTATACTTTCTAGTTGGTCCCATTGTTAGGACAGATCCTAACGTGATGACAATGATGATGGAATCATGGAGAAATCGAGGGAACTCTTTAAATATTATAGGCACACCTATAGCGTTTTGGGTATTTCTTATAGTAACTTGTGCAGTTGCTCTCGAAAAGCACCATTTGGGGAAGTGGAACTGATGATCAAGACCACAGATAGCCACCGAAACTACTCAATAATAAGTATTTTGTGGATTGCGATTCGATTACTTGAATATGGATGCACGTTATGATCGTCACAATGCATATGGTGAAGTAAAGCTGATGGTGAAATACCAGAATTCCTCAAAAATTAACGGCTCTACATTAGGAAAAGCAATATTTTGTAAAAGGTGATAAGTAGTTGAAATTTTATATTTTGTAACTAGATTAATTACAAACTGACCCACTAAAAAGCGCGAAAATAATTTTTTTTTTGCAAAAAATAAACCGACATCCATATCAAAACACTACAAAGCCAAAAATAAATTTAATTTCGGAAGGCGGTGTGAAAAAAAAAAAGAAAATACAAAACCAATAACACCGACCACCGAAATTAAAATTATTTTTGCTTTGTAGTGTTTTGATATGGAAGTCGGTTTTATTTTTGGGGTTTACACCCTAAAAATGCGTCGCTGCCTTCAAAGTGAACATCAAGGCTAGGAAGTGTGAGGAACACGTGGCTAAATAATAGCAACCGCAAAGGGTCGATTTTCAAGGAAAAGCAACGATTGCTGAGGTTGGTCTGAAAACATGTTAAGTCATTGGTCCCGGCTGTTATTTTTACATCTTTGACAGTTGTTACTGGTAGTTAGAAGCCAGAGAATCTGAACTGATCTTGCCAAGAAGTATTGTGTCACACAGCTACAGAGTTGTGGAGCTCAGTTAGATAGGTAGTTGCTCCAAGTTAAATACTAATACTCAACTACAACTACTTTAAGCGTCAATAGCCTAATGGATAAGGTGTCGGACTTGTGATTGAGAGGTCGCAAGTTCGGATCCCACCCATTACACTATTGCCCACTCACTCCAGACACAAGCGTACTTAGCTTAGTTGGAGGGGTTAAAATTCAATTCAATCTATACTAATACACTTCTGGACACATCTATTGGCCCACCTTGTATTTTCAGTTTCGTTTGGTCCTAGCTAAAATTTTATATTAGGTCGAGCAAAAAGTTTTTATGCAGTTTTGAACCTGGCACATTCACAATTTCATTCAATAGTCTTTTTTTGAATTTCGAACACAGAATTTAAAGAAACAAAAGACAATTTGGAGCCTGTTTGTTGATATCAAACAATCGAATACTAAGAAAACTTGGTTTTATTGGTTTACTTGGATTTAATTCTTGAAAAAGTGATTGATATCTTTGCTTTTGCAACAAACATTACTTATTCTTAACATTAAGGTGAGGTTCTATCAATAATCTATGGATACTTCACCTGAAGTCGCCGCCCAAGCTGTGGCACTTATTCAGGCCGGACACAGCCAAAGAAACGTGAGTGCTCAACTTAATTTAAGTCGATCTGCGGTCCGAAATGTTTATCGGAGGTACCTAGAGACTGGCGGCTTTGTTCGTCGCCAAGGAAGGCCACGATCTCGGGTCACAACTGAAAGGCAGGATCGATTCATCGTGACGACCAGCTTAAGAAATCGTCACCTTACCTCCATTGAGATACAAAACCAACTTCGCGACTTCCACGGAGTATCTGTGAGCGCTCGAACTGTTCGGAGAAGGTTAAAAGAACGCGATATGGTACCACACAAGCCAGCTAATGGGCCCAAACTAAAGCGAGCCCACCGAACAGCGCGCCTTCATTTCGCACGCAGTCATTTAAATTGGACACAGCAAGATTGGAGCCGTGTACTCTTTTCTGATGAGTCTAAAATTGTGTTACATGGCAATGATGGAAGGAAGAAGGTCTACCGGCGTAAGGGAGAGCGTTTCGCACAATGCTGCTTTGAAGAGAGGGTTGCTTATGGCGGTGGCTCATGGACTGTCTGGGGCGGTATATCCGCGAGCGGCAAAACTCAACTTGAGGTTGTTACAGGACCACGGCTGCCAATATTAAATGCTGAAAGATACATTCGTGAGTGCTTAGAACCTCACGTGATACCATACGCGGACTATGTGGGCCCAAATTTCCTTTTTATGCATGATAATGCAAGAGCCCATGCGGCCGGCATCGTCAGGGAATATCTTCGGGATGTGAACATCACAGTTATGGACTGGCCAGCCAGAAGCCCAGACATGAACCCCATTGAGCACATGTGGGACGAGCTAAAAAGGCGTGTTAGGGCTCGTCAGCCAGTTGCCCAGACGATGCAGGAGTTGAAAACTGCCATAGAAGAGGAATGGGAGATGATCCCTCAAAATTTCATAGAGCGGTTGATAAACTCTATGCCTAATCGTATGAGAGCTGTGGTAGATGCCCATGGAGGCAACACGCGTTATTAAATTAAACCTTTATTTGATAAAACATGTTTTTTATTCAAAAATTAATTGCCTTTAACAAGGCGCATATCCGACTTGTTAGGCGTAGGTCCATGTCGTATGGTATTCTGAATTCAAATTTAAAACTATACGATCGAAAAAGATGGTAAAATGTATCAGGTTTAAAACTGCATCAACAGTTTTTGTTCAATCTAGCAATCATATTTCGGTAGGGGCCATCGAAACCTAAACTCTAAGGTGGGCCAATAGATGTGTCCAGAAGTGAAAAAAAAAAAAAAAAAGCGGAAAAGTTTGTTTGTTTGCTTGAACGCGCTAATCTTCGAAAGTACTGGGTGGATTTGGATGCAATTTGGTATGGAAGTAGCTTGAAGCTTGAGGAAAGTTATAGGCTACTTTTTACCCGACTGCAAAAAAGGAGAGTTATGTTTTTACCGTGATAGAATCCAGTGGAGCGAAGCCCCGCGCGAGTACTAGTTATAATATATTCATTCAATTAAATAATGTCCAAATTGTACTAAATTCAAATTAAATTATATTAAAAACACAATGTGAAATCTATTAAAATGCTAATTTAATAGATTTCACATTTTATTTTGCATTAATCATTTAAATTACAATTAGTTAAAGTAGAAATTTTTATTGGTATTCGTTTATTTTCAGGGGTTCCCCGATTAACATTGAGGGATTCCCATTCTCCAGTCGTAAAAGCAGTACGTTTCATCACACGGCTATTTAGCTTTGCCGTTAAAAAAGGTAAATTTCCATATTATTTAATACGGTAAAGAAGGACCTATATTTCTGTATAAAAAAAAAACACATGAAATGCCGTATTTTTGGACGTACTAATGACAGCACTGATCGAGCGAGTTGTCACTTGCGTTTTGTTATTAATTTTAGATCCCCGTGAAATGAATGGGCAAATATTGGTAATATATTGACCTTGCTTTTATATTAGATTCTTATTGTGGTTGTATTATATAAAATATTAGGTACTTACTTTTCACATATTATTTAATTTGCATTTGAGTCAGTTTTTAGTAATATTTTTTGTACAAAACAATATAATAAACATTAACTTTTTTATGGACTCAAACACTGACTAGTAAATAAAGTAATTGTTTACAAAAATACCCTCATATTTTTGTATTGATAATAGGCTCGTGTTTGACCACCATCTCAACTGGTGCTGATGTAAGCGAATATGTGGTCGAATATCAATAATACCTGTAGGTACCATAGCCAGCAAATTACTTTCGTTTTCTTTGTCGGAATGTCAGCATTTTAAATGTTAACCAAACAAAACAAGAGTGATTTGTTGTACCTAGTTATATTCATATTATTCCCATACCAACAAGTTTGTTCAAAACTTTTTAGAATTCTTAATTTTTATTTATTAAAATAATGCAAAACGCAATCAAATGGTTGCTCCCATCTTTCTTTTATCAAATCCGTTCCAGTAATCTTTGAATTTTGATTTCGGAGCTTAGTATTTCATATTATGACTTCATTAAATAGAAACATACCATTATTATGGTGATTAAAAATCGAAACTTAATTTCATACAAAACACTACTTAACGCCAACTAAAAACAATAAATCGCTAAATGGATATCATCCCATCTATTCTTAATTTTTTTTAATTCTCTGTGTTGAGACTTTGTCATAATTTCATTTCATCGATAAATATATTTATAATTATAGACGAATAAGTTCCCGGAAGTCAATGTCATCTGATAATGACGTCACGCGAGCATTGCCCTGTGGTTCGTTAGCCCAATCTAGATTCAAAGTCTATGTCCAAATTCTGTTTTTTTAGCCTAAATTGTAACCGTACCGTGAGACAGACAAGTGTATTGGATTTTCTCGGCTTTGAGTGACAGTGATGTGACGGGATTTTCATTTACCGAAACCTGAATGGTCGTTGACTTTAGGTCAACAACCATTATAGACATACAGTAACTACACAATAGTGTCTTTTTTTTAAATAAAACATTGTCCCAACGTAGGAATTTCCTCTCTGTCGCGAGTGCATTTTTTCAAACACCCAAAATTGAAATAACTGCATACTTTTACGCTATAGAAATATTTATTCCAGGTGTGGCTATCGAACCCCCGACACGCAGCGCAGTAGCCAATCACTCAATCACTGTACCAACCGAAGGTGTCGTTAAAATATTGAAATACTCTTATATTAACTTGTGGTCGAGAAAATAAGAATAGTCCTTGTTGTTAATATAAAAAGGAAAACTGTGACCCAAATCTCACAAGGAAAGTTTCATTCACCAAGCTTCGTGATCAGATTTTTCAGCCGATAAAAACGAATCATTAGATGATTTCGCCGAAAAATAATGGCAATATAGTTAAGATAAGTGTAAGATTCATACAAAACAGGACAGTCATAGCTAAAGAAAACGATACCTAAGTATTTTCATTCAGTTGATAGCACCTTAGAATAGATCTATACTAATATTATAAAGAGGTAAAATTTGTAAGTTTGTAAGCTTGTATGTAGGGGGTAATCTCTGAAACTACCGAACCGATTTTGAAAATTCTTTCGCTTACATGTAGCTGCATTATCCCTGAGTGCTATAGGCTATAAATTATCTTTATATCATGCGTATTAGCCGAGCTATTATAATCTTTGTCAAGCAAGTCGGGGACGGGACCCCGTGGAATATTTTGACTTCTACTTCTTCTTCTAGTAGGTCAATATAATAAAATACTACATTGAATGTTTAAACGGACAGACAGACAAGAATACCTCTTTCAACATCTTGTTATACGACATAAGTATTACAAGCGGAAAACTTCAAGAATTCAACAGAAAACAGTTTTCTTCAACATTTTTATTACATATTTACATTTCTATACAGCGTAGGTTTATTTTTACAAGTCATTCTTTATTCTGAAGAGATTACTGCCGTAATCATCTGGAACATTTGTTACTCTTGTATTCAAAATGATTGAACTCGATTTTTTTCAGAGAATAAACCGTGAAAACGAAGTAGGTAACCTTATTCATGATTCTAATGCATGAATATGTCATCCGGATCATATCGGAGGGAATCTGTGCCTCATTTGTTTGAATTCTTAAAAATAATTATTTCAAATTATTAGTTGTCTATTTCTCGGACTTGAGGAGTTTGAGCTATGGTTATTAGAGACAAAAGTGAATAGAATGCTTTGTTTTGTCAGAATATTACTATAGATAACAAAATACGATCATAATATGATGAGTCAAGATTACATTAAAATTAAATTATTAATAATTACAAACAATTGAACTATAGTTGTAAAAGAGATTAATAATTTAAGTCAAAATTCAGTAAAGTTAACGCTTAAGGGGATTTAGGATCTGGGAACTAGACATGATTTATATCATAGACAACAATGTCAATTATTTAATTATTTTTTGCATGAGATTTTGACTGGTTGTCGGTGATGTTTTAACAAACGTATTTCATGGTTATTTATTACATCGGTTAAGCCGAAATAACAGTGTGTTTAAACAATTATGATTGTATTTTATGAATTAATAAAAACACACATTAAATTATTTTGTTGCTAGTTTGAAACTAAGCATATACTGTAGAATTCATTCCACAATCTTTATCAAAATTAAAAATCAGTAAAACCTCAAACACGGGTGTGACATTTACGCCGCTCGTAAAAATATTACAACACTGCTCTGCAAAGATATTCCTACATGCCTAGATAGTTGGTAAGTAAATAAATAGAATAGGTCTTCGTAGGAAAATTAAGTTTATCGTCATGCTCCTGGAATGAAAGTGAAATAACTTGAAATTCTTGCAACTTCCGACTTTTTTATTAACGACCGACCGACCGACAAAAAGGAAGGTTCTCTATTCGTAGCGTATATTTTTTTAAATGTATACAAGGTGTAACAGATTAAGCGCAATACTTCCGACACCCCAACTAGAATATTAAATTATAAGTCTAAAACAACATCCGTAACTAAATAAATTGAATCTTTGGTTTTTATTTATTTATTTAGTTACGGATTTGGTTACATTTTTTATAAAACAGTTATTCCTACTAAACGCAAAACGTATGTGCATTTTGGCGGCTGATACGCACACGAGCGCATTTCCTTGAATTAAGGATTGTATTAATTTGTCATGATACTGTGTTTCCATTTTAAGTTAAAGGAAAGATTTTTCCGTCAAAACGTAACAACTATTTTTTATGACGGAAATCGATTCAGAAGCCGATACTGAACCAACTAATTTCAGGAATTGCGTTTATTCTGTTACACGTTGTATTTAATATTTGAATGCCAATTCATGGCGAAATGAGGAATCCTGCAGCGTGGCCATGAAATAAGTTATCATCACTTTCAGCCGACGTTTCGTGTTTGGGCTTTTTAAAATGGTCTGATGATGAATATTTAGTAATAAGTTTATTTATGTAGTATTGATATTCGGTAGTTGTAGGTAGGAGGCAAATAAAATAGTCTTTACCTTTGAGTTCAATATAATCCACAATTACACAAATCACAAACACAATAGTTACAGAAGGAAACGACAGTTAACACATACACTCAAGAGTTCCACAGTTCAGGACTCGAAACAATAAAAACACTTAGAAACGGTTAAAACAATCAGGATTAGCGCGGGCGCAAACAGCTGTCGTGTGCGTCACCGAACGACTAAAGTTCACCGCGGTTACCTGTCGCGCGCTACTCACAACGAGCGCTCGTACCTACATCGACAGGATATAAATATATATTATAAGGTGCCGTGAATGATTGTGTGTAGGTGTATGTCTGTATGTTGTGTAATAATAACATAAACGTAAATAATACTATGCATTAGTTGGGGTGTAACTGTACCTGTCTATGTTGTAATAATTATGTGTTATAAACTTACATAAATTATGTAGTAGGTATGTACCCTACATCACCCCCCTCCAGAGACCGTCAAGGGCGATAAAAATCAGGGAATCTGACGTGACGACCAGAGCGAGTGGTAAACTGTTTGCTACTGCTAGGAAGAGATGATTCTTGCGGGTCAGCTTCGTCAGCCAATATGTAGGCTGGCTTTAGGCGGTCTATGGAGACCGTGACCTCTTTGCCCTTAAATTGAATTTTAAAAGCCTTTTCACCCCTTTGCAGAACTTTGTGAGGACCTGTGTACGCTGGTTGAAGCGAGCCACGTAATGCGTCTTCACGAAGGAACACGTGATCAGAGGCCTGCAGATCCTTAAAGACAAAAATGCTGGGCTTGCTGTGACGGGAAGCTGGAGTTGGCCGCAACTTTTGTGCGAAGTTGCGTATGCGCGCAGTAAATTCAGTGATGTCGGTTGTCCCTTCATCACTGGGAGCAAAGAATTCTCCCGGGAGCCTTAGCGGTTCGCCGTAAACTAGTTCGGCTGAAGACGCTTGGGCATCCTTTTTGAATGCGCTCCGTATGCCAAGCAATACCCACGGCAAAGACTCTGTCCACTTGCCGTTAGCATGGCACATGATGGACGCCTTGAGTTGCCGGTGGAACCGTTCCACCATGCCATTGCATTGTGGATGGTATGCTGTTGTCCGTTTGTGCTGGAAACCAGCCAATCTTGATAATTGTTCGAACAAGGCCGACTCAAACTGACGACCCCTGTCTGTAACAATATCAGTCGGACAGCCAAAACGGGCAATCCATCCAGACAGCAGGGCTTTAGCTACTGTCTCGGCAGTTATGTCGACAATAGGTACGACTTCTGGCCACCTGGTGAATCGGTCGACTGCCGTGAGACAGTACCTGAAGCCTTGTGAAATTGGGAGCGGGCCTACAAGGTCAATGTGGACGGTGGTGAACCTTGCACGTGGGAGATTAAATGACCCTAAAGGCGCTGAGACGTGTCGGCTCACTTTGGCACGCTGGCACTCAAGACAAGCTCGAGCCCATTCCCTGCAGTCCTTCCTAATGCCTGGCCAAACGAAGCGCTCTGCGACTAATTTGGCAGACGCTGAGACACCAGGGTGACTGAGAGAATGTAAGCTGTCAAAGACTTGTTTTCGTAGCATTTTGGGCACGTATGTTCTGGGAGGCGATGTACTGACATCACAGTACACAGCTGTACGCACTCCAGGGATCTGTATCTTATCCAGTACTAGAGATGAGCCTTCCTGGATAAGTTTGGTTAGCTCTGGATCCGAAGTTTGCGATTCTCCGAGAGTATCGAAGCGGACCGGTACCTGTAGTTCCTCCACGCGAGATAAGGGATCAGCAACGACATTGTCTTTGCCGGAAATGTGCCTTATGTCGGTGGTGAACTGGGCAATGAAGTCGAGGTACCGGAACTGCCTAGGCGAGCAGTTTTTCTTCCTCTCGTGGAATGCGAAACTGATCGGCTTGTGGTCCGTGTACACGACAAAGTGTCTAGCCTCCAGCATGTGGCGAAAGTATTTGATGGCCTCGTAAATGGCCAGCAGTTCCCTGTCATAGGGAGAATACTTTGTTTGCGGAGGGCTGAGCTTCCTGGAAAAGAAAGCAAGTGGCTGCCACCCATCATTGCTAAGCTGCTGTAGCACCGCGCCGATTGCAGTATCCGACGCATCGGTAACCAATGCGAGTTTGGCATTACAATCGGGGTGTGCCAATAGAGCAGCGTTGGCTAGGCTTTCCTTGCATTCCTCGAATGCTTGCAAAATATTATCCGCAAGACATATGGGATGCGAGCCCTTTACGTTGCCAATCAAGAGGTCATGAAGAGGCGCCTGCACTTGAGCTGCGTGGGGCATGAATCGCCTATAAAAGTTTATCATGCCCAAGAAACGGCGCAGCTGGCGGACGTCTTTGGGGGGAGGGAAGTTTCTGATGGCGTCGACCTTGGAGTCAAGAGGTTTGGTGCCTTTCTCGGAGATGTGGTAACCTAGGAAAGTTACCTCCGAGACACCGAAAACACACTTGGACGTATTTACCAGCATGCCGAAGTCATTCATTTTCCCAAAGATTATGCGAAGGTGTTCCTCATGTTCTGCTTCTGTTCTTGAAAAAATTAAGAAATCATCTAAATAACAGTAGCAAAAGTCCAAACCTCTGGTCATTTCGTCGACAAAACGCTGAAAAGTTTGAGCTGCGTTGCGTAAACCAAACGTCATGTACGGAAATTCGTACAGGCCGAACGGTGTGGTGATCGCCGTCTTCGGAATGTCATCTGGACTGACAGGGATCAAATTAAAGGCTTTCACGAGATCTATAGTGCTGAAAACGCGGCAGCCTGAAATGCTGTGAGCAAAATCGTGAATGTGCCTAATTGGATACCTGTCAGGGATGGTTCGCGCGTTGAGCATGCGATAATCACCACAAGGTCGCCAACTGTTGTCCTTTTTAGGAGCGAGGTGAAGTGGCGATGACCAGGGACTCTCTGAGGGTCTGGCAGTACCGTTGGCCAGCATCAGCTGGAACTCCTGCTGAGCAATTTTCAATTTGTCTGGCGCTAAACGCCTAAATGATGAAGAAACTGGAGGGCCTGGGGTCGTGCGGATATGGTGTACAGTGTTGTGTGGTGTAATGCGTAGTGTACCGGCGGGTCGGGTGATATCAGGGAAGCAGGCTAAGATTTTGTGATACTTCGTATCGCCAGATATAATCTTTACAGAACATAATGATGAATCTAAGCTATTCGAAGCGATAGCGTGCAAATTAGTATTACTATCGACTAGTCGTTGGTTTCTACAGTCAACGACTAGCGAGTAAAATGACAAAAAGTCCACGCCGATAATCGGCTTGGTTACCTCTGCAACCACAAATCGCCACTTAAAGTCTCTACGCAGGCCTAAGTTTAGGTTAAGTTCCACAAAACCGTACGTGCGAATGGGCGTCCCATTCGCAGCCACGAGCTGGTAGTTCACGGCGGCACGACGCTCGCTGAGCAGACGACGAGGGTAGACACAGAGGTCGCTTCCAGTATCGACCAGAAACTGCGTCTTTGTACGCCGGTCTGTGACGAACAGGCGACCAGTTGAAGGTGGGCAATCGTCAGTCGCCATTATCGACTGCCCTCTGCGTTTCCCGCCTTGTAGTCGCAGGGCTTGATGCAGTGCTTTGCGTTCGAGCCATACCTCGAGTGGTACCAGCACTCAGGGTGCTGCCGGTAGCTGGAGTCCGAGCGGGTTGAAGAGTGGTGGCGTGAGTTACGTCTCGCGTCACGGCCACGGCTGTGGGAGCGGTTCCGCGATCGACTATCGCGCAGCTCTAGCGTCAAGTCTTTCATAGCGCGCTTCAGCTCGGCGATCTCGGCTGCCATCTCGCTTACCGAAGGTCCTGCAGCTGAAGTTGAAGCTACCTGGCATGCAGGTGCGGCGATGTCCTGGACGCGGTCGGCCAGCTCGGCCAAGGCTTCCAGCGTGCTGTGTTGCTGCGATGCCAGGAGGGGCTGGATGCTGGTGGGGAGTCGGCTGCACCAGATGGTGCGCACGAAGTCCTCAGGCACGGTTGGTCCCGCCAGACCTTGCAGGTGGCGTAGGAACTGTGACGGCTTTCGGTCACCAAGCTCCTCGTGCATCAGAAGCTGCTTCACCTTGCGTTCCTGGGAGGCCGAGAGTCGCTTGACTAGCTCAGCCCTTAGTTTGTCGTACCGGGCGGTAGGAGGAGGGGCCATAATTATATCTTTCACCTCCTTCGATATCTGTGGGTCGAGATGACCAATGATATAATTGTACTTGGTGACGTCACTTGTCACCCCAGCTATCTCAAACTGAGCCTCAACTTGAGCAAACCATATATCAGGCTCCTCCGGCCAAAACGGCGGCAAACGTAGGGCAACGCGGCAAACATCATGAGCCACGGTAGCTTGTTTCGCCTTGCGCGGCCTTTGTGCCACACGATCTGTACGCTGTGACGAGGCCGTATGTGCTGATTCACTGTCACTCATTGTTCTTTCTCGGGGTCACCAGTTTAGTAATAAGTTTATTTATGTAGTATTGATATTCGGTAGTTGTAGGTAGGAGGCAAATAAAAATAGTCTTTACCTTTGAGTTCAATATAATCCACAATTACACAAATCACAAACACAATAGTTACAGAAGGAAACGACAGTTAACACATACACTCAAGAGTTCCACAGTTCAGGACTCGAAACAATAAAAACACTTAGAAACGGTTAAAACAATCAGGATTAGCGCGGGCGCAAACAGCTGTCGTGTGCGTCACCGAACGACTAAAGTTCACCGCGGTTACCTGTCGCGCGCTACTCACAACGAGCGCTCGTACCTACATCGACAGGATATAAATATATATTATAAGGTGCCGTGAATGATTGTGTGTAGGTGTATGTCTGTATGTTGTGTAATAATAACATAAACGTAAATAATACTATGCATTAGTTGGGGTGTAACTGTACCTGTCTATGTTGTAATAATTATGTGTTATAAACTTACATAAATTATGTAGTAGGTATGTACCCTACAAATATTTCTCTTGTTCAAAATACACTATTTTAGTATACGGTGTTGTGCCATTTAGCTACGTAATGATATAGGTAAAAGTCGATCATAGTGTCGGAGTACCTATACCTTAGCTCACCGTCCGGTAAGGACCAGGCCCGGGCCGGCGGCGCGTCGTGTTCCACGCGCGCCTCAAAGAGTCGTCAGCCCTAGTGACTGGGTCCCGTAGGGCCATTGCCTGCCGGGGTTGCGGGAATTTTGTAACGAGATACCGCAGCCCCGGAACTTAAGTGCAGCTGAAGGGACAGGGAGGGTTTTTAGTCACTAGAAGTCCTTCCACTCCCCCCAGAGCGAGGGAAGTAATTCGATGAGTTTCACACCCAGAAAAAAAAGTAGTAGTAATTACCTAATACATAAATAAAGTTAAAAATAAAAACCCACACATACCCACAAACCATTTTTTGTGTAGGTGAAAGTAACTACACACATCAAAAGTGTCTAGGGATCAACATATATTTTTGCAATAACTTTTCTCCTGATTGATATTAATTATCTTTAAGGATTCATCAAATAAAGTGTTTTCGTTTGTCACAGTAACGATAAACCAAGTCACCTTTGCATTAATAAAGAAATTTGCCATTTTCCTAATAAAGGGATTTTTGACATTTGAACCACTAACATTAAAGTTCGAAAAAAAGACTGAAATAACAGTTTTCTTTAAAATTTTATTGGGTAACTTAAACAATTAATAATCCGTGTTTCTACCGCGAACACTAACAACACAAGAACATCGGTTTGGCATACTCAAAATGAGTTCATCCAAATCACGCTGTGGAATGGCCGCCCATGTTCGTTGCAACAACAAAAAAAGGTCTTCTTGCGACTGGATACCCTCCATATTCGGCAGAGCTCTTCTCTGTAGCATATCCCATGCATGCTCAATCGGGTTCAAGTCTGGCGACTGAGCAGGCCAGAGCAGGACATTGATGTTAGCTGCGGCGAGAGTCTGTCTTACAACTCTTGCGGTGTGCGGTCGTGCATTATCATGCATTAACTGAAATAAGGGACCGATTTGCACTTGTAGAGGAACGATGACGTCAGATACAATCGTCTCAGCATAAATTTGAGCGTTGAGGTTGCCTCTGATCCAAATCAACTCAGTTCTTCCGCCGATCCAAATACCCGCCCATACCATGATGGTTCCACCACTATAAGGATGGACTTCCTGGCAGGATTTTAATCGCTGTTGGCGTCCAGGGGTTCTCCAGTGTCGTATACGTCTTGTATCCGGTCTCATACCAAAACGAGACTCATCAGAAAAGCACATGAAACGCCATTGTTCTTCTGCCCAATTTCTGTGTTCAAGAGCCCATTGATATCGAATCCTACGATTGTGCATTGCTATAGGTGGTACCCGTAGCAGTCTTCGGGAATGAAGGTTCACTTCATGCAAGCGGTTTCTGACTGTTTGGTCGCTAATTAAGTTCCCTGAAGAGTGATGAAGCCTCACGGCTAACATCATGGCGGTTATTGTTGGAGCTCTTCGAGTTAAGATTTGAATGTATCGGTCTTGTCTCCGTGTGGTGCAGCGATACCGTCCTCCATGGCGCTCAGCCACGGTACCAGTGCTTCGGTGACGTGTCCAAAGTCGACTGATAACACTCTGACTTGTATTCAGAGCTAAAGCCACAGTACGTTGCCGGGAACCAGCTTCTATCATTCCCACGGCTCTGAGCATTTCTTCCCTGCTTAAATGACGTCGCCGCTCCATAATAACGTTGGTTTTAATCAGTAGTAGGGAAACAGTAGCACTAATAATGTCTTCAATGCGTTGTATGTTTTTATAGGGAAAATATTGACAGCTGATTTTCATCTTTTACTCGAATTTGATTAACAGTTTCTGTTTCAAATTATGAAATGCACCAAAAAGGATCCATATAAATTTATAAAATCATAAATTTATTACAAAGCCACATCTCAATCTCAAGAAATCCGCATAAAAATGCTTGATCCCTAGACACTTTTGATGTGTGTAGTTAAATGAAATATCCCTTCACAACAAGCTATTTCACATTATCATACCTACTTCCAAATTATTTCAAAGAAGATAAACATAAAAGAGTTTATAATAAAGCAGTACTAATCTATTACATTTGGAATAATTTAAAAAATAAACCAATTCATCTTGGCAGTGGAGCACCGCCAAGTCGCTATATCATAATAATTTTTGTATGAATGTCTTGATGTGTGCTTAAGTGGGTCGTACATGTTTTGCGGAATGGTTTTGGACTAAAAGATGTCTAATTTAATGAAAATGTAAGTAATAATGGAGCAGTCATTATGAATATTTCATCGTAATGCGCAGATTTACTTTGAAAATTAAGCTCGATAAGTCTTAATTATGACAACAAAGAAGGGGCTGACGATTTATGAATAAAACAAGTTTTAAAAGATGATTTTATTTAGTTTTTCATTATCATCCCATCGTTATTTTCTTAACCTGAAAGCTAAGAAAAGTGACATTTGAGCAACGGTAGCGTCTCTGGTTGACATAACGTTAAAAATGTATGGGATTAACTAAAACTCTCGAAATGTCTCGTTATTACTTCCTTACACTTTGGCATTTCGACGATATCTACTTATAAATTAATACGTGAAGGAAAATCTTTGTACCCATTTTTAAGAAAATTACGCGGACGGAGGAATATAAATTTTGAGGAGTGCAGAAAGCTAAGTAATTGTTTTTTTATAATAATGCTTTTGAAATTAACTTGATTAGATGGGTATGACTAAGAAGGAGAAAACATTCGCAGATAGATGGCGTTCTAATTATATGCATATAATAATGATTAAATAATATTCATAAAACCATTACCCATATTAATTGTAATGTACCTACACATTCCTATTCGTCTTCTCGATTAAACCAATTTTATCCTTGAAAAGAATTCTTTAAAAACCTTAAACTTTCAGGGTTATAATAATAAGACTTTATCTTATTATTATAACCCTGAAAGTCCATCGAACCATAGAAAATGACGTCATAACTTACGACGTTACAAGGCTGCTGAAACGCTCCGGATGCAATGTTATGATGCAGATGGTTACACAATTACACGCAGTTGGGTAACCACAGTATTTTTGGCTATCAATGATGTAACATTAAAGGTGTAGTACTTTGTGATCTGAATACTATGGCAGACGGATTATGAAATCAAAAATGTCATTATCTGCTTAGCCTTTTTTCAACCATTTTGAGGTCAGCTTTTTTTTTAAGGGTGGGAAATTATTTTATCACTGCCTCCCGATCTGGGCGCAGCGGGAGGGTGTGTCAGACTTCTACTGACTAAAACCCATCCGTATTCCGTCATATGCCCTTCGTGTTCCGAGGCCGCGGTTACTCTAACGAACAATTCCGCAACCCCAGGTCGGCTATTAGTGTTTTACAGTAAGCGTCTGCCTGTCTACAATCCACAACCCAGTAACTAGGTAACACGATACCCATTAGCAAAACTGGTGTCAGATACCCATTAGCAAAACTGGTGTCAGATACCCATTAGCAAAACTGGTGTCAGATACCCATTAGCAAAACTGGTGTCACATACCCACTAGCAAAACTGGTGTCAGATACCCATTAGCAAAACTGGTGTCAGATACCCATTAGCAATACTGGTGTCAGATACCCACTAGCAAAACTGGTGTCACATACCCATTAGCAAAACTGGTGTCAGATACCCATTAGCAAAACTGGTGTCAGATACCCATTAGCAAAACTGGTGTCAGATACCCATTAGCAAAACTGGTGTCAGATACCCATTAGCAAAACTGGTGTCACATACCCACTAGCAAAACTGGTGTCAGATACCCATTAGCAAAACTGGTGTCAGATACCCATTAGCAAAACTGGTGTCAGATACCCATTAGCAAAACTGGTGTCAGATACCCATTAGCAAAACTGGTGTCACATACCCACTAGCAAAACTGGTGTCAGATACCCATTAGCAAAACTGGTGTCAGATACCCATTAGCAATACTGGTGTCAGATTTTCTGGCTTCTAACTACCCGTAACGATGGTCAAAGATGTACGAATGTCAGCTGCGATCAGCGGTAGAACGTGCTTTTCGAGGAACGAAGGAATCTCGATATAATAAGATGATCACCAAGCCAAGGAACAACGTCGGCAAGGGTTTCAAGAGCTCCTCCATGAAATGAAAGGTATAGTGGTCAGTGGCCCTGACTGCTATGCGCAAGGTCGTGGGTTCGATTCCCACCTAGGACAAATGTTTGTGTGATGAGCACGGTCATTTGTTCTTTGTCTGGGTGTAATTTATCTATAATATGTATGTATTTAGAAATATATATGTATGTTTATCAGTTGTCTAGTACCCATACCACAAGCTCTGCTTAGTTTGGGACTAGATGGCGTTGTGTGAAAAAGTTGTGGAATATTATTATTATTTCATTTATTACACTTTAAAAACATATTATTTACATTTTTAAATATTCCTATAAAAACAAAAAACATTTAAAAATATAAAAAACAGTAGCCCACCGGTATCGGGAACAGGGTCCAAGCTACCGGTGGTCAGGGCTCTTGAGAGAGGAACCTCCTAACAATGCGCGCCGTGTCCAGAAGTACTGCTTTCTGGATCAAGCCCTTGATCCAGCCGTCCAACGAGAGCCTCTTAAGATGTTTGTCGAGGCTCTTGGCTATTATGCTATTGGCCGAGACGACTATCGGCACAATGATTGCTGTATCCACATCCCACATGTCGACAACCTCGCGAGCCAGATCAAGATACTTAAATTGCTTATCTTTCTCTGCTTTCACGAGGTTTTCGTCATGAGGGACCGCTATATCAACAATCATTGTGCGACGCTCTAATCGGTCTATCACCACTATGTCAGGCTTATTGGCAACAATAGTCCTGTCAGTGATGATAGACCGATCCCAGTACAATGTAATATTGCCATTTTCGAGAACTGGGTCGGGCACATACCTATAGTACGGTACTTCTGATTCCACAAGATTGTATTTAAGAGCAAGTTGCTGATGAACAATCCTGGCTACAAGGTTGTGTCTATGCAAATAGTCTCCGTTAGCCAGACGAGAACAACCGGAGATAATGTGACGAATGGATTCTCCCGGTTTATGACATGCCCGACATGTGTCTACCGTACCATCCTTCACGATATATTTCCGATAGTTATTCGTCATCATAACTTCATCCATAATCGCACAAACAAAACCTTCGGTTTCCCCGAAGAGGTCACCAAAACGTAGCCAGGCTACGGACGCTAATGTATCTACGTCAGACCCATGAAGGGCCTGGTAATAGCGTCCGTGAAGCTCCTTGCTCTGCCATACTTCTCTGCGGTCATTAGTATCTAATACTACAGGTTTGCGCCAATTCTCGGTACCTAAGGAGAGCGGAGTGAGGCCTTTGTCCACCGCTACCACATCTCGATGCATACCCACGTCGGCTTCTAGGAAATATTATTATTATTATTATTAATTATGTAAAGATAGTGAAATGTATAGCTATCTTATTAAAATCGTTGTTTAATTTAGAATACTGGGTTAAAAAATTGGCCAAGTGCGAGTCAGACTCGCCCATGAAGGGTTCCGAAGTAACTATAATAATATAATATAATATAATATGTATATTTATTTGACAAAAAAAACCTTACAAATTTCGTAAAACTAGCTTATTTACATTTTTTACAACTACGCCCAATAACTTTGTTTTTCATGGTGTTTGTATGAATTACAAAGTTATATTTGCGGTTTTAGAAAATATGCTGTAAGTATCTATCGAGATCGAGGTCAAGAGTGGGCCCATCGGTAATAAAAAAAAAAAACTCAAAAACTATTGACTTGATCTCGTTCAAACCAATTTTGGTTGAAAGTTTACATTAAGATCTACAGACATATATATTTTTTTAGATTTTTCACTTCATTATTATAGAAGTTAGAGGGGGGGAGGGCGGGGACACATTTTACTACTTTGGAAGCGTATATCTTTTGAACGATTAACCTTATGAAAAAGTGGCTTTAGAAATCTAAATATCATTTTTAAAGACCTGTCTATAGATACCACACACGCATAGGTTTCATGAAAAAACATATTTTCAGTTTCAGTTCCATGTATGGGGAGTCTACCTTTATTTTAAATACTTTTTAATTTTTTTCTTGAAATCGGAAAGCGGTTCACAGAATAGGTACATCTACTTACCAAGTTTCACATGTATAGTCTTAATAGTTTAGGAATAAAATAGCTGTGACATACGGACGGACGGACAGACAGACAGACGGACAGACATGACGAAACTCTAAGGGTTCCGTTTTTTGCCATTCGGCTACGGAACCCTAAAAAACTAACGCATTTAAGAAACTGTTCTATTTTAAACTTGATTGATGACACGATGAAAGATAAGCAGATCATCAAGGTTAGAAGTTGGAATAAACTGCCAAGTAACTATAGCTTCCAGAGCTGATAATCTATACACATAAATCATATTTAAGATTCTATCAGTGATTACAAAAGACCTGTGTTTTCCCAAGTGGGTACTTACTTTAGTTTTACGCGGTACTAAAACATAAACAAACTATTATTGAAAGCTTATCTGTCTCTCACTCTGTCTGTGTATGTTCTTGTTCGGCTAATCCGACTTTAATGGCACTTTTACTGGAAGATATAGGATACGGCACCATATCGACTTTATACTGGAAATGTCCACGCGCTTAAAGTCGCAGACACATCTCGTTTATTAATAAAGCAAGAAAACTAATGAAAGACACTCGTTCAAAATTAGAAACCAAGTCAATAAGGAAAATATTTCTTTTCAGGACACGGATTCAATTTATATTCCAGAAGAGAAACATATTAGAGTAATGTTACTGCGCACCCACTCAGGCGATGTGGGGCGACACATACACCTACAGTGTAAACAAATGTTTGTGATGAAAGCATTAATGTGACCATCACGAGACCTAATTTGGTACAACACTGCTGATTGGTATGATGTACTTTCAGGGTTTTGTCAGTTCTGGAGTACACGCACGCTGAGGTTTTTCACGGTGGGAAAATTATCAAATTACTCGTCCCACTGTGGGTGGAACGGAAGGGAGTGTCAGACTTATACTGACTAAAAACCCACCCTGCTCTTGGGCCACGGTATCTCGATAGAACAATCTCGCAACCCAGGCAAGCAATGGCCCTGATTGCACGCATACCTACTGGGTCAATACTACACAACTATGCACAGCCGTAAGGCAAGCATGGTTTTCAGGATTCCGAAGTCGACAAGGAACCCTCATAGTTTCGCCATGTCCGTCTGTCCGTGCGTCTGACCGCTGCTTAGCTCAGAAACTATTGGTCCTAGAACGCTGAAATTTGGCATGGATAATGGATATACATACTGATCACGCTCAAAGAGGTTAAATAAAATCATGAAAAAAAATTTTTTTAGGTCACTCCCCCGACACGTAAAGAAGGGATGATTTTTCTTATTTCGTAAATCCCTTAGTGTGGGGTATCGTTGGATAGTTTGTTCAAAACTAATGCGAATGTGTCCAGACCAATTTTCGATACAGTGATTCCTTTGAGAAATATTAAGCTTTCAATCAATCAATATTATAACTTTATAAACACTCACAGTATAAATCCTAAAGATAAGCAACACATACAATTATAAAAAACAGTGAAAATGGTTTTACAGTCACAGTACCGATTGCAACTGGCATCTTAGCTACATTACCAAGTAACCTGTGTTAAAGATAAAAGTCCCTTTCCCCGAAGTGTTACTAAGTAATGCCGTGTTTGTATTAACAATGATTAAATTACTAATAATAGTGACAAAAAGTGACTATAAACTAAACCTTTCCATACTCCTAGGTTTTAATCTCCGTGTGGGTGAATGAAGTGTATGAGAATGGGTGTGTGAGATGGATGTGTATTATTGAAGTGCTAATTTTCGATAGATTCAAGTGGTAAAGTACGGTGGTGGTATGATAATGGTGGCAATGGTACGGTAAAAGTACCTACATATAGCGAAGTTAAAAGGAAAATTATCAGACCTAAGTTGGCTTCACTTTACGAGTAATAGTCGACCTAGTAATATTCTACTCGCTTTCGGACAAATTCCAGTGAAAAATAATAAGATCAAATTATTCATTGTGTAAAATAGAGTAGTTCTCGGTCAGCTAATCCGGCTCCTAAATGGCGTTGTAGTAAACTACGGACAGTTTTTTTAGGGTTCCGTAGCCGAATAGTAAAAAATGGAACCCTTATAGTTTCGTCATGTCTGTCTGTCTGTCTGTCCGTCGATCCGTATATCACAGCCATTTTATTTCGAAACTATTAAGACTATACATGTGAATACTTTTTAACGTATTTGCCTCCTTTGGCTCCTCCTTCTTATTTCCTTTCTCTCTACCAGAGATAGGTATCTCTGGTAGAGGTAATATTTATCGCTAACTTCTTTATTAAGTTATTGATTACCGTTACCAGCAATACGAACGCTTAAACTGACATTTAAAAATGCCTGTCGGTTTTCTACAGATTGTACTACGGGGAATGTGCGTAGGAGCTCCATGACCTGATTCCTCCATCTCCCTTTCACTACCGGTCTACTAGACGCACGGCTGGGTACCATCCACACTTGGTTGATATACCATCTTGTCGTACCAAGCGCTTCTGTGAACTCGACTATATATTTATGAAATTACCTGACACATTGGCATTGACACATTTAATAATTTAATAATAATAATTTATTTCATTGTCACATTTGTCATATACAATCTATCTTACGCAGGGGTCTCCTTTTAAGTATTTGAAACACCTGTGGCCCCGCTCTTCATAACTGACATAGTATGAATGATTAGGTTTGAAACTATAATTAATAAGAATAAAAAAATAAAAAATAAAACTAATTACAAAATGAATAAAAATACTATGATAATATGTTTTGTTTGTGTGTGTATATGAATGTAAGAGTGTGAGCGATAGTGTGCATGTGTGTATGTGTGGGTATATTTGTCAACAAGCGCTTCTCCTCCACATTTATTGTGCGCACGGCCAAGCTGTGGAACACCTGCCGGCTTCTGTGTTCCCTGCCACTTATGACTTTTCAGCCTTTAAAGCAAGAGTAAATAGGCATCTTCTGGACTCGCTCGTCACATCGTAGACCTCATCTATCGCTTATGATCAGGCTAGATCTATGGACTATATCTAGGAGTGGAGACTCATCCATAATAAAAAAAAAATATACAACGTATAACAGAATAAACGCAATTCCTAAAAGTAGGTTCAGAATCGACTTCTGAATCGATTTCCGTCATAAAAAATAGGTGTTAAATTTTGATAGAAAAATCTTTCATTTAACATAAAATGGAAACACAGTATCATAACAAATTAATACAATCCTTAATTTAGGGAAATTGTGTGCGTGTCGCGTCGGACGCTAACATTGCATGAGTGTATGCGTAAGAATATTGTATGACGCACATACATTTTGCGTTTAATAAAGATAATTATTTTATAAAAAATGCCTAGGTTTGATTTCAATTTATGTAGTTGGGTAGTTCTCACCAAATCTCGAAATTTGGTCGTAATAAATTAGTAAAACGTATGATGTAAATTCAATGTTTTTTTTTCTGGGAATTACATTGTACTTATCTTACTAGATATCAATGATATAGTGGTCCCCAGAAAAAATGGTGTTTTAGCAAATTATGAGGATATTTAAAAAACTGAGAGTGAGGGAATGACAGCTGGAGTGAGGGAATGATCTTGACTAAGAAATCAAATCTTACCTCTTAAGATACAGGATAACTCCTAGTTTAAGAGGTAGAATTAAAATGTTTTGTTGTATTATGATCTGTGTAAATAAACGTCTTATTAATAAAAGATTACTATTGTTATCAATGAATCTTTCTTTTTATTTGTAAACTAATAACTTACTAATAATGGCATAAACTTACTTTAATCACAGTCAAGAAGAATTATTCCCTATTTTTAAATTAAACTCATATAATGTTCATCAAAAAACAAAATAGTTTATATCTTATAGCTTTATAAGCAATTCACGTAACTGAAAGAAAATTTTACTTTACTTATAATTTTACTTAATCACAATGCAATGGCAACAATTAACGATAAGTGAACAATTAACAAAAATACTTCTTCGCCTTTAAATTAAACTCCTATAATCATCAACTCAGTCATCAATAGTCTTTCATTCATTAATCTTACTATCGAGTCTGTCTCCAATTCGTATTTTAACTGGTCTATTTCCTTTACATAATAATATCCTTTTTTTATTAAAGTTGGAGACCCGATCTCTTGCAGAAAATCTTTCCAGGAGTACAACTGTTCATCCTTGATTACTGGCCATCTCCAGGATTTGATGCCCCTTTTCATACATTCTACTAAAACCCCTTCCTCACAAGCTGAAATTATTTCACCCGGGTAAACATCTTTGTCCCATCTTATAAGAACATAATCACCTATATCGTACTTCAAATCAGTCAAATCATTGTTCCCTGCAGCAGAAATAGTATTTGAAGAATTTCCAACACACGACCGCGTTTCTTTTGTTTCTGGTTTTTGTTGCAATATGAGAAATTTTAGAAGATGAGTAAAATGCCAAGTGAAAATGTCGACATTTGTCAGTACAATCACAACATGAAAGGCTTCTAAACTCCAGCATATCACCATTGTAGACAAACTGCCGAATTTTTTGAGCTCCACGGAATGTATCGATGGAGTCTGACTGTTTGACTAAAGCTTCTATCTTTTCAATGTTAGCAGTAGTTACTTTATAGTAATTCTACTCTTACTGTCCTTCGATTATGTTGTTTATACAATATAATCAATGGACATCTAGACAACTCATGATAGCAATAGATTTTACTTGACCTTTCTCCTTTTTGTTTAGATACTTAATTCTTTCTTTTTCACAAAGTTTCTCCAAACTTTCAGGATTAGATTTCGTTTTCTCTCTACGCTTACTACCATATTCTTTTTTTTTAACTTAGCTTCTGATTCAGACAACTTCTTTTTTGCCATTGTTTGGCTCTAAAACAAGAAGACAATGTGAAATTTAGGTAATAAGCAAAGAAACAATGAAAACTACATTAGAAAAGTCATTCCCTCATAAATCGTCATTCCGTCACTACAAATTTAAATGAGGGAATTACGGTGAGGGAATGACGAAATAAAACATAACTAAAAAAATCTCGCAACCTAATCATACTTTCGACATACGTTTTTGTGTAAGTTTATTACTCCCAAAATCCCACATAAACTGAATCATTTAAACTTTCCTAAGAACTTACCTCTTCTTTTTCTTCAATGTGAGGTAATGACGCCCGAATGTGTAAACTTCTAACTAATATAATTTGAAAATTTTTGCAAAAGACACGTTACGACCACGAGGTGAATTCGCCATTTTGGAATATTGGCAGTATTGCAAACTATCAAAAACTAATGAGAACGTTCAGGAACATTTAAAGATGCGTTCATAAATCGACTGTTAGTAAAGGTGTGAGGGAATGATCTTTTTTTGCGGGACATGTACAAATAATAAAATTGACCACTTTTTCTTTACTTTTTACTATATAAAGGCAGTAGGTTTTCGAAGATTCGTATTATTTTAATCGTTTAGTCAAACTTGCAATCAGCTTTATTAGGAAACTGTTGATTTAAAAAAATTAAAGTAATATAATCTGTGGTGTGGGACACAGTGAGGGAATGATTTTTAGAACTTTATTTATGTTTATTTATTTAACTTACGCATATGTTTCACAAATTGTAACATACATTGTTAGCAACAGTAATATACTTTGTAAGGAAAAAATGGTAACCTTTCTAAGTCAGTTAGATTTTTTGATATATTCAAAGGACTGGAATTTCGAGATTTGGTGAGAACTACCCAGTTACGGATGTTGTTTTAGACTTATTATTTAATATTCTAATTTAGGTGTCTGAGGTATTGCGCTTAATCTGTTACACCTTGTATACGAAAAATAATCTTTTAAATTTTGGTCTAATTTATAGCCGGTTACGTAAGCAACACTACTTTACTACCACTAATACGTAATCCTAAAAATGTGCACATTAATTATTAGTATCATCTGTTATTATAATAATTATCATAATAACTGTCGTAAAGCATTACAAAATGATAAAAAAATAACTACTGATAGCTACTGATAAAATAATATAATCTGCGGAAACAAACAGATTTTGAATCACACATTTAACACTCCTTCCAACATCCGATATGGTCTAGTGGCTAGGATACCTGGCTCTCACCCAGGAGGCTCGGGTTCGATTCCCGGTATCGGAAGATTCTTTTTATATATTCTGAAACATAGTCTCACCTACTTTCGTTGCCAAAATTAGTTTTAATTGCTCTGTTACTGGGTGGAGTTTAGATTTTTTATTGTTATTTATTTTAAACGCATATTCTTTGAAGCTTTTAAAAATATTCAATGATTTTGCTGATACGATTGTGATGAGATGGTATTTTTTTTAACGACATAGGTACCTACTGTTAATCCAAATAATTATACCTACCCTAACTTTATGTTTTACCAGACGTACCGCAGGATACCATCCACACTTGGTCGATATACCGTCTTGTCGTACTAAGCACATTTCTTCAACATTTATTGTGCGCACAGCCAAGGTGTGGAACTCTCTGCCGGCTCCTGAGTTCCCTGCCACATAATATGACCCATCATCCTTTAATACAAGAGTGAATAGGCATTTTCTGGCCCTGCAGTTCGTCTGATAGACTTCTAGTGAAAGAGAGACGGAGGGGTTATGATAACCATAGTATATAAATGAATTTAAGTTATTACAATAAAATAAATCTCCGAATAAAACATTAACGAAATAGATGACTGGAGTTATCAGTTCACTAACGGACATACACACACAAAGAAACACTTAATATTTATATTCCTGAAAGAATTATAGAGTTTTCAACTACACTTTGCCAACTAAAACAAAAGCGTCCATATATCTCGGGTTTGTGAGTTAGTTGCGAAATGAATGTATAGACGCATCCTACTTTCGTTAATCCCTTAGATAAAATATTGTACCAAATAATTCAAGCTTGGAGAAAATAACGAGCTCAAAATGTAAACGAAAATATAAGTTTACGCCACGAAAGCTGTATTATGAGAATTCTTCTTCTTTATGTTTTACATATTAAACGACTGGTAACCAACGGAACCCTTATGTTATAGGTATGCCTTAATTATGTCCAAGGCCTTGTTCGTATTGTTCCTTTTCTCCTTTTATTCTCGCATCGCGACTTAATTATATGCACTGAGAATAAAATTTCGTATATTTTATTTCTATTGATTTTTTTTCTTGTTTTTTTTATTCTTGTAAGTACCTTTTATTGCATGATTGAGACCTAGTAGAATTTCGTATGATTTTTGTCAGTTTATCGCAGTACCCGGCTGAAACAAGCATCTAAAATGATCATCACAAAAAATGTTAATTGACTTGAATTTCACCTTTGCCTATTGAGCAGTTGGGGCTCACTGGTTACAGGCACAGATTATGTGTTTGAACCCAGATATTGTTATTTTCATTATCACCACTGTTCTTAGAACGGCAAAGGAAAACATTGTGAGGAAACTGGTATGTCATATTTATTTATCAACCGACGACAAAAAGAGGAGGTTATCAATTCGACGCGTATATATTTTTTTTTTTATCTTACTTCAAAGAGAAGATTACATAAATCAAAATTATGCACTGAACCCCACACTAGGATACCCTGTGTTGTGAGGTCCAGCCTCCTTCGTCACATTTTGCTCAAATTATGCAAGACAAATACAGTTTATTGTTACAATTTTTTTGTAGGTTGGATGTAGGATTGTGTGTGTGTATGTGTGTAGAAGAGTGTGCGTGCGTGAGAGAGTAAAGTGTTTACTGTAAAAGTGTAGTTCGTTAGGGATACATTGTGTGCCAGTGTTTTGTATGTTAGTGCGTATAGTTCAGCTACTAACAAAAGCTTCAGTTTTAGTGTAGTCCAAATCCAAAAGCCAAGCTGTTACATTGGTTTTTTCATATAGCAGTTAGGGCCGAAAATCTGAAGATATTCGTCATCCACCAACCCGGACTGATTACGGCTCATTACCTTCCCAAGAGGGAAGGCCAGTGTCCCAACGGTAAGAACGTTATATGAGCATTTCTCTTTTTTTTTGCCAATATACATTTGTTGAATGTCCCACAAGATTGTAGATTAATAACATTTGTGTAATGTGTATGTTATTGATACAGTTTTGTTTAGGAGCACATTTTTTATTAAAATTCACAGAAATCATTAAAAAATATCATGAAAATATAGTATTTAATTAAAAAAATGAATAAATACAAACTACCAAAATTTTCAATGTATGAAAATTCGTATGTCCCAAACTACCATCCGTTATTTCAAACTCAATTATTTTAATAAGGTTCAAAGAAACTATACTGAGTTTTGGTTTTTAAACCATTTTACGAGGTAAAAAGATCTACTTACATTGCTTTTTTGGTACTTTTTTTTTAACTTTATCAGATATAAATGAATTTTAAACTTGTCCCGGAAAAAGTTCCAAAAATAGATTTCAGTTTTTGTTACCAATTTTTTATGTGTTGTAGTTAAAAATCTTCTATTTCGTTAAACAATTTTAACTTGACAATACTACAGGTACCATTTAATACCGCGATATTGATTTAGGTGTCAGTGCTGTTCCGACATAAAATTGTGAAACACGTATTCCAGTTCGAAAATCGAATCTCATTCCGGTATTTGTTACAGCTGTTTCAACGTAAGTTGATAATATTGACTATTTTCTTTCATCATGTCACAATAGTTAACAACTTGCACTAAAGTTCAGTGAATTATATTAGACGTAACTCCAATTTTAACTATTATAATAACACTTTGTAAAAACTAAACAAGTGTTTCGTTACTATTTTTTTTGTTACTTTGGCACAGTAACGTATTAGCGGAAAATTTGAGTAACAAAAAAGGAATTATAAAGCTACGTTTGCATTCAACAGCGCAAGAAAATGCCACTTACTTCGGCAGAAAAAATGAAACGTTATAGAGAAAAGTTGAAACAAAACCCTGATAAGTTGGAACAAATAAGACAACAAAATTTAGAAAGAATAAAATCAAAATATAAATATAAAAAAATATCGGAAATGACCGAAACAGAAAAAAATAAGCAAAGAAAAAAGTGGAAAGAAGAAAAACAAAAACAAAAGGACAAAACAGAATCTAAAAAGAAAAAAAGAAAGCAGTGACAGCTTTTTAACAAGAACGGCTGTTTTAGCGGAGACAGCAACGGAAATATCAACGGATATCTTGGCTACGGAATAAACACCACCAGAGACGTCGACTGAAACATCATCAAATATGTCAGCGTGTATGATCATTATCCCAATAATGAATGCGGGAGTTTCAATAAATAGATGCACCTTTTCTATTCTCATAGTCATTATTAACAGTGTGTTTGCTGCTTTTTTAGAATGTTTTTTAAAGAAGTGTTTTTAAATTACTAATACAGATGTTGAATATGTTTGTAGGTTTTATAAATGTGTATTTTAATTGATACTACTTAAGCTATGTAAAGTTTTAGAATATTTGATCTTTCTACCTCAATGTTCCTAATTACATTTATTATTTATTTCTATTCATAAATAAACGAAATTATACTAAAATCAAACAAACTTTGTTAAGTTTTAGGATAATGAATGTCGTGTAGGTACTTCAATTACAAATAATTTTATAATATAAACTTATTTGTAAAACGTCTATAACGCGTATTACATTGTAGACGTTGCCTTATATTTTTTATTTTGTTACCTAATATTCCTTTTTGTTACTGTCCCAAAAAAAATCCGATATTATTTTATGTTTTACGTATTTAATTTTTAATATAAAACAATGAATCTTATAAAGAGACTCAAGGATACTTAACATTTTAATAAAAAGTACGTAAAATCGGTAAATTTTGTTTATTTTCCATATTATCAAAACTTTAAATTTTATTTAGGTGAAAGGTAACAAAAAAATAAATAAACACTTAATTTGAAAATGTTCTTTAACTTTTCTTGGAGTTTCTTTGCAATGATGTTATTAAGTTTATTATGAAGTATCAAGAAAATTATTATTCTGGATATAACAATTGCTACTTCAAAGTTTTTATTAAGAAATAAAAAGTAACAAAATAAGAACCTGTAATCTACCTTCATTCAGTTTTTAATACATTTTCCACAAAATTCATAAATAAAATAGATTTCCTTATGAAAATCCAAAGGTTAATGAAGTAAACTACCTGATTTCATGAAAAAAACCAATTTATATATATATTTTTATTTTTAGCGGTTTTTTGAAATTGTGGCAAAAAAAAAGAGAAATGCTATAGACTAATTGTGTCATGCATGTATAAAAAAAAACGGGTTGCACTCCGAGAGTGCCGGCAGAAGTGAAAACTTGAATATTAACGTTGTGTATTTTTGATATTTTGGAATGGTTAGGGAATAATTTTGCACGAATTGCTTTAATTATCAGTATAAAAGTACTATCATTTATGTGGTAGAATACAATATTTATTTATTGCGCTATCGTACACAAACGTGACAATTTATATTACATTAAAAAGTTTATCTCTTAGAATATTCGACACTTTAACTTAAAGCACAACGCCATCTAGACAGTTTTCTTATAACTATTGTAACGAAGTAATTGATGCACGCTTATAGCTTTGACTGTAGCAAACAAAGTCATTTGGGGCTGTATTAGTTTCAATAAAGTCACATAGATGTCACTGTAGTAAAAAGTGCCCGTCTTACGAATTTTCGATCAGGGTCACGTGTCCCTGACGCGAGTTTAACAGTGTTTACCCATTACAAAAAAAGTGCACAGCGCCGCTAAAGAAGTTTTCACTTCAAAATAACATTTAACCCTTCTTTACAAATGGATAGATTTCTCACCACTTCAGTAACTATATTTTCTTGTAATGAAGACTACCTTTACTAGTCTTTGGACGAACGCAACTTATGTTCAGCATAGGTTTGAGTTGTATGTTACAGTATACCTCCTGAATGTGCATATATGAGGGCAGGAGAGCTACATTCTGCATTCGAGCAAGAACAAATAGTTTTTAGCGGAACAAACACAAAATATTAGCATAAAAATTCGCTAGCTTCTGCTTTCGTAGTCACATAAACAAGTAATTTGTATACTGCACTTGTAATTGGCAAGAATCCGGAAATGTTCAAACTGTCTGTCTGTCTATCTGTCTGCTTCCAGTGGACATGCGACTGTCCACTCCACTTGTTTGCATGACAACTTATGATGTCCACTAAACGTACCTTTATTTTGTAAAACATTTTTACTCTTCCGCTCGTGACATTTACGCCAATCATAATATTTTATTCCAATGAAAAAATTCGTTCCACTTGAACATTGACTTCTTTATTCAGATTAAAGTTTAAGATTCAAACTAAATATTTTTACCGAACTAAATATTGTCAGAAGCTGTCTTAAAATAAACAAATAATTATAAGAATGTTGCTTATCTTTATATTATCAGGGAGAAACTTCAAAAGGCGCTTGCACTTTTGGGGAATATATCAAAGAGTGTGGGATTTTCACCTTTAGTGAGGTGAAAATCCCACACTCTCTGATATTTTCCACCCACCATGGTGATCACCAGCAACACATAGAAGGGCCCTGTTAGCTCTTAAAAGAACTCTACAGAGCCTCCTCTGTGCAACACCTATTAGGGCATATCCCTGGAGAGACTGAAAGCGTCCTTGAACCCCTATGTGCACTGTGACAAGTGACGTACCACCGTCTTTCCTGGGATCACTTGGTGTGTAAACAAAGACCCCAATTTGAGCGCCCGTGATCCCGAAAACCCTCCACATCCAAAATAACCAGGCAGAGACTTCAGCGTGTTATGCCTCGAGTCGGTTGCCTCTACAACGCGTTCTACAAAGAGTTAAAACTAAAACATTATGGTATCGAGGATGTACGAGCATCAACCAACGCTTAAAAGAGCACAAAACACGTTAAGATTGCGGAAGTTATCCAAGAATGGCACATTCTTCAAGTAAACATTAAACCAAAAACTCATAAAAATGAAAATCGGAAGTTCTAATTAAACGCTCCAAAATACCGTACTGTTTACGAAACACCATTCCTTTATAAATAGCGCATCAATCTTCGTTCCACATTCATCAAACCATGCATCACGTCATCATTTGGGTTCATGGCACAGGGTTAGGAAAATAACCTCTAAACACTATCCCAATACTTCCACGATCCCACGTAATGGTCATCAAAAGAAACCGGCGATAAATCTTCCCGAATGAAAATTTATATCTATACATCTATACTAACACATACGAATAAATTTGAAGTGTCTGTCTGTGAGTTTAAAATTGCTGTGTTTTCTCTAGTCCTTATAAACAAAAAAAATATTAATCTACTCTGTCCCACTCCTGGGCAACGGTCTAACTCCAATCATTCCATTTTTAGAGTCCGTGCGTCCTCCCTCCAGTTCCGAGGGAACCTATCCAGTTCGTCCCGCCATCGAGGTTAAAATTAATTAATCAATAACAAAAAACTTTTTAACTTTTGTCTGTCTATATCTCTGTTTGTCCGGACTAACTCTGAAACAGCTTAACCAAAATAATGAAACATTCACTGGAAGATAGAGGAGATCATAAGGTACCATAAAGGGTACTTTTTATCCCAGAATTCCCGTGGTATCGGTATTTACGCATTAAAAACCATCTACGCGAATGAAATCGCGGGCACCGCTAGTGTATAATAAACTGAGACGGAAGACGTGTGCTCATATTCTAAATTCTGGGGTATGTTAATCAAAATCAGATTCAGTATGTTCACTTGCATTTATGAGGCGAATTAGATATTTCGTGTTTCAACGACTTGTTTGTGACAAAGTTCGTTGGCCAAGATCTTTATGATTGACAGCAATGATCCACCCACTCCAGAAATACAACACTTTCTCCTCTTTTGCGTTGTTTTGTCTGTTATTTATTTATTTGACAGGCCTCTTGGTCTAGTGGTCAGTGGCCCTGACTGCTATGCGCAAGGTCGTGGGTTCGATTCCCACCCAGGAAAAATGTTTGTGTGATGAGCACGATCATTTGTTCTTTGTCTGGGTGTAATTTATCTATAATATGTATGTATTTAGAAATATATATGTATGTTTATCAGTTGTCTAGTACTCATACCACAAGCTCTGCTTAGTTTGGGACTAGATGGCGTTGTGTGAAAGTCGTGGAATATTATTATATTATATTATTATTATTTAAGGAAGGCAAACAAAGCATATATATAGTATTAAAGCGTCAATAGCCTAAAGATTAAGGTGTCGGACTTGTGATTGAGAGTTCGCTGGTTCGAGCCACCCAATACACTATTGCCCTGAACCCACTCCAGACACAAGCATATTTAGCTTAATTTGAAGGGTTAACAGGATTGCAAGTAATGTGAATTCTACCCACATGAATTTTTATATTAAAAAGTATAAAATAAAAACGTGTTAAATCTTCGATATTTTTATGTAACCTTAATTAAATGCTGCCACGGCATGCATTAAACATACGAGTAGAACAAAGATGCAGCTGTTGATAACAAATTGATGTCGTTAGTCGTCACTGCGGTACCAAACTACGGAATAACTGTAAAACAACCATGATGATAAAATTAAACCGCGAAAGATATATCTACAAAATACACGATACGACGAGTTGCAAGTCTATCGGTTTTCTATCGGTTACATTTCGGGGAGTGTGCGGTGGAATTACACAATTCCGCCAAGCCCGTTCCATCATCGGTTTACAAGACAAATGGCGATGCGCCATCGTTACATGGGGGACATCCCACCCATACGCACAAAACGTTTTGGGAATACTTTCATTGTGCGTACGGCTAAGGAGTGGAATTCCCTGCCGGAGTCTGTGTTTCCTGATCGCTATAACCTGGAAGTCTTTAAGTCAAGAATGAATAGGTTACTTCTAGGCAAGCGTGCTCCATCTTCGACCACATCGTCACTTACCATCAGGTGAGATGGTGGTCAAACGCGAGCCTATTATAAAAATAAAAAATAAAATATTTACATCAATTCGCTAAAAAATGATCCTGTCCCAATGAGATAGATTTTGAATTATGCTATTATATGCCTTCCACAATTTAGTAACTGAGTTAGACGATACCCTTTACCAACACTTGTGTCAGATTTTTTATGATTTGACTGCTTGTAACGATTGTCAAATTTGTACAAATGACTGGGGGTCTACCCCGCGGGTTAACCTCCTCGGCAAGTGATGCGGCAACCTTGAAGATCGATCATTATGGCTGTTATTATTTAGCCAGGAGTCGGTGCTCTCTGATATTATGAGTCTAAGCCTACCTGTTCTTTTATCTCTATAGGAACCTACAAAACGCACTAAACTTAATTATTTGGCTAGAACTTTCGTCTTGTAGGCGGTTGGCCTCTTGCCCTATTTTTTGGAACATAACGTGCTAGTAGTTTTTTAGTCTAATTTCCTCTATTTAATTACACCTGAAACGAAAACTATAATGAACATGATCTATTTTTTATTTTACTGGCTCTGCTCTTATGAGTCTCTTTGTACCGTTTTGTTAGGCAAAACTAGAATATTGTTTTCAAAATAAGACTGGATTTGGTTAGGCAGTTTATAATAGAATTCCACCAAGTCCGTTCCATCATCTGACTACGTGACAAACGGCGATGCGTCATCGTTACTTGGTGGACATTCCACCCATGTGCACAATACATTTTCGTAATACTTTCATTGTCCGTACAGCTAAGGAGTGGAATTCTCTACCGGAATCCATGTTCTGTGATAGCTATAACCTGGGGCTAATAGGGAAGCGTGTTTCATCTTCGAACACATCATTGCTTACCATCAGGTGAGATGGTGGTGAAACACGAGCGTATCAATAATAAAGAAATGTTCAAGGACAAGACAGCAACTAATAGCTTTAAAGTGTACCAGATGAAAATCTAAAGAGAACAGGAAACACAACGTAGAAAGCAGAAAATAAATTCCCAGGTACAAACATCAAGCCAGGAGCCAGTGCTACCAGATCTGAGTTTAACAAAGCGATAAAAGATAACGAGGCCATTATTCCGACGCGCTCTTTCGAAATCGCATAAAACGTTAGTACGATTTAGTATTCACCGCTCTAATAGTAGACAGGTGGCTTTGTTGGCTGAAGTTATACTATTTCTAAATGCTTCATGGTGTCTATTAAAGACTTTGGAGAAAGTGGAGAAGGCTTTTGTTGGAAAGTGTTCATTGTGTGCATCTGTAAAATGCGTTAAATGTAGCCTAGAGATCTAATATTTCTTCGCTTTAAAATCCAACACAGATTTTAATGACGAAACTCGCTCGATTATTAAAATGCATAAAGCAACTATCACAACGGGATTACAAAAACTAAAAAGTTAAAACATCCGGAAATCACGACTGCATTTAACAGCGTGTTAAGCCAAAGAAATAGGGCGTGACAACACGCGATGACCAGCCAGTTATAAACATGACATTCAAGATGTTGGAGCGTCCACTGTTAAAATTAGGTGTTTTCCAGCAATCCTAAATTAGACGCATAGGTGGATGTAACTAGGGCAAACAATAGGAGAATAGTGAAACTGTATATTACAGTACGTTTTGTCCACGAGTGGGTGCGCAAGTCATCTTAATAACGCTAATAATGTACTGTGAATATTTTAAGACCAGACACCACGCCAATTTTTAAAACCACTTCACGTCGACCTCTGTCTTCTCCTTTGATGTTTTATAACAATGAAGTGTCAGAAGAGATTTTATGCAAGTTGGCAGGTCGCCTGAGACTGGCGGCCGCTCACGTATCCGCGAAATGATTATGTAGTTACGCAGTTTTTTTACTTGCGTCCGGAGGTCGTTGACCTGATATGTAATATCGAAATAATGAGATTATTTATGCAATACAAACATGCATTTCTGTTTTGTTTAGTTTTGAAGATTTACACGTATGATTTGTTTATGAGACATTAGCTTATAAACGGAATGTGTATGTTGCTATAAACGTTGTTTTTGTAGGTCGGATAACAGTTCTAGGTTCAGTTCGGGGGTTATTGACACAATGCAGTGCATATTTTTTAAAGTTATAAGATATATTAATTTCATATGGTATATTTTATTATTATATTTTATATATGCCAAAATATTCCAAATCGTATTAACCTTATATAGGTCTCCTCAAATTTTCCTGACTGTGGGCAGCATGAACAAAATTAGGCTATTGAAACATTTAGTGGGAAGATGATGCTGGCAAGATGCCAGATAATCACTATGATATAGACATTACTGTAAAGTTACTAGAAGTGTATGATTACAGATAAAGCTTTCTTATTCATCGATGAAAACATATCGACTCAAGTATTATCTCCGTGACCGTTGACCGTCGTACAATATTGAAACAGATGTTAATAAAACGCATACAATCAGTGGTAGTCCAGTGGTTACATGCACGACTTACGAATCGTAGGTCGTGGGTTCAAACCCAAGCAGGCACAGCACTTTGTGCCATTTCTATCGTCACTACTGCTCTTAAAACATGCGACAACCAAAAACACGCGTGAGAAGAGCCCAATCCCTCCCATAGAGGGCCTGTATTTCGGCAGTGGAGACGTAATAGGCGGATCATTTTATGTTATACGAATAGTATATGTATCATGCAATGAAATTTTCTTTCATGTAAAGGGGATGAATTTTCAATTTCATTATTGTAAATAAGAGGACTATGTAGTTCTTTCTTCGTTGTTTTTACTTTCACTATAATTTATTTAATGATGATGTGTTGTGTAATGTGGTATTGTTCGTCAAATTGTTGGACAAGCCCGCTCAAATTTGCGTGGTTATTTCCTCAAAAGGACACCACAGACATGAACCTACATGCTTTTCATATACAAATACAAATTGTATGGACTTTAAAAGAGACTATGACCTCTGAATTTGTTTCGGTTTTTCTTCTCAGAGTAGTCAGTTAGGAAATACCGACCTCATCTAGCTAAACTAAACTTAACAGGCAAAAAACATGACGTGTAAGTGTTATTTATAACCAAGTTACAAAATAAATATTTTATTTCATTTCCTTTTAATACCATATTATCTCATTCCATCAGGTGAGATGGTAACAAACCGTGAGCATACAATTTTCTTTAAATTGACGTGATTTGCTATTTCAGAGGCAGCAACGAATAGTGAAACTATATTCATAAGAGCCGCGAGATGTGTCATTAGATCTTATTGAGTAAATAGTTCCTTTGGTTTTGAAATCCAATTTTATTTGTAGTGTCGCTAAAGATCAATTTTGGAAAATAATAGCAATCTTGAGGATAAAGCTCATTTACCTATAATTCAACCTATAATTCAATTACAATTAATTTCAACCGACGACAAAAAGAGGAGGTTATTAATTCGACGCGTATATATAGGTATATATATTTTTTTTAATGTATGATCATCGATTACTCGTAGACGGCTGAACCGATTTGGAAAATTCTATTTTCATTGAAAGGGTATACTTCGAAATTGTTCCCATTTTCATAAACGTCAGGATCTGATGATGGGATCCTGGAGAAATCGAGGGAACTCTTCAAATATTATAGGCACACCTATGACGTTTTGGGTATTAATTATAGTAACTTGTGCAGTTGCTCTCAAAAAGTAACATTTGAGGGAGTGGAACTGATGATGAAGACCACAGATGGCCGCCGAAACTACTCAATAATAAGTATTTCATGGATTGCGATCCGATTACTTGAATATGGATGTTAAGCACTTTATGCTCGTCACAATGCATATGGTGATGTAGAGCTGATGGTGAAGTACCAGGAGAACTCCTCAACAATTAACGGCCCAGCATTGGGAAAAGCAATAATTTGTAAAAGGTTATAAGTAGTTGACATTTAGGCTCTTGTAACTAGGTAAATTAAAAATCATCCAACTAAAAAGAATGAAATAAAAACTTTTTACCAAAAAATTTCGGTAGTCGGTGTCTTTAGTTTTGTTTTTTCGTTTTTGGCACCGACTTCCGAAATTAAAGTTATTTTTCACTTTGCAGTGTTTTTGGGAGTCGGTTTAATTTTTTGTTAAAAAGTTTTTATTAGTTTTCGTATGTTACCTAGCAGGACTATACATACGTATGTAGATTTTTTAAAATCAAATGATAACTTACGTCAGAGTTGTGTATTTTTCGCTCTCATTCGGAATTAGGCAAGCCCACTTAAAAAATCACCTGTTTATTTACTTCCAATAACTAAAAAAGAAACTGCATAAGCTACGTCTGAAATTGTTGAGTAATGACAGGTGATATTTGTCACAATCAATGGTATGGCACGTTGATTACATTCTCGAGGGCTCGCCAACACACCTGGCTGGCGCTTTCGCAAGACGGCAACCAGAATACTGTACCAAATATCTGTTTACTGGTATCGATTCTTATATAAAACTAACTAACTAAATGCAAACTTTTGAAATTATATTAGTTATTTTTTTTTTAATAATTAGGTACTTTGAAAATAAAACACAATAATGAACATGATGCAGGAAGAAAAGAAATGCCTAACCTATACCAAATACTTATAATATTTATATACAAACCCTAAATACAAATTAAGATAAGTATACCGAAAATCAAGGAAAGAACCGCCTAACCTATACCAAATGCTTACAATATTTATTTACAAAATTAGAACATTAAGAAAAAGAACCTAACCTACAAATCCTAAAATAGGTATAAATAAATCAAATATGCAAACAGTCAGTATTCAAGTGAATCGCAATAATCGAATGCAACTATTCGCCTATACTCTCCAGGATACGTGCGTTCGCTACGAATAACTGAATTCTTTTTTTTTTCAATTTTTTTTAGGTACTTAGTATGCTGAAATAATAATAATAATAATAATATAATAAAATAATAAAAAACTTTATTCACTAAACAGGTGTTGTAGTACAATCGGGAAAAATACAATTTACTTATGTCCTAATGATCATTTCAGGTTTTCACTACATTTATACAGGTGTCATACTGCTTTCCTAGCTAGGCTTGTTAAAAGCCTGTGGTAAGGATAAGCAGTTGCCACCCCCTAGCAAGTTTCGTAAACCAACTTAAAACTAACTTAATACTATTTTACAAGTGTACAAGTAGGCTCTACAACTTATAAATAGTAACTAAATTTTAGTAGTACGAGAGCTATCTGTTGTGTGTGAGTATATGAAGGTGTAAGTGTTTATGTGCGAATGTGAATGTGTGTGGGTGTCTGTGTGCGCGATTTATGATATGACTTAATTATAGTGTTAACAAGAGAGAGAAAGATAAAGAGAGAAAATACGAGTTACTTCTTAACCGGGCGATCGACTGAATCCTTCCTCTCAGCGCGCTTTATATAGCCACGGACGCGCAGGCGCGAGGCATGTGCGTACTCTGATAGAATACCTTAACAAATGTTCGCCGTGATTTTTTAAATTGACATAACTTTTTTATTTATGAACCGATTGACATGAAATAAACACTAAATGTTAAGTGAAGTTTACTAAAATATATTAGTGAAAACTGCATCTAAATAGAATAAGCCGTTTCTGATATTAGCGTGCACAAACACACAGACAAACAGACAAAAAAAAATTAATTACAATTTCGGGTTCGGCATCGATATAATACCACTTTTTTATATATATTTCCATTGTACAGACACCACTTTTCTACAATTTTATTATATGTAAAGATATAGATGTATAGATTGGTAAAAAGGTATGTAATTATATCGGTTCTTCCTCCATTGAGAACCAGGCATTCCAGTCATTACGCAGGAGGCGACTAGCGGTCTGGTTTTTATCAGCTAACATTACTGACTGCAGTACGGGAAAATACGCGCCTGTGCCGTTATCTATATGTAGTACTTCAACTTTCAAACTCTCAACCGCTCCGGGTTGTATGAAACCACATTCCTAAACTATTGAGCTAAGAATTTCATACTCGTAATGGCCAATGAAGAAAAAAGCTGAAGTTTGATGTTTGTGTCAAACAGGCCATTGCTGTAATCAGATGTAGTATTAATCTAAATATATCTAACTCAAAGGTGACTGACTGACTGACTGACTGACTGACTGACATAGTGATCTATCAATGCACAGCCCAAACCACTGGACAGATCGGGCTGAAATTTGGCATGCAGGTAGATGTTATGACGTAGGCATCCGCTAAGAAAGGATTTTGCGAAATTTCCACGGGATCGGGGTTTACACGGGAAAAACTTCCCACGCGGGCGAAGCCGCTGGCACAAGCTAGTAATCGATATGTTTTATGCATATAATACTAGAAACTTTCTCATATACCTACATTTGCGAAAACCGTATAAAAATGTGATCAGTAGTTTTTGTGTTTATTTGGAATACACAGGCAGACAGACACTCTGGGAGACTTAAATTTTATAATATGTAAGGATTACGGCATTAAAATTTATAGAACACCGATATTAAAAAAAAAAACGTTCGTAACATACGTAAAATAAGTAACAGAAAAGCAGAGTAAAAAAAATACACCTTAAAAAGGTCAACAAAAATGTCTTCGATGTCATCTGTCTATCTCTTATAGATAACCCACAATAACCATTTTTTACCCTTTACTTTTTACGAGAAATACGAGCTTATTTTACGAAGCGATTTTAAGCAATACAGCATTAATCCTTTTCCAATTAAGTACCATAAATACATTGTGCATTTAATATAAATCAATATTGCCCTTTACAGAATATAATTTAAATAAATAGTTTCGAAGATATTACAGATTTAAAATGCAAGGACATATCGGTTGCCGCGCGGTGCCGGCGGAGGAACGGCGCGCGTGCCTATGCTGCTTTGATTTGAGCGTTGAATGTTTTTCCCATGGTAAATTATGTGTCGCACTTTCAAGAGTAATTACTAAAGAGAACATGTATGTCGAATGACAAAAAGGCTGTCAACGATGTATATAAAGACATTCTATAGTATATTTAATATAAATATTGCACCCGTGCGAAGCCGGGGCGGGTCGCTAGTATTACATAAATTAGAACGAACAAACGGAAATAGGGCACGGTAGTAGTAATTCATTCTCAGAACAATGTAACTTTGAAACTAAATAGTACACCACAAATCAAATTTATTTATTTGTTAACATTTGTTAAAATACCCGCGTATTTAATTTTTACCTTCTGTGTCAAAACCCTCCAAAGGTCCATAAGAGATAGCTTTTAGCGATAAGACCGCCCATTATTACACCCCTTTTAAAAGAAAATTGTTATTTAAATTAGTTATGGTGTCTATCTTTCTTTGAATTTCCTTTACTTTAAATTCAGACACTGTATATTCCGTTTTATAAAGGAGACTGAGTTTCTGTCAAACTATTATAGACTTTTCATCAGTATGATATGACGTATTTTATATCAGCGAAGAATTTGAAATAAATTGCAACAATATTAATCACCCTAGTTGATTCTAGTATATAAAAAAAACTGTTAAAAAATTATTAAGATCTCGGCTTATACTTTTCTTCACCCAGCAACATGAGATGATAATTACCAGGCTCAAATATCTGGATTTCATTAGAAAATCATATAATAATGAAAAACAATGTAGGTGCCTATAAAATTTTAACGTTTCCCTCAATTTCGCTGAGATTTCATAATCAGATTTAGATTTGGTGATAATGGGGCCACATCAGGAGTATAAGCTTTCTAGCAAAAAAGAATTATGAAAATCGGTCCATAATTGACGGAGAAATCGGTCAATTAAAAAAATACATACAACCGAAGATACTGGAGGTACTATGTTCCGCCTTTTTTAAGTTGGTAAAAGTGTGGTCGCTATTAGAGTATGAGTATAATGTTTTATATTGTGGACTTGCTCCAGGATAAAAAATAGCCTGTAATCTGCCCTGTAACTTTTTTATTTTATTTAGAATAGGTTCGCGTTTGACCACCATCTCACCTGATGGTAAGTGATGATGTGGTCGAAGATGGAGCACGCTTACCTAAAAGTAACCTATTCACTCTTGACTTAAAGACTCCTAGGTTATAGCTATCGGGAAACACAGACTCCGGCAGGGAATTCCACTCCTTAGCCGTACGAACAATTGAAGGAAGGTATTCCCAAAACGTATGGGTGGGATGTCCACCATGTAACGATGGCGCTTCGCCGTTTGTCTCGTAGTCCGATGATGGAACGGGCTTGGTGGAATTAGATTGTGTAATTCCATCGCACACTCCCCGAAATGTAACCGATAGAAAACCGATAGACTTGTAACTCGTCGTCGATGTTCAAGGCTCTGGAGCTTTGATTCGACCAGTGCATCGTTGCCAATGAGTCTTTTGGCCCGCTTCTCGATAGACTCAAGCGCGTCCAGTTGGTATTTAGCAGATCCATCCCAAAGATGAGAGCAGTACTCCATACACGACCGAACCTGGGCTTGATAGAGATTGAGCAACTGTTCGGGTGTGATGTACCGTCTCACCTTTGCTAGGATTCCCAACTTTTTTGATGCTAGTTGAGCCTTAGCCTCGATAAACGGGCCAAAATTGAGGGTAGAAGTTAATGTTACCCCCAGAAGCTCGATACGGTAGGTTATCGGCACAGTTACACCTCGGAAAGTAGGAGCCGGTTCAAATTGGCTCCTTTTTGCGGAGAAGAGACACGCCTGGGTCTTAGCTGCATTAAACTTGACCAGGTTGGCATCGCCCCATTCGGAGACAGCCTTCAAGGTTAAGTTCAAGCGCCCGACCATATCCTCACGGAGAGACTGGATCTGTGACCCACCAGCTCGCGCGCTGGACACATATCTCTCAGAAACTGTGCTGTCGTCTGCATACCCAAAGGTACCGGGCATTAGCAGATCGTTAATGTGCAGCAAGAATAAAGTTGCTGAGAGAACAGACACCTGAGGGACCCCGGCATTAATTGCCAATTGGCCAGACGAGCAGCCATCAATGACCACTCGAATGGACCGATCCCTCAGGAAGTCTTCAATCCAAACGCAAAGTTGAGTGGGTAACCCGAAAGAAGGAAGCTTAGCAATAAGGCTATCGTGCCAAACCCTGTCAAAAGCCTTGGAGATGTCAAGGGAAACAGCAAGTGCTTCCCCTTGCCTCTCAATGGCCTCACTCCAGATATGAATGGCATACGCTAGAAGATCCCCAGTTGACCGGTTTTTGCGAAAGCCGTATTGCCGGTCACTGAGGATGTCGTTGGCTTCTAGGTATGCCAGGAGCTTACTATTAAGTACACGCTCCATACTCTTACAGAGTATGGACGTGACTGAAATAGGCCTGTAGTTGGCAGGGTCAGCACGACTGCCCTTTTTGGGTACAGGCTGTACGTTAGCCAGCTTCCATGCTTTCGGCACCTTTCCAGTCTCTAGCGAAAGGCGAAACAGGCGTGTCAAGATTGGAGACAATTCAGGCGCACAAGTTCTAAGAACAATTGCTGGTATCCCGTCGGGGCCACTAGCTTTGTTCACGTCAAGATTACGCAGCACTCTACGGACGTCCTTCTGATGGATGCGAATGTCCGACATACACGTCTCGCATCCAATAGGAACATCAGGAGGGTGAGCGCCACTACTATCCAGACTTGAAGATTCCGCGAAGAGAGCGGCAAACAAGTTTGCTTTTTCCTCAGCGGAGTGAGCCAGAGACCCGTCAGGTTTGAGCAGTGGTGGTAGTGAGGGGCGACAGAAGTTCGATTCAACCGACTTTGCCAGGGACCAAAACGCTTTGCTTCCAGCAGGGTATGAAGCGAGTTTGTTCCCAATTCGGCTAACGTGGTCAAACCGAGAGAAACTCCTCCATCTTCCAGTTAAACTCGGAGTTAAAATCAGTATAGATAGATAGAATATACTTTATTGTACACCAATAATTGAATCACACTTAAATAACAATATTGTAAAAAAAATTGGTTACAATGGCGGTCTTATCGCTGAGAGCGATATCTTCCAGACAACCTTTGGAAGGACTTTACGAGCTTCAATTAAAATGGAAGCTATATTAGTGTACTACTTTACAAATACTCATCAAAACAGAAGAACTAACAAAATATAATATATATATATATATATTATTATATATTTATATGTGTTCTTTAACATCGAATGGTTTTAACAAAGGTTTAATCATAAGTTTGAAAGATAATGATTGGAAACCGAGCTTTTAAAAACAGCAAGTGACTGAGCTTGTCTTTCTGATACCGGCAATCCAGTCCACAACCGAATAGCCTGCACCGTAAACGAATGGTCGTAAAATTTTGTGGAATGTGTCATCAAAAGTCTCAAATTACCGTTCCTAAGATGAGCCCGGACAAACGGAAAGGTAGATACAAATTAAACACAAGTTATTTTGTGCTTTATTATCGTGAAAATGACATTGATCACTTGTAGTAATTTTGAAATTACAAACAGATAATTTTATTTTATATATCTGTCGTTAAAAATGAATTAAATTAATTGTATTTACGAACTTGAAAACCCTATCTTGTCACTATGCTTTTACATTGACGCACGCAAATATATAGATGCGATTGATTGAAGTAAACAAAAAATCGTAAGAATCAAATATGCCAATCAAATACGTTGTGGGATCGACAGGTTGGTAGAGATAACTAGCATACTGTATTCCCTCATTTCTTATTTTTTTCTTAAACAAATCCTTTCCCCACATTAGATATTTCTCTTATATTATCATGGGTTCGTTTACGAAAATTTTAACGCGGTTAACCATACAAATATTTGCGGATATTAAGCCCGCTCAGCCAATCGGTGAACCACTGCGCTAGCCGTGTCAGTATCGGAATTCTTATTCTTTGCGAATCAATGCTCAAATATCTTCAGATCAATATGCGGCTTACCTGCACAGCTATAATATAATATAATAATAATATAATATTCCACAACTTTCACACAACGCCATCTAGTCTCAAAATAAGCAGAGCTTGTGCTATGAGTACTAGACAACTGATAAACATACATATATATTTCTAAATACATACATATTGTAGATAAATTACACCCAGACAAAGAACAAATGATCGTGCTCGTCACACAAACATTTGTCCTGTGTGGGAATCGAACCCACGACCTTGCGCATAGCAGTCAGGACCACTGACCACTAGACCAACAAGCCTGTCAATTAAGCTCAAGCTATGGCATTAGCCTCGTTGAAATTTTTCAAGGTTCAGATGCACTATGGGCCTGTCAAGAGATGTATCCTGTAAAAGGGCTTGTGTTTGTGATAGATTAAGGATACCCCACTTGGCCAGATTACATTTCGGCCAGCCTGGGCTTCTGGGAAATCGGTTAAGTGATTTCCAGATTAAGAACCCCATTATAATGCGACAGGTATCTTTAAGCGCTATGTCCACTTAACATACTCTATTTTTAGGTATTAAAGACCTATACCTACTATATTAACCTAGCGATAGCAGAAATTAATGGTCGGTTAACAAAAACGCATCCAGACGACAAAAATATTTAACAATCTGTAAAACTTGTGAGCAATCAAACACAGAAGATCAAAGCTGGAATCCTAATTTTATATCTCAGTATCAGTTATTGGGGACAAACTATTAAAAACTGCATCGGGCATGGCTGGTCATAGTCGGATCTTGACCGATATATCGGAGTGGTAACCCGTGTTCTCATATTTTTATGTCAAACTGTTTTGAGAGGAAGCCATTACTAGATTGTCATTGACTACTAGACGTCTGTTTAGCTATATAGAAACGGGTGGGGATTTGTGTTGGTATATTTGTGTTATTTGGTTTTTGTTTAGCATCTGAATGGCTTGAATATGGGATTCCTTACGTCATAAGAGTGATTACAGAAAACTAATAAATTTGAACTTGCCATACGTAGGTATGTACTTATAGCAAAACTTTTGACTTCTTAGATCATTACTGTTCAGTTTTATATTTCTTATTACCTTTTTTTATCGACTCTTATTTAATTATTATAGATCATCAAAATGATTTGCCTTAGAAAATATACTTTAGATGTTTAGTATATCAGTCCTCCGAATAGTTTGAGTACTTTTACTTCTTTTTTTAGTTTTGTTGTAATAAGTAGCAATTAGCAATAGGTCTTCAAAGTGCAATTATATAAATTATATTATTCATAGCTACACAGTTTAATTATATTTAGATATTATAAGATTTTATAATAAATAGGTAAATAGATATTTATTGATTAATAGCACCATCTATAAATTGAAGCTTGTGTTTATACACAACGCATAATACTGGACAGACACCAACTTATAAAAAGCTAAGTAATAGTTTTAATTGTTTTAAACAGATCCAGATATTTTTCAACTAAAGAAAAATACCTAGGTGACTCCGCGCGCCTCCACTAAGCTCGTCTTTTCGCAAATCATGTATTTCGTAACGACTGGTAATGAGGTCGCGTAGCTTTTAACCACAGCACTAATATACATCATTGTTATATAATAGTCAGGCCACATTATGTACCTACTGGATTATAAATATATACAGAAAAAACATACGTCAAACTGTTAACACGGTCACGCCATATGACTTCTCAAGTGAATTTGGTGTGACGGTTCGCCATGGGAAGTTTATTTATTTATTTATTTATGTACACACATGACACTTACAAAAGAAAAAAATATAAATACAAACAAAAGAGCACAAGGTGTTGCTTATTTCCCAAGAAATTTCTTCCAGCAGACCTGCGACAGGAGAGTTGAAGAAGAGATGATAGACACAGTGTGTATAAATACTAATTACGATAAATAAAACATATTTAGCTAATAAACCAAATTATAAAGATATAATAAACAAATATATACATACATACAGTTATTTTGTTGTTAGTTTGATCAGTTTTTTGAAAATACTAATGGATTTAGTTTCGCAGATTTTAGCGGGATACTGAGTTCCACAGTCGTACTGCATGAAAGGAAAAGGAATGGGTATAGAAACAGGTTTTATGGGATGGGGAATTGAGATGGAGTTTAATGTGGGACATGGTGTCTACAAGGGGCATCAGTAGGACGAGTGAACGAAAAAAGATCGCGCAGGTAGCTAGGATATGCAGGGTTGAAAGGGATGTTGTACAAAAGGAATAATATTCGAGTGTTCCTGCGAAGACGGATAGAGAGCCACTTGAGATGCTTGCGAAACTGAGAGACATGATCGTATTTCCTCAGACCAAAAAAAAAGCGAATACACAAGTTTTGCAAGCGCTCAAGCTTACATAAGAGCTCCTCAGTGGCATCCAAATAGCAGGCATTGGCATTATCAATAATCAGCTGGACTAAAGTTTAAGCTAAAGAGATTTTAGTTTTGAAAGGCAAGAAGCTTTGAAGGGATTTTAAAGAGTGGAAGGAAAAGTGCACCTTTAACTAACCTCATTTACTTGCGCTCGCCAAGAAAGATTGCTGTCAAATAATACACCAAGATTCTTTGCCATATCCGTGTACGCAATGACCGAGCCGTTATTGTTGCGCTTTGTAAGAAGTTTTTGATGGGCTTTGGTTTCTTTTTTGTAATAGCTGTCCTGGTGAACTTCGCGCATTTAAAGCCATTCTTTTTCTTTTAAACAATTTTTTTTTCCTGATAATAACGATAACAATTAAAACAGAATTATCAAATTTGGTGCAGTAGTTCTGAAGTTATGCGCATACATACATTTCGGCGATTAATTTTTCTTTATTTCGATTAGATATTTAGATTCACCTTAAATTTATTCATTACCTATAAAAATACCTTGTAAAGTTGTATCATACTGAGCTGAGCTTCTCTTTGTGACGAGATAGCGAGAAACACTAATACCCACGATACAGGCCATGTCCGAGTTTAAAGATATCGCTATACTTAGCTTAATTTCGTAATGTATAAAAGTCACTCTAAAATCCATCTCTCTTTAGCGAGAAAAGAGTTTAGAGCGAAATGCAGAGTGATTTATCACTTTCTACAGATAAAATTGCTTTCTCTTACTCTCAGAGCTCGATTTCAAAAAAGATCTCAAGGAACTATTTAGTCCTACTTATTTTGTGTATGTGCATCAATTTTCATTAAAGTCGTCTCTTTAATTTCCAAAAATAAGGCCTTGAAATTTTGCATGACACACGATAAGGTGTTATCGCTGTTAATTTTTTTTTTTGTTAGGAGCAGAAGATTTTTTGATGATAGAACCGCACGAAATAAACGAAATATATCAAGTAAGACCGACTGATGCAAATAATAGAAGAAATTAGTATTAATTTTACCACTTATCTAAAGAAAGATAATTTTCTAAGAAAATATACGAACGATAATAAAGGGAAGGAAAACAACAAGAACCTACATACTGAGCACTTGAAACAGAAGATTTTTGTTAATATTGTGAGTCTTTGTGTTCAATGTCAATTATCCGTAGAATAGAGATAGTTGTATATTATGCAATATACGCGAACATTCAACCTGCAATACATTTTTACTTCTCATTACCATCCTAAAATCTTTACATACTTAAGCCATATTCTTACCTTCCTTCTGCTTCAGTCTTGGTCGTAACAGTCTTTTTCCGGGGATGATTCTTCTTGGGTCGTACGGCTATCTTGTGCTTGGCGGCTGTGGCGTCCAAGAGTTCAGATGCCAGGACCTGGATGTCCAGATCAGGGTCGAGCCGGGGCTTCCTGGACGGGTAGGGATCATGTTATTGGATGAAATGGTGGTTAGTTTACACGTAAGAGGGGATTTAAACATAGACAAGAAATGGAGAACGTAGTGTTGGTTTTTTGTCTAATAAAGAGTTTTCTGTTATAATTGTGTATTTGTAGCAGTCATGTTCTGTCGTATACTTCAAATTAAAAAATTAAAACTGTGACTAGATTTTGGAGCACTTGATGGTAAGTGGTTGCTCTCCTCTTTTATGCTATGAATAGGTATCTAAACTATTTCTTTATGTCGTGAACAATTTTAGTATGGGTAGTGCAGATTTAGCTAAACACCAAGATTTTACTTAAGGAAAATGTGATTTTCCTTAACTTCTTCGAATCGATGGGAATCCATTTTAATATAATGTTGAGCCCAGTAGGTAATCACGCTAGTCGCCACCTCAGTGGCGTTTATAATGGTGCACGAGCAGATCGGGCATGGTTTGCTGTCGCACTAGTTGTCATAAGATAGATAGATTATTCTTTATTGTACACAGATAATTTAAATACTTCTGTTTCATAATATTGCTTATTGCATTGTGTTCTATAATCCTCTATTTCTCTAAATTGTGCCTGCAGCGGCCTACTTGAGTTTGCAGTCGATTGATTGCTTTCCAAACGGGCAACTACAGGTCACGTCCGGGTGACAGATGCTCTTGGGACTCAACGTAGCTAGAAAAATGCGATAAATAGGTAGCTGTTCCTTATAATATATGTATATATGTACTTGGTTCGCCTCTACAACGTTTACACTTAACAAGACGGTAGTATTACTACATTCTTAGCGGTCTTTGCGTATTTTATCTTATATCCTAGGAATGATGCATCGGGCACGCCGCAATTGCGGCGGTAAGACCCCTCTTTGAGGAGTGGCTAGATCGGCGTCACGGCGTCCTGACCTACCGCATGACGCAGGTCCTCACCGGACACGGAAGTTTCGGGAGGTACCTGTGTCTGATGGGTAAGGAAGAGACGCCTGGGTGTCACCACTGCGAGGGTCGCCCTGAGGACACAGTCGAGCACACGGTGCAGGACTGCCCAGCTTGGGCAGAGCACCGACGTGTCCTCACGGCGACAATAGGCGGAGACCTCTCGCGCCCGGCCTTGGTCGAGGCCATGCTGCGGGGCGAGAGGGAGTGGGAAGCGGTCGCCTCCTTCTGCGAAGCAGTCATGCTTCCGAAGGAGGAGGCGGGCCACGTGAGGGAGAGGATGGCGTCCTCCCTCCAGCCCAGCCGCAGTGGTAGACGCCCACGGCGTCGGACGTCGGCCGACGATCTCCGGCCACCGTAGGCGCGGGCATGCGGACAGCGAGTAAAGGGCAACTCGCTGTCCGACCATGGACCATGCCCGGGTCGACGGCGCGTCGTGTTCCACGCGCGCCTCAAAGAGCGTCAGCAACATGACGAGGCCCCCTCTGCAGAGGGCCGAAGCCCGCCGGGGTCGTGGGACTCATCCCGTTACCGTGGCCCCGGTATATAAATGGTTATTGAAGGAACACCGTGGATTTTAGTCAGTAAAAGTCTGACAGTCCCTCCCACCCTGCCGGGAGTGGGAGGACTTATTTGATAATTTTAGCACGTTAAAAAAAAAAAGGGATGATGCATATTTACGGTGTTTTCTAACATCACATAAAAAAAACATTGAAATCATTTTAAGTTTTGAGACCCAAGCTTTGTATCAAATTGATAGTGGGACGGCACAACTTTTGTGTAAAACTATGTACTTAACAACTACAGCGGGCCTAGACAAAATCCATTTTCTGTAAGCGTTAACGCCAACGGAAAAATTAAATTGTATGGAGTTGACATCACGTGACATGTGGTTAGCAAATGTCAACTCCATACAATTTAATTTTTCCGTTGGCGTTAACGCTTACAGAAAATGGATTTTGTCTAGGCCCGCTGGCCGTGAGGATCAATATCTTATGGCTGCCACACACGCTACGGTCTACCGGAAAGGTCCACCTGTGCAGGTACGCCTGCGCAGGTAGACCGGAACGTGTGTGGGAATAGACCTGTGCAGTTTTTTGAGCCTGCACAGGTGACCTGCGCAAGATCGAAAATCAATTCTTTCGAGTAACACCGTACGGTGTACCTGTTCGTGTGTGCGTGTACTCCGGTCACCTGCGCAGGTCGCGTTAGTTGTTTTCTAGTGTTTCTTTCGGACGGTTGTCTCGTCGCTCGCATCGTATTGCTGCCACGAATACCACGTAATTCAGCAATAGAAAATGGCGCCACCAGATACAACTAAAAAAATCCTTGAAGATTTTATCCATTTTTTTTAAAGATAACTAGCAATGTGGTTAGAATTCACATTACTAGCCATCTTGTTAACCCCTCCAACTAAGCTAAATATGCTTGTGTCTGGAGTGGGTTCAATAGTGTAATGGGTGGGGTTCGAACTAGTGACCTCTCGATCACAAGTCCGACACCTTATCCATTAGGCTATTGACGCTTATCGAATTATCGAAATAATTATAGAAATTTATAGAAGTCATCCATGTCTTCGGCAAATTAAAAACAAAGATTATCATAATCGAGAGAGAGATAAAACAGAAGCTGCTTATATATTACTTATAGAAAAATTGAGAGAAATTGAGCCAGATGCGAACAAAGAAGTAGTTGTGAGAAAGATCAATAATTTAAGAAGCAATGTTAGGAAGGAAAACAAGAAATATGACCAATCTTAAAGTTAAGTCTGGGGCATCTGCTGATGATGCGTACCATATTAAACTGTGGTACTATGATTTGTTAAATTTATTTATTTAATTTACTATTATTATTATTTTTTTTTATATTTCTTTTATCTTCAAAATTAAAGCAAGGCCTAGCAATGCCAACGCGTCATTGTCCTCATTCGATGCCATCGCAAAAAGAACTGAAGACCGCTCCGGTACACCGGAAAGTCCCCATACACGCTACCAATGTTCGATTGACCTGCGCAGGTACACCTGCACAGATAACCTCTCCGGTAGACCGTAGCGTGTATGGCTTGCATTACACTCGCTTTGTGACAATACCTCATTATATACGTTCACAAAAAAAAAAAACAACTGTCAAAGAGATTAGACCGGACCGCTTTTTAAATTATGAATGAATAATTTACTTGTTGAATCTGAAGATCCCCTTTTTGTTTTCATAGGCAATTTTGTGTTGCATATAACAATTTTTATTTATAACATTTGGTTCAAAACAAAGAACAACTTTTCTGTGAACCAGTTAAACTCATGAATGAATCATTCAAAAATAATTTTCTTCATTTTCGCCAAATATTTTTTGTAACAACAATTATCTCCCACCATTTGCCAGAAAGATGACTGGCCAATGTAAGTACACTTTAGGTACTCAGAATGATCCATCCGATCCGTGTGCATACTATCAGCTGACTCATGAAGAAGAAACATTTTTCAGAACAATTATTGTTGGGGAAAAATTCGATTCGTATGCCAAATGATTCTCACAAAAATTCTTTACTTTTACTTTTTTTTTTATTCTTTACAGTATGGGAATCTGTATTTATTTGAAGAAGTAAATGTTTAAATATTCCTTCCTGGATCATCGGACTACAAGACTAATGGCGATGTACCATGGTTAGATACATGCTGGACATCCTATCCGTGCGCACAAAATTGGAATACTTTCATCGTGCATATAGCTAGCTATATGCACGATGAAAGTATTCCAATTTTGGTCAATTTTGGAGTGGAATTCCCTGCCGAGTCTGAGTTTTTCTTTTCTTCGACTACATCATCGCTTACCGTATACCGTAATCATTAAAAATATACATGCTTTTCAAAACTAATCTTGCTCAATTTTTGCCTGCTTCAATTTTGGTGGCGAAGAAGACTGAAATATTAAGTTGGATCTTAGGTGAACTCATCTGAATAGACGATTTATAGCAGTGCACTATTTCATTTCTTTTTTGGTTATAATCGTGTCATTTTGTTACAAACACTACTAAAATATTTTTGCGAGTAATTTGTATTAAATGTAATGGTTATAAACATAGAATGCGAGGTACACGTAAGTAAATTCCGAGTAGCAATGCACATTTTTGTTTATTAAACAACATTTCCCCACACTAGGATTTTCTACTGTATCGTGAGTGCATTTTACTAATATCAGACCAAGAATAAATATTTGTAGGACATACAAACATTTATTCCGGTGTGGGAATCGAACTCGGGACACGCAGCTCAGCGGCCAATTTCTTCTCCAACCGTATCAACATCAATATAGTTTTTAACAGTATACATATACATAGTTCATGTTCCTCATGGTTTATGTAGAACCGACTCAGGCCGAGACTTTTCTAAAGCGTGTATGTGTGTAGAAATACGAAGTGAAGAGCAGAGCTGATGAAAAAGCTAGTATGTACTCGTATACACCGAAGCTGTACGAAGACGCTTAAAAGCTACAGTGTAGCAGAAATGTGAAGCGGCTAAAGCGAAGCGGCTTACGGCAGGCGTTGGATGTTGAGATAGGCGATCTCACGCACAGTTATGTGTGTTTCTCTGACACAAAGGGCCGTGCGGAGATATTGATAGCGCCGCTCACAACTCCGATCATCTCAACCGGGCTCGATCACTCATCATTTGTGCCTTTTTCTTAACAATATCGGGATTGGTTTCTAGTATGACAGGATGCAGCTGAGTACTAGTGACGTGGAGCAACTGCCTAACTAACCTCTAAAACTCAGTTACTGGGTACCTAATCCTAAACAACGTGTAACGGAAACCCCACATCTATCCAAAAGGGCTGAAGACAACATTTGGTATGGAGTCTCTATGCACAGTTTCAGCTAAAAATAAGTGACTCAAAGAATTGATACCAAATTATAGGTTTCATATGTTTCTTGAATACTAATCATAACAAACGTGTCACAGCACTACAAGAGTCAATAACTTTCACGTCACTTGCCAATAACATGATAATTCTGTTCGTTCTTTTTAATTTGAAAATTTAGGTCTCTGGTATCAATGTATTGAAATTTCTAATAAGTTCCACACGTGTTGACATAGGATTACAAAACCCTTGTCATATCGTTTGTTATCATCCAAATAAGCCATGCACTTGGTATGTATTTACCCTTTAAATTACACGTTCTACAATAAGAAGAAATAACAGCTGGAGCTCAAGCTACAAGCTCGTCACTACGCTTGATCTCTACAATATCGTAAGTTCGAGGGGAGACATGTCCTCTCTTCTTCGCTTAACTGTTATCTTCAAAAGTGACGAGATGTGTAAAAAACGAAATCTCATTCGTTGTTTCACTAAGGTGGATTAGAACTTACAGTACCTACTAATAAGTAACCTTATCATATATCCTGTAACTTAACATGTATATATGTTGTCCTTCTTAGGATTTTGTGCCGACTTTCTTAGACATAGATAACACGTAAATTTTTAATAGTATTTAAGCCAAGAGTGAAAAGGTTACTTCTAGGTAAGCGTGCTTCATCTTCAACCACACCATCGGGTGAGACGGTGGTCAAACGCGACACAAACAATTATTTAAAAAATTGCCCTTGCAGCTTTGTTTCCTTTCTTTTTAGTTAAGTTTGAACTCAAGCGCAGGAAAATTTACCAATTAAACAACAATTTATCAGTTATTCCTTGAAGTTTGAAAGCTGATTTCATTAAACCATTACCGAGGGCTACGTTATGGTGGGGCAAACCAACATCCTCATAAAACATAGTGATTAACGGCATTTTTGTGACAAACAATACGTGCAATATTTTATGATAAATAATGCCCATTTTGTGACAGGCAAGGTCGTGGCGTGACGTCTCGTTTCAAAGACTTGTAGTTAAAAGTAGTGCGTCCGGTGCGGAGTGTAGAACATTTCACTGTCAGGGCTTTGCTGGATCAGGTTGCATCATGTGACGTTCAAACTTATCTAATTTCTTGGCAGAAAAAATTGCGGTTCTATTTATAGATATCTTATTTTTGTCTATGGAAGTTTGGTACTTCAAAAAGCAATTGATATTTGAGGCAAATTAATGAGGAATTGAACACACAGGATTGAAGTCTGTGTAGGTTTCTGTATATTTATCGTCATCGTCAGCTTTACATGGAGTCTCTTACATGGAGCGAATTTTACTCCTACTCATATTTTCGTAAAATTGTAAGGTAATTCCATTATGCTATTAATAGTTTGTTTTATACTTATAGCACACCTTTCTATATTATGTATATTGATCTGCTTGCTCATGAATGACATTTCTATGCTCTAGTAAATTCATTATCGTTGTAATTATTAAGACTAGGCACTCAAAAATAATTTTCACGCAAGCTCCGCCCCCATGCACCCCCGGTTACGCCAACGTAGCAGTAATAAAGTTTAATATCGTATGTGCTCTTTCACCATTTTCGGGTTCGAAACTGCCGTTGTATGCTAGACGCTAACGCAGCAGTAATAAAGTTGGATATCGCGTGCGCTCTTTCACCATGTTCGGGTTCGAAACTAAATGTCGTAAGTCTCAATTCTTATTTCGTTTATAAAGCCGGGTCCGCTGCGACGTGTTTTCGTGTTTGCAAACAGTATAACATTGTTTGCTAACAGAATATAGGCGTGGCCTAACAGTTTTGTTAGCAAAAACACAATAACATGTTTGCCGAGACGAATGGATAACATACCCCGCGTTCGCCTGCGGAGAGGGGGAAAGTGATGCATTTTGTGTTCGCGCTTACTATCCCTATTTTTTAATCTCAGAGACAGAATTGCCACATCTAATCTCATGTCTGGAGGAATCACATTGTTCCTCTACGTTGTTTTCTTCTCTATATATGGTAAAATTAATGATGATAGCTCTTGATAATCACTTTCTGAACATCTAAAACTAAACAAAAACATTACAACAATAGGCGCAGCGGACGGGCGGTTTTACTAACATGTTTTGTTAGAAAATTGGCGCAGCGGACCCGGCTTAACTGAAGTAATAATTGATCTAGAGAAAAAATATCTTATCTTTAAAGAAAATATAGTTTATTATAAACTATATTTTATTTTTTTGGATAATACTAATTTTAAAAGCCGAGTAATCTAGATTAAATTTTGAATAATCTTTAAAAAATACATTTTTTTTATTGATAATAGGCTTGCGTTTGACCACCATCTCAACTGATGGTACACTTACCAGATGGATGGATGAAGATGGAGCACGCTTGCCTAGAAGTAACCTATTCACTCTTGACTTAAAGACTCCCAGGTTATAGCGATCAGGAAACACAGACTCCGGCAGGGAATTCCACTCCTTAGCAGTACGCACAATGAAGGTATTCCCAAAACGTTTCGTGCGTATGATTTTAGATTAAAAAATGAATCGAGCGAAAACGTTTCAATTACGTAACTGGTTTTAGACATGTAAAGAAAAAGATCCAATAAATCATATAGGTACTAAAATTCCATTTTGATTGTATGCGTGATGGTTTCTGAATATTAATGCAAAGTTATATGCAATTTAGGGAGCCTCCTCTTAAGGGCACAATAACATGGATGATATTTTTTTCGTGACGGATATTGATGCATAGCTGAATATAAACATGTCTTGAGAGGTAGTTGTGCTAGATGTCTTAATAGTTCGTTAATTTAAAAAATGTTAGAAATTATTTTGTACTGTGGCAAATTGTGCTACGATATTCAAATCCGGCCAATTTAATATTGATATATTAAATTGTACAAAACGTTTAGGTAGCACTTGCCAGCAGGCAGGCCGTATATTAGCGACAACTATAAGCGATGTCTCCTGCGGAATAAAATCTCGATCTGTAGATATTGAGATTTCACAAGATCTCGTCCATATTTTACGAGACAGAGTCTCGTATAATTTTCGTACGACATCACGAGAGATTGGTTCCTAATTGTTCCTACTACTTTTTTTTTTAAATTATATGACTTAGTCCTCTTTAAAAAAGAAAAAGAAAGGAAAGGATTTCGCAATAAATAATTCTTTTTTCAAAAGACTAATTGACAAGGTACTTAAGGAAACTGATCACAATATATCAATTAAAACTGATCATTACAAACTTATAGTTAACGAAATACCTACAATGTAACTAATTGACAAGTATTTTATTTTTATTTTGAAATAGCATGTTCATTCATAGCATTTACGTGTTTTAAGTCAAAATCGCCAAATTCAGAGAGAAATTTTGGATTTACATCCAGAAATCTCGCTAGACTGTTTTAGTGGTCTCCCAAGATCTCAGCTTAGACTGAAATTTACGCGAATGCATTCTCTGTCTTCAAAGAGTTATTGAGATACTCCGTGGTAGTAATGAAAACTTTGTTTATGCTCATCAGGTACTTAGATACCTACCATCTATCATAAAACTAGTTATAATTATAGACGATGCAACTAGGTCAAGGGGTTCGATTCATAACTATCAGTTCAGTTGATGTTGTTAACTACGAGTATAAAACTGTATTGATTTACGAGTTTCAGAATATTAGGTTTAAAGAGACTTCATTCTTAATAAAAACATAATAGTTATGTCACTTTCTTGGAATTAAATATATACAACAAATATTTATTTGGCCATAGGATAAGCATTGCCATACAACGAGGCAATGCCTCTCTTGGGTACGTTACCAGCAGACAGTGTTGAGGATGAGTTTTTTGAAGCTTTATTTTAGTTTGTATTTTAGTTTTGCATGGTGCATGGTGCATGGATAGAAATAAAAACGTCATCACCAGTTACAATATAAATAGTAAACAAGTTACTGCCTTTTAAAGTCTGTGTTTATTTTATTTGGGGTTTTTATCCCAGTGGATACGCTAACCCCATCATGGCGTACACATGCTTCTATGAAATAATATTTTCTTAATTAAATTTAAAGAAGAATCCTAATCAATATAGTACACCAATTCGCTAAATCTTTTCGCTGCATCTGACTTCAATTGAGCTAAAATGTATTACCATTTAAACTAAACTCCTTAAATGCATTCATTTCTCCAAAAGTGCTTTATATTTTTTAACTACCGACCTCTTCATATTTAACCTAAAACAGCAAAAAAAGTACTATTAAAGGTGAATGAAATATCATTCTATTTCATTTATGGGTACTACGGATACAATATATCTCGGATATTCTTCCCTTCTAATATAGTCGATTTTGATGAAACTTTACTTACAACGTAGGAAATCCGTTTCTAAAATGGAGAAAAGAAACCCGCTGCAATTTGTATTTCTTTTAAGAATAAACATTCCGAAATAAAAAATACATTTTCTATTACTAATTGGGCAAATAATGTTCGTTGACATCATTTTCATCATTAATCTTTTCAGTGTAGGTATTAGTCACAATCTCCTGGCAAGACTTCCACCAGTTTCGGGTCAAAAGGTAGCTGACATATTTTCTTTTTAATTTCGTTTTCCCGCCAACCCGCACGTCAAACAGTGTAAGCAGTCATTTAAGGCACAGCGTTCATCCTAAGTTGGCGTGTGCGTTTATTTTGGGCTGGCCCAGAAACGATGTGACGTCAATACGACACAGTTCGTAACGGGGTTAAGTCATAACTGTTGGTTCTGGACCACCTCCCTTTAATAAACTTGCACAATTTAATTATAATAGCAGCAGATTTAGTTTTAGTACAAAGTTTTGTAGTTATACTTTGTATTTTTGTAAAGTTTATATACATTTCAGTAGGTAGTTATTTATCGCTACTATTACATAGGATAGTTCTATGATATATGGCATAGTCATATTCTAACCAATTGGTGTTATCAAAAGACTTCTTCTAACTTTTCCCGTAAAGACGACGCGCGTTGTTCCACGTGCGCCTCAAAAAGCTATCAGCACTAATGATAAGGCCCAAAAGGGGCATTGTTTATCAGGGTTGCAGGAATGTTTTAACGAGATATGAGAACTGATACTACCTTCCACTCCATTCCGAATGGGAGGACTCATTTGATAAATGTCTCACCGAAAAAAAAATATATGGAGATTTTTCGGTAAATCCAGATTTAGTCAATCACCAGTGGCAAGCAGTTTAATATAACAGAGTAGAACTCCTGCGTCATCATCATCTAGACCTTTATGTTTGAAATTACAAAACCGAATCCCATAAATCAGTTGAACGGTAGATCAAAGTACCTACTAGTGGATATCAAGAAAGAACCTTGTCCAAAGGAAGTTTACTAACGTCAGGAATCGAGGACATGTTTTGTTTGACTGATCCGGTTGGGTAAGGTTAGTCAGATTTTCGATCTAAACGGGGCGTAGAAAAACGCTTAAGTGTTCCCGCAGTCCACGGCGCAAGTGTGCGTGGGAACACGGGGTGGATTTAGTCAGTTAGGAGTCTGACAGACCCTTTCGCCTGACCCAGGGTGGAGGACTTGTCTGAAGATTTCCATCGCAAGAAAAGAAGGTTAGTTTTCAATGGTGTATTGGCCTATTATGGTGTACTACGTATGTAGCCTCAAAATAATATTGCTTTCTGCTAAAGATTATGGCAGGACGATTGAAAAAAAGTAGTATGGTGTTTATCTCAAATATACTGTTTCTGAATTTCTGTCATACATGTTCCTATATTTTTTAGATAAGATATAGAGAATATGGCACTGCAGAACATCACCTCTAGATGCTAATTCAAGAGCTTAATGTTGAAATAAATTAAACCATATTTTTATTTTGCAGTACCAAGGTAATGTATAAATATGAATGTTAGTGTAACATAAATTTTATAGACATTTTAAGCTGACATGGTGTTATCCTAGCGCTTGCAACAGAGCCGAAATATTGGAAACTCAAAACAATTCATAAATATAGTAAATATTTCGTTTATAATGTTAACTAAACTAGTCGCCAAATGGTCGAAATTCGATAAATATTTGCTTTCTGTACCTATTCTTTCTCTATATAAACAATAACTTTCATACATTTCATAAAGGTGCCTGTAACGTAAGTACCTATACCTCATATTTCTATTATATTGTTTTCTGTCATATTTGTTTACTTTTATTTTTCTTTACTCCTCAGTGTTATTTGGTTTTTTTGATTGTTTGTTATCTGTAATTTTATACATGTTTGTATAACATTAGTAAATTAATCAATACATCTTTACTTTGGTTGCCTAAAGCATAGAGTTTATTGAAAAATGTATAGTGATGAGAAACAACTTGTGTGTTAATTTGTGTGTTAATGAAATTAACCCACATGGTATTTTTCTCATCCGATATCTTTTTCAAATAATTTAATTATTGTAAAACATTAATAATAACGGCTATTAATTTCCATGTAGACGTTAGAACAGTAGAACGTAAAAAAGTCCATTATAGTGACGTGTTTAAAAGCACCAAGTATTTGATATGAGACTATAAATGCAAGTGGCATTGCCAACGTGTTACCTGGACGAGTGTCTGGCAATGAGCCAGGATCTACTCACGCCTTAGTGCTTGGCTGTGGATTTGCTTGGTATTTTTCCTATATTTTCTCTAATATCCTCTTAAATGATTCATATCTACAATTTTATTGCAGCCGCTGGAATTTCCAGACACAAGTATTCTGAGAAAGTAATAATTGTATTTTTATGGGTTTTAAAAGATCATGGGTTTGATGGATAAATGTGAGACGTATCCTTTTAGTGTGGAGCTCGGGTCGAATGGATAGATATGATTTGGTTTTGGATTTGTTTGTTACAATGTACTTACAAAGGTATTTTTATATACGAATATAATTATGTATTTAAAGGTTATTTTGAATATAATATGCTTCAGTATTACATGACTCATTCCCTCAAAGAATTCTATATTTCTCAGAAGTCACCCGTAAATATTGTTGGGGAGACACGAACACGGCGTGAATGCGTGTCTCTTATGACAACTAAGAATAATATAAACAACTATATAGTTATATACTAAAATTTATTTATACTCTATCACAAGTGCTCATGTGTTACCCTTAAATAATATTATATGAAGGTGCTTTGTTATAATAATGATATTGCAACAAATCATACATATGTAATCTATATTAATATAAATTAATTTATGTTCTGCTTTAGTCTAAGAGCAAAGTAATATTAGATTGGTATATCTATTGTCCTCTTAATTGAAACCTATCATAGATAATATAGCAATAATCATAGTTATAGTTAGAATATTCTTCAGAATGGCAGTCTTATCACCATTGTAAATAGTTACCTATGCCTAACCTATGGAGGTTAAGCAATATTGTGTTAAAAAATTCTGTATAATAATGTATATTCTGTCTATCTATTTATACTTTACATTTGTCTAATATTTATGTTAGTTTTAAATAGAACAACCGTTTACCATCAAGTGAGCTACATCATAAATTGAAATCACAAAATAACATTCTAGAATAAAGTCCATTAAAATAAATTGGCGTCTCGTCGTGTGCAATGTTGATCTTGTCCGAGATTGATAAATACTTAAATACATGAGCTAAATAACAAAAATTGGAATTATATTTTGTATTACGTAATCCTATCTGAAGTAATCTGTTTTGAAAAGAAACTCCGAGAACTTTATCACTTTTATTACATAAATTCCTAAATGATACACAAACGCTTAACATTAAACACATGAATGTGTGAAGCCGAGTTGGCATAATGATACAAAAGTTATCACAATACAGTAATATGTCGATCACAACATAAAATGGTAAATACAACATAAATGACGATATGCAAGCGCAGATTATATACAATGCTAAATGAGTCCGATCTTCTGTCTTCTGATCAATGATAGTACATTTTGTAGGTCGGAACGCTAAACACATAGTCCATGTATGGACCTCTGGTTTTGAAGAAATGATTCTCGTAACAATATACGCGGCCTCTGTACCTGCATCAATAATGATTTCTTTTATTACGTCATCAGCGGTGAGGGTGGTTGCAGTGGGTGGTGGTTGTTTAGAGACAGTGATAATGACTGAAGTCGTTTATTATTATTGAGGCTTAGTAATGATCATGGTTTTTGATTAAAGAGTTAGCTACTAGGAAGTTGAGTGATGAAGATTTGTTACTTTTATTTTGGTTTTTAAGGTGGTATATGCTTCGAACAAGAAGATTTTTTGAGTTACAATTCAACAAACTTTTCAAAATGAGCTTTGAAACTGTTAGCCGAATTTTCCGATGCCATAAACTGTCCCTTCGATTAAACCCAGGCGTCGTTATTCAAAGGCGTCGTAAAGAAAATGGAGATGAATGTGTACAAGCGTGTGATGAAAAAAAAAAAACAAACAACAAACGTGTAAATTAAGATATATTATAGTGCGTTGCGCAAACGGCGGTGCAACGAACCCGCTGCTAAAATTACACAGTATCGAAGTCACAGGAGGAATGCTGGACGCATTGGAGGTATTAAAATGCATTCTTGACATTTATACTCCTTCCGCAACACATTCTCTCCGGCGAATATGATACTGCCACTTGGAGTTGTCAGCTTTGGTTTGTTATGTTTTACATGTGAAGTTGAAGTGTATCGTGTTACTGCAGTAAAAGTTTCAGCCACCGACAGTAGCTTATGACTTGAGGAGATACATGTGGTGTTATAAGTATTTATGAATCAGGGATATGAAAAGCATAATGTAGATCATCATACAACGAGATTTATTAAAAACGGGAAGCACACTTTAAATAAATGATACTAGTATTAAAACAGTTATTTAACTAAGTTAAATCACAATGGAAAATGTTTACAAAATGCATCGTCATCCTGCAGTTATTTATAGGATAGAGGTTAACTATGAGTTAGTATGAGCAGAAACTATTTAACTAAATATTATTCTGGATACTCAGTTTAAAGCTGGGTAATGATCAGTTTCACATCGCACGCATGTCCGTACAGTTTATTTACGAAACACATCAATGAGGGCACAGTTGTGCAAAGCTCATGCCAATAATAAATATGTACTCACTTTGATCCGAGGCCTGACTTGGTGTCGAGAACTTCGACAATGTCACCGGCTTTTAGAGATACTTCATCATCAGCAACAGCTGAATAGTCAGCTGATGCGACCACAACATCTTCTACCTGTAACAAGAGAATGTAAACATTAGAATATATTCTTACAGTAGCATTTCGTTCCGAGGGATGTTAATAATTTTACCTTTGGTGGACTCCTACTACAGCTAGACCTAGATCTAGAACTGGACATAGATCGAGACGGGTATCGTTTGTAACTTGGTGTCGTTTCTAAGCTATTCATACGACTTCTGGTGTTTTCTCTGTCTAATAAAACGCCACTGTATCTGCGGGACCAGCCACCGAGTCTAGTGATCTTCTGATTATTACTAATATTACAGTATCCTGTGAATGATTGTAAGTCATCATCATCATCGTCAACGACCGGGCAACTGTACATAGAAAAACGGTGGGCTGTTGGCTGACTAAGGTTTAAAGCTGAAAATACGTGTAAAGGTTCAAAGTGTCTGATGCCGTTTTCATCTAGTACTGTGTATGCAACTTCACCAGTCAATACGGCGCGACTTGCTTCGCGAGGCACAACCGCTTGCAAGCCTTTCTTCATAATCAATAATGCACCCTTCTGTTTTCTTCTTTGGAACAGAAAATCTTCCATGGCAAGGCTATTTTCTGGGTCTAGCAAGTTCAATGGCACGTCTTCTGATGTCATCAAAGGAGTTTCTTCAGGCACAATCATCAACGCTGCACTTTCTCTTACTAAATCCCTTAGTTTAGGATCTGTACGAGCCAGTGTCGGATCAGTCTCCAGTTTGCGTAACGCTGAATGCAAGCTTGGCGTTTTATCTGCTAATTTCCGCATGACAGTCAGTCTCTTCAGAATATTTAGGCTTGTGGGGTCGGATTCTAATTTAGACATGCTGTCTTCGTCGTTTACAACTGACATTAAGTTAGCGGCAACGTCTCTCATTCCGAGTATTCTAGCGAGTCCAACAGACTGTAATATTAACTCCTTGAGGTTTTCTTTATCTTTGTCTTGGAACATTACTTCCAACTCCTTGCTACTTGCTTCTTGCACTGCACATACTATAGCTTTTTGTAGGGTTTCTGTGACTTCACGGTCAGATTTGACAAATGAAATAGATTCTGAAATTCGGCCCAGCACGTGTTGAAGTAGCCCAGAGTCAATCTTAGAGATGTTTTTAAATGCTGGGCCCAATACTTCATTTTCACTACTCAAATAGTCTCCAAATTTCTCAATAATATCATCTTCAGTAAATGTTTGTTTGCGTAAAGCACTGTTTACGGCAATTTTGATCAATTCAACTTTTGGTAGAGAGGAGTTCTGGAGAATTTCTTCGCGAAGAATTTCTTTATCTTCTTCCTTCTGAAGAATGTTAAACATAGCAGATACAAGATCTTCATCAATGGTTTTTCCTAGGATTGTATCAATGGACTTCAAAATCATTTGATACTTTTCTTTACTATTATTATTGTTGACTTCTTCGAACTGTTCAGCTGTTACTAAAGCAGCTAGTACAGCAGCAGCAATAGAGTTCTTCACATGCTCTTGATGAGCAGATTGACCATTGTCACCAGTGAAACCGACGTGTTCCTGCATATCCACTCGTTTTTTGCCATTCTTCTTTTTCGTTTCACTGTACGTTCCACTCTCTTTGTGATTTTCACGGATTTCTGATTTTAAATGGGCACTCATTTCAATAATGGAAGTAATAACGTCCATTAATTGATTTGCGACGTCATCTTTTAATCCGAAGTCTGTGACGAAAGCTTTCAATGCTTCAGCATTTCTTGTATGGTTTAATACAACATTGATAGCGGGTAGCTCAGCCGGCACTTGTCTGCCAATAGACATTCCAGCTTCTGACAGCTGGCGCAGCATTTTTGTATCTATAGTCAATTCTCCTTTTGTGGAAGTTGTGTCATTTGGGTTTGTCTTTACTTTTAATAATTTTAATTCTTCGGGAGTAACGACAAAACTTTGAACAGAAAACTCAAGACCCTCATCACCCTCAGTAAGGTCAGGGGCAACGAATTTCAACCCTTCCGGTGTTTGTACGATTTGTCCAGGGATAAATGTTACACCATTGTCATCTGTCTCTATGACCCTACCAGGAACAAATCTTGGCCCTTCTTCAGTATCAACCACTTGACCGGGTACAAATCTTGACCCTTCGTCTTCTGTGGAGATAACTTGGCCGGGAATAAAAGTAGGACCCGCTTTTGTTTCAATAATCTGGCCAGGCACGAAGCGTGGACCATCAATTGTGTGTATTGTTTGACCAGGCACGAACTTAGGTCC